>JAGSMW010000015.1:5012500-6262500 GCA_029286795.1 Byasa hedistus | reverse complement strand
TTTAATCAATAAAAAAAATTATGTGGTAATAATGCCACAGTAAACTTCACTTATAAATTGTCATAGTTTTTGTCCTAAGCGAATGACTAAAATTAAAGATAATTAAAATAAAAAAGACTTTTTTCTATGAGAACGAAAACTTTGAATATACACAGCGTTATCAAGCTGTTTATAATATTTTCAGGCGGGTTTAGGTTGAGTTCATTACGGCGGTGTCCATTATTTTCATCGTAATTAGGCAAATTAACCGATAGCAAGGGGCGCGGCGGCTCGCCTGCCGTCGGGGCGGACCGAGGCACGGCGCACTCATTGGCTGGTTGGTAGCACCTCCCGTGGCTTCGCCCCTCCCGCTCCGGCCGTCAGCGCTTTGCCTCTGCCAGGCTCAGTCGCGATCGCTACCTCCCGCGCGGTGCATTCACGATCGCAATCTGGACCTGGCCGATAAGCGGTAGTGTTGTGTCAGCGAGTGTGTGTGCGATGCGCGGACGGTGAACGAAGCATGGTGAATTACGTCAATCCGCTCGCCATGTACCAAGGCAAGGGCGGGCAGTACGGTACGGGGGGCTGGTACGGCTGGCAGCACCAGAACTTTGAGGAGCAACAATGGTGCGCGTGGAATGCAGCACCGGGTGGAGAATGGCCGTCGGAACCTCACCATTTTCCAAAGCGCGAACCAGGGGAACGAGAAGTCGGGGAGATGCCGTCGCCGGCACGAGGCGATTTAGCAAGCCCTAGTGAAGGCTCGCCGGGGTCCAGACCTTCACAACCCGCGCACCCGCCGGCGCCGCCCCGTTCGCCATACGAGTGGATGAAAAAGCCGAACTACCAGACACAACCTAATCCAGGTTTTTATTTTACAAGTACCTACAATTATTTGATTACTTAAACTCTTTATGTGATTCGCTATATCTTTTTAATATATTTAGACAATATAACCTCTTAAAATACATATTTTGCAGATACCTGCAGATATTTTCAATTTTTTCGTTTTAATCGTATAGCACATTATTTAATGTAATCAAAAATTTTATTCTACCAATGATTCATTAAAAAATTAACATGAAATAATTATTTAGTTTGACTATTATTAAGAAATATTTATTATGTGATTTATAAAAAAAGTCAGCGATGTTTTACTCGTATTTTTCTGAGATTTAGTAAAAAATATCTTTATTATGTGCACTATCTTAAACGATCCTCATATTTACAATTTTGAGACGTAGATTGCACACTTGCTCAATACATAACTAGTCCAGTTATAAAACCCGTGACATGAAAACACGGCACAACACATGCGCCGTTACCACTGTTTGATATGCAATGCAATATGAGCAAATATTATCTACGTTTGTAATAAACACGTAATTTTTTACTATCCCTTTTCTCCGTATTCCCTTTGAGTCTATTGATTACCAATGTAATGGATCTAATTAATTTCATCTTACTTTATGCAAGTCAATGGAATTTGGGAACGCCGTCAGTAATCTCCGCTTAAAATTTGTTTTAAATAAAACACCAATCAAATAAAATACAATAATGCGCCGCATTAATACAATTCTTCTTCAAATAAGCATCGCTGTTTTTCAAAACAATACACAAAATTGTTTATTTGTTCACATTACGAAGTAACAACGAAATGTATTAAGTGATTCAAGTTATTGTTAAATATAAGAAAATGTTTTGTGTGTTAAAATTAAAGATTTCTTTAAAATGAATGTTATGTTCCGTTTATCCGACACCATAGGTTAGATTATGGGTTTACATAAAAATAAGCCGTTCCCGTCAAAATAGTAGTAATAACGCCGTAACCTGTATGGTTTATAGTCAAAATCAGTATATTTTTGTTGCCAAATCTGCAAGTCGTATAAAGTGATTCTCGCTTAAAAAAATCAATATCAATGCATGAACAAAGACCGTAAAGAAAGATTCTGTCAAGAAATAATAACACAAAAATGCATGCAGATACTTGTTATTCAAAGTACTTTACTGTCTAACATTAGAGATACTTTTATTAGCACGAGTGTCGGTTAGCAATAAATCTGCAATAACAATCAGGTTTGAGGAAGGTCGAATATCCGAACATTGTGATTAAATGCGAAACTAATCGCTAAAATAAGCTGCACTTTTATAATTGCTTCTTATATTTGTAAGAACAGCAAAAACGTTTTTGTTATTTTGATTGTTTTATGGGTGGAATGATTGAGTCATTAAAATAAATTCCAATGCAGTTGGATATCAAAAAAGAATTTAAACTTATTTAAATGCTAAAAGTATTCAAACTTGCATGGAAAAATGTTTGTTATATTTATAGATGTTCTTTGGCCTTCTTCGCTGTTTTAAGAGAAATGTTTTACAAACAGTGTTATAGCCTCAAAATATAATTTAAAATCCATAAAGTTTACACGATGCATTACATTTATAATATATGTTAATGTCTACATCGTTTAAAAGTATGAATGTACTCCCTTGACTAATATGTGTAAAGTTAGTCTAAACTTCTTTGCCTATTCTCTCTTTCTTTCGTTCTCTTTGTTTTCCTCTGCTGCTTTGGTAGTTCAGCGACAATTACGTTGACTGACTTCGACAGTTAAATCAATTGTCGTGGTCATTGTCTGTTTTTATGGTCAATGATGCCATAGTCATCTTTGAATGCCGAGAGCAACTTTTTTCATTTCTGGCAAAGCTCGAAATAGGACATTTATCCTACGGTTCGCTTTATCTGTTAGAAAAGAACTTTCGTATTTGATCAGTAAACAAATTGCTTACTGAAGATTCTCTTAATTAAGGAGTATTTGTCTCTGTTGCGTAATTACATACATCACTTGGTTAAAATACCCGGCTATCGCCACTGACAGTAGTGTATCTATGAGGTTGCTATTTTCACGCTCCAGTACCGTCTAAGCATTCATTATTTCTATCCAAAAGCAAACTGGGGAAAAGAATGGTCCAGCATTTAAACTAATATAATATGTGTGCTTATACCTCCAAATAAAAATTTTTGCAACTAAAAGTGGCTCGTTTTTCCAAAGCCCATGCCATCACAATACTGTGTCAGAAGTAAAGCTCTGTTGCCAGTTGAAAATGTTCAGGTACCACCACATCAACGATTTTTGTTGCCAAACAATATTCTATAAACGTCACTGTTCCTTTTTGGCATGGCACTGTTGTGTAAATACTGTGTTAGTAGGACTTTACAAATGTCTCTAGGTGACGATCACAATAAGGTACTGTATAATTCGCTCTAACTAAAGCTACATTATTATGAAAAAACGTATCACTTACCATCAAGGAACACCAAGGTTGCATTGACGTTATGTCAAAAAAAATATCCCATTTATACCAAAATTCGTTGATTTGGCATAATGATTGTCACGTAAGAACACTACAAACCGACATACATATATACTATAAAATAGATAAGGCTGTGTCTACTTCACGACACGCGGAACTAACTTGTGCTAAATCGATAAGTAATTATTAGCATCATTATTGTCATCGCGCAATAGACGTATATTACAAGACATTAGCTCCCCAAAAATCTCCTCAGTGGTTGGTTTTTCACTACTACATCAAGCGGCTTGCCGCGGTCTTCACCAAATCGTGATACTTTGTAGAAGCCTTATAACGCTTTCTGTTATACGGAGGTTACTGCCCCGTCTGCCGTCACACCTTTACCCAAAGTGTCCAGCCCCTTCATTCGTATAGTATTTTAAAAAGTCGATAACTGTACTTAAACCTGAACTTTATTTCTATTTCCTATAAATATAACAAATACATGAAAACGGGGAAGTAAAAGTCATAGTAACAAGTAAAACAAGAAGTTTTATGGAGTAGTTTATTTTAATGTTGATATGAAAAGCTAGTAAAATTGATCTGATAAATTTGTGGACATATCGAATCATCATCATATAATGCCATCTTCAAAATGAAGTTGGGCGGTCAGTGACATATCAAATATAAAAGTAAAAATGTATGTTAATATAATTAAATAACAAATTTGGCGTATTGCTCCGTGCCTCCGCACAACTCGTTAGCTGAGAGTAAAAGTTTTTATGACATTGTAAATCATCTTGTGATTTGAATTAGATCGCCACCTCCACAGTATTCGTTTTATAAGTTTTTATAACTTCAAGATTCTTGCGGTTATATTACGGTATACCCAAAAAATTGCCTTAATCCAAAAGAAACTGCGTAAGCTACAATAGTTAGTTTCTCACATAGATAAATTACATATATCATTACATAATTGTATATAAAAATTTAACATAAAATTGCTAATTATATAAAAAACATAAATGTTATAATAGAAATGTTGTTTCGTAAATCTATGACAACCTCTACAAATGTATTGAATTTGAAAAATAAAATAGATATTACACCTTTAGTTGAATTGCATTTTTTGTTTGGTTCATATATTAACTAATGTTATAAATAATTACAATAACAATACCAATAACTATAGTTTGTTGATTTAATCCCAAAAGTCTGTTCACGACATTTTTATTTATTATAGAGAATAACCAATCTTTTGTATAACTGTTTATGATTTAGGCTGTAAACGTGGCTGTAATTTTTGGGTTAATTATAAAAGTAGTCTTTCCTTGAACAATCAATAAATTTGTACAATTATATATGACAGTTACTATTTATCAACTTAATAATTATAATTGAAGTGTTTCATAAACATACACTTCAATTATAATTGTTTAGTTGTAAAAGTAATAGGTTCCAGAGTTTCGCTGTGATATGATGGTTGTTAGTGCACACCGCGCAATGCAGCATAATGTGCAAAAAAGCTATGAAAAGGTCATTTGTAAGCAGTAAATGTTTTTTCCTGTCACATTACCATTTGGAATGCCTCTTATTTTAAACTTTTAATTTTGTAATATAATTAATGAATAGCGTTGTTTTTAACAAACAAACGTAACCATATAGTGAATTTAAATCATTTAGAGCATTGCTTGACACTACTTAACAGAAGAACAAATAAAGATAAAATTTTATATTATATAAACACTATTATCTATTACCGTAGTGTATTTATGGTACAAGAAGTGAATCAATAATGTATTATGTATATTTTAAAATTCGTCGAACGGCTTGTAATTGGAGAAAAATTTTAATATTGTGAACATTATTCCGAAGTGCATTTAGCAATGTGCTGCGCAATTATCATTACTTTGGTAATATTTTGTACCAGAACATTTCGGTTAACGCGTACCCTGGGATCGAGTGCATGTTGTGAGCAATTAATCCGGCTGGTCTGGCACGGGGGATGCGCCCGGCGACAATCACCGCCAACGGCGCCCTGGGGACCCGCCGAACAAGTTAAATCTTCGCCAACTTTGCGCGGTCGCCTATAGAAATGTAATTGTGCCAGACCATTGTCTTTATTTAGTGCATCGCGGCTCGCTCTACCTTTCTTAAATAGAATTTAACTTCTTTTTGGTTGGTACTTTACACAGTTAGTCATATAAAACAGCATAGATAAATTCGTAAGCCTATCTTCGATTTATATATTTTTTTTACTCTACAATAATGTAACTAACAACTCAATTTCGTATGGTATAAGTTAAATGTATAAGGTTAACTATAAAATTACCTTACAACGTAGCCTTAAAACTACTTAGCCACTGCGCCGCGGAGGCAGTCAAATTATAATAACTGGGAAAATCTTTGTGAGATAGAGAATGTATATGCATTACATCATATTGTATTATAATAATTACTGTAACTTCAATTTGTCGACAAGAAATTTAATAAAGAGCAAGTAAAATCTACAGCAATTACAAAAATATAAACAGCAGTGTATAATATAAATGTCAATTGAATTCGCATTTAACATTGCAACGTTTTGAAATACAACACCTAAACACAAAGCATTATGTTATATCAAATGGGATATCTAACGTTATGTTTACTCTTGTATTTACATAGTACTGTATCCACAACGTACCTACCTAGTCGGCTCTAAATATACAAACCTTTCTGTCTGTGTTTGTCAAGTCTTGTTTACATAAAGACGTGAATGTTCGTAGAAATAATTCTCCATTTGTCGGGATTCGTTCCCCTATCAGTTACGGCACTAGAATCGAAATTTCGCTCAACGAAGTTGACGCTTAACGCCGGTCGTCTATTATTGTGAATGGCCTATCACCATATCGGCATGAATGGGGATATAAGAAAAATGGCCTTAAAGTGTTGAAAGTTCTTTCTTATTGTGGTTGCGCCCTGGGGTGTCTGTCTAGCAAAAACATGAAAGCGAACAGAAGAAGCTGATGATTATTTGTTATTGTTGTCGGTCGTAACTAATGGTAGTTCCAACGTACGGGTGTCGAGCTGTCAATTGCTGTCAATACATGACTTGTCAATTGGGTTTAATAGTCTACTGTTTGAGTAACAATTATTGTTTTTACACGCTGACGCCTTTGTTTATTCGATAATGTTCGATCTCTAAATATGTACTTACGATCATTGTGGTACAAGAAATCTTAAATTTTTATAAAGTAAAATAATTCATTATAAATACATCTATGGCACCACATAATTCACAACATAGGTTTGCTCATTCATTGTATAGGCTCAATTGATTATCTCATTGAAATTAGTTAAGTTCAATTAATTATATGCTATTCAAAATCGATAATTTTGCATAAGGTATTAAAGCTAATACAGATTTTTAAACCTCTTTAACTTGTTTAGAAGGAATACGGCAAATCTTGTTATAACGGCATTGTTGCTTCATTTATTTCATTAATATTATTTTGCTAAAAATTATTAAATGTTTAAAGTATTATATGCTAGTATAGGTTAATATTGCAAAATAAATAGGTTGTGCCGTGGTTTACTATGTGATAACAAATAATTGTGCGAATTTCGTTATTTAATTAAAGACCTATTCTAATGAGGTTTCTACAAACAAAGAAAAATTGTTACAGGCATTGTACAATAGTTAATGACGGTTATTTTAAACTTTATTTAAATTTGCAGTATTAGTACATAACATTTTTAAAATAATTTAAATTATTTTATTATTATCTTGCCTACCGATTGTACTTGTATTGCATACATTCTATATAATAATACTCATTAAAATTTTAAATACTGAAATTTTTATATTATAAATAAAAATACATTTTATAAAATACGCTACGTAATATCTAAAAAATATCTAAAAAAAAATTTAAATTATATTATGGGCGATGTGCTTATGGTTGATTGCATATATCATATATTAGTTATTACATGCGAGTAAGGGATTATTAATAATATTTTAGATAAAATTATTCAAATGACCCATACGTTTTGTTAAAATAATCATATTTTGAAAGAATTGTTCATGTATGAAATTCATAAAATTATCAAATACAGAAGAAATATATGTGGAAGCCGTTTAAAATATCCCTGTCACTACTCTACATTCGGCGTGAAGTAAAATGCGACTGAAAAGTGGATTAATTGTGACGAAAAGGTTATTAAACATGACCCGCATATTACCCAGACAAATCCGGAGCAAAGCACGACGTTTACGGTTAATATCCACTTATAAAAAACCTGTTGGAGAATAATTTCAAGTTATTGCTATCAACAGGCTGAATAAAGAAGCCATGCTAAAATCCAGAGCTTTACGCGATGGCGTAAAATCGATAATTTTTTCTAAATATGACATTAATTCCTCTCAGAGGGTATTTCCCCGTAGTCCTGTTCTGGTAAGGTAAGTCTTACTAAAAGAGGCTAATGAGCCTCTCCGCCATAAGGTGGGAACCAGTTCGTGGTGATATCTTCCTTACCTGCCTATATTTTATGCCACGTAAACATAAACAATGTACTTCGCTATGCGATAATATACTTACATTATTTTAAGCTATTGTACAAGAGATGTATATGCAGTAACATTTACAATAATTTTAGTAATACTATGTATATTATTTATCTTTTATAAGAAAGAACAATGTTAATTAAATATTACCGTGATTTTATGTGTTCATTTTACGCATACATGCCATCATCGAGTCGTCCCGGGGTCCTAAATAGACGTAAACCGGTACATAAAGTGGCGGCATCGCTTTATAGCCCGCCCTCCGCGTACCCTCTGATACAGCAACCCTCCTAAGGGAGAGCTACCGCTAAGTACCTATTTCTCTGAGAGCTAGTCGATATAATCCGAAATCTTCAGATCCATTCGAAGGATTACTTTAGTGATTCTCTGTACGTTATCATATTCGAATAGATAGCGACCGCTCCCTCGTCCATCAAAAACACATTACAAGCTTACAAGAAGTTAACATGCGATATGAGTTGTTGTATCAACACGTTTAAAGGCGCCGCTATCGCCGGCCGCGCTCGATTATCGCGTATTACTGAAAGCGGGATTTCGGCAGGCCGACAAAGCGACGAGCATGCCCGATAACTGCCGATTAATTGTTTTCCGTTTACAAATCGCGTCTAACATCGTGTCAAACGAGCGATTTGCTCAGTAACATCAGTACACGTTACAAGTGATATCGCAGTATCGTTACTCATACAACAGTACATACATCATTCCCATACAGATAACAGCAATAAGGAATATGCATTAATATCCCCCCATTTTCTCTAACAAAAATGGTGTCCTAAAAAAGGTGCTATTACGGAGTTTTTGCTTCTTGTCAAATTCGTCAATAATTGTGTCAATTGTGTAATGATTATTCTCATATTAAATTAAAGAAACATTTTTATACTGGTTTATTCTATTACGTTGCTCAATTAACGTTTCATACGAAACACTAATGTAATGCACGTTAAGTAAATGTTTTAGAATAGCGGATATGGTAAAACACTAAAAAAATAAATAATAGCTTTGATTTGGTATTAATGTATCCTTGTATAGTAAACGTTTTCAAAATTATTAAAGAAATCCAGTTTTTAACTTCTGTAAAATTTGTTTTTACATATTACGGATTTATTCGGTGGGGACGACAAAATAACTAAAGGCGGCACTTAATATTTCTACTACTACATTTTACTACTAATATATTTTTGGTTATAACATACATGTATTATGATGCTCTAACAACGCTATTTTCCTTTCTCTTACATAAAAACTTCGATATTAGTACTTAAATGATATAATATGATTTCTTCATGCGAATGTAGAAAATAATTTCCGTGCATTGTTCATTATGTTGCAATTATGTATAAACTTATTTATGTAATTAGGCAAAAAAATGTATTATAATAATCGTGTGGCTTCCTTTTTAACGGTTCGCCAATAATAAAGCTTGCAATAACACGTTCAATAAAGGAAGTGAGTGATAAACCATTCTTAGTCGTTAACTCTGGGTAAAATACACATAAGCGCGACGCTTATGTTTTACGGTAATTATAATTATGTGAATTGTGAATTTTATCAACAAAATTACTTTATTTCACTTGAATCATTAAAAAAATTAAGTTTTATTGTATTTATACATATTATAATAAAAGCGAACACTTCTACAAACTTAAAAATTTCAAAACACCTGAAACATAAATCTCTTAAAAGTAAAAATAAAAAGATGAAAATTTTTAATTAGTTAAAATGGTTTTAAATAAAAGCAAACTGCATTTTCCATCTAGCCAAATCTTGTAAACCTTTTAAATGAAACAAAATCGGTTTAGCTTCCTTAGAATCACTATATTTTTTTTCGACTATAGCAGAGGCGCTAGATTTATGGTAAGTAACACAGCGGGAGTAATATGGATATCTATTACAATGTGGCTTTAGTTAAAATGATAAACAATTTACAATTTTTTTAAGTGAATTAGCGTTAAAAATTTAGGTATAAATATGTTTTATGCACGATATTTGCAAATTTGTAATTTTATTTGCATCTAATGTACTGTCCGCATTGTTCCGAAGTGTGAAAAAATTGCCTTCCGTTATTATATTAGAATAATAAGTTTTTTTATCTGTAATCAAAATAATCCAATTACACAAATTAAAAACATATATCTATTTATGGATCAAAGCATCGTATTTAACTTAGTAAATGATAATTATTTTTGTTAATTTTTTTTTCTTTATATGTATGTATGTATATTTATATGCACTTGTATGTATTTTGTTTCTTGTGTATGTTTGTGAGTACACATGTATATTAAATTTAGTATATTTAAACTCTTTATTGTACATCAAATACCACTATACAACTTTTCTTTTTCGCTAAGGTTAGCTGGTAGAAAACTCATTTTGAGTTAAGCTCGCCTGTACCATTCCATTTCCGTGTAACCATTGTTGTTAGTTTGTATGTTTGTACAAAGTTTTTAAATAAATAAAAACCTTTAAAAAACAGTAATGAATTAACCTTTAAATGTATTATTATTTAACACCAATTACAAACTATTTATTATGTGCATAAGAGACCAACATTTTCATATTAAACTAGCTGACCCAGCAAACTTCGTTCCGCTTCAAAATCAATAAAAAAAAACGCTTATTGATAATTCGAGACTGTTTCAACTTTAGTAAAGAATGTGATGAAAGTTTAACCAGAAAAAAATAATTCGTAATCACAAAAAATGCCCGTTATTAATTTGGTTTTTCTATTATATTTAAATGCACATGTTGATTGACCTAAGTCAGGATATCTTATCTTTGGCATTATAAATTGTAGATAATCAAAGTAGGGAAAGTTCTCGCGCACTCAGCGGTAAATAGTGTCACTATCACAAAAGATCAACAAAGTAAAGTTAAGACTTAACTACTATTTTGAACCAATCTGAACTTAGGAAAGTCGTGTTCCTGCTTGAATTCTACAATCGCTGCACACGAACACACTAATTTACTGCATGATACACTCACATTGAACATACAACTGCATTATGCACTAAAAAAAATTCAACCGAGACAACGCGACCTTTACGCCCAGATTCCCGCTAAAGTTCGTAAAATATTATAGTTGCATCAGAAATTGTTGGTTGTCAATATCAAATGTCAAAATCAAAAATATTCTTTTAAATTGTATTTGGTGTCTAAATGACGGGACGAACTTCAAATTTTTGACGTTTTATGTATCTAAAGTAAGGAGACCAGACATCTCGCTTTTAGCGGGACAGTCCTGATTTTTTTACTATTAATCCCGCGTCACGCGACGTTTTTCAAAAGTCCCGACTTTTAGAATTAAGTAAAATTTTAAATTTATAAAAATCATTGTTTTGCGTAACATATTGCTTTTGCTACCCAGTTACATTGTATTTGTCTCTCAAATGATACACTTTGTATCCGTACTGCGTGCTAGCAAGATAATTAAACAAATAAATATTACAAATCTGTTTCTTACCATAGAAAAATAAAGTAAGTAATTTATTTAAATATTTCATAAATGCATAAATTTTCTTAAACTTAGCTTAAAATACTCGTAGTCTTCATATTTTATATTGATGACAAAACGTGTATCACCCACCTTAACCTCGAAAGAACTTTTAGAAAGTAATATATGAATTAAATTTTGCAAATATTTCAAGTCAATCAAACTAATTTATCAAATTCTTGTGAAGATTTTTACAATATTTTACAAAATTACTACAATCTACTCAAACAAATTCACTTATATAAAAAAACATTTATAAACTGTACTTATGTTAAAACTAAAAAAAAATTACGATATTATTATTCCTTCAGAGTTGTCCCGCTTTGCCTATCTAAAAATCTGGTCACCTCAATGAAAAAGAGAAATTGTTATTTTTACCATATTCCAGGCACTTTTTCCATATTTTCTCACCTTACTAACCTTCCCTGGACTTCCACGAATAATTCAAGACCACATTTAGCCAAATCGGTCCAGCCGTTCTCGAGTTTTAGCGAGACTAACGAACAGCAATTCATTTTTATTATATAGACTAGTGATATATTTAATTATATTGCTAAGTTAGGTCTAGTGTTTGAAAGGGATATTTATTGCTTCAATATCTAACTTTGGAACGCCTGTTATATGAAGCTAATACCCTTTTTCTTTACTTATAACATTTAAAATTTCTTAATTTAAAATTATGGGTTACATTAGTTGATACTTCTGTCAGAATTTACATTCTTAGATGCTGTGTTAACATATCAGGAACGCGATCTTTCCGTCCGCAAGGATTTTATCGGTTAGTCTATTTGTCGAAGATAAAGTAACTGTCTTGTAAGACTTATTCGTTTCACCCTCACTCGGCTCAGTCTCATTTTAATTACAGCTTTTTTTTTTAACCGATTACAGATGTAGTCGGATTCTTAAGGTTATTAAATATCTTACACCCAAATAGTTGCTATTGTTAAAAAATTTTAAATAGTAAAAGATATTCAACGAATTCTTGATTTGTAACAACATTTAACAACAATGTGAGTGTTTTCTACTAATTGGTATAAGAGCATTTAATATCATTCTCGTTGTTATATCAAAGTTAAACAGCTATTTTACTCACATAACTCATTAATTTTATGTATATGCAATGCAATCTTTGCTAGTGTTAGCCTCAATAACTTTGTTTTAATTTTTTGTCTGTAATTCCGATTTTTTTTCTCTAAGTTACATTCGCTTCAATTAATCGCTAAATTGAAGCTCTTGTTCTTGTCAGACATCGTTTCCGAACTATGGCCTGATACTGTTCTGTACGTTGTATTAAATTTATGTCGTCTTTTCTTTTTGAACATAGTTATATAAAAAGCTTAAATATTCAACTGAGGAAATTAGCATTTTTTGTTGTGTTACCATACAGTTAGAACATGAGCAGAACACTGCCTCTTACAAATTTTACGATAGTTTTAATTTTAGCTTAATACCACATTCGCATAGTAATTACAATTTCAAGCGTTGTTCCAGTTATAGTTTCTGTCTAGTTCTTATCGTTGTATTATAAACAAAAGTAGAAGGTTTTACCGACGTTACTGAATTAATTACTTTAATGCTAATATAAAAAGCACTAAATAAACAAAAGCACGTTAAGTAAATAGAATAAAAATCAAGAATAGCCACAGAATGTACCTGTGAGGGCAACGCAAGGCGCCCGGGCCATCCCCGTCCACGTTTGCTACAAAAATTAACACTTACTATCAAACACCGCATCGCCTATAGATAGAGCATATTTTGTTTGCCTTTCTAGTTCGCTTTTTGTTTGCTCTCCTAACAGGAAATTTATTTAAGTTATAATTTTCTGTCATTCGTGCACTCCCAAAGAGTTTATCATCTAATAGATATACGGGTACGTCGGTTCTTTCTTTTAAACTATGACCGTAGTCGTTTAAGAAAACATGTTAGTGTAAGAATATTTGATATTGTGTTTTGGTAATTTTTTCAATTAAGTCATGTAATAAATATCACAACTTATTTAAAAATTAAACTGTTGCCTTAGAAGTGAAATAAAAGCTGTGTAAGATGTTTTACATTATACGTTAATATTTATGTCAAACTTCACTAGACGTACATAATTTTTTTTGTACAAATACATAGCTATGTTGTAGGTATTATAAAATTCTTTTATATATTCTTAAAAGCATATTTATCCTATCACTTTTTTACAACATCTATTGTGTGGTTAAACCAGCCATATAAATTACACGCAATAAGTGAAATTAGCTTATATTTGATTTTGTGTACACTTGATGTACCTACACGACTACAGTTTACGTAACTCCTCTAATTCCACGCCGATTTTCTTCCATGTGACAAACATAATTTATGAAGTTCTTAATACCGAGATAAGGAATATTTACACACTCCGAGTAAACAAGAAGACACCTCAGCTGTGTCTTAGTATTATGTACACAGATCTACGTATCTTGGTAATTTTACTCGTTGAGAAATCTACAATGCAGATAAAAATTGTAAATAAAAATTACCATTTTTCGTCACAATCAGAAATGTGAATAAAAATCCCATGTATTTTCCTTTGTTTGTAAGTGGATGCATGTTGAATCGTGGGCTATATACGGAGGGTTGAGTTATGCATAAATTATGAACAAATCATAAAGTTTTTTTTTTCAATCATGAAACTTTGGAAGAGTGCTTCTGTCTTATTAAATGAATATTCATATAAAATAAAATGATTCATTAAGAAATATCAGCTTTAATAAAATTTTATATTATAAAACATTTATTTTATCATAAAAAAGAATTTTATTACTTAAAAATGTAGACTCAATGCTGCCACCTCATGGTGTGGTCTCGACGTAATCCCGCGGTAAGTCTACATGCGCGGCGCTTCAGTTCTACCCGCCTCTGGATTAATCTTATCGAACTTGTGGGATGTCACTTCTTCTACACAACTTAGTAAATACCGATGTCTTCAAACTACAAACACAAGTTTATTTTACTCAAAAATTAAAAGCACAGACCGGCCTTTTTTTTAAAAAAATAAAAATTGATAACTTTAATGCATTGATACTCTCGCCCCTAATTTTACTTGATTTTTAAACTATAAATGTTCACAATATCACAAAATATGATTGGATTTATTGTGGTAGGTTAGGCAATCAATACTATAATTGTAGGTCAATCTGTATCGACAACCAGCTCCTTTTTTAATAGACAAAAATTTCGGATAAATCGCAAATTTATAAAAATGACCCTACCAAAGAAACACCTCTTTGAAAGAATAGATACCACTGCACCAATCAGCTTTTACGAGTATATTACGGTTTATTATGTACAAAAATACATTAGCTAGTAAAACAAGTTATGTACAATAATAAGAAGAAAACCCTTGTTTTTGGACTGAATTTAATTAATGAAGAATCTTTACTGTTTAATTGTATTCGCTAGTTATTATTTATTTAACCAATTTTAAAATCATTTATTTTTGTTTAAGGTAAAACAAGGACAAAGGACAAATATCGAGTTGTGTACAGTGATCACCAGCGACTTGAATTGGAGAAGGAATTCCATTACAGCCGGTATATCACTATCCGGCGCAAAGCTGAGCTGGCAGCAAGCCTTGGACTTTCCGAAAGACAGGTATTGTTGAATTAAAATGATAATTACAATTAATGTTGGGCTATCAATTATCTCTGCAGTCAAAACTGAAGACGTAAATCTAATGTATTTCCGTGGTTCAGGGCACGTGCGAAGCCAGAAACACCATGGGATTTTAAAGAGGCGGAGCTGTTTCTTTGTCGTGGTATCAAAAAAGACAATAGTGAAATCACAAAAAAAAAAACGCCTTCGATTTAGACCATACAGGACGTTTAAATTCTTTTATTATCTAGTATCAAATTAAATAGCACTTCATTATTATTTTGACACGACTGCTGACAAAACATAGTTTTTGTGTAAAACAATTACGTACGAGTGCAACATATAACATTTATTTCACGAAACACCTGCTTTTTCATAGATAAATATCATATAAAATTCTGATTTATTACTAATTTGTTGTAGGTAAAAATATGGTTTCAAAATCGGCGCGCTAAGGAACGTAAACAGGTGAAAAAACGCGAAGAGGTTGTTATGAAGGAGAAAGGGGACCACGCATCATTGCAACACGCGCAACTACACCACGCAACTATGCTTCATCATCAACAAATGATGAATGGCATGATGCATCATCATCATTATCACCAAGGTGTATTACAAGGAGTTCCAGAACCGCTGGTCCCCGGAGTACCGCCAGTGCCATTGCTGTGACCACAACAACAGGACTTTTGTGCTCACAGTGACACCTATTAGCAGTGACTAAGTGATTAACGAAACCGCTCACGTGTTTGACCTTTCCTTCTTGACGAATACATTTAAACGATTCAATTATTGTATGTTAATATGTGATAAAGTAGTGCAATATTCTTCTGGGAATATGCGCCTCCATTTGTGCACGCGATGATTTGTATATGGTTTAGTACAGCACCGACGGCAAGGTCCCAATCATGTTTCAGCCTATCATTTTGTTTGCCAAAAGCTTATGTCGCCTTTAGTTCTTTGGCTTTATTTACTAATGACCTACTTTTACAAAGCTTATTATATTGGCTTATAATAATTTTAAATATCTTAGCAAATAAAGTCATCTAATTTGGGCTATGAACTTTATAATTTTTATTACGAGCTTCGCCTCAGACGGCAATCACCTTTGTTTTATAATAGCATTATTGTTTTGTGCAACATGTAAAAACATAAACGATTACGTTAATGTAAATATAGATAACTATATTTTTATATTATTATAATACTTAAGGTATTCATAAAATAATTTAAGTAAATTGTTTGAAATTTCTCAAATCTTTGGCGCCGTGTTATGAGATTAATAATGGCTAGCAGTAAAATTTGTAGTCATTTTATAATAAATTAAAATGTATCTAACAATTTTTGCGATAATTTATTTTTTTTGTAATTAAAAATCAAAACTATAAGCAGGTTTTGATTTTCTGTTAACTTCAACGTAAATAATTATATGTTGAATAAGTTAAGAATTAGTTAAGAATCTCAACGCAGTAGTCACAATTCCCAGTGTGTTTAGACTCAGTGAATTTATTTTATTTTTCGCTTCATAGGTTTGAGAAATAAATGAAGTATTTCCATATTGATTGAGATTATTCGTATTAGTAAAGAATTGTAAATAGTAGAAAAGAATTAGTTGTAATTCTTGTCTTAGTTTTAAGGAAAAAATAACATTTTATGGAGTTTTGGCCTAATTGTATAAGTGATTTTTAAAAGTGAGAAATCACACGGGAGTGGTTTCATTAAATAATATTATGACATACTGTGACAGTGGTTCATTTAATTTATTGAGTAAAAAAAATTGGGTATGTTATTCGTATTGTTTTGTGATACCAGCAACGTCTGAAATGGTGCTAGCAGTGTGTATTAATTTCTGTTTTGAGTTTTACTTGTTCTACCTCTAAAAGCTAATTCTGTTTAAACATTAGGGCATTTTCAAAAAACGAGGTTTGTTCTTGCTTGTTGTATTTAATTAGAAACGTTGTGTTGATGTTTGAAAAAATGTTTGTGGACACCGATTTGTTAGTATGTATGTGGCACTATCACGAAACACATTTGATGAAGTAAATAAAACCATGTTAATCCATTTCCAACTGTCGTATTATTTATGTAACTCCTATTTTAAAATGATATCTCAAAGGCAGCAATGTCTCTCACTTAAAAGATGTCAGTAGGTATCACCGGAGCGACTATTTCCGTCGCCAAGAAGTAACCTGCAAATATTGCTGTGTCCCTGTTTGAATATCACCGTATCTAGTGTAGTAATTAAGAGTAGCGAAAATACAAATGTTTCCTCATTGCGATTAGCGCACTGAAAATTTGAACAATCTATTTTTATATCGATCACCACGAGAACGTCCTTTTGCATCTAAGCAACGACGATAGGGGAAAAAATATTTGAAACAATGTCATAAAGTATAGATAATTATAAATTTATTGATATTTTATCAAACTACAGGAATTGGTTTTAATAAATGCAGCTTATATCTCTCATCATGCTTTTATCTAACTGGGTACCTTCTTAATAAACCTAGGTATTCATTTCGTGTTCAGTCATTACAATAACAATGATAAAATGATGAATAAGCATCGCTAATGTGTTTAGTCTAATGACTTTGACATATTTTTAAAGCTCACTTAATTTAACTCAAGGTGAAAGTGCAGAACCTTAAAAATTAAATAAATTTAAATAAATGTCACGGTCAAACATATACTACCTACTATTAACATTTATATAACAAAGATAAAATATTTACAATAGCTACTAATTAATTGTTTGTGTTTTTATGCAAAAGATTTATATATAAAAGGAAATGGTTGCCTACAGACATATAAAGAAAATGATAATTTAGATGTTAATACTTCACTTTTTTGTGCACACATGGTCCTAGAGACATATAACATCAACAAGAGTAATTTTAAGTGTCCTTTAATCCGGTACACTTAGCAGGTGGAAATACGCTTCACTTTTAAACCTTTTTCATTAAGAATGGTATGCAACCGTTCTAAGTGGCTCGCATAATGGTACAACTAACCACGAACAGCCGCAATATCATCAGAGCTGCCATTACTATACCAGTCTTTGAAGAGGAAAAGCCTGTTTCTTTTTCACTTTTCATGAAGGTCCTAATCGTATCAATATGATAATACCGGTAGTGACGATTGAATCCATAAAATAGCTATGCAGTGTAATAAGACAATTTATATAATTTAGCTTCACCATCTATTATTTGTTGCCGATTTATTAAGACCAGAATTTGTGTTCTATAGAATAGCACGTAACAGTTACATATAGGTATATAAACAAATGTTATTAAGTACATATTGTATAGTATTTTATACCGTAAAATTATTAAATGTTAGAACGAACCGATTTGCAAATTTGGAATTACTAACAAGGTTTTAAAAAAATATATTTTACTATTGCTTCGGTCTGGGGTTGTTCCATAGCTTTTTTGGTTTATTAATTTACATGTATATTTATTACAATGATGACAGATGTCTTAAACTATGGAAATTGGAAAAGTACAATTGTTTTATCCCTTTTTAGTACATTGAAAAACAAATAGTGAAAAGGTGAGTTAATAGTTGTTAAAGTATTGTTTACACCAATGTTCATTGAAGGGATTTTTTTGTCCGCCATATCAAAAGTGCCGCTCCCGCCGCCCACGCCGTTCATCATTGATTTTAAACTTTTGTGTTGCTTAGTTATGTAAGGTAAACATTTTAATATTTGTCATTAACTAAACAAAAATACATAACAAACATGTGTTATAATAATATTAAAAAAAATTGGCATGACTATAAAAGTGTACATATAACATCCTTAGCACTTGTTCTCAGGTAAAAAGAGTAAAATGTTTTTTTATCTTTTGTTGGATTTCCTTTGTTAAGATTGATAGTTTGTTAATTTACCAAAAATGTATTGCCCCATTCTGATATAATAAAAAAAATCTTATTTTAATACCTACTTTAGATAATTTCCCGTACAAAATTAGATTCGACTAAGAGGTTTAATCGATTATAAGAGAAATAGTAGCCTCGCAAAATTTACTATTACGCAGCGTATGTAATAAAAATTCAAAAAAATGCTTCAATAAGAAGAAAAAGCAACCAATATTTTTTATGTTTCCTCTCAATACTTTGTAGCAATTGTTTTACAATTTCTGTAGTGTAAGATTTCAAACTGATGTATACGTACCGTTTTCTTACAACCTTAATTATAATTAGTAATAGTATAATTAATAACGCAAAATTTGCGTTTTTATTTAACTAACACAAAGCGTTTTGCTGTAATGCAAGTTGTTATAAAACCCACAAAAAAAAAAATAATAACAACAAGACAAAATTATAAAATAATCAGTAGATACAAATGCTATATGCAATGTAGTGCATGCTAGTCTAATTATTGGGCTTTTAATAACATTGGTCTAACAAGGTGTTTGAGACAGCCACTTAGATATTATTTATTATCTAGTGTAGTTGTTTGTGCTGCAATCAAGAATTCGACGGGCTTGTTGTTATTGAGTAGAAATAGACCATAAACATAAACAGCGTAACAAATTGAGTTTTTTAATCGTCTAGCAAATAAATAAAGAACAAATTAATGTTTTTGTTTTCAGTTTAATACTAACGGAAAAGACGAACAAACCATAATTCGCAAAAAAGTTAGATTTAATACCATCGAACATATATTAATACATAAAACATTGATTAATTAATTTATTGAACAGAGGTAAGCAGGACGGTTTACTACAATAAATATATATATGTAATACTTACATGTATAAGAGAAAACAAAGACTGAACAGTCTAAGTAGTACGTTCTCTTTAATTAATCAGACCTTAGAGTTTAAGCAATTTATGTTGTTTAACGTATTTGTTGTTTGTTTCAGCTTAAGATAAATATGGATTGATTGTGAATGTATGATGGATTCTGCTCCTTAAAAATTGAGTACAAATGTATAATGGCTGCAAGAGATAGCAAATTGTTCTATATTATAGATATAGAACTAATTGCTCTTTCCTATTTATCAATCTCAATATGATTAAATGCACATCAGTATTCATAGCCCGATCTGCTTACGAATGGATTGTGTAACATGATCTTTTCCGAAGAAACCGTCGCGTTCAAAGATTTTAAGAGTAATAATGGAAAGAAGAATGTTTTTATATGATACTAGCTGACCCAGCAAACTTCGTTCCGCTTCAAAATCAATAAAAAAAAACGCTTATTGATAATTCGAGACTGTTTCAACTTTAGTAAAGAATGTGATGAAAATTTAACCAGAAAAAAATAATTCGTCATCACAAAAAATGCCCGTTATTAATTTGGTTTTTCTATTATATTTAAATGCACATGTTGATTGACCTAAGTCAGGACATCTTATCTTTGGCATTATAAATTGTAGATAATCAAAGTAGGGAAAGTTCTCGCGCACTCAGCGGTAAATAGTGTCACTATCACAAAAGATCAACAAAGTAAAGTTAAGACTTAACTACTATTTTTAACCAATGTGAACTTAGGAAAGTCGTGTTCCTGCTTGAATTATACAATCGCTGCACACGAACACACTAATTTACTGCATGATACACTCACATTGAACATTCAACTGCATTATGCACTAAAAAAAATTCAACCGAGACAACGCGACCTTTACGCCCAGATTCCCGCTAAAGTTCGTAAAATATTATAGTTGCATTAGAAATTGTTGGTTGTCAATATCAAATGTCAAAATCAAAAATATTCTTTTAAATTGTGTTTGGTGTCTAAATGACGGGACGAACTTCAAATTTTTGACGTTTATGTATCTAAAGTAAGGAGACCAGACATCTCGCTTTTAGAGGGACAGTCCTGATTTTTTTACTATTAATCCCGCGTCACGCGAAGTTTTTCAAAAGTCCCGACTTTAGAATTAAGTAAAATTTAAAATTTATAAAAAATCATTGTTTTGCGTAACATATTGCTTTTGCTACCCAGTTACATTGTATTTGTCTCTCAAATGATACACTTTGTATCCGTACTGCGTGCTAGCAAGATAATTAAACAAATAAATATTACAAATCTGTTTCTTACCATAGAAAAATAAAGTAAGTAATTTATTTAAATATTTCATAAATGCATAAATTTTCTTAAACTTAGCTTAAAATACTCGTAGTCTTCATATTTTATATTGATGACAAAACGTGTATCACCCACCTTAACCTCGAAAGAAATTTTAGAAAGTAATATACGAATAAAATTTTGCAAATATTTCAAGTCAATCAAACTAATTTATCAAATTCTTGTGAAGATTTTTACAACATTTTACAAAATTACTACAATCTACTCAAACAAATTCACTTATATAAAAAAACATTTATAAACTGTACTTATGTTAAAACTAAAAAAAAATACGATATTATTATTCCTTCAGAGTTGTCCCGCTTTGCCTATCTAAAAATCTGGTCACCTCGATGAAAAAGAGAAATTGTTGTTTTTACCATATTCCAGGCACTTTTTCCATATTTTCTCACCTTACTAACCTTCCCTGGACTTCCACGAATAATCAAGACCACATTTAGCCAAATCGGTGCAGCCGTTCTCGAGTTTTAGCGAGACTAACGAACAGCAATTCATTTTTATTATATAGATTAAAAGGGAACTTTCAACGTTATCAAACACAAAAGTTAATAAGAGATGTCGGCGCACACGCATCGCGACCACCACCGCGTCGCTCTCCCGCAATCACAGAGGACCGGCGCGCGTAAACAATCCTTTTGTTGACTCTTCCCTTGCTTTGTTTGCTGTTTGACAGAAGTCTCACAGGTCGTTAACACGTCACGCCTAACTGGAGGACAGTGTCAACATGGCCGCCACGGTAACCTTTATAATTAAATCATCGGGCTAGTCATTATTCAGACATAACAACCAATGTTGAAACAATAATTACATGATGACAGCACCGGATGTACTATTTGCTCTAATAATGCAGTGACAATTATAGCAATACCGGCGTACCAAAAACAAATCTTAATTGTGTGGATGAAAGAACAAATGTTTGCAACGCGTTATAACAAAAAAAAATCCCGTATTTAAGTAGATATTAATTGTTTTCTTGGGCAATACTTAAAACTAATCATTACAAAATCTGCTTTAATTTATTAAGCATTTAGACTTACACCATAAATGTAGCCAATTTTTTGCACTTACCACAACATAGTAGTTCAAATTTTTGTTTCATAATGAAAGCTAAACTTTTGCTTCAATCTTATTCATATTTTGATATAGTATTTTTTTTAAATGTTGAATTCATAAATATTTACCTCCCAATAATTATTATCATTCGTTGAGATGACGATCAATGCAGGACATAGCTCTTGTAATTGCTTTCATAAAACAGTCATACCTACTAATATTCTATTTTAAATATGAAGTTCAGACACAACATCTGAGGCATATTAAATGAGTAATATTTTATTCAGACAAGGCTTATTTATATAAAGAGTTGCTATCGGTCTGTATTGATAATATTTAAATATAATGTAGAAAAATAACACTAAAATGTAATGTTAGTTTAATGAATAATAATATTATAAGAATTGTTTATAATAGACGCGCCATTAAATAATTCTAAATTTCTTATAAACATGGTTGGTTTGCATTAATGAAAATTGTGCTTCTCAGCTAAAACAAACATTATTTTATCTTTCCAGAATGCTAATTTCAAGGTAACTAAGAGGGCTATAGCTTATTATAATAATGAATCTTTTCCGTATATTGGAGTTAGCTAATCCTAACTTACGTAATGTAATCGAAATAATTAAAAACATTGATAAACATTGAACATAGATATCAAAAAACAATTCTTAAAATATGGAATACGTAATGAACAAATGAGAATGATTTATTCAGCGCTTCAAATTCATGAAACGATGTTGGTGTAAGTACGTGGATAAGTGTAAACGGCTGATAATTAGTCGTTATCGCGTTCATTGTATTTAACTAGGCGGGTTTAATCCTCTTGAATTGATATCAAGATAAAGTCAGGATTATCGGCACACATAAAAGCACCTAAATTAATTTTTAATCCCGTTTTCCCTCCGTCACTCTGTCATATCTTGATTATGTAGATATGTTGATGTGTTAATGTAATGTAAAATTTAGCTTAACAGATTGAAAATAATATAAGAAGGTGCGATAAATAATTAAAGGGGAGGAACACCAGTCATCTACAATGCTTTATATGTAGAATAAATAATATCTTATATTATATTACATATAAAACTTTTTGGATGACTTCGTAAGAATATTTCTGTTTTGTTATCTGTATAAGAACTCATTCATTTTCCCTAGGTTTAACTTGAAACTGGCCTAAAATTAAAATTATTGCCATAAAAAAAGAATTCACCTGTGGAACTAAAACATCAAAATGAAGTTACGAATAAAGGATAATACTTTAAAGTAATACTCTTACTATTTCCCTACAAATATTCAATATCTTAATTATTTCAGAACTTCAGTATCTTCAAAATTTTAAATAAATGATCAATTTTTAGAAAAATGCTATATATATATAAATATATATTTATTGATTTTGATGTATATGTATAAATTTTTACATAATTTAAAATTCATGTCAAAATATATTTTTTAGTATAGCTTTGATAATAATGTATTCGTTTCTAAATATTTAGTAGAAGGTACTTTACGTACAATAATTGGAGAGACATATTTGTAACTTAAAAAGTTATATTCTAGTAATTCTTGTTTATTGCAACACATACCATATTTGACATTCTGGACTTGATTATGATCAAAGTTACTTTGGTATATACTACGGTAGGTAATTATTTTACGAAAAGTCTAAATTATCTCTTTGATTTCGTTTTGAGTCATCCTGTTTCTGATACTTTATTAATCTGCATTAATAAATTATTTTATCAAACGTGTATCAATGTTTGATAAACATTTTTTATTCTAACTCTAACGATTTAAGCTTCTACTTCCTGTGAATCAACTCGTGTGTCTCTACTTATTTTGCGTTTGTACTTTGTGGAAATAAATACTTTTTCAAATGCAAAGATTTTGTTTATCGTCTAATGCAATAATTAAAGATTACGTTACGTTAGTTGTTTGATGATAAATAACTTGTATTAAATACTAACAGCGTTGTGTACTGGCGGGCAGAAAATTCTTCTGAACGTAAACGAAATGTCCGCCCATAACAATAATGGCCAAATAAGACATAGAGACGGCTATACATAGCGCCAAGTGACCATAATGTTAAATCCCGTCACCTCAATATCCATTACCCCTTCGAACCGGCACATAGTAATGTTTGTACACAACGGCTTAGGAGGAGAAAGAGGCGTTGCGGTTACCCAAAAGTTATATGTGAGTTACTATAAACATCAATTTATTAAGTAGACAAAGTCACAGAAAAATGTACTTCTTGTATTCTCTTTTATATCTAATAAAAAAAAGTTTTTGTGCAAAATAAAAAAAAATACAAAGCAAAAATGTAACTAGAATATTATTATTATAAACAAAAGAGGTAAACACTAAAGATGGAAAAAAGTCCCAGGTTATCCTCGTCCGGCAGAGTATCGCGTAAACCAATAAACTAGCTAACTTTTTGTATTTAAATAAAAACAAATTATTGAACAATTTGTATCAAATACACGTTAATCTTTAAAAATCGTCTCGGATTGTTGTATAAGTATGCCACTAAATTCAATATACCTAAACCCATTTCGTATGTAAGAATTAATTTTTTAATGAATTTGTAAGAATAAGAAAATTGTTAACAAACCAAACGCAAATGAAATCTTAAAAAGAGTCTATTTTTATCAATTCGTATTAAAGAGGTATAGCTTGAGCTTACAATCCGGAGGAAGCTTACTGCTCGTGACGTCCATTTATTGACAAGAAAAAAAAATGTTTTTCACGAAAATTCTGTTCTGGGTGGACCATACTTGCTAACAAAAGGTGGTTGCTACCGAAGGAGGTGTCAATGTGTAAGAATTCCACATCCCTCTTGACTTATGACAACCAAACCAGTCAGCAAATTTAGCCTGGGTAGTTATTGTTATTATCAAAAAGTAGACTATTTAATTATGGTTGAAATATATACAATCCCTTCATAATCATTCCTTAATAATTGCAAGTAGTGTCTATATCCTGAATGATTTGTTTCTTTTGACACGAAGTGGTTGTGCTTTTGATGTCCTTGAGATATTTATATTTTGTCAAGTAAACAGCCTCATCATAACATTTAACAAGTGTAGTTAAGTAAGATTAATGGTTGTTTGAATTAGACTACGTAATTTTTTGCAAAATGGCGATAATATTTGGGAAAACCTTTTGCTTAATACATTAACATATAGTCGAATCGTACTAACTAGACCTTGGTAGTTATCACATACCTTGTGTACAATATCTTACTCTTAATAATTTACACTTTAAACTACAGCTCATTAAACTACAGCCCGTCGGCTCTCGTTCATGCGGAACCTGTATGATTATGATGACTTATAGTATGTTCGCCAAATATGATCATAAGAATATCTTTCAACAAGTATGCAACGTAAGATGAAAAATGCGTAGGCATAGGCACACCTGATTTATCCTATAGGCAGTTAAGGACCGGTGAGCATGTTTCACTGAGTGATAGGCCAGGGTAATGGGGAAGAACCCCTAGGCCCGAACATTCTCGCAGGCCAGAGCCTGGCTTCGACAAGCCTTGCGAATGACTCGTAACTAACTAACTAACTAACTCTTAATAATTTTTTGGTGTTAGATGATTATACACTTTTTGTGTTATGTTTTATTTGCTATCGTACATAATGTATGTACGATTTACTTTTTTTAAAGGGGTGTAAGTGAGGCGATAAATTAATATAATAAAATCTCTTTTAGTAAATGTTTCTTTTGTAATAATAAAATACGTAAATAAATATTTCTTATGAGAAATAATTATTGAATGTATATCCTAAGCCGTTATAGCTAAGTTTGTGAAGCGAGCATATGCTTACGGGGAAAGAAAACATTATGAGGAAACCGCCATGAGTCTCGATATTAACCAACCCGCACATTGCCAGCGTGGTGGATAACCTCTACTCTCTCAGTAAGAGAAGGCTCGAAATCCAGCAATAGAAATATTAAAAGGTATGTCTATGTTGTTATGTTAAGTATAATAGTAATATATAAAATAAACAAAGAATCTTTCATTCCTTATTAACTTATGTAAAGATGTCAAGTTGAATACCTAAAGAAAATTTGTGTAATCATTTTTCTTGATTATAAATATACTTGTTGCGTTCATCTAAGTAATAAGTTAAACAATATGTAATGAATAATCTAAGAGTTAAATCTATTACAATATATTAGAATAATGTTCAAAACAATAAGGCAATAATATATGTACTCGTAGTTCTGTACAGCTTGTGATTAAGTTTTTTATATTGATATGAAAATTTATAAGATTGTCATAAGTGTCCGTTCATGAATTTAATAACTTAACACAGAACGAAACTTAACGGAACGGATGTCGGTGCATGTTTTAAATTAATTTGTCAAAAATGCACTAACACTTACGCAGGCTCTTATTCTTATTTAATGACACTGAATGCTTTAAGAGACGCCGCTTAAAGTCATATTTTTTTAATTCGAATGTTGTGGGACGATTTGGCGTGAATGAAGATTTATATTTATAGTGCCTCTAATTTATAACATTCTATAAAGATACGTCACTAACTTTTCATACTCGTACGCTTCTGACTTTTTTTACTTGTTTGAGTTTAGTGTCTTAAAGGAATTAGTTTACGTTTTATTCCTAAATTCTATATCAATGATAATCATACTGCAATTATAACGTTATTTTAATAAATGTCCTAATTAGCTGATAAATTTATTTTAATAATTAGAAAACAGTAGTCAAAAATATTATCCAAAGTATTTATCTATCCAATGTCAGTTGGAAATTACCACATTTTACCAAAAAAAAGAGTTTTGTTTTAGTAATTGAAACCAATCCGTTTAACGGTTCCTACTTTTGTATTATCACTTGCTTTGTTTCTTTAAATAATACAAAGAATAACGAGACTGGTCGGGCAAGTCCGAAGTGGGCGCATCTTTTGAGCTGACGAGGTAGACTAGAGAGGGCTTGCACGTGATAATTTTGCGAAAGGAAACAATACGTCGGCGATATCAAAGTGAGTTATTTCTGAAAAGGCGTTCGCAGTCAAAATATGTACAAACTCTGTCTAATGGGCTAAACAATAAAAAAAAATGGATATCTTATTTAAGTATTAACAATGAATGCCCCGCATTTCGTGCTGCTCCGTCGGTACAATGGTATTTTATGATGTCGTAAAAGTAGCGTCTTTGTCCATGGTTTAGTCAATAAACGTAGTCCGCCGCTCTGGTGCGGTGTTGTAGTCCTGAGGAAATGCCAACTGATATTTTCTGGGATGGGAATTATCTTAAAACACATCAGGTAAATTAGAATACAGAAATGAAAAAAATATATATAATCCTTCAATCCTTCATTACCTCATATTTACACCAAAAAAAAATCATTTGTTGGGAATAATTTATTAAATAATTATTAGTTTACTATTAATTTATTAAATATTATTCAATTTTGTGGTAACTTTTTTAGCCTTTCTTTTTTAAAAGCTAAAAATAAATGTATTCTTTTATATAAAGTGAGGATTGAACTTCATTTTTCAACTAATATTTTGTAAATGTTAACACGTTTTGTTTTACGGAAAGACGAGACGAGCAGGACGTATGTATTTCTTATATATTTCATATATTATAATATGTTAATAACAAATTCGATTAAATGTATGAGAAAATAGTTGTGAGATTTTGGAAAAAAGTATTAGTGCCGATAAACAACACAGACGTTGCCGAGGGAGGTTTGCACAGTACCACATTGCACTACATTAATTTCACTACCTACAGCATCTATGACTGCATAAAATTTTCATTAAGGTGACCTTACCGCCAGCAAGAGAGACCACCTACCAGTAGGATCTATGATCACCGTGCTACATATTTTTGATCGCTTTGTATACTTGACGAAATAGACTTATCGGTACGAGCAAAATCACAATTTGGTAATTGGTAGTCCTCTGCTGCTAAGTTTGATTTACCATCACTTGGTTCAATATTGTTTTAAATTACATATATACTATGTACATAAATTATAATAGAGAGATATAAATCGGAAAGATTGGCAAAAAGCCAAGACGATTGGAGATTCATGGTGCAGGAGACTAGACCCACAAAGATTTCTAACACAATCGTTTAATAGTAAGAATGGCACATTTTAATTTTCACAATTTAATAGTGTTTATTTATGAAAGTTTAATTTTTTTATGCCAATGCCTAAATAAATTTTAATATTTTCTACAAATAGTAAAAGACGTTTTAACGCGTTAAAAAAGTAATGCTCCCTGATTACATTTAATTCGAACATAAACTAGATTTATATTCACACGATCCGTTATGATTGGGGCACGACTTGCAATTACATAAATTATAATAGCAACAGTGTTGCATGTCAGTACTACCTGTTCAATAAACTTATGTAATACATCATTTACTGAAAATACTTACAGAATCATGTATCGAAGCAACTCGAGGAAGGGAAACGACTTAAATTTTAATAAGAACGGCTATTATGCACCATAAAAAGCAGTAAATGTGTAGTTAGCGGGGTTCCCTGACGGTAGGTATAATAATTTGCGAGAGCCTGTTTACGGGTTGCACGGAGACGGGACCTTTTATATTGTGAATATAAATCGTAGTAGGTACGGAACTCACGGTACAAAAACTGTATTCGTAAAAAATATATTCATATCAAAGAATAATCTGCTTAAAACATAGGCAAAGACTTCCTTTTATACCCACTACCAAAAAATATTTATGTAAAATGATGTAGAGTATTATTGTTATTTATATGAATAAATTATTACAAGAAAAGGCTGGGTACAGCAGTAATAATACTTCTAATATACTCTTGAACAAACCTAGACAAAGGCAAAAAACTTTACATCCTATTTCTTACTTTTTTTGTAAAAGATTCGTGTTGTATTCTTCAGCTTAAGTACTTACTTTTAAGTAGCGAAGTGAAGTGCAAGAAGTAGAAAAGCAGACCCCGTCAAATGCTAAGGAGAAGTTGTACTCTTAATCTCTTCGAACTGCTTCCAGTCTCCATATCTCCTTGCTATGTCCATGAAGAAGTTACCAACAAAGTCGTAAAAAATGTGTTCCATTCTTCCTGAAAAGCGTTTATTGGGAGATAAGAGAGACAGTTAAAAGGTTTATATATAATAGTATAGTGTAGGTACGGTTATTAGTAAAGAAGAGATTTCTTTAGAACAAAATAAACTACAACTGCCCGATGGCACGATAGTAACGTCTTAAACAAATAGAAAATGGAAAATATTCTGTTAAGTCGTGACGGAGCAGACATCAAAGTTATAACACCCTACTTTTGAGTTGGAGGTTTAAAATTATCACGAAATATGCATATTGCATACTGCTTTGCCTTTAGTATGCAATATGCATATTTGTTGTAAGTGGGTAGAAGAGTCTCAAATAATATTAAATATGATTGAGTTGTACAATATTTTTTTAATGTTTCCTACTTTTTATCGAAAACCTTTACGGTTTTTCTGAGTATACAGTCGTCTTCGTGTTTTGTTCTAAATTACATCTTGGCTGGTTTTCCACAAAATATATCTTTTGTCCTACCTGGTATAAGTCCGAAGATATATCAAATTTCTGTTGGTAGGATATTTATAATGTTGGTTGTTTTATATTCAGAATTTTCACTAATGCAATATTCATGTTTTTATAATAACATCTCTCATTTATTAGTTTACGTGAAGTGCTAATTCTATAGAATAAAGCTTTTTGTATAGTTGCTATTTATGTGTAAAATAATAGCAACTAAGGCTGACATTTAACGTGTTGTATGAAACTTGCGTAGGCGGAGTCAGCGCCGTCTCGCGGGCGGGTGCGGACAAGCGCGGGCGGCGGATTAAGCTCGGACAAAGGCAACACATGAAACGCGCCGCCGAATCTGCTTATCACACCGCCCGATTGTTTGTTGCCCGCTCCACCATATTGCCCGCTACATATCAAACTCACACACGCTCACACTGAGTTTAATAATATCCGGCGTAAATGTGTGCGACCGAAAACCATCCACTCCAAGTTCAGGATTAAAGCTAATTGTATATTATGATAATATTTTATTGCACATGTCAAGTTATTTGAAAATGTATTAAATCGTCGTGTGCCCGGTAAGTTTTTTATTATTAAAGCATTTTAGTAACAAAAAGATGTGATATTTATGGTCGTGGTTGTGTTAACGTTCTTTTTATTGTAATTTAGGCGTGTTGTGTAACATGTACAATTCTTATTACATAATACGTTTATACATTACTTATTTGTACAGGAATTAAATGTTCGTGAAAATCACTATTTAGTATCCGTATAAAAACAAGCATTTTGCAGCTGCTAGTTAGAATTTAATTTATTGTTGTGCATTATGTTGTCAATTGACTATATACAAGTTCACTTGTTTGGTACACTGTTTGTGGTAATACACCAGTTTAGAACAATTTCACATGGAAGATCCATTTTCACCGGCTACCTCGCGTTTCAAACCAGAACTTTTTTGGTGGTAAATTGTAGTTGTAGCTTAGGTCTGTAGTTTACATGATTACCATAACTCACAACATATTTGCGAAGGTAAAAAATATGTGCAAAACTAATTTGAAATTATGCGAAGCCGAAAAACGGCTTCTTATTTTATGTGGAAAAGACAGTCATTGTGTTCGGTAAATGTTTAAATCAGAGATTTGGCAAGTATATGAATAATATGTATGAAAATAATATGTATATTTATTTATTTAAGTAAGTAACGTGATAAGACGCAGTTCACTAGATGGTAAGTGATAAACCTCCTAACAACCATTTCACGCTTGTTAGGATGTTTACGGTAAATCTCATTGTGCTCCTTGTCTTGATAGAAAAGGCAGTAATAGATATACACCTACGTCTTTTACCTAGTTAAGCTGACGTGTCTAAAACGCAGCCTCTTTTTAAAATAATTTTCTAGAAGTCGAAAAAATATATTACAAAAACATAACAGTGAGTAATCATTCCATTTAGTAAGACCGACATTTTAGTTGTAGTTTATTACGCGATTGTTTTTTTCTTTCAGCTTTAAAATTTTGTGTGAAGTCTTCGTGGAGACTCTTAATTTATTGTTAGTGTTACGTTTATTCACACCTGTCTAATTAGGAACGGCTCGCTAAACTTGAGGTTTGAGAATAGAAGAAATTTATCACAGTCCATGTTATCTTTGCGTAATTTTGTAACTAAGCATAACTTTGAAGGCAAGCCTGCACTAATTAACATATATGATAAATATAAACTGCTTTTTTATTAAACCTAAATATTTAGATTATACAAACATTATATGTTTTTAAACACAAAAATAGATATAGCTGTCTACAAAAATGATTTACACATTTCATGCAAATTAGAAAAAGGACAGTGACTTTTCCACATTAACCATTACTTGGTAAGATTTAAATAATTTAGTTAGGAAATAAAGCTTATTAATTACAATAATTTGAAAATGTTTCAAGTATGTTGCAAAAATGCGAAAAAACTGGCAAATGAATACATGAACAATACACATATTTTCTGTCTCAATATATATGATCTGTTCAGTTAATTTCTCATATCAGTTAGAATATTACATAAAAGAGAATTTAATTTCTTATATTATATCTAAAAATAATTGTTCATTTAAACATGTACATTTGTAAATACATAATTAATGTTTAGATAGTATCTAAATCAGAAGTTTTTAGCTCTTTAACCCATTACGATATTTGAATGAACCGTTGACCAATTACTTGATCACTTGATTACGTAATAAAAATTTTATCGTTATATAAATGATACTATTGATATTTTGTCTAAACAGCTTCTAGATAGTAAGAAATTTCGGCAGATACTTAACTTGTATCTCAAGATAACGTGGTCTAGTAGTATATGTTTAGTGTATATCACACTAACTAGCACCACATAACAATTTGCAGTTGTATCAAATACCATCAGATGGACATGAAAAACAGCAATAACAATGTTGAAATTATGTCAAGACATTCTGTTTGCTTACAAGAGCAATATAATGAAAGCGAAATGTCGATAATTCCGGTCATTCCACCAATTTCACGGCAATTGCTTTCGACGCGCCGCTGGTATATATTGTTCTAAGACAAGTTTAGAACAATGATCGTGTAACGCGCGCGACAGTCTATAAAAGTAGGTGACGTTGTGTTAGTTCCAACTCGAAGGGGTTTTTTTTTACAGTGCGCTATATAAATTTATGGAATCATCATTGAGTTGTATGGACTCCTCTATTCGCTGACCGCTCGGGTCCATAACCATTACGAAATGTATTTAGATACACATATATTCACACTTAATAAGACCCGGTTTTACAACTGATTTACAACTTTTAATGAAGTTTCTGCAAATAATTTGTTGTAAGAATAATAAAAGTGTTATTTCAGTGGTAAACAATATTAAAATCTGTTACCTTGGTGTCGAGTCATAGTAATATTTTCTGCAATATATGGATTAGTAGTAAGTACAATAATGTACTAGTTTGTTACTTTGTTTATTTATTGCTATGTTATAAATCTTACAAATGTTTCCTTAGCTCCTCACTTCACAATTGTTGTCACTAACGAATTTTTGTCGTTATTTATTATATAAGTATTATATCCATGTTTCATATACCATAAAAATTATAGAAGTATCTATAGTAAATACAAAATAACTAATACAATAAAAAATGAAACAAATGTTTAAGTCAATTCCTTTACGTATTTTTGAAGTAACTATTTTTAAATTTAACGTCATTATTGTTGATTATAAATTTGGCTGTTAACGTGAAAACGAACAATTGTATTTAATCATATAGGGATAGTATCGGAGAAATGTTATAATTTAGGCTGTGAGACTTATTTAAACTGATTAATATTATTCTGAACCTGTTTGTAATCGCACCCTAAGTACACAAGCGTAAAGCGTTAACTGCGGTAAACATTATTGATTACACACATTAACGGCAACAATAAAAACGAAGTAAAGAATGAATTATAACCATACTTCATTCGTAATTAAAAAATAAATATTTTATAACAATAAACTACTCGGCACACAGCAGCTGTAGATAAGCGGCATATGCACGCATCTACCTATGGCACCGGGCGAAGGCTCGTTATTTTCTGGTCAATTGCCGCTTTACAGCGCCCGCGCATCCTCGCTTCCAATTACTGTCCAGCCGCCAACGCAATAAAATACTTCCGCATACAACAAGGTCATAACACGGAAACTACATACTCAATTTTAGTCCTTACACACTCCACGTAAGGTCTAGTAATGGTTGTTGCAAAACAGTAGTTACGCTATCAGAAGAAGCAAGATGCAAATTACGCTTAGGTAAAACGTGTTTGTTGCCCGTCCCGAGTTTTATTTTTTACAATTATATCGGTCGGTTACTTGGAAATGCATTCAAAAGAAATCGGAGAGGGTTCTTGATGTTTAATAGGCTTAGATTAGAAGTTAAAAGCCGGGTCGGGCTGGCCTCTAGAACCATTAAAACGTTCTTAGGATCCGATAGATATATATTATGTGAAATGATAAAAATGTTGAAGTACATACCTAAAGTATCAAATGAAAAAAAAAAAATCAATGTACTTAAAGTAAATTATGGCTAGACACAATCTTCTTTATTTAAAATGTTAAACGTGAATGAAATCTGTTTGTTAATAAATGTGTTTAATTCCATGTAAGAATTATATCAAAGGCAATGAAATAGGCAATTATCAATATATACTTTTAAAATTCAAAATAACAAAACATTAGAATAGAAGCTAATAGTTAATGTAAATGATGAAGGAGCGCTTCCAAAAATATAAATAGTATAACGGACGGCAAATAACTAAATAGTTAAGGCTGCCTTTATCAGACACGAAGTCTCTTGTTCGTCGTAGAAGGTGACTAAAAGAGTCAACGTAGCAGTGAAATGGACATCATGTCTGTTTTAATCATTAATGCATTATTTTCAAGCTGTCTTGGAATACGACAAAGGTAAAACTAATTTCTAAGCCTACATTGTCGTACTTAGCTAATTTATTCGAGTTGTTTTTAAATAACTGTGATAGTGTGTACCGGTGTTTAATAAATTTATGTAAATTATTTTAAACAACGGTGCAGAATTTTTTTTTTGATATTATTGCACCACAATAAACATTTTGCGAGTGCAATTACGACAGTGCACCGACAAAGGGCTCAAATGCTTTGAAGTCGCCGGTATGAATGCATCCGCTTTCTCTAAGATAATGCCGGATATGACGTGGCCTTGTCTCTAGAGAGAGCTTTTCACGATTGCTCGATAAATTCCAGCGGAGGGATAAAAACGGTTCTGTTTGAGTAAGAACCGAATAATATTTTGATGACTCATCTAACTTCGGTTATAATAATTATGGAAAAGTAAGTACGATTTTCATACACGATTTTCATGTTTTCTTTATTTCCTTCAAACATTTTAGAGGCACGTAAACTATAAAGAAAACTTTGTAACAAACTAGCAAAAGAATTCTTGTTGATAAATACCAAATTAAAAAAATATTTTGGTTTCTGTATAGTTTTTTAATTTTTGCTTTTAGAAAAAATATGATCTGTGGTATGTAGTCTACAATTCAAGCTCAGTCATTAATTTGTGTGGCTCTAGTGCTTAAAACAAAAGGAGGGAAGGAGTCCTGTGTAGGGGAGGAAGGCGGAGAGTGGAGGGGGCGTTCGTAGCGGGCCAATAAAGGCACGCAGTAAATCCACGTAATTTAGAGCGGTCGTAAATTAAAGTTCCGCTATAAACGGCCCGGTACCTGCCGCGCCCGCGCCGCGACACGGCATCGAGTATAAATCAACCCGCCTCGTGTGAACATCGCACTGGATACTGGCTTTTGAGCATGCATACCCTGTGGACTATTTGTACTTAGTTTTGATTCTTTTTACTCGACGAAGCGACGGTACTAGCAGAACGTTCACCAAATGTTAGGATGATAAACACCGTACCACATTGTGCTCGTCGCTTTGAACTAAATTTTCGTTGCCGCAGTAACTTAACTAGTAACAACGCCCTTTAAAGTTGAACACAGTTACGTTCACACAGTACTGTTTGGCGGCAGAAATAGGAACCGAGGTGGCACCTACCTAGACAGTCTTCGGCAGCATACACCACTTTAACGTCTTGCTTAACAATACCCGGAGATATTTCATAATAATGTAAGGCAGCCTAGAAGGTCAGGAACTTTCCTCTTTAGTCTATTTTTATAATGCTATCGTGATGTGATAAGAAAAGGCTCAAAATTACCAGCAATGGGAATACACACGAAAGTTTAATTAATAACCGCCATATGTTTTTGTAGTTTAAAAAGAATAACCTTCAATATCCAAACGATAATCGCCAACATTTTCCGGTGTAAATGCCCTAAGGTTTGGTAAGTTACCTCCTTCTGTTCATCATTGAGTTTTTTCTTTTTAAATTGTTATTATTACTTATAAGCGTATCAACTTAGTCGAAAATATATTTTTATACCGAAAGGCGCATGACAAGTTATTATTGTCATATCAATTATCAACAAAGACTAACCACGTTTGCTTGTAATTCCAACATTTAAAATATCTAAAGGATTTCTCGCAATACAAACTATTTTTTTTTATACAGAGAATAGTGTGCGAAAAAACAGTTACTGTATTTTTCAACACTTGCGTGTTGAAAAATACAGTAACGGGACGTTGGCATCCTCGTCCCTTACAAGTAGATGAAGAACCTGCCCTTGAAACTCGCAAACCTCTGGACCCTTTCAGTAACAGTCAGAAGGTATTTTATTCTTGTTATTAACAACCTGAAAGCTTGCTAAAAAGATACTTATTACTATTAAAAAACCTTCGACCGATTAAAAAAATATTTAAGTTCGCTTTTCTATAGGAATTAAGCATATTAGCGTTTTTTATGCAGGTTATGTTTCTTTAAAAAATATTGAAAATTTATTTATTCATGTGAATTGGACGATTTATTCTACAAATTTACGTATTGACTAGACTAGTAGTTATAATGCTGGTATCACACCACGCCTATCCACAGGAAAATCTATTCCGGAAAATTTGTGTCCAAACCCATTTTACGAGGCTTTTTTTAAAACTTATTGAGGTCAGAACATACTCACGAGAAAGCATTAATATTTTAATTACAAAATATCTATATTACAAACATTATTCAGTATTTTTCCTTTTTATTCTCAGATATTATTCCAGTAATTTCAGTTCACATAATTTTTTATTATTGCAAGCTTGATTTTTCGGAATGGGTGACGATACCGTCGCTAATAGCTATCAATTTTCAATCCATAAAAACATTGATAAAGGTTTTCGAATATTTTAATTCTTGTACTATGAACAGTGGATCCGCAAACTTTCCGTACTTTTGACTCCGCATCAACCCTTCTGGAATTTAACAACATAAATACGAAATGAACCCCATGACGTCGTCGCGCCCGTCAACTTTACGATTTAGCTAACATAAAGAAACACATTATCTATTTTATCTGACCTGAAACTCCCCAACAAAGAGATAAAGGTCTCCAGTTTACTCTATAGTGTAAATAAATTATTCGACGTATTGTAACTCGTTTTACTCGGATTGTCTAAAGTAAACTTGGGATATGGTGCCGTCCCCAACTTCGCTGTAAATCACTACGCATCACGTGTTACCAAAAAGGGTTTTATTTTATAGCCAGCTATATGAAGCGATAACTGGTTCGAACGACACATCACTGTAAGTACATACTAATGTTATCGTAAGTACGAGCAACATTTCATATGTGACGTGCACAGGGCTGTAGGCGTATCAGCAAGTTTTATTAAATAATTAGTTCTGTATTGCATCTTTTAAATTAGATTATAAAGACCGTACAGGTTATAACACTGGTAACAACAACGAAGTCTCGGGCAGACCGATATACGGGTATAGCGAAACTACTGGTATCTTTGGTCGACTATTGACTTACATGTTAATTCCTTTGGTTTTCCTATAATGAATAGTTGCTGGGTGTAATTTTCTTCACTTCTTGCGTATATATCCAGCTTCGCGGCTGTAACTGTTTCCGTAATAAATTGTCAATTTCTTTGATTTCACGTTTCATCGGCTTATATACTTTTTGAACATAAAAATAAATTGTAACATAGCGAAATTTTGTTAACGTTTAGATATTTGTAAAGTTTGTTTATGTATATAATTTAAATAAATAATAAAAGTTAAAAATAGTTAATATAATTAACGAAGAGTGTATAGTTTATTAAAACTTTAAGAATAAATTCTGTAGATGTCATTTTTACTGGAGCCTGTTTAGTTACCACCGCAAGTTCTATTTCTGTTTTAGCCATCCAATAATATATGTGTGTGTAACACAGAGGTACAAATATTTTTTATGATTGTGTTTGTTTATTGATTATATATTTTACCCAGGTGGTAGGTCTCTGTTGCCGGAGACCGTCTGGATGGGTACCACCGCAGCTCCTATTTCAACCGCCAAATAGTAGTGTGTAAACATTACTGTGTTCCGGTTTGAAGAGCGCTGTAGCTAGTGTAATTACTGGGGTAACGAGACTTAACACCTTATGTCTCAAGGCGACGAGCGCAATGTGATGCAGTGTATACCATCTTAACTAGCACCACGTTGTCACAACTACATACGTTACAACTTATTACGTTATAACGTTGTACGTAGTACTTATTACTTCCACGGTTTCACCACATGGGCATAGGGCATGTTTATGTATATAATATTTATGTATATATATTATTAATTTGAAAAAAATCATATATTTTTTGAACACTTATAAGATTTACAACATATAAACAAGTATGGCCAAAAACTTTAGCGACAATTTTGAATCCATATTTAAATATACATTTCCTATATAAATTATTCACATACTATTTCAGTCTCCGAACAGAAGTATGCACACATTACTGTGTTTCGGATTTAAGTACGCTTTAAGCTACTAAATGTACTAAATTGTGGTGCAGTGTACAGTATCTTAATCAGCGCCACGTTGTTATGGGCAAGCATATCACTTACGATTAGGAAGACGCCCCGACGTTTAAAAAATTTATAAAATACCATATTTCTCATTCATTTCCTTTGTACACGTTAATCATATGTAGTTTATAAAAGAGTTTTAAACACACAGGACGATTAAAAGTCGGAGATGTTTTTTGCTGAACGATACAAGGCAGCCAATGGCAAATAGTTATAGTGTGTATTTCAAAATAACAAAATTGAATATTAGAAAGAGGGATATGTATTGGGTACGTATCGAGAAGCAGGTAGCGTGAGCCGGTGCAGTCGGAGCGGACGCACGCACGTACGGTACACTTATAGCCTTTGTTATCTGTGAGCAAGCCCCGCCCTGGCGGCCCGACGAACAACATGGCGGCCGGCAGAATGGCGCTGCGACCGACGTTTATGGATCTAATGAAAACCACTTTTAATTAATTCACAGCGATCACATGCGTCGTAGAGCAGCTTTTATGTTTATTGTTTCCATATCATTTAAAAGCACCACGTTACTGATTTCTCCGGAGTGTCACTGTCATAATGTTTTGTTTTGTAAATTACTCCGGCACATAAATAACGTTCAGTATAATGTGTATTTTGATTATTATTACTTTGTTACGTAACTTCTCACTTAATGTTATTGCTCAGCGTTATCTTTGTTTTATTTTGAATTTAATTACTATGCTGTATTTAATACCTGGGCTAAAAATATACGGATTCTAAATTTTTCAATTTCTCTACTACTTACAATTAAGGTTTTATTTAGCGATGGATATTTTAATGAAAAGTATTAAACTATATGAGGTAAGATTTTATAGTGGTAAAGTTTTGTGCATTAAAACAATGTATAGGTTTAATGAAGCCGTTATAAAATTTTATGCTGGTTAAAGGCACCCTTCCGCGGCAATTGTTACTGCTGACAAGTGGTAATGTCCAAGCATTACTGTGTTCCGGCTTTAATAACGAAATAAATAAATGAGCTTATATGCAAGACGACAACAACAAACTGAGTGCGTTTTTTTAACTAAATAACAAAAAAAAATCGATATTTTTTTAGGGTAATGTCACCTTTAATCGTTTTCTTGTCGAGGACGTAAATATAGTTACATCTAATGGCCCTTGATATCTTTGATTGAAAATTTTGTATTCGTTTCTTGATAAAAAAATCCTCAACAAGGAAAGTACTTATACGTCAATTGTCTGTATTATGTATCTCCTAAATCTTTCTTATCATCATGTTAACAGTATCGTGTTATTCTTTAATAGTTATTTACTTGTTATAAAATTATTACAAATGAAAAAACCGTTTTTGTTACTTACTGTTAAAAGATTTTGCCAATTTATTATTTATCAAACGATAGTCGCTCAAATATACTCATTATTTTGTTTTCACATAGGTAGTTAAATAAAAACTTGTACAGTTTCATTACTTTAGTAAGTCACATATAAAAAAGATACTTCCGAAAGATTTTATCGATGTAGTACTTTTGGGCTGTTTACTCCAGGTCTGCGAGTCAGTATCCAATAAGATGTATAAGTTGGTAATGACTAACAGCGTTAAACATTATCAGAAAATAGACCACAGAACAGAAGACATCTATTTTTATAGCAGTTATTTCCTCTGAGTGAGTAGCATTTGCAACTAAAGGATGGCAAGATTATCACCGAGAATGGAAACATAAATGAAATGGAAGAGTACAGGTTTAATTTATTTCAACAGATACCAGCCGATTAAAATAAAAAAAACCAAAAGTTGTATACATTATCTCTTTTGTCACAAAAATGACTTGAATATAGGTGAGATGAATTTGCTTTGAAATTTTTGACTACTTCCGTTGCGCATTGCCAACACTTGTCTTGGTGACATGGAAGTCCTTAGTCCGATCCCGGCCACATGTTGTGAAGTATGGTTAGAGGTACGATTTTGCGAATCTTTCTGGCGACTTCCCCCATATTGCAGACGTGCCGAATTGCTGTGTTTTGGCTGTCAACATAGGAGAGCCATAGTATTCTGATCGAACACGGTTCATCATCCACCGCGTCTTTGTCAAATAACACATGAACCCTAGACTAAATGTTAGGTTATTGTAGATATAATAATATGTAGTAAAGTTAAATTATTCAGTAATGAATATTTATGTTTAACACAAACAATTAACAGGATGAAAAGACAGTCATACATTTGCTCTCTGCAGCAGAGAATAAGCGCGCGGATTAAATTTCAAAGCTATTAAATCGATTTGCATTAATATTGCAAAGGCGGAACGGAGTGTTACCACTGCCAAGAATCCCCGGAGGCCATTTGTCGCGATCCGCGGCATAGCGAGGTCCCGATGGGCTCGTTAACAAAATCTCATGCCAACGCGTCCCCGTGATTTATTTTTCTCCCTGTACTCTCCAAACTGCTGCCATATAAACGTCGCTTTTGTTTCTGCTTAACGAATGATTGAGTTGTATTAAAGTGACTACACAGTAAACTGGCTATATAGTTAACCGAGTCGAGACGTATTTTCTTTAATAAAAGAATGCATGCGTGTTTATATGTTTTTAAATAACCGTCCAAAGTTTTAAATGTTTATACATTCAATATTGTGTTCGTTGTGTTATCCTTTAAGTGCGTATCGGAATCACAAGAATCTCATAAGCTATACAGTCAATTAACATGAAACGGGGTAAATATTGTGAATATGTTAAATATAAATAGAATCTTTCTCCAAGAAAAAATATTAAAAAGTATTTTAGGAACTTATCCATCTAAAAAACGTGTATACTACACGTTTTTTAGATGGATAAGTTCGTAGTATAGTATACATTCAGTTTATATAAATTGACAAATTTCCGGAATCAAATGCGACTAACTACTCTGATAAGTCCTATCGTCGTATAAAAACTTATTGTAAGTGATGAACACTAAAAGAAGTTTCATGAAGCCCAAATGCTAATGTTGAGGATGTGTAGTGTAACAAAAAGAGAAAAGAAAAGAATTAAAATGTATATGTATTTGAAGAAATTTCAAACAAGTATATATAAAAGACTAATAAGGGATAAGTACCATATAGTTAACAACGGCTGGACGTAAGTATTGAATATAAAATAATAGACATAAATGAAAGAAAAATACACGACGCACCAACTACACTTACCAATAAGATTAAGATACGAAGAAAAAAATCAGTCAATCCTTCCTTTCTTGACAATTATATCCAAAATGAACTTTAGTAGACTCCTGGTTAATACTACTCAAACATTAGATATTTGTATTCTAAAGTTGGAACACAATAATCCTTGTAGTCTGTTATATATCGGGATTGGTATCGAATCATTAAACAGGTTTTCATTCGGTTTTCCACTGAATTTCGGTTCTACAAAGCCACTAACTACTTCACGGAGGCGGTTAAGTTCCCTTAGCCTTTGAAATAATTTAAAAGTGCGTATGTACTAAAGTATGTAAACTGTGTAGTTATTCATAAAGCAACAAGATCGCGCTTCGATATTCTATTTGTGAAACTTTCAATCGTTATAGCAATGATTGGCGTGCATTATATAACTATAAAATACAGAACAAAACGTGAGGTCTATTACTACCTAAGTGTATTGTAAAACAATGCAGTGGAAAAAGAGTAAGAGTGGTTTTACGTTTTTAGGCCGTCTAGGAGAAGGATTGAAATACTGCACCAACTCTTTCTACTTCGTTTTACATGGAGAAAATGCCTATTGTAACGAGGGTACGGAATGTACTATTTAAAACGTTCACGATGGTCTATATTCATCGCTTTATGTTATGTTCACGGGAATTTTACTGTGGAAGTACTGGTCATACTGAGCGTCCAGTCTTAAAGAAGGTAAGAACACTTCTTCAATAGAGAATAGAGTTTACACTTATATTTTTTTCTACGAGGTGGCGAGTCGAGCAAGATGTTGCCCTGATGGTAAGTGATATGCTTGCTCATAACAACGTGACGATAGTTAGAATGGTATACACTGCTCCACATTGCGCTCTTCGGCTCATGTCTAATAAAGTGTTAAGTCTCGTGCCCTCAGTAATTACTGAAATTTCACTAGCTTACAGCGCCTTTAAAACCGGAACACAGTAATGTTTGCACACTACTATTTGGCGGCAGAAATAAGAGTTGCGGTGAAACCTACCTAGACGTTCTTTGGTAACAGAGACCGACACCCAGTTATATCTGATTTCAATTTAAATTAACATTTATAATTGAATACATGTAAATATTTCGAAGTTTAAATTAATAATTTTATTTTAAAGTGAACCAACTAATGACCTATAACAACTGCCGATAACGAGGCGTGTTTTTACTGATAAAGATGACATTTAGGTACGGTTAGTAATCATTTAGTTGTCTTCGTGATCTCTCATAATAATATTACAACATGACATATTTAAATATATCTGAAGTTAATTCGTTGAAAGACGATCAGTTTGAATCGGTTTTTGGAAATGTCATTGAACATTGCAGAAGCGCATCAACGAAAGTTAAACAACTGAGACCATTTACAAACGTAAATGAATTTTGTAACGCATTTCAAAACTACTTAGATGAAATTAACGACCAAGGTATTACTTTGTGTTTATTATTTTTGGTATTACTTGAAGGTTGCATATTTATTATTAGTGTAATAAAAATAATTTGTTTTTCTTACTTTAGAAACCTATAAAATTAAAGAAAAATAATTTAATAACAGTTAAATACCAGTGTTTTAAAATTATGATATTAATAATAAGCGTAAAGTTAAGTTTAAAAGTTATATATTCGAAAATATAAAATGTTAATACAGAAACAGATTGTCAATGTTTAATTTGTAAATATGGTTAAATAATTAAATCATATTAAAATTGGATAAAATATGTTATTCAAATTAAATATGTATTGATTTCAGAAAAACTAGCAATATTAAAATCACATCCCGACTTAGCAGGCCGATTGGCGTTACAAGGTGTATTGACTCCAGAGTCTACCGAAGAACAACGTATTGCAGGATTGAATGATCTTACCGAAGAGCAAAAATTTTTAATGGATGCCAGAAATAAGCGGTAATAATAATTGTTCCAAGTTTTTATCATATTTCTTCTTGGATAACTAACTGTCACAAGATGTTTAAATACTACCGCAGCAGTTAATCTTTTTTAACATATATGATACTGCCATCTGTAATGCACAACGTAAAGTAAAATATAACACAATCTGCTATAACGTATATTCGCTAGTCCTAATAATTTGTTCTAGATGGCGTTTTAATCAATTTTTTTTAAAGATTTTTATTTCAGATATAAATCAAAATTCGGGTTCCCGTTCATTATCTGCGCGAGGGAAAATAAAGTGGAGTCAATATTAGAAGGCTTACAAAAACGTTATCACAATGATTACGCGCAAGAGATAGAAACCGGGATAAATGAAGTGAAGAAAATTTGCAAATTAAGAATTCTTACCATTGTTAATTAAAAATAAACATTGTTGATTCTTATTTAGTTAAAAATCTATTTTCATAATATAGACTCTAACAGAGTACAGTTTTATCATAATTGTGGCCACATTATTATGGGACTACTATTTACCATGTGAATGAATACATTCAATGAGCAATAGCTCACCTTGCCACTTGATTAGTATAAAAAACTTCGCAAATATAATAACAGATAAATTATAATAATATAATAATAATTATAATCTATTATTACAAATGAAACATAATTAATTATTCTTATTCATTTATTACAAAAAGATTTTGAAATATGAAAGTTAAATAGTAGTATTCAAAGCAACCCAAGTGATCTCTCCACAACAGCATGTGGTTGTCCAGCTATTTCACAGAAATCTGGTGTATTATGGATGTCTTCAAAGCCAACATCTAAGTATCTACCAGTAAGTACATCATGTTGGAGATTAGAGCTTGGTAGAAAAGGTAATCGACCAATCTGAAAATACATAAAAATGACACAAATTATTTATAAAACAGACATTCAGAATAAACTTTAAGATATTAAATAAAATTCAATCGTAATAAATGCCAAGATAACTAAAAAAATCTTGTTCGGTCTTTAAGTAATTCCATAAGGCATTTTTTGCCAGTCGACCCAGTTGAAGAAGCAACTTTTAAAGGTAGGTGTGGAAAAAAGGAAAGATATAAAAAGGAAACAAATAATACATACATCATAAAACATACCATATACATATACACATCATCCCCTAAAATTATTAAAGATATAGATAAAGATAAAATATATTATTATTATTATCCAGGACAACACTGATTATAAAGTTTCCTTTAAAAGATGAGACCAAATCAATCTTTTAAAAGTATGCCTGTGTGGTGCTCTATTGACATCTCGGGGCAAGGCATTCCGGAGGTAAAAATTGTCTGACATAAATCTGTATGTATTTATATTAATGCATATTTTCATACTAGTATTGTAACGAGAATATGAAATTGGTCTGTTGCAGATTCGTTTCTGGTGATCTCAGAAATAGTTGTAACTAGATTTTCTCCAATATAATAACTGTATTTATTTATCATATTTATCTTTAAGAGTATTTTAGATATTTATTAATTGCTAATTTTGTAATTTGTTCTATAATTTTCAAAACCATTAGAACGGGAACTATAAACTGACACAATGAGTTTTTCATGGATAGTATAATTAAAATTATTCCATTTGTTGTCTCACTGCCAGATGACAATGCAGTTAATCAATGTCTATATTGTTTAAACAATTTTAATCACGGATTTTAACAATTATTACAATTGAAAATGAACCCTGAAAGGACAAAAATAATTTATCTAGTATCCTTGATTTAATAATCAATTAGCTCATTTTATTAGTTCTTTAATTGAAGATTTAAGTTGGTATTTTTTTTGTGATATATATATTGTGCACATATTATACAATACCTTTTTGGCAAACTTGTTTTCCATTGTTAGTTTTAACGGAGCATGAAGCCCTTGTATGTTGCGTAACATAGCCATGTTCATTTTTACTTCATTCAGGTGATACTGTGTAATAAAAATGACTTTATTAACCTAAATGCTTAAACCATTAACAATGATTTGTAGCAATAAATTTGTGATACTCAATATGAATCTAATGTTAAAATACTATTTTTCATAATTTGGATTAAAGTTAAGAGTATGAGATAAATGTTGTTATTATAATAGCAAACCTTTAAAACAATATGTAACTGATATAGAGAGAATGTAATTTTCTTACACAGACTACTACAGCTCAATAAATTGTGATGGTAACCATAAATAAAATTATATCACACTTCTCATTACAGTACCATTTACTTAAAAAATAGTCAGGTTAAATATACATAATTTTAAATTAGTTACTTACATTCCGTTCAGAAGCTTCTATCGGATGTGACATGCCCAATTTGGGTTTTGTGGTACCCAAACCCTCGAGGAAAGGGTTGGGGATACCAAAAGGACCATCTTGTATTTTGCTGTTACTTGCATGTTCAGGCTTAACCTTTAATGACGGCAATCCGAAACTCTGAAAATTAAAGATTTTGAATAAAAAGATTCATGAACTGTACAATTGAGTTGCGGCTCCATCACAAATAATAAACGTAATATAATTTTTAAAAAAGAATAAATTTTTTTACCATAATGGATACAGGAATTAATTGCAAATAATATTAAAAGAAAGTGTTTAATGATTTAATTATGTTATTCTTCTAGTTGTAAAACTTTTTATATTTGGCTGTAAATAAAAGCCTTTCTTAAAAGCGGTATTAACAATCTAATTTGTCAAATCACGTTCACACAGACTAAATATTAAATACACAAAATTAAGCAGATTATAAATATATTACCCACAAATCGCAGTCGCTGCGTGTTGTTGTTACTTTTATAAACACAAGGTTTTTTTAATATTTTATTTATTATTTCACTACTTTCCCTCTTCTCATAGTTTTGAAATACACGAAATAAAAAATGAAATGTTTTTAAAAATACTGTTTTGCAACGTTTAGACATCAATACATATACCAGAATGTTAGAAAACGTGATAACACTTATAATCTTAGTTTAAGAACAATTTCACTCTCATCCATACAGCATAATGTCTTTAATATATATTTTTTTGTTTTGTAAAATTTTAGTGTGGGGTAAATTGTGTAATAAAATTTTGTATAGAAAATAGTGGCGTAATAAATATGCAATAATAAGCTAACTCCGAGGCGATATTATACAATACTGACATTTTTATATCTACTTATGGCACTTTTAAATTATATTTCACAATTTTTTAACTGACATAAATCTTGTCATCATATTGCTAGAATATTTTTGATGTACACTTGCATTTCTAATAACTTAAATTTTCTAATAATTTTTAAATAACTGCAATGGCGGGACGAGGAGCAAAAAAGGAAATAGTAAGTTTTTTATAAAAGTTATATTATTATTTATCATGATACGTGATTTTACTAGTAGTAGGTCTTTGTTGCCGAAGATCGTCTAGGTAGGTACCACCGCAGTTCCTATTGCAGCCGCCAAATAGTAGTGTGCAAACATTACTGCGTTTCGGTTTGTAGGGCGCTGTAAGCTTATGAAATTACTAAGGTAACGAGACTTAACACCTTGTCTTAAGACTATGAGCAATGTGGTGCAGTGTATACTATGCCAATAGCGCTACGTTGATATAGGCAAGCGTAACACTTACCATCAGGTGAACCTTTCGCACGACTCATCGCCTCATAGAAAAAAAAAACAAGATACTTTGTAAAATTTGGTATTAAGTTTACAGCAAGATTTTGTCTATTGACAAATTTAAATATAGTCAAAAAATTCTTTATTCTATTAATAGCTTGTTGGTTAATACATATAACATTCACAGGATCCTGAAGAACTGATGAAACGGAAATTTCATGCCAAATGTTTATTTCGCGCATTGGGCCGCTTAGTAATGGCGAATGCGTATTGGCTTATTGAAGCAATTGATGAATACGAAGGATTGGATGATGTAAAAAGAAGAGTACAGCAAGCAGTCCGAGGGAAAGCAAAAAAGAAACAATTGTTAAGCATTAACGTTAGGTTTCTATATATAGCACATCCTTTGTTTACTTTCTCTAAACGTTAACTTTAATTAAGCTTATCAAAAATAAAATGTCTTAAATTCTATAGTAAAAAATTTACTGTTCGAAGCACGCCAAGCATATATTTTTGGTTTTTAACCGTACGTTTAGAAATGATGAGAAATCATGATTTTGAACATAATATTTGTAGCAGATTCGGTTAATTACTTATGTATTTCCTTGCTTTCCTAGGATAAAGCGCTATTAAATAAGCCGGCTGAAGAACGGACAGAAGAAGAGAAAAAATATATTTTCCGCATTATCGGCGGCTTAAAGTGTTTTAAGCGTTACCCTAACGTATGTTTACAAACTGTTATTAAAAATTTTAGTTGATATTCAGAACAGTTACAGTAAAATATCCTTATGAAAATACTTTATGCACATTACATTGGTAAAGAAAATTCTGTTCGTAACTAAAAATCTTATCCCCATGACTATTTCTTATTGCTATTAGTAGATTACACAATACTTTCAACGAACCTAATTTAATCAAAGTTACTATCCGGATTATGGGAAAATGATAATGATTATAATATTTTTTTAGGAATGCAATGTGTCTAGTTTAATGCAAAAACATTGTCACCTATAAACTAGTGTTAGTTTTTCTTTACTTTGAAAAATAGCATCATTTAACTTATTTCCTACTGTACCAAAATTTCCCGAATGAATGTTAAACATATTAAGTTGTGTGCGCTTTAAGTAAAAAGTATATAATATTTACAGTATGTTAAAAAGAGGCTTGCAGCGGTAACTTATTACAAATATTACGGACCTGGTCGCACAATCGTACGACAACACCACGAGGCACATGCGCTTTATTTTATCGTGAGCGGTGACGTCGTGGTCAGCCAGATGATATACGACGAGCTGCTCCAGAAATATGTCTCAGTAGATGTTGGCGCGATGCACCAGGGCGATATGTTCGGAGAGGTCTCTTTACTGCACAATATAAAGAGAACAGCTACTGTGACTACCATTGGTAAAGATTGATTTTCCTTATAAACATTTCAAATCTTAAATACTAAACTTGCTTACTAAAATTTAAACAAACCATCAAAGTATCTATCTCGAAAATTTAAAATATGTACGGAATTTTTTTTTTTTGACATGAGTTATGTTAGGCGATCGGGCGGATGAGTTTTTGTAAATAAAACTCTGGGACTACTGTCCCATGTAATGGTGTAGAGAGAACTGTTATGTTGTGCAACCAATAAAGAAGCTTTTTATAAAATAATACTTTATTCTACAGGCAGACAACCGATCTGTAGTACACTGGCAAGCGGATTGAACTTTACATGTAACATATTTCTTAAATACACTATGAAATACAATAAGGGCTTTATGTTACAGAATGAATGTTATCGCTAAGTGTACAGTACTTAAGTTACACTTATTCCATGTTGTGGTTACGTAACTCCTCCGCCCGTAGAACGAAGCGTACTGGAACTGAGGGTTGGGGTGAATCTTCAACCCTTAGGTTAGGAGCTTCTTGCATCTCGATGCTTGTACAGTTGCCCGTCGAGACTTGACTCTTTGTACTGCACTTCTGGTGACATAACTTACAATAGTGATTAATTGTAGTAGTATCCGTAAAACCATTGTAAGCCAACAGGGTTTGCTTGTAGTAACTTGTTGTTTTCTATAGTTGTTTCAGCATCTAAACTCTTACATTATTTAGGTTTTTATGTGGTTGTTTGTACAATGCAATCTTTTGATAACTGTAAAGGTTGCCAATTCAAGTATTTGCAGATCTGGAGCTCTTGGTTTTTTGTGTACGGGCTCTTGAGGGTATGCGTATTCATCGAGTATAGTGGAAGGATGCCCGGGAACAAGTATAAAGTTATCTAGGTAAAGGGTTGAGTATATAGATGTAGGATGGTAAACAGTTCTGTCATGACTAACTGTATCTCTAATATAAAATTCAAAGTTTCGTTAGTTGTATAAGCTTTAACATGACTACTTTTCTCTAAATTGTGGATATCGATACCAGGAGAGCTTCTTATGTGAAGTTGTTTAAGTTGTTTATCAATTGCGTCTCTACAGTATAATAAGTCTTTGTTTTTATCAGATTCTGTTTGTTCATTGTTCTGATTTGAAGTGCTCGGCAGTTTAAAAAAGAGTGGATATGTTTTTATTGGTGAGGTCGGTGTTATTACTAAAAGGAATGTTTGGAGGTGAACCCGATAAGTTTTCAATAAATTTATTTATCGATTGGTCGCCTGTTTCTTGAGAGGTAATGTCAAGAGCTTTTATATTTATACGTGATAATGCGTCGGCGTTTGTTTCATACTTGACTTTTTTATATGGTTCTAGCTTAATTTCTTTTTTTTGTCGGAGTTAGCGGGTCCGATTTGTTTACAAATCTATTATTTGAAAACGAGCTATAATTACTATAATCCGGTTTTGACGTAAGCTCTACTTTATTACTATAGTTATAAAGGTTATTCTTATTTTCGTATAATTTTAATTTACGAGTATATTCCTCTTGAATTGCTAGCCGAATAGCATTTTCGAGGCTACTTGGTTTATGCATCCTTGTAGCGAGTGATACATATGGACTTAGTTGCCTCACAAATGTGTTGATAGCCATTTTTATCGCAAAACTCTTTTTTTAACGGATCTAGATTAATTAAAGTGTAAGTAAGGTACCTAACTTTATCGCCAAAACTATCCAAGTCCATTTTATTTCTATATAAATTGTTAAGATCGTGGACTAGCGTGATTTCGTCACGAGTCTCACCGAATCGTTTTTTTAACATACTTTTAATTTTGGGCCAAGTTTTAAAACTGGACACCTCTGAAAAAACTTCAGCTGCTCTACCTACCAACTTTTTTATTATAAGCAATCCGATGCTAGGATCCTTATTTTTATTGTCAATAATTTCTAAGACATTTTCTACTGCCTTTATGAAGAAATTTATTGTCTTTCTGTTCTCATCATAGGATGGCAACAGCTCATTGATTTTTGCGTATTCGGCACTAGCCGTAAGCAATGACTGATCTATTTCAATAATCGGTACGCTTTGCGTTTGTGTACCCTGCGCCAACTTTCTACGATTAACCCTTTTCGTTTCCGCTAGAAATTTTATCTAATTGGAGAAAAGTTTGGTAACCGACGGGATTATAACCAATAGTACAAGGTACACCCTAATTAAAGGTTAATACTGACTGCAATACCTATCAATGAGTTTACACTTTTCGAGGAAGGGATGGTACATAAAGGAAATACTCGGAGTAATGAAAATCTCCTTACCCCATATAGAGCATCCTGCTGTCCATATAGTTCTCTTCCTGCGACTGGACGTGCTATTCCAGGAATCCGCTGCTGCGTGTTGTCTGTCTTCAACCTCTTGGTTACACCGTAGGTTCTTTTGTAGAATCGATGCCGGACGTATTCGCGATTTTGAGCGGATTCGTAGACACGATCTGTTGCGGTTGCGAGTTTCTTTACTCCTCCCGATGCTTCTTGTAGGTTCTGTTGTAGAATCGATGCCGGACGTATTCGCGATTTTGAGCGGATTCGTAGACACGATTGTTGCGGTTGCGAGTTTCTTACTCAACCGATCTAGTTCGTAGTTCTTTTGTAGAATCGATGCCGGACGTATTCGCGATTTTGAGCGGATTCGTAGACACGATTTGTTGCTGTTGCGAATCTTCCGGAGATGCTATCCGTTACGACTGCGCCAGTTATGTTGGGCGATCGGGCGGATGAGTTTTTGTAAATAAAACTCTGGGACTACTGTCCCATGTAATGGTGTAGAGAGAACTGTTATGTTGTGCAACCAATAAAGAAGCTTTTTATAAAATAATACTTTATTCTACAGGCAGACAACCGCTCTGTAGTACACTGGCAAGCGGATTGAACTTTACATGTAACATATTTCTTAAATACACTATGAAATACAATAAGGGCTTTATGTTACAGAATGAATGTTATCGCTAAGTGTACAGTACTTAAGTTACACTTATTCCATGTTGTGGTTACGTAACTCATGAAATGATGTTTTTCTTTAAAATAATAATTCATGACATTTCTTGCAGTCAGCAAAGTAGTGATAGCAATTTTATGTGTATTATAATAAGCGTTTGCCTTATAACACGAAATTCTCTGGACCGACTTCAAGTCACATCTTTTTCTAGTTACCATCTTTACATCATAATTCTGTAGCTATTCATTTTAGCCATTAACATTCAATAGCCAGAATGTTCTGGTCGAACACTCTTAAACAACCATGACTTTATTGCCAATTATAGATAAAAAATATTCATAATTCGTATAATACTAGTAACTTGAATTTGAAATATGGATCACAAAGCACTAAGCAAATTGTAATATGTCTCTGTCAATAGATAGAGGTTCGAAGTTATGATCGATCTAACATGATATATAGCGTAGCAACAAATGTTTGTTAAACTATCTAATATCGTTTCTACATCGTGTAGTCCTTTCGTAAGGTTTGCATGAAAAAAGTAACCTAAGCCTGTGCTGGTGCTTCTTTTGATTTGTTCTTCGCTTTAGGTCATTGCGAGTTACTGGTGCTGATGAGGGACGATTTCAAAAATGTTCTGCAGGCTTCCGTGCAGAAACAATGGGACGAAGTACAACGCGCTATGTCCGCCTTTACATATTTCGATGCACTGGATGAGGTGATACATTTAATTATTCACTACAATTATAGATTAAAAAATGAATTTGTGTCTGAAAAAAAAAATAAACATAGAATTTTAACTTGTATAATATTTATATAAATTGATATAAAATTGTGACTTGAAATATAAATTTTTGGTGTTAAATAAAGACAATTTGGACCCATATTCACTTTGACTTTTTAAGGGCTACTTTCAACAACGAAGTAGTGATACCTAGTGGAGCTTTTTATTTGCCTTGAAACTATATTTATGTATTGTATGTGGGTGGAAATTTCAGTGGGTAGAAATAATAAGCAGAAGTAAGTCTAGGAAGTGATTCTTGTTTGTAGGTTGCCCGCCGTGAAGGTTGCATTGTAGCAAAAATGAAATCGTACGAAACAAATGAAACGGTGCTCGGTGATGGTGTGGGCGTCCCCAACTTTGTCTATTTTATTCTATCAGGACGTTGTCAGATGATTGAGTCCATACAAATGACTGTCGTTTCACGTCTAGGCAAGAAATACTACACGCTCTATGATCCTTACGTAAGTATTATAAACTTTTCTTTATTATAGAATTTGACCTCTGGTTTGGTTTGTTGTATGCCAATTATTTATATGTAAGCAAACGGGAAATGGTATTGTAATAAAAAATATAAGCACCATGTTCAGTTTTAACAACAATCTTAGTAGTGATTCAATAAGCGTATGTATCATCGTGCCTTATTGATCTGTTTGTAATGTTAGTATGAAATATAGAAAAATAAAAAAAAAGGAGATTTACAGGCTTTAAATTACTCTTAATTAAAAAAAAAAAGTGTCTTCGCAATATAATGCCAGTACAATTAATAATACTATATTCTTGGTGATGAATATGCACAGAAATTCATCTCAAATAATGTCTTGAGATTAATACCTTAAATATCAGTACGGATTTTATTTGTTTAATATATGATTCTCTAAGCCTTTGCAAGACGTAGATCTTTGAACTAAAGTTTTTCGCAATATTAATATTTACTTCTGTTCAGGTTCCAAGCGAGCAAAGCGAACAAGATTTAGACGCAAAATATTTTGGTGCTTACAAAAATCTAAACAAAAGTAGCGAAGATGGTCGTGAAACTATTTCCGAAAAAGATCAATCTACCGGCACAGGAAGTTCTATACAACCTAGCTCCTATAAAAAGAAGTCCAGCATTTTGAAGCCAGAGAGTGCACAAACGTCCGTTGAATACGAAGATGAGAATCGACAAAGCATCGAGAGTAGTCACATTCACTATAATCGTTCCGAATCAGCAGAGAAGTCACAAGATCTCCTTAAGCCCACGGACCGGGGCGTGAGAGAGTCTATCAGGTTATTAATACAATTGAAAACATTTAAATTTACTCATCTATATAGATAGTAAAAAACTATATGGGTGAATAAATAAGCGAAACCGTAACAGTATAGATTTAGCTTATGGAGGTGTAGCCATAGCTATTACTTTATGTAGATAGTTTTTTAAGCCAGTCGTACGCGCTGTACACCTCAGGGAGGCATGGGTTCGATCCCTCCTAAAATTTAACTTTCGGTGTAGAAAACCATAAAGAGAAATTAACATGTTCCATAAACAGCGGCTGTCATATATAACATCCACAAATCCACATTTCGCCAGCGTGGAGGATAGATGGCGTTGACTTATACTATATGAGGCCCCGAAAGACCCCGAGTCTTAGTATTTTCTTTTATATGGCAGTAAAAGATCTAACATTTTTTTTAATTAATCCAACTTTAGAAGATACTAGAAAGTTCTAGTGCTTTTGTTTAATTGAAAAATGACTGAGAATTTTTTTTTGCAGGTTAAGTGTGGTTCCTGAAGTGATAAATCTGCCCCCAAAAAACATTCAGACTTACTTTATGCAGGTTAACCATCATTTATTTGTGCGATTAATTAAGCTCATGAAAGTATGTAGAAAACTGCCTTCGATTGTTTCAGGTTTGCCAATTTAATCCAGGCTCTAGTTTTGGTTTCGGTGAAAACATGCGCGACAGGCGTATTATAGCACTGACCCCTGTTGACTGTATGTTGCTGCCCAATATATGGCTATTGCAGAGGAACACCGCAAATATTTGGTCTCGTATCCAACACTATCTCGAAAAGAAAGTTAGTTTATCAATTTAATGAGACTTTTTTAATTACGGCGCTATAGGACAGGACACACAGGACTTTCACCTGGTTGCCATTACTCTTGTACAGTGAGATGGTAGTTAAAATATTTAATCAGCATGATATTTCGTTCGTTGCTTTAATACGTAAGTTGATAAGTCTCGGCAATTCCAGTTATCAACATAATATTAATACATCGGTATTTGTTAGAAAATATATTGGGTATAATAAGAGACATATCATCATCACTTGAGGACGATGGACATCCACTGAGGGATATAAAACTCTTGTTATGTATTTCACAATTTATTACCTGATACGCTTTTAGTCAAAACGAGCGCGATCTTATTTTAGGGTACTTTATTACGATACATAAATGTCATCACATACATAAATCTTGTAGAAGCACTTTCAGCGCCTAGACTTTTTTTTTGATAGGGGAAGATAGGTAACAAACGATAATAGAAATATTTCCACTACGTTTGCTTGACGATAAATCACGTAAGCACACTTCACCACCCACATAAGAATGTGGGGGGTGAAGTGTGCTTACCCAAAACACATAGGGTCTCATATGTTGACAGCCGGAGCGCAGCTATGTTGTTAGACAGCAGATTTACAATACGATACCTACTACTAAGCAAACACTTCAATATGTAACCGGAACGTCCGTTTTACAAGGCAAAGTTAAAACACTGCGCCGTGGAACAAGTAACATCATACTTATTTTAATGCAAAGGAAAAATTTCTTGATCATCAGTTTTTAACATTTGCTGTAACTAACATATAAACATACTTCATATACTAAAAGTTATGATGTAACTTAATTTACTAGCAATTAAGTTCTAGAGTTAGGTCATTGTACTATATAGCAGTTATATCGACAATTGTGTCTAAGATAAATGACTGCGAAATTCTTAATGGAAGGTTGAATTCTTCTTCCTCGTTAATAATCGCAGTAGGCTTAAGGAAAGCCATTCCGTAGGTTGATACCAAATTAGGTACGTCGGTTTGCGTCATGTTTTATAATATAAATGAAGTAGGCGAATCATGACAGTGACAGCGACGGTAGTTATGGTGATTATGAAGTTACAAATATTTTCAATAGAGATATAAAAAAAAAAACAATAATTTTAAACAGGTACAGGCTCTCCTTTAAACAGGTACTTATGATATTTTTATAGTAACAACATCAGTAAGTTATCATCAAGAATTTTACTAGTGGCAGATCTCTGTCGTAGCAAAAGTGTGCAAGCATTACTGTATTACTAGTTAAAAGGCACTGTAACTAGTAAAATTTTTGGCGTTAAAGGGATTTAACAACTTTTGTTTCAAAACGACGTGCACAATCTGGTGTAGTGTTCATTATACTACTCCAGATTATTATCATTGAACGCCAGTTTGTCTAGTCACTTTGTAAAATAATAGTTCTAAGTTATAATGTAATAGTTCCAAAATTTTTCTCATGGCTATTACAAGCTTTAGCAGAACTCTAACAGAAAAATAATTTAGGTGTCTATAAGTCGCAAAGTTATTGTTAAAACTAATGGAGAGCTATGCGGTTTTTATTCGCTATATTTTCACTTAGTTCATTGCCTACAAAAAGTCTACTCGGTTTGAAAATCTTATGTGTTATCCCAAAATGTAATTTTGATAATATTGATACTTTGGTAACATTGTCAAAATACTTTGTTTTAGATACCAACAAAGAAGCAATTATTCAAAGAGTTTGTTTCGGCGCGACGCTGGGAGGAGTTTCGAGAACAGACTGTAGCAGATGTTGTCTCCCGCACACACACTGTCAACTGGACCACGGTGCATGATGTTCCTTATTCCATAAGAATGGAAGAAATGTTGGACATTTGAACAATTTTAAATATTAATAAAATATTACAATGAATTTTACAGCCTTCATTTTTATTTCGTGTAAAAACACACAAGAAATTCAAAAGTAAAGTAATTTGCGGAATAAGTAAATCATTGGCGTACTTTTTATCACAATGTTATCTTGAGTATGCATGCATGAATCATCAATTTTACGTGTTTAGGTGCATTATCTTCGACTTTCTTCTCCAGTTTTTCTATTCTACCGATTTTTGTGTAAAGGTTGATAACATTTCTGATATCTTAATCTAATTTAACTTAACATTTTTAACGATAAAATACTAGTTCCTTTTATTGCAAAGCCGAGATTCTAAATTTGTGTCTTGTACTAGGAAATGCATCTGGTGTACTAGTTAGAACTTGTACATGATTTTTTTTCTTGATATAAAAGACGTTTGCTCAATAGCACAAGTTACGTTTAAGGATTTATATTGCGAGATGTTACAACCTATCCAATACCAAAAGTAATTTATTTGTATTTAACTGAAATTGTGATGGTGAAGAAAGATATTAAATAATATTGGATAATGTTTTACAGACAAGTATAAAGAAACCGCATTTGAATATCAAAACATTATTTTGAACTGTATTGTATTAATACCATGCAATTGAAATTGTAAAAATTTGTTGTAATATGTCAAAAAATATATTAACATCTACAATCGGTTGTTGTTGATCAAGATGAAAATATCTTCAATTTTAAGAGAAGATGCGTTAGAGATGATAAGCAAACTGTGAAGTACTGCAATCTGCTCTAGAAGTATAACATAGAAAAATTTAGATAGTTTTAACAAAATAGGAATTTTGCGCGCGATGATGGCATTGGCGTCGCGTAACCAAGACAACTGGTTTTGGCGGGAAGCGCCTACGCGACATCAACTTCTTAACGAAATAAACAAATAGCAAAATAGCCAAGCATTCGACCGCAGTGCACCGCGAGAACCGACCGCGACTCACGACAGCCACGGCTGATTAAATTCGCGATTATTAACAGATATTGTATACAAAATACATCATTTACCTTTTTACTCATTTTAATATTCCATAATCAGATTACAGTAACTCATCATCAATAACTCTTACCGTCTCTAGCATAAAACATCGCGAAGGAATTCGTTGCATCAATTTTTTTGGTAAGTTAAATTCTACGATACTAACGTGATTTAGACAGATAGATAGATAACTGTGTTTATTTGCCATCCAAACTAAATTAAAATATTTATATTATAAGAAAGGCCATAAAAATCTGACCATAGCCTTAGAAGTAATGTTGTGGGAAGAGATTTATACCTTCTGACACGATTTGTCTTCATTCAGAGGTGAAACGGAGCGCCTTCTTTATGAGAATTGCTTTTAATGTCGGACTACCACCCACAGTGAGGATCACATAGTTAGGAAAGTTTACCTTATTTACTAAGAGTTATTATCTGTAATAATTTATAAGAAAGTAACAAATGTATGTAGAAAATTTAACGATCAATACAAATAATAGTAAATCATGGAAAGTATTTTCAAGCGAAAATTAGATATATTGTTTCTGTAAGAATAAATGGACATTATAAATCAATAATGTTATCTATGTTTATGGTCTCCACACAATTACATTGTGTAAAAATATATTGTCTCTACTATACAATATTGTTTCATACTTGGACGTTATAATTGATAAAATGTTTATGTTAATTAGTACTATAATAATATTTTTTCTACTCGTCTGCTTATATTACCAAGAATTTAAAAATGTGCGGCGAGGCTATAATCTTAGAGCTTTAATATATTACACTCAGTATAGCTGGTAAAGGCTATCTATATTATTGAATTGCAATAATATGCTTCCATGTTTGCAGAACATTAAGGATCATGTAATATTAAATATTTCAACGAATCGCTGTCTGTTCGTGTATCGTAGTAATTTTGATAATGTGTTAATAACGTTATAAAATAATTTTATGTAAAATATCTGTTTTATAAAAATTAAGTGTTATTTCTAAAAACATAAGATTGGTTATAACAATAACTGTAACTGTAGTTTACATGCGCTGATGATGCTATTTACACTTAAAGTATTTCAAATTATCATACTTAAGTATTTTACAAGCTACTTATGAATTTAGGATGAATTTTGCATCTTCGTATGTGTTAAAATTGTTTGTGACAATGAATAGCTCGTGAACTTCTCTTTGATTGGCTCGTTTATGTAATGCTCGCAAAACAATTATAAACATTACATCCTTGCGTCTCAATTAACTTTAATTAACCGTGATTTTGGAGGCATCATTCGACGCTTTAATAGATACAATGAACTGACTAGACATACAATTGACTACTACTTTACTAAATTATATTAGAATTGTAATTTTCTTACTTAATATTACCTACATAATGAAAATAAGATTTATTTCCTTTTCGAGCAAGTAGAGTTAGGGCCTTAAATAAATATTCTTTGCAAGACACAAATACACAAAGAAGTGATAATAATAATTAATTTATAAACTTAACTGTTTAATGAAAGACATTATTCATATTTGTTAATGAACTGACCACGAAAAGGTCAGCCTGTGAAGGACAATTAGCTAGTAACTGGTTATCAGGGAATCTCAAATAACTTTAATTGGTACAATTCTTACATAGACTCTTTGTGCATTCATTGCACATAGAACAGTTAGTATAATCCTTTAAGATATAAAGTAACTGCATCTTAATTAAAAAACACAAGTTAATCATTTGCATAGTACTTTGTCCGTTGACTAATTTTATGAACTACAATTAACATGCCACTTTTATGAAAAATTGGTTTTGTTATCTACTAATATAGTGAAACAACTAAAGAAAAAACAGTAAATGTTTACTGTCCAACTATCGCAGTTTACATTTATATTAGAGTTATTTGTATATAACTTTAATGTAAATATTTTTTCTTATATAATTCGTAACGAATTTAAACCAAAAGCTAAGCGTTAAAATGGTTTCATGTGTCTAAATGTTCGGTTAAGTGAAGGATTGCAAATGTTGAAACGAGTGGCCCGAATACGATTTTATTCATTTTTCATGATGACAGCGACTTGTACGACCTGGCACTGAATTAACTTTTCTTTCATATCCTATGACGACCATGAATACTTTTAAGAATACATAAATGAAATTGGAAAACACGACATACATAAGTAACTTACACACTTTTATTATAATAAGTATAGATATTTTATTTACGACTTTTTCTTATTCGAGTATAATATATTTTCATTAAAAATATTATATTTTATTAATATAATCTAGAAGAATTTATTGAATTATTTCAGTTGATTTTTAAAGGCTGGTATGTAATAATAGACCTGTATCCAAGGCGATAATTAAAAAACTGGTTTGCAACTTAATTATCTTGTTTTTTAGGTTATAAATTTTAATGTTAAATGTAAAAGTTTTTATATATTTATACGCAGTAAGTTTTTGAGCCTTGTTTTTTTATAATAATATTGTATCAATAGAGCGTCATGAATTAAGATGTAGGCGTATGAAGGTTGTTCTAAGTAAACTAGTTACATAACTAGTTAATGCTACAATTGCTATTTAAGAAAAGGTCTAAACAAATTCAAATTAACTCATTCGTTAACACCTATACTCGCGTAAACAAAAAGTGATGATCGATCAGCTGAAGTGCGGTTGAACAACTAGGTTCGATTCCAACTGTGTTTGGGTTTTCTTTCAAGTAAAACATTGTGGAGTAAACTGACATCTCGAAATTAGCTTTTGAGGACTTGCAACATCGTACTCTATTAACCAAGTTACGACTAGTTAGAACTTGGGTCAAGTGATAAATTATAACCTTCTCTCTGTATAAAAACACCCTGGACTGTTTAAAAATGAATATTCCTTAATATATCAAGAACCCAAGTAATGGAATTGAAATACAACTTGTTAATGCATCTTTTTGCATAAGTTAGCGATTAAAATTATAATTGAAGTTTTACTTACTTTATTGTAGCCAATAAATATAGCCATCGTTAGTAATATACGAACATAAAGTTTTATGTAGGTACAATACTTTGAATAAATTATATAATGTGTAATAATACTAAAATAATTAAAATAACATCTTGTATGTTAAAAAGTAATGAAGTTATATAACGCAACAAAAAGTTTCTCCTATAAAAACGTCCTATTGCGTTATATTACTTATAAAACGATTTCCCCAGACGATGAATAAATATTAGTGTTTATTGTATTACATGGTAATATTTATTGCGTCACATTTGTTAGAAAATAAAGTTCAAAAGTTAATATGATTGAAATTCCCCGTTCGCGTGACTTAACCAAACGCGGTGGCTCCGTTCCTTGGAAATTAAAATGACGATCGTAATTATAAATATGCGAACAAAGAGAGTTTAATGAAACTTGAACCACGTAAGGTTCGAAAGAGTTATTTGGTTAGTTTAGTGTTAGAAGTTATTGTGATTCTCAAGGACGAAAGGGCAAAGTAACACCTGGTCGACATATTGATCTCGTGCGGGTAGATTTAAAGCGTACAACGTGGGTATAATATCTTTATATGAATATTGATAATAATCATAATTGTTTTCATTTTTTTGTGTAATATGCGGTCCTCGAAATGAAAACTAAAATTATTGCGTAATTATGAAATTGTGTAACAGTTCGGTTTTCATCCCTGAAGCGCAAAATGCCTTTTTTGATGAATTTTTGTACAGAGATTGATTGAATATTGACGGGGAAAAAGAATAGCCTATTTTTTGTTTCGAGTTTTAATAAAATTTTATGATAAATTGAGAATGAAAGTTTGAATTGACAAACAAATATTTGCTTGGGGATAATAAATGTCAGCATATGTAGTATTTTGGTGTAAATGTATATATATATATATATATATATACTTTTAGTAGCTAGTTAGATAGTTTATTTGTATTAGATACAGTCTGATTTTAAAAACAAATTGTAATCCTGTGGTCATTAATACGAAATCGAATACCCTCTAATTAATCTTTTCTTGCATTTATAAAAGAACAAGTGTAGTAAAGTTTGTAGTACAAAACTTCAGCTTTGTATAGAAAAAATATCATTAAGTGTGAAGTAGCATTGAGCCAGACAACGACGAAAATAGTATAATGACGGCATCACGCTCGATGAAGGATATTTTGTGTTTAACCTGCAAGTCGACTAACTGAAAATTATTATTGGAAGAGATTACTGCGTTTTAGTCTGGTTACTCATTGTTTATCATTTATGGAGAGTATCTTGGAGTATAATAAATATCTCGTTCAAGAGGTCATTATTATTCATTGTTATTGGTCTTCAAAGGTGCGTGGCTGTATTTAGAGATATTTCATTAAGAAAGATTTCTTTGGTAGTTCGGTACACTGTAAAGGTTATTAAATTAAGTATTTAAATTTATGTGTTTTATGTTATGGCAGCAATAACCTAAACGTTGAATAATTTCTAAATCTCTCATGTGTGATACTGCTTGAGTTTGTATTACAACATTAATATTACTGGCTGTAATTATAAAAAAAAAAAAATGTGACATAAATCATCCATTACGTTTTGTAGTGATATCGAGAATTATATTTTAATACCTTTTCTGCAGCTTTATAATTAATTTTGTTGATTAGTATCGTTTTTTGAATTATTTCGAAATGTCGGTACGAAAGATTTCTTCTGTTCGCTCGGCGAAGGTGATCAAATCGGCTCTGAGTCAGAAATCGGTAAATATGTTGCAAATTTGTAATTTAAATTTTATTAAAAAACTGCATTCAATTTTGTGCTATGTGACAATTCGAGAAGTCCCCTCTGAACACTATTAACAAAGACAATATTGGAGAGCGGTAGGTTTAAAGTTTATAGGTTGTGTTAGTTTTATAATTTGATGCTTTTATAACATCCATTCTGTTACATATGATATTATTTATTCTGATAGTTTACTACTTAAACGTGTTTAATTTTAAAAAAATATTTACTCAATAGGCGTCAGGGCAATCCAGTTCTTTAAATGTATGTTTCTAACATAGGTTTGATTACATTGGATAAAAAACCAGTACATAAGTATGTCACACGAAATATTTGCAGCGAAACGTGTATAAGTCGGTTAATTTAACATATTTTTGCTGTTAGTTAACGTGTTGATTGTTTTTATAAGTTAACTACATTTCATGAATTATTAATTACATGTTGAATATGACTTATATATATATATTATTTGTAGATCCTTTACTAATTGTATTTTCAATGCGTTTGAATAAATGTTGGGAAGATTACAAGAAGCATGATTGTCAGTAATCAAAATTAAAAATTAAGAAATCTGGGTTCGGTGAATGTCACACTTATACTTAGTTACCAAAGTATTTTTTGCTTATATACAGTTTCAAGCTATAGCATAGTTATGATTTTAATATAAAAAAATTTCCCCTTTTCTAACACGGTCACAAAGAAACAGTCACATTAAAAATGGTTCAAAATTTTTAAAACCTCTAATATCATCAGACATTGATACTACGTATATTAGGTAATTTTTTTTTTGTTTCAAAAGTATAAAATGACATGTCTTACCTATTGACAAAATAAAAAAAAAAACTTATATCATTTCTGTGTTTTATTCCAGTTATAAACCACGGATATGATATTCCCAATGTTAGCTGGTAGAGATTAGATTTTTAACCAAATGTGTACTATAAATTATTTCTGTATTGTTTTAAATCAAACAAAATATTTCCAGAATATAGGGCCACAGCGGCATACAACTGTACATCTGCCAACATCATCGACGTTATCGAAAAACTATTTATCCTGTTCATCGATGGGAGTGCGTCAGAATCCCTGGACTCCAACCAAGCGACGTGGACCGATTGCCGCGGAGGGCGCTAGTCCAGGACCAGCGGTGGTTTCCTTGCCATCACTTATAGGTTATAAATTTATCTTATGTTTTATGATACGGTATTTACTTCTATACAATTCTTTTTTTTAACAACTATGCGACGAGACGCGCAAGACGTTCACCTGGTGGTAAGTGATACGCTTGCCCATGACAACGTGGTGCTAGTTAAGATGGTACACACTGCACCACATTGCGCTCGTCGCCTTGAGACACGAGGTGTTGTCTCGTTACCCCAGTAATTACACTAGCTACAGCGCCCTTCAAACCGGAACACAGTAATGTTTGAACACTACTATTTGGCGGTTGAAATAGGAGCTGCGGTGGTACCCATCCAGACGGTCTCCGGCAACAGAGACTTACCACCTGGAATCTATGTTGATTACACGAAGTGATCAATGCAAATGTCATAGATTTGCTAATTTAATTATTTAACTGTTTGATTATTTTTAAATGATTTAAAAGTTTTAACAATTTTTTAAACAATCGGCTTGTATAAGTTGAAAATCATCTATAACTATTATAAGATGTCTTTAGTATATATACACAATTTAACATGACCGCTATTGTTATTCAGTTTGTATTCAAGTTATCGTATAAAACTTGTTATTTAAAACAGTTTTGTGAGACAGTTGGTGCTATATCAGTTTCGGTGGCGTATGTATGTATATTATTCGCGAAGTCGCGCTGACATCATCCGGAGGTTGTGAGATTATCGCCGCGCTCCGCAAACAGCGGCCTCGGTCGTGTTTCTACTCGTATGTGTGACATCACTCAGTTCGTGCTGCTAGCAAAACATTCAGCATTACTAGTTTTTCTCGTTTCATAGCATACATAAATCAATACAGTTCCGAATGTTCATCTCACATCACGTATAGTTATTGTAAGACCAAATTTGTTTTTGTGAAAAGCATTTTAACGCGTCATAAATATTCGTACTGTGTTTGTATTCGTAATTTGTTGCTCTCTGGATCAGCTGTGGGCGACATTGACCTTGGTAAGGTTAGCCTAAATCGTGTTCTTGGCAAACATTATTTCCAGTTATATGAATGACTGGTTTAATAACGTAATCTATATATATATAACGAATAATTTAAAAACATGTTAAAAATTTACTGTGCTTGATGCATCAAACAAATAATCTCAAAAATATAGTCTCATAAATTTATTACTGCTATCTTTTATAGGTAAACCACCACCAGAGTCACGTAAGCTGAGAGCACCTGCTTTCACTTTCGGCCAAAAATTAGATCCTGTTGGTGCATCAAAGATTGGTCCTGGTCCCGCTTCATACAACACTGAAGGAATGACAGCCAAAGGTACGTATTTTTTGGTATTCACAAATAATAACTATCCAACTAATTTATTGCTAAACTTTACTTTTATAAGTAATAGTAAATAATTGAAAGAAATCACTTGGTTAGTGATGTTGTAGGATGATGGCATTAACCTTGACATATAAGGTTTACAATTACGTCATTCACTACCTATTGAATTTATTTCACTTGTGTCGAGTTTTAAGACATTTTCTTTTATATGTATGTTATGGAAAAGGAAACTGTCTTTTTCCACAAAAGTAAACAGGTTACCTGTGAATTTACATATTATCGAATTAAATGTTGCTAGTTGATTTATAAAAAAATATCTGTTATTACTTGTTTTCGTATTTAGCAACCAAAATTAACCGGTAAGGCGCCTTTGTTTATAAACGTGCCAACGCTACATTTACATTTGTTATCTGACATATTTATCAGTATGGCCAAAAGTCTAACTAACACAAAAGTATTGGACGTATTAATACTAATAACAGAGAAGTGATTTTGAGATTATTTTGTAGACTTTACATGACAAGTCTTAACACCCAGCAGTTCACATTACGTAAACACTGAAAAGCTTTAGATTAATTAAATGTGAATTCAGAGCTTTTTATGGATGGTTTCAATAAACCTTTAGATGTAGCCATGTTGCAAATAATCAAGAAATAGCGCCAAGATATTTTTATGAGTTCAGTTTAGTTTCTATTATTTTTAGAAATAATGTGCATATGTAAATCTATCGATTGATTAACTAAAACATAGTTAAATAGATCGCCATAAATTTTATATTTAATATAGATTCTTCTGGCCCCTGTCCAACAGTGGGCATCCATCGGCTGATGATTGATCGATTGATTGGTTTTTTATTGAAAAAATTTATTGTAACTCGCCGCCAATAAGAACTCCAACAGGATATAAAAAGTTTAAAGTAATACATCTATGTTCGTTAAAACTCCATTGGGCTCAAAGCAAAATATTTTATAAATGTAGAACACTTCACAGAGAGTCGAGTACATAAACAAAAAGTAAAAAAAGCGGAGGAATGTGTGTACGGACTGCATGCAGCTGCAATTGAAATATACAAACTTTTGTTTGCAATAAGGGCAAAGAGGATTTAAATTGGCTGTTACAATTAGTATTCTTTCAAAATTTAGTAATATACTCACCAATTAATAAATCTATAATTTGTGTAATTGATTTAATCTAGACTCTTTGGTTACGGAAAGTCCGTCTAATCTCAGTTCTGTTACACGTCACGATTACGACGATATTGTTTCTTTAGGCATATTAGGATATATCGAGTATACTGTTGTTTAGTGCATGGAAATAATAATCCGATCACAAACAGGAGTCAGCTCACCGGAGCGCAACAGATCCGACAGCTGCAAACGTTTAGAAATCGTTTGATTCTACTCCGTCTGGAAATTGTCGTGAGCTAGATAATTGTAATTTATTAAATGGTCAATTTATTGGCTGCCCCGCCTACGGAATTGCGCAGTCTTTTTCTCTCGTATGTTATTTTAAAATCGTGTTTTAGAGATTAATAAGTTATAATCCAGTACAGATTCATGATTAACCTTGTCCCAAAAGTGTATGACTAAAATTGGACACGAGTAACGCTGATATACATTAAGTTTTTTGCTTAATATTTTCTGGTATATAGCCTTTTATAACTTTTGCTGATATTTAGAAAAAAGTAAATACCTGCAACATTAAAAAAACTAAAGATTTTTAAAATAAAAAATGTTTTGCGTAGAAATAAATTCCAGTGTCAGTTCTATATCATAAAATTTGAAAAAAAGTTTTACAAGCTTTTACGTTTATACGTGATTTTTCTGTTTCACATATACATATTTGTTAATTGTTCCTTTGTGCTACTATATACGGTTTCACAAAGTTACTTACCAAGGATAACATCTGTATTTGAATTTGCTTGCATAGGAATCGCTTGATAACTGTTAAAAGACAGATACATTGTATATTAAAAAAATATATTATATTATACCTATGTTCTTGGATACTGGACAAAATGTATGTTCACTGTTTTAATATTCAGCACTGGAATATCTACATTATATCCCATAATTTTACAACTTCTACAAAAACCTGACTATTTAATAGTTCTTATGTTTTTGTTCTAGTAATATGTAGTCTTTCTGCAGGCCAACATACTATGTAGGTAAATGCAAAAAATATTGTGCATAATGTATGCTATTATATATCTGAATATTACGTTACAAACCTATAATCACAATTTAACAGATTTGTAACTAAACAGTAAATTTTAAAAAAATCTAGTTTGTTTAAAAGCAACAATGAATAGCAATATTTCTAAAAAATATATTGCTATATTTTAAGTTTGCAGTTATTAATACCGTATTATCATATAACCTTTAGCATTTTATTTATCATTTAACATTTGCAATTGTGTCAATTTGTAAAAATATTATTTTAAACTGCTATAATATCATTGCATAACATTGTCGAATAGTTTGACGTCTAATGATGCTAGTATACTTATTTTTAAACAGGTTACAATAATGAGTAACAATATAATTTGCATTAATGATGTCGCATGCAGTATTTATAAAACTTCCTATTTACGGTGTCTGTTTAACATTCTCCCGACAATTTAAATAAACGACTAAATGGAAATAATGATTAAATCCAAATATGTTTATATGTTACGTAGTTATAGTATATGTTAACTATAAACGTTTATGCCCCGTATCCAATAGCGGGGCTTTAAACTCTTAAAAAAAAAAACAATAAACGTTACGTAAGATAAACGGCGAAGATTAATAATCTTATATCTTATAATTATCGGTAATATACTGTTTTTCGTAAAACGTTCCTTTTTTTACCATTTATTTTATCTCATGTGTTTACATTTACATGGTTATTTATTGTTAATAAATAACCATGATTTTTAATACCTGACTGATACCTAAACTGAGAATATTATAGTCATATCTTTTGTTTAATCGACTCATTCAACCTACGTAATATTAAAACTGAAAACTTCGTGATAATTTTCTTGTTTAAATATACCTGATTCTTAATCCTTTAATGACGAAGGTGATACTTGCCCGTTCATGAATGAAATAATTGACTCCGTTTTGAATACATTTTACTTAATTGTATAAGTAATAAGCTCTGGCATTGGATAATTGCGGCAATAAGTTCGTCTGGTTGTGTTTATTCATTGTCACCAAATAAGTCCGTATACGCGAAGGTGATCGGCGGTGAGTCAGCTCGTCGCGTAGGTGTCCGGAGGGACCCTGAGAGGCAATTCGATCCAAACAGGCTCAGTTGCGAATCTACATCCACTCAATTGCATCGTCATTTCTTACTTATTGTTGCATCGTATTTGTGTTTTATTCTTGGAGTTTTATGCGCGCAGTTTCGCCATAGTCACAACTTTGTTTAAAGGTAAAATCAAGAGACTTTGCTTATAATTACAAACGTATAAATCAAATTCTTGAGCATTTAATTTTTATTTGTTGTACTGTAAATCCTGGTAAGTTATAAAAGTGTCGGTGAAAATTAATTTTAATTTTATTCAACACGATAATTTAATTAGATGTTCATCATGTTCAACTTTTGAGATGAGATTATAACTATATTTTTATAAACTAAGTAATTTATTTAAATATCCATATAAAAATCAGAATTCGTTGAAAAAGGTGACTGTTGCCGGTTTTGTTGACATGAAATCAAGTGGTTTATTTTCATCATTGAGTATAACATATTAAGCCATTATATTTGCAATGAAATGTGTTAGTAATGCATGTAGTGATATAATTTAAATCGGAGTGCAGGACGAGCTTCAGGTCCAGCTGTATCTTTACACGGACGTTGGCCGCCCCCGCGCGTAGCTCTTACTCCAGCACCTTGCGACTATGAATCCAACAAGGCTGCTCGTGCAGTATTAGACCACGCTCCAGCCTTCTCTATCGGTCTTCGTGTTAGTCCTCCTCAGCCCGGTAGCCAAACGCCAGGTGCAAACCAAAGCCATACAGACTATAAGTATAATTAGCTTTGCGTATCTTTATCACGCATCACTTAGTTCTTCCTGCACGTTGTTAAATTTCACTTTGATCTTTTCTTCTATATTGATTTTTTTACTCTACCAACATCATTATTAGTTTAGTTTTATGTTAGTCTTAGATTTTTAACACCATAGTTACTTAGTCATTAATTTCCAATATCATTCTCTTAATGGATTCTTTATTTTGGCACTTGTTTAAAGGTTTTCTATTAAAAACAGGTCTTCACCATCAATTGATTACTCGCAAATTTTGCAAACCGTTGGTCTTTGCCTGCCTTTATTTTCACTTTATCGTAATCGTTTAAAGGATTACCTATATCTGAAAGTTCATAAGCTTTTACATCTTTTTCGATTTTTTTAGCTTTATGATACTTTATTATAACATTTAGAAGAAATGGCTACTCAAGGAACAATTAAAATTTTCAGCGCCTAACATATATTCTATGCCTCCTGTACTTGGCGAGGCTAAAGAAGGCAGTAAACGTGCAGCACCAGCCTTTAGCATTACAGGTCGCGGTAAAGCTATTGAAAGTAAAACCCCTTTTCCTGGACCGGGTAGTTATACTACTGACAAGGCAGCTACGGTACTCAATAAAAAACCACCTGCATATACCATGGCGCCAAGAAGAGAAATAAAACAACCTACTGCTGCAATACCTGGACCGGGTGTTTACTGTCCTGAAAAGGTAAATAAAAGTTTTTTTTCACAATCTTATATAACTGTATTCATATTTATTTCATCTGTTTGCACGATTATTTTATGCATCGATTAAAATAATTCTTTGCCGGTCAGTTTTAACCGCCTGCGTACCTTGAACTTATGCAACATTATTATGCAGAAAAAAGGGAACAGTTTGTTTATTACTAATGATAAAAATTTGATATAAATCCATTAATTTATTTAAATTTACAAAATTATTACAAAACTAATTTATGTGAAAATAACATTAAATACAGATTGGAACAATCAAAAAACTAGTATTAAACTGTTCCCTTTTTTTTTCCAAGTTTTTCCTGCTGTTGATACTAAATACTAATACCATATCTAACATTGTGGCATGGCTGTACGACAGGTGTGTGCGACTCTCCCATGGGCGCCATCACATACATTTGGTATACGCCATTCGCCGTACGCCGGACAAGCAGAATATCATCCAGCTCCAGAAGAAATCGCTACTATTTAAAACTGTCTGTACTTAACAAAAATTATTTTACTGTTACTAAACACCTTAACAATTTTATTATATTGCACAAACAAAGCTTTTCTATTAATGTTTTGTTAATAGAATATGACGTCACTGGTTAATTCCTGTATCTATTTATTTGCATGCTGCTATTACAAGAATGTGCTTCTGTTATTTTAAAAGGTAATTTTGTTACTGTTTATATCTAGATTTATTTGTTCATCGTGACTGAATATTAACTCACTATAATTTTATGCGGTTTCTTACAGGCTGATATAATCCGACGCGGAAAATCTCCAAAGTTTAGTTTTTCTGGTAAATTTAAAGTTGAGAAAATACAATATGTGCCAGCTCCAAATGCATACAATGCAGATAAAGCTGATAGAATTTTGAGAGAAAAGTCACCAGCGTACTCTTTTAGAACAAAAAGTGAAATTAAAAAAGTGTCCGATGCTCCAGCGCCAAATCTTTACTCACCAGAAAAATCACTTCACGTTCTTAAAAGTGGTCCTAAGTATACATTAGCTGGAAAAGGAGCTGCAGAAAAACATGAAATTACTCCAGCACCGAACTCGTATAATCCTCAAAAGGCTGATAAAATATTACATGAGAGCTCACCAGCTTATACTATACGCTCAAAAGATGTTATAGAAAAGATCGAAGAAACACCTGCTCCAAATGTTTATGCCCCCGAAAAATCAATGAAACTACTTAACAGTGGACCAAAATTTACCATATTGGGCAAAAGCGAGAGCATAAAAATTAACGATACTCCGGCACCTAATAGCTATAACCCAGAAAAAGCGATCAAAGTGTTACATGAAGCTTCACCTGCTTATAGTTTTAGAATTAAAGAACAAAGCATTTCAAGATCTAGTTCGCCGGCACCCAATGCGTATGCTCCAGAAAAATCCATACAAATGCTAGATCATTCACATAAATTTACAATAAGCGGCAAAGGACCATCAAGTAAAATAGATAACATTCCAGGTCCTAATGTATATTGTCCGGATAAAGCTGATAAACTTTTACATGAGTCATCACCATCGTATTCATTTAGAACAAAAGAACATTTAAAAAAAACTGATATAACACCTGCACCAAATGCATATAACCCAGAAAAGTCCATAATTATTTTAGATAACTCTCCAAAATTCACTATGGCTGGAAAAGGGCAATCTACTAAAATTGACAGTACCCCTGCTCCAAATTCTTATAATTTAGATAAGGTCGATAAACTTCTTTATGAATCAGGTCCGGCGTATAGCTTTAGACCGAAGAATTGTATAGATAAACCAAATGATACACCAGCACCAAATAAGTATGACCCTCAATTATTAAATGGAGCACCTAAGTTCAGTCTCTACGGAAAAGGATGTGATAATAAACCTAGTGATACTCCAGGACCCAATGTATATGACCCTCATTTATTAGATGGGGCTCCTAAATATACTTTATTAGGGAAAGGTTCCGAATTAAAATCGTCAGATTTTCCGGCACCTAATGCTTACAATCCAGTTTTAAGTGATAAAAGCCCTAAATACACATTTACTGGTCGGGCACCAGATGGAAAGCCGATAGATACTCCAGGTCCAAACAACTATAATCCGTATATAGCGAGCAACGCTCCTAGTTATACCATAGCGGGGAAAGGTTCAGATGAAAAACCCTCGGATACACCTGGACCAAACCATTATAATTCAAATTTAACTTCTAGTTCTCCAAAGTACACCATATCAGGCAAAGGGCAGCCGAATAAAATTATTGATACACCAGGACCTAATGCTTATTCGCCAGGAAAAGCTACAAATTTAGCATCAGAACATTCTCCTGCTTATACGTTTGGAAGTAAACACCCGCTTCCTCATTTATTGGACAGTCCTGCGCCGAATTCTTATGATCCAAGTAATTACATATCAGAGGGTGTGCCTAAATATTCTTTTGGCATAAAAAGACCAGTCGAAAAGCCTTATAATAATCCAGCCCCAAATAATTACAGTCCGGAGAAAGCCGATAAGGTTCTTCATGAAAGCTCTCCGGCTTTTACGTTTCGTCCAAAAATTGAAATTAAAAATATAAATGATAGCCCCGCGCCGAATGTTTACAATCCTGATAAAGCAGATAAGATTCTTTTGGATAACGCACCACGTTATTCATTTAGAATTAAGACAAATCCGCAAAAACCAGACAACATCCCTGCTCCAAACTCGTATAATCCTGATAAAGCTGATAAAGTTTTGATGCCAAACGCGCCTCAATATACTTTTAGAATTAAATCTGATCCTTTAAAAGTTTTCGACACACCTGGTACGTATCATATAAACAAATTATATTTAAAAAAGGTTGTATTATATAACTACAACTAATTTACTTACCTTTTTGTTTTCAGCGCCTAACAGTTACAATATTCCTGTACTAGTTAAAACTCCGTTATATACTATTTCTGGTCGTCATAAAGAACCAATAGATGAACGTTTAAAGATGCCGTCTCCAGGAACGTATAATCCAGAGAAGGGCTTCAACTATGTTCTAACATACTCACCACAATATACGTTCGGTATAAAAATTCAAACAGATAAATATGGAGATTCACCCGGTAAGCTAAATATAGCAACTTCTAAACACACTGACATAAGTATAGTGTGTATTGTGTATATATAGTGTGTATTGTAAAATACCATAGTAAGGTGCCCTTAATTTTTTTTTAACTTTTCAGCACCTAATGCCTACCGCATTCCATCTGTTTTGGATACTCCAGTATATACATTTTCTGGACGTCATAAAGTTCCTGTTGACGATCGTGTTCGTGTGCCCGCGCCTGGCACCTACTTCCCCGAAAAGGTCAAAATTCAAAAATATGTTACACCAGTCTTTGTTTATTAATATGTATTTTCAATAGTAAATGTTATTTATAAGACAATCATAAATATGTTACATATACATTTATATAGTTTTTCTTGATATTTTTTAAGCGAAATACATGGTATAAATCATGCATTTAGTGATTCTACATAGCAAGCGCAATAAAAATTATTACAATTCTCCTACCCATGAAGAAGAATTAGATTATTAGGGAAAACATGTAAAATGTTGTTATTTAATTTATTTTTAAATAATATTTCAGGTGCAACTAAGTAAACCCCCGCAAATTACATTTGGAATCAAGCATTCTCCTCGGTTAGGTCAACTTAAATCAATTCAGCCACAACAGCCAACAGAAAATGATATAATTAAAGATTTGACTACCAGAACGATTAATGAAATCCCGAAAGGTATTGTTTCAAAATTTCAAAAATCTGAAGAAAAGAATATTAAAATTAAGAATTTAAACGAAGGTGTATTGAATAATGAGACAGTACAAAACTATATCGACAATTCGAACGAATCAACAATAAACGTTTATAACACTCAAACCCATATAACGAATCTAAAATCTTCCGACCAAGTTAAAAGTAGAACTGCATCTCCTGAGCTTGTACAAGAAACTTTAACTCGAGAGATAGTTTGGGTGCCTGAAAATCACACTCGACGTGGTTCTTACACCATAGATAAAGATGACGGAAACGGATCTTTCGAGAGATATGAAAGAAACGAAATGGTTCCAACTGATAATGGTTACGTACATACACATGAAAGTGGTGAAAGTGGTGGCATAAGCACAAGCAAAAATTCCCGAAAAACAATTGAAAAGGATGGATATCGGCAAGTTACCGATAGCAATGTTCGTAACGCCAGTGCCTTCGAACAGAAACAAGCAGATTCACAAAAAGTATACACAGATACAGACGTGAAACACTTAGCTAATGGCGGAATATCGAAAACCACAACTACAAAAACGATCAGAAAAGTAGGGACTGCCGCTAGAACCGCTAACTCTACAACAAATGTCACTCACACAAACGTTGCAATAACGTCTCGAGATGTTGGTGCTAAATAGTAATCCCTAACAGACGCACTAATTTATTAAACCTTTTTAGATGTCGCTATTAAAATTTGTTAAATTAATTACAATATTTTAATTTAAGCGTCGCTGAAATTTAGCTCTATAATTATGCACAGGTTTTATAAACCATTTCTTACTTACCTTCTCAAATAACTTTCAGAAGCACTTACCTTTTCGTTAGCAGTTACTTTCTCAACTGCGTATTCATTCATGAAAAATTTCATTTGCATTAAGAGTTTCAGCAATCATCTGTCAAACATAATATTAATTATGCTAATAAAAATTTTACTAATGTAAAAAAAGATTAAAAAAAATTGTCATGGATATAATGTTTTATTTATTGGATTTATTCAATATTTTAAACCTCAAAACTGATACAGGTTAGAAAGGGCGAATTTTTTACTCTTTGTGGGGTTAGTATATTACAAATAATGTTAACAATATTACATTAAACTATCATTGTTGTCTGCTGGTACACAGTTTGTAACATAAATTTAAGGTTTTTTTTCTGTTATCTCCTTTTTCCAAACACATTGCTATGAATGTTTTGACATCTAATTGCAACGAATGTCTTGTTTACATTAATATTTTTACATTTTTGTTAGGGGTTAAGTCATAATAACTTTATTTTAAAAAAGAAAAATAACAGTATATTAATACACATACATACCTAAATTCCAAAGTTTGATTACACTTAAAAAGGGGAGTTTCCGATCATTTGGAATCAATATATTTTATTAACTTTCTTGCGTTTTAATACCAAAGTACACAAAGCGGATAATATTTGTGACATTGGATAATTTACATGGTTTGTAAGTAAATACTGAATAAAATTTATAATAGTGTCTATAAAATAAAAACAATCTTCATTACCCTGAAAATATTTTTGATTTTCTTTAACGATACCTATATGTTTTAACGTAAAAATAATTATAGTTGCAGTGTTTTGTTTATCATTAGTACATTTTTTACAATCATCGAAGCGGATGTTTTCGTGTGATAAATCGAGCAGTGTATTTAAACGGAAACGTGGCCTTTGGATAAATGGGCACTGAACTATTTTTTACGCCTACGCAGCTCCCGCGGTAAAGTGAATACAAATAATAAATTTTCAATTATGTTCTTTGTTATTATTTTACACAATATACTTGCAGTATCGCTGTTATCATTCTATATTTCTGTGTAACAGCTATCTACAATTACAATGTAAATCATTATTTCTGTTTATGTATCCAGTATAAAAGTATGTGATATATGTACTACACGTACATACATAAACTATAAAATTTTATGCAATTATAAGACATGGACCAATAGGTAATCAGAATAGTAATATACACTTAGTAATTAAAAGGATTTGTTTATAATTATAAACAAAAGCGGCAAACGAAAGCTCCAAAAAAGATAAGTTAAAATTTAAATCATCGATATCGATGATGAATCAAAGAAGATACGAGTATGCCAAGGAATACCCCAGGAGCATTCAAAATAATGATAACAGTGAAATTCACAACAAATATTTAAGCATTTTGCCGGTTTTTATTAAGTATATTCATTTGATTACTTACTGACGCACAGAGAAAGATTCGACGAAGTATGACGTAAAACGAGAGCTATTAATTCATTTGCCATATTCTCCTATTACAAAAAATATAACTACATTATTATTAGCAATTGTATTATTTCACGCATAATTAGTAATTGGTCTTTTTATACATATTTATATGTCTATTAAAATTTTTATCTATTGTATTTAAATTATACATTCAAGTTTCTTTTCATATTAGTATAATCGTAATAAAATAACCACAATTAAATAATACAAGACTGTTTTACGACGGGCTCCAAAATTGTTACTTTTTACAATTTGCTTACCATAATATTTTTTGTATATGAATTTATTATTATTCAAAATATGCATAGATTGTAATATATATATGAAGAAGATTATTTCATGTTGTAGATCATTTAAAAGAGAATTTACTTATGTTATAGAAATTATCGTTTTATCGATTTTTGATTAAATCATTATTATACTTTGAGTTAAGCGAAAACTTTGTTTGGTAATGGAAAGAGTATGACACGACGTCGTCGCCGGCTGATGGACGTAAACGCGCCCCGCCGCCACCCGCTCCTTGACCACCCTCTATAAGCGAATTAAATGACTTTCCGTAAAAAAACTGAGTTAATGCATTAATTGAAAGTTAGCCAATAATTTAACTAACTTTCCCAAACTTTTGTTTCTATATCAACAGTCCAAACAACAAACTATTTTGTTACCAGCTTATGTTCTTCCATAAAATTAGTTATTTGTATAACGCTATTTTGGAAATTTTTACATACTATTAGTTTATTAGATTCTCGTTAATTTTTTTAATTGATTCTATTACTTAAAACATAATGTTTCACATGTTAGTGTTTTATTACGGACCGTGCTAAAATGTAAGCCATAAAGTTTCTAGGGACATTTAAACAGAACAAGGCACAGGTCAAGGCCTCTGAACAGTCTGTAATCGCTTGGTGTATAACAACTGTTATTAAAATTAATAATTGTAAGTAATGATTAAAATGTTTTTCAGACATATTCTGTCATCCATATTCCTTAAAACCACTTTTATAATTATACAGCATACAAAAACACAAAACGCGATAAAAGATTTTTAATTAAAAATATACAATTTATTTGGTGGATAGAAGCAGTATAATACTAAAAACAGAAAAAAGAAAAAATTATAATTCATACATTATAAATTATTAAGTTACACATGGAAAATACATGGTCTGATAACTGTAATAGCTTTTTTTTAATATTAAAAGACACTAAAGAGTAAAATAGGTGATGTGCTTTAAAGTTATAAATTTGCATCAAGAGGTAATTAAACACTATAACAGAAATCATTAAAATTGTACCTGAAAAGATTTTTTGTTGATTTTGTTGCGTAGCTATGCGCCTAATATTATCTTGTTATGACATGTATTTAAAATCCAATTTAGGCGTATTTAAGTCGTTAGTCAACTATAACCGTGCAGTATTTGAGAAGTGATAAGAGCAAAATGTTTAGTTTAAGCCATACAAATAACTTTCCTAACATGGATGCGTTTATTTATTAGCTACATCAAAAGGTTACGTTAACAAAAACGAAAGGGCGTTCAGTATTATTTTGTGTTATTGTTGATTACATTATCATGAATTGTAGTGTAATGTTGTGGCATATGAGTAACACTAAAAATAATTACAAATCCTAAACATTATCAGTTATCGCTATCGTTATCGCAATTCAAACATAAATCCAGCGATAGTGACATTTTGTGAGATGTCATATCAAGTTGTCTCCAAAGTGTATTTATTTGTGATTGCGTTATCTGCTAACGCTAAATTTTGTGCCACAATATTTAAATTTATGTCGCTCGTTACAACAGGATATACATTTTACACCATTGTTTACAAGAAAAAAAATTTTTTTGAAATAATATTTGCATTGCATAAAAAAAGTATTGAATTTTTATGCCGATCGTAGCATTAAACAAATTTATCACTGTAATAATATAATTGAAAGTGTAATATTAACGACAAAGCCACTATGTGGTGTAAGGTTTTATTACTTTCGCAGCCTTGTTTAGTGATAAATGTTTCTATGTACTACCTTTCATGGGGTCTCTAGTTGCCACAACGTTATATAAAACATTCCCTAGAGATCTCGTAAATTCATTAGGTCTGCAATTTAATTACACAAGCAACGGTGTCGTTTAAGCTGAAACATAGCTTATATTCAGGTAAAACTTAGGTGAAACATGCGAACATAAATTATTTTAAATAGTCATATGACATATTAATGTTGGTAGAAAATATATATCCACATAGCTTCCTAAGAAATCGAATTAATTAAAGTTTGGAAAAATTAAACAATTGGAAATAAATGTTTCATCATAATTAAATACCTGGAGCCTAAATATATGCGTTATGTGATCTATAGCCGAAATTCTGATAGACTACTCAACGATGAAAATATTTGAATTCATATCGTTTAATTTTGAGCATGTCGAATAATAAACATTTGTGGACATTAATTTTCGATACTCCATTTATAAGCACAGAAATATAACTTATCTATCAGATTATTACTACATAATACACTTACTATAATTATTATAAAATTTTGACTGCTTCTTTATATGGGATGCAATTTGACACAATTTTTTTTTCTTCACCCCCTATTTCCTCGAGAACATAGGTTTGCATAGCGATGAGCCTCGTGAACGTTTTTATGAAGACCTACATGCAATCGAAAAATGTTTCCAAAGGAGTAAAGACCTGTTAAGCTTTTAAATTACTCTTTTGTTGGAGATCTTTCTTGATCTCATTACAAGAGGAAATCCGGATGCCACAAGAAATGGTTTGTTTGAAAAGAAAAGCGTTTTCAAACAAAACACCAATAACCAATAACAAGTAAGGTAAGTTATTTTATAAAGCCATAATTTTTGACGTCTTTGAACTTAAAACACGATGTGATAAAAAAGTTTTTTATTTTATTGTTTTACCAAATGATCAAAAGCAAAAAATAACAATCTCATTGTATGGTATGCTATGAATATACGGGTTACCTAATGAATTCATGTTACACGGCGCTCTGTCTGCGGCGAGAAGTACCAACGTGTTCTTACCTAATACACATTTAAATATGATTACTCGTTCCATATTAATTATTCAAACATTTTTGTTTTCAATGTGTAATCCTTGTATGCTAACATAATTAACACATTTGATTATATACAATAAAAAGTTTTGTAAAGGGAATATATCTAAAATAAACTTTGTCCTACATCGCACATACATTTTGTTTATTGTTGAGATTTTTTTATTAGTTTATGAAACTTGTGATTTTCTTTAGTCAACAAAGCGACGGGACAAGGAAGAGGTTATTCTATTAGTAAATCAAACATTAGTTTTTCTTATAAAATAAATGTTTATATATTTTTTTCCCAATTTTTAAACAAAAATGTTCATAAAGTAATAATTTAAATGTATGAACAAGTAAATTCTTTTTTCTTTGTTTTTTTAGGACATAATTTTAAAGAATTTATTATGCGCATTTATAAACAGTATTGTGTAATGAACTTATAAAATATTTATAGCAACTAAAGTAGTTAAAATTTCGGAACTATGCGTGCCTTTGTTTCATATATCTAAACTCTCTTTCTTTCGCATGGTGTCTGTATGGTGTTATCCTAGTCTGGTGCCGAGGTCGTGGCAATCACATGCGAGCGCTTTACTACTCGCGCTTCGGGTTGGACATTCGTCGAAGGACTGGCTGCGGTTTGGACGTGTCATTACGTTCCAGTGTATCACGAGCCGCGCAATCAAGTACTTGTTAACTTTTATTTTATATTTGTAATAAAAATACTCCTTTTTTAATATTGTATTTATATTTTCGATTCAGTGATCAAGTATAACAATGTGATTCTCAACGTAATTCTTATGATAATACTTTATTTCTTATTTTACAATTGTTTCTAACATGGTTTAATGCGAAATGACTCAGTGTTCAGAAGATTTAAATTGTTTACAACACCCGAGATTGTGGAATGCCTGCTATTGAAGACCAACAAATCTGTTAGAAAAGTTTAAAATAGATTTCGCTGTTGAAATAGTTTAATGTGGTACAGGAACTTCGCAGCGAAACGTAGTATTGGAAACTAGTAACTGTGTAATGTAAATAAATCAGTTAAAACAAGATGCCTAGCAGCTGGAGTTGGCAGCCTTTATCAGTGGTGTTTGGAGTCATTATAATTGTGACCGCGTCTGCTGACACCACTACATTAACATCAACAGGTATGTGTGATTTTATCCGTAATCTGTTGTCCATAGAACTTCTATTAATAGTGACTGCGGGTCTACAAAATTTGTTTAATCGTATACCCTAAGCATTCTTTATTTTTGTATCTAGCAAGATCGGCATAGTATTTTAATAAACAAAATCTCAGTATTTGTCAGTAAACATTTCAAAGCTGTTTCTAACGAAGTGATTTAAAAAACATTTAGCTACAAAATTAAGTAACGAGTAAAGTTTTGATACCTAAATCATTGAACTCTATTATTTCAAGGAAAATTATTCTACAGAGAAAACTAGTGTTTGGTCAAACAAATCAATGATGAATTTACAGTTTTTAGTAATTGACCACACAAGTTACAATTGTTCAAACTTAAATTGATTCAGAAAATGATATAATTCGTTAACTGATACCGAAGTCGTTTCTTTACGTTCAATACAAATGTGAACAGGGGAACAGCTTTGGAATTATGCTGATTTTAATAGTATGGTTGTTTTAATAATTACCGTAAAATAACTAAAACTGATTAATTTTTTTTCTCCTTATCTTTGCGGTTGAATTGACATATTAATTATTTTAGTTTGCCTACTAATTTATTAATGCTTGGCTCTTGATCTGATATAAAATAATGAAATTTTGTAACACGTTTACTGGAAAGGTTATTTAAGCAATGTAGAGAGAGAGAAGGTTATGCTTACTGTTTACGCACGTTAATATTTGTAAGTTACTTTAACATTATGTGACTAATCGGAATGTTTTCATTGAAACCAATCACCCGGTTGATCGATGCTACCATTATATTTCCCGAAATGTGTACTTAAAACTACAGTTTGGATTACCCTATTTTACAGATTTACTCATATGTAACCTAAACATTCTGAACAATACATACAACTGATGCATTGTTTAATAAATATTATATTAAAAGATGTGGTTCAAAGAGAGCATGAAATTAAGGAAGTTTACGAAGAAGTAGATGTAGGTAGAGGAGTGAATTTACTGTCTTAATGTCACTTTTTCTCATAAGTTTTTAATTATAATGCAGAGTCGTGTTTTGTAGAAAAAATCTATGAAGAATAACATCGTTATTAGCAAAACGTAATATTACCATATCAACAGGTAAATGCATAATTTGTATAATAGGTTTGGAACGTTGTAAAAATCAGCGCTCAATTTGCGAAATCTATTGGTTTAGTAAATTTTAAAAATAACTTATAATTACTCTTTATAAAATTGGAGGAAAATACCTCGTAACTGTCGGAGTATTATTTGTATCTTAAAGACCTGCCAAAAGAATAAAAAGGAGATAATCGTGAATGACGACGTTAATTTACCTTTCTAAAAGAAATACTGACTATAACAAAGAATACAAAGGGAAAAATGTTCTTTGAAGTTGTTATTAACTTTTATACAAAAGTTAGTAAGAATGGTGTTTATAAGCGTGTTCATTGTATTACCATATTATAAAATCATCTGTTGAGCTAGAGACAGTAACACTAACAAACATCGAGTGTAATTAAAAACTAGTCACATAAAAATAAATTAAAGCTGTTATCTCTAGGTATCTGATGATCATCATCAAACTTTGTCAACCCGCTAATGGATGTACATCCAATACCTACCACAAAATGCGGCCGACAGCTTTTCTCGTAATCTAATTCAGTTTCTAATATCCATGATCAAAATACTACGTAGTTAATAATATTACACACAACGTCCGTCTATCTGGGATAAAAGTAAATGGTAGTATATTTAATGAATGAAGGTGAATCACTTGGCGAAATTACAGAACCTAATGCAATCGGTCGTCGGTCCCAGCTTCCGACTACGTCCTCTCGGGTGGTGACTCATCGATACTTTCGGATGAATTCACTATACTTTAGTGAGAATAGTCGGGAGTGATTCATAATGCACAGTAACATTTGTACCAAACGTGTTTTCAAATAAAACTATTTTCTTATTCTTGTATAAATATTAGAATCAAAGTAAAATCTAACGAGTTTCTCACAAAATAACAACTTCCTACCCTAGTTTTCGTTTGCGTGGAACTAATAGTCTTTAAAAAATTAAAAGTATAAGTTAAATCTATTTTACCCGTTACATCTTCAGTTATAATTTTTTTTCTACCAGTGAAAGTCTTATCAAATTCGTTCCAATCATTTCTTGGTTCACGCTGAACAAACATACAGATAAGCAAACAGAAGGACGATTATTTTTACAATTACTTTTTTAGTATACATTACACGATTATACGTACCGTATAATCGGTTATATGAAATAAGTAAAAAGTTGTTAATTTTGATAAATAAATAATAATGGTACATATTTTAAATTAACCTATCTTTTAAATATAAATTTAAAAATATGTAATTAATTTCACGCCCAAAAATACGTTTTCTTTTGCTCTTTATAGTAATTTAATGTAACATTTGATTTGAATATTTAAATGTTACAATGTCATGCAATTGAAGTCGATAAAGAGATTGTCGTAATGTTCAATTATAAAATCAACATAGCCTTCCTAAATTATTTACGTCGCTCGTTTGACATTGGCGCAATGGCATAGAGGCGATGACGCAGTAGCTGTTTCGATACATTGTTTTTTTGAACTGACGATATGGAGGAGGAATTTAATTCAACTCGTCTATTTCTTTATCTCGTACGGCGGATTTGATAACCTCGCCGTCAATCAACTTCCCGGCGTGAAGAAATTTTTTCTCAGGAAAAAATCATCCGATTCACCTATGACTTTTACCAACATGCAGTATTCGCCAACCGCTTGTGGTGGCCCAGACGGCAGTCCTCGAAACTAGGGGGCGCCCTGTGTTCAACAGTAAACAACAACAGGCTGAAATAAAGATGATTTTTTTGAGTATGACTTTACAATTTTTCTGAAGAAAAAACTATACTTTTATTTGGATATCTTATAAAGAACTGGTATGATGGTTATGGTAACAAAAGTAAAAAAAAACGTCTATACAACTACAGTTGTGCGTAGTACTTATTACTTCCATGAATGATATAAAAATGCGATGGCTTATTAGCATCTTTTAAATTTTTATTGAAAATTGTTGTTATTTTTACATTGTGGTCTTCATAGTGTTTTTCATCAACTTAAAATTATTTAATAATATGTTACCCCACAATAAGTTAATAAATATGTAAACAGACTTTGTCCTTGTTTCATAGAGTTTGCGAATCTGTTTTTTCAATACCGTGTGGTGTTCACTTGCAAAAGTTTTTGTGTCGGTTCAAATAAACAATGGAAGTAGGTGTAGGAACAGGAAACTGAACATGACGTTAATTCTAAATATAAATTATTTAATTATATTGCTTTATTTAATGTTGTTAAGGTATGCATGCCTGCATGTGGAATAAAAGCACCATTTACGCATAAGTGAAATGTGAATATCCACTTTCACAGTTAAAAAAATACTGCGGGTTATAGTTATTATAAGGAGAGAATTTTAAGTGTAAAAAATTTCATGTTTATTATGACAACTTTTTAGTCTAATATTGTTCTTGCACGGTATTGGTATTACGTCATTGTTAGTATCACGTACAAAGTAATAGAATGGTTATAGGGCTGTTATGGGCCAGTAAAGTCCATTAGAATTAATGTCGGTGTTTTGTTATAAACACAGCACGCAGTGTAATTATAAATAGAAGTCAACAAGACCTTATACATAATATATAAGGTCTTTATACATGTTGTATTCCCCCGGCGTGTCGTTAAAGGCAAATAAGATGGAACAACTCTAGGAAAAGGGCAGCAGTTATCACTGGGTCCTTTACCAGCCTTGGGGGAGCATAATTATTCCTGATAAGGGGGAGACATGTTTAACGGATGAATGTGTTATATAAAAGAGTAGCCGAAGATCGAAACAGTTTTCCCAATCTGACCGCCTAACTTCAGTTTGAAAAAGGCATCTCGTGATGTTGATGATGTAATAAAGTTACACGCTAAAACCTGCAATCTTAGAGAATCCAGTAAATATTTAATACATCTGTACATTAAATCTGATATTTGATAGACACTTATTATTATATATTGAATTATCACTATAAAAAATTGTTAGATCACTTAGACGAACATCATTTGATGTAAAATTACAAGGATACAAACTTTTCTGTAGAAATAAGCTTCTAAATGTACTACTGTTGCAGGGATTTATGTACTATATTTAGACTTTTCGAAAATTGGCATTCTAAAATATTATAACATAATACTTTGTTGACCTTTTCCTATGACATTATAATGATCATATTTATGTAATGATTCAGCTTTTGTCAGTTTAGTGCAGGTACTTGATATTTCAGGGTCACGGTAGTACACTGTATCGGATCAGCTCATACAATTCAAATTGTTTATAGCGATTACAAACACTATTTTATTTTGTTACCGCTTTCGAGGGGAATAAAAAAATTTGGTCATCTGGGAACCGTAACAGTTCTTCGTAGGTTAGAAATAAGGTTTTAAAACAAGGCTACATAACAAGCAATTCAGATCTTTTGATAACGTCAAAAAATATAGATTTACAAGAATATTTCTTATTGCAGATAACATGTAGAAGTAACATTTGCCTTTTCTAAAATCTCACATGATAATTTCGCAATAACGAAATAAACGACAAGTTGGACGTTGGTTTCTTTAATATGATTTCTTTGTAAAATGGATTACTATTTTTCTTTATGTTATTCTCATTATGCGTAGTTCTGAGAACGACTTGTAGATGTTATATCTACAGGAAGTATCTCATTTATACATAACTTTAATCAGCCGGATGCACATTGTGATATTTTAACAGGAACATCCGGTACAATGAACACTGTACTGTCATTTGTACAGTGGTCTTTTTAAGAAAAATAGAATATTTCGCATAAAGAATTGCTAAGCAAAATAAAATATAAACACAATAGAAAATGTAAATTGCTAAAAGAAAATAAGGGCGTTTTTTGTTGTTTATCTAGTCGATATCAGCGGTATGAATTACGGCCCTGATTTATTTTTGGGATACAACCACAAGTACCAGTTGTGGTAATTTAAAGTGGGCCTTTTATCTGCATATGTTATACGAGTATATCCCGACCTAGCAGTTATTCACGATTTTTGGAGTTTTATTCTTATTATAATTTTCAAAAAGTAAAAACATTTTAAAATCTCTATATAGAGTATGTTTGTTTATGTTGAATTTTTTAATAAAGGCTTTCATTTTTAATTAAGCTTACGGCTCTAACATTCTTTTCTTTGGGAATACAAGCATCTTAAAGTTTACAAGCTATCTTAAAGTCTATAAGCTGGAATATGGATACTTCTTAATGTTCAGGTGTTATACCCGAACATAAATAATTTTCCAGTGTGTTCAAATGAATTCTTGTTCCAACAGAAAATATATTTTATGTCTTAAAAACAACAATAAAAAGATAATAAATTATCGATGTGTACGTTGTGTAGAATATCTTGATATGTACGAATAATGCAAACTTCGATTTGATAATCAGATTAAAAAAAAACTATAGCATAATAACATTTGACAAAAGAAAAAACACCAAATTACTACACCATATGATTAGTAAAAGATCTTATTTGTACTAAGTTTTAATGGTAGTGAACTTAGCTATAATAGTGTAAAATATACTTCCGGACACATCTATCGGCCCACCACCCAATGTTTAAAGTTTCGACGGTGTCTAGTTAAAAATAAATGTTAGGTGGAGCAACAAGTTTTAATGCAGCTTTGAAGCAGATTTATTGGTCAACTCCTATGTATGTTTTTTTTTATTTTTTTTGTAATTTCGAATTGATTTGGCCGGCAGAAGTTTAACAGCACGGGCGACAATTTCAGGCAGAGTATCCATATTTTTTGGTTAAAACTGGCTCTAAGTTTAGATTTGACTTTTTATGGCACCAATAATCGGACACATCAAAAAAAAATCCAACTTGTGCGAAATAAAAAAGTTTTGTCCATTCCTGGGTCGTTGAAAACAATGAACAGACTCGAATTTTCGTTTTTTTCATAATCCTGAATTCAAAATTAAAAAAAACATACATAAAGGTTGACCAAAAAATCAGCTTTAAAATTGCATTAAAACTTATTGCTCCACCTAAGATTTATTTTTAGCTAGGCACCGTTAAAACTTTTAAACACTAGGTGGGCCGATAGATGTGTCCGGGAGTGTAGTATCAGAAGAACAATAAAATAGTAGAAAGTATAGCACATGTTCTAAAGTACGACCGACCCTCGTATGCAGTCTATTATCTTAAGGGTTCGATTTCTTGTTACTTGTTATAATTCAATCTGTGTTATACAAATGTTTATTTCGATTCAAAAAGCTTACAGATAGAATAATCATTGATCGGTTTGTGAAGAAATGTGTAAACTGCTTAGGACGAATAGAGATGAGCATTGGTGTTTATTTAACGGGCATTTATTTGTTGATAAGTAACCACGGGATCCTAATCACTTTAATTGGTTGCTCTTTGTAGCGTTTGTTACAATCAATTGTTATCAGTGAACGACAGTGCGGGTCATGCTACCCAAGTGGTAGGATTAATTTTCCGAATGACAACCGCACCCTTGTCACACCCTCAGACGCGAACGGGGCTAATTAATGGAGTTTTCGATAGACACGCCGGTGGAAGGTTCGCGGTTTCACGTTACTACTACCATTACGATGATAAGCACTTAAAGTCTTTGCTCCTCTTACGCCTACTCATACTTTCTCCTCTTATAATTATTGTTATTTGATACTAACTCATGACTAGGCTGTAAATGTTTGATTAAGTGCCTCGAAGAGGTCGATTTACGTTGATAAATTAGCGTTAGGTCATTATCCTTCTTAGGTTCGTGTGTTTCGAAGGATCAACATATTTATTATGTAAACACTAACAGGATAATTGAAAACGCTTTTATTTACAATGGCACCAACAATAAACTTTGTATCGTTATTTTATTCAAATTGTAGCGTTATATTTATGCTTGAAAGGAAATCGATCAAGTCTCTACTTTCAAATCAAATCTTTTGTTTGGTATTGAATAAAATGAAAAATGGGCAACAATTTTCATTTTCAGATGCTAATGAAAGAGAGGGTCCAATAATTATTCCATCACAAAAAGAAATTATTTTGCAAAAAGGTCAAAATTATACATTAGTTTGCAAAGGAATGAATAAATTGGAATTCAAACAACAAGATATACCAGAAGAAATTGTGGGCTCGCTTTTTAATAAAACGCAAACAACGTCCGCATTTTCGGATGGTAGTTATATACATAAACTTAACCTGTATAACGTCGATCAATTCGCAATCGGTTACTATGCTTGTTTCGATAACACTGTTAATGGCGTCGATATATTAAAAAATGTAATGGAGGAACCAAACGATACGGAACACGTTACTTACGTTTATATCTATGTTAATGGTGAGATTAATGGCATTTCAAATAATCCTTGGAAAACAAAGTTCCTTGCATGACTAGTTTATGTGTTGAATTGTGTATATTTTAGGCACAAATAGCTTTTTCGCACCCATGATGGAGGCCGTAACAGCCAGAAGTGGGTCAAAGGTCGTAATTGGATGTAGACCTACCACACCGGACATAAAAGTTACACTCACGGCGGTACGTATGATAATGTGAAAACGTATATGCTTAAAATCGTAAATAATTTTGTTGAATCGAGATTATAATACATCAGGAAGTCTTTAGAGAAGTCCAAATAATAAAGTAAAAATTGCTTTGTTAATAATCAATTCAAATTTAGCTATAGATGATTACTTAAATAAAAAAGGCGTAAAAATCTTGCATGAAATTTTTGTTACCTAACCTGTACCAAAATTCAACCAAGTGAGGCATAGTTACATAACTTAGTACCAAGCTGTAACTGTAGGCTAAATACACTTATAATGAATGAATGATAGATAGATAATAACTTTGCCTCATTTATGAATTGTAATAAAATATTAAACTAATGCTTTGCCAACGAATAAACATACAAACTAAAGCATGAATTCCTTATGTTTAATTGCTTTAACTGATTTCTTAACAACGTTCTTAATATTCAGGACTTTCCAGACATAGACTATGAGCATTATGATCCTAAAATTGGTTTCATCCTTGACAGTGATGATATTTCGGATTTTCCGTTAGTCATTTTGGTCTGTGACTTTAAGAGAGGAGATTATGGAGACAGAAAAGACATATTTGTACATAAACGTAGGTGATTAGAAGATGTGTAAATCCTAATAATAATGTACCAACCACATTCACGGGAGATTAGATACTGTTCAAAATATTTTATTTTTGTAAAAAATTATCTATAGCCGAGCAAACATTTGATATTAACGTGAATATGGTTTAATAAGTCCATATTTATTTCAATTTTGGCATCTAATATTTGGTTAATAATAATGCCATTATAAAATGATTTTGAAATTGAAAACGTATGGACCTATCGGTACATATTCATTTACTTCTACTAACCATTCATTATTTATCTGGTAATACGGCTGCAGAGTAACAAGACACCAGAATTTGTAAAGTTCTCTCCAAAGATTGGATTTTTAATCAAAGCGAATATAGGCGCTTACAAATGCGAGGGACACCGCGGAAACCAAATGATTCCGAAACGTATACATGTGTGTAAGTAGATAGTGCTGCAATCTTGATGTCACATAACGAGGTAGCCTGGTGTGATGGTTTCACTTAATTTTAGTTTTGAGTACGTTTTTTTGTTGAAAGCTTGTCGCTTGTAACCTATTTTCTCTTTTCTTCTTCTTTGGTGTGTTGATCTTTGTATGCACTTGTATCTAATTTTATGGTTACTAACTTACTAACAATGTAAATGAGGTGTAAAGAATGTTGGGTTAAACGTGATTTAGACACAGTATATATTCCGAAATTAGTTTTTTAAAACGAGTTTGTCCATTTTTGTATATTTTGGATTGTCTGATATCTTGACATTCTATGTTGTATTTAATTATTTATTTAAAATATTGTTATTGGGCAGACTCCAGAGAGATAACTTTCTCGTTTCGATATAACATCAGTGAAGTAGTTGGGAGTTTATTAGATATAAGCAGAATTAAAAAAAAACGGTAAGGTAATTTTTCTGGTGTACCGTTCGTACTAATTTTCTTAATAATTTACGAATAGGTGATTGAGTTTTAATGATAATGATAGTTGTTACCTTTATATGTTCATTACCATTGCACGTTATATTAATATAGTTTTACATTTTCATTTATAAACGTGCAATATTTGTTTGCTTTATTTGTTTTGATATTATACGTTGATTTAGAATTAAATTTATGATGTTCACTTTGATGTTTTGAACTGACCTTTTCCAAATAAGATTCTAAATGTTTAGTTAAGCAATATTTTACTTTTTAGCTAAAAGTAAGCCACCGCCCGAACCAAAAATAATTGGCGGCTCTAAATATTTTCTTAGTGGTGAAAATTTTTCTCTCAATTGCACAGTTGCATATCAAAGCAATTCGGCTGTGGAGTTAAATTGGAAAACTCCCAATAATGGTTCAAAGGTACTTGTTTGTCTTAGTATTGTTTATCATTTCTAATATTATTCATTAACAAATAGACAGTAATTTTTTATTTCATTTAAGGTGTTTAATACTACCAATGAAAACGAAACTACAGGTGGAATAATATATAATAAAATTACGATAAAGAATGCTACTAAAGGAGATGAAGGAAATTATACCTGTTTATCTAAAAACGCCGACAGTCAACTCCTAGCCCATTTCGAAAAAAAATATTTAGGTAGTGTTGCTACTTTATTATATTCTGACAACGCTTCGTTTACCATTGCTTGCTTTAATAATAATTTGTATTATAATTAATATGAAAAACTTTTTTTTGTTATGTTCCATTTCAATTATGTATTTGAAGGGTAAAAATCTTTTCTGTGGAAAATACTAATGATGATACAATTTTATTAAAAATAAAATATTAGTATTATTTAATCGATTATTACAGTAATACTTTACCATACTAGTGGAATTGTGAGGTACTGTACTGTGTTCTGTGTGTTTATTGTTTATTTAAAATTTTAGAAAGTGGCTTTATTAAATTAAGGAAAGCCGGTAAGAAGACTGAGATCGAAACTAGTCAGAAGTCTATACGTCTAATGTCTTACATAGAGGGTTATCCACCCGCCCGTATTGCGTTGTAAGTATGTCCAAAAGTATTGTCAAAGTTCGAGTTCGAAAAACTTTAAGTAAAAAACAATAGCTATTATAGGAGTCCGATAATTTTAATACCTTAGGGTACTAATCAATAATTTGTGTTGTCTTAAAATAGTTTCAGAGATGGAAAAGAACTGTCCTTGAAAAAATCAAAATACGAGTCAAACAGTAATGATCCCGAAACCGTGACACTAAATATACGTAACTTGACCATAGAAGATACCGGAAATTATACTTTTGGTGCTACTAACGACTACGCTGCGGCGAATGTAACTTTTGATTTAAGAGTGAATGGTGAGTTAAATAATGTATGAAAAAACGTATTTATTCATCATATAAAATTACTGAACAATTAAATGAGATAATACATCAAAACATATTTTCTCGAAGAACTGTCTTTTTCAATGCTTTCTTATAAGAATCTTTACTTATGAAAATTAGCACATCTGAAGGTGACTGTGTCTGTAGTTGTTTTGTCAAAAACGAATTGATTCGGTTGTGTTTCATTGTGATTTTCTAAAACATGTGTTAGGGTCAGGTGTAGTTGTAAAAAATAATAACTATGCTACTAGGAATAAGAAAAGGTTTAATATCATGAAAGTATGAATCGCGCTTTAATAACATCAGTTGAAAGGAGTAGCTGAAGACCAAAATAAATTTCTAAATCTGACAGCCAAACTTTGTTTTGAAGAAGACACCATGTAGTTTGATGATTAATATACACTTACGGAGCCGTGATAGCCTAGTGGTTTGAACGCCTGCCTTCTACTGCGAAGGTACCGGGTTCGAATCCGCATGCACCAAAGGATTTTTCATTTTATGTACAGTCAGTATAACACCAACTAATATTACGTGCTTTAACGGTGAAAGAAAACATCGTGAGGAAACCTGCATATCTATGTCATGACCATCCGTGGTCGGATTAGTATGTGAAATGGAGAAGGCAATGGCAACACCACTCCATTATAGCTGCCAAGTAAGTCGTCGTGTGTTTAATTTTCACATGATGACCACGACCCTCAATCATAAGGAAATACGACTTGGAAGAAGTACACTTCTATAGAAAATGATTATTATAATGCAACTTTAATTTTTTGCCATATGTCTGTCATTAATTATTTTAGCATCACCAGTCATCGATTTCTCAATAGATAATAAAGAGTATGTGGAAAACTCGTTAGCTAATTTAAAATGTACGGCTACAGGTTATCCTTTACCAAATATAGATTGGATATTCATTAATGACACAGGTGAAGAGCAAATCCTACTGGTAGGTGAATTTTAAGTTTTATGAAATTAATCAGGGCATTAAATTACCATTTTTTTTTATATTATAAAAATTGAGTTCGTTAATATTCAATAATTGTGTACACATACAGATGAGTTAGCATTACCATGTACAATCCTGAAGTTTAGAAAACCCTCATTATTTTGTGCGTAAATTATGACACAAGAAATGATCATTACATTAGATATCCGTTTCTTTCAGCCGAATAAAAGTGATGTTACATTGATCACCATAACTTCATATCTAGAAATACCTGCGCGTATGTCGGGCAACATAACGTGTAAAGCAGCAAATAAATTCAAACCAGACGCATCGGCAACAAGAACATTCATTGTTTACGAAATGCATGGGGGTTTCGGTATCAAACGTAGCGATGAAACATGGTTTTATGAGAATCAAACAGTTGTATTGACCTGTATTGCTTCTAAGTATTATTTTTTTAATTTGACATGGACACAACCGAATGGCAAGGAGTTCGTAGATTCTGGTGGGTCAGATGTATACAGCATATGTAAATCTTTTCTTACACATATTCAGTTATTTCTGATTTGTTGCTGATTTAAATACGTTTATCTTTTAGTGGAATTATCTAACAATTCATTCTCGCATGTTGCGGAGTTAAATATAGGCAACATATCATTACAACAGGCGGGAAACTATACTTGCAAAGCGAAAAGATATGATAATACCGATGAAAGTCAAACTATGTCAATAGTGGTTGAAGGTATGTTGTTAGTGTATCTATACAACTAAATAAAATTGGAGTGTATGTTTAAATAACCGCTTTTTTCTAAGTGCATTTCGATGTATACACGATATATATAACAAAACTACATTTTTTAAAATTTTTGTCTGCCTGCCTGTTCGTCTGTCTATTTGTTCGGGGTAATCTCTGAAACGGCTGGGCCGATTTTGACGGGACTCACTGGCAGATAGCTTATGTAACAGGGAGTAACTTAGGCTACTTTTGGAAAAAATAATAGGGTCTCACGAAAAATTACTAAAATCTTCAAAAAATGTAACAATATTCGATTTATATAGGGAAGCTGTATACGTTTTCTATATTTATTTTATTACAGTATAGGCAAATTGTAGATTACGGATATCCGTGTGTAGGTTGGATGAGAGCAGTTCTGAGAGGAACGAACGATTGCAGACAGAAAGAACGCGTCCTTCGTCGTTAATAACTCAAGAAACTGGAATCTAGAGATCAGCGTCTATAAATGATAGCATACGACACGCTATCCCGCGATGTCTACAATTCGATTCATAAAGTAGAAGAATTTCATGAAATTTAATCTAGGTACTTCTTTACGCGAAATACAGAATTAATAAGTTATTGTAAACTCTGTGAACTAAACAATAACTGTTTTATTAAATACCACGCGGACGAAGTCGCGGGCAACAGCTAGTTATTAATAAATTTTGGCGTATGAAATATGTTTTTAAATAATATTATTTTTAGCAATTCGAACCCCTCTTATCATTGAACCAACAAAGGAAAACAATGAAGAAGTGTATCCATATCAACCACTTCAGCTTACTTGCCAAGCCGATGCTGTTCCGCAACCACAAATTAATTGGTTTAAGGTAAGTTCAATTATCTTAAAGCTTTTGGTATTTAATCAAAACGCACTACAATATTTTCATTACATCTTTTTGTAGGATGGAAAACCTGTATTGAATAAAACCAATATTGAAATTATAACAGAATTTCTGGATCATACGAAAGTTAATTCAAGTGTGTTAATAAAGCAAATGCTAGAAGAAAACAAAGGCAAATATGAATGTGTCGCCAATAGTAAAAGTGGGGCGGCAAGACAATTTTTTAATATTGGTATTAAAGGTAAATAATAACATTATTATTGTTTATCTATGAGAATTTTTAATATTGTGATTCAAAAACAAAAAATTATAAATATTGTAATTTTGAATTTCCAGAAAAATCTACGAATAAAGCAGCTTATCTTAGCGTTATAGGAGCAATAGTTTTCGTATTATTATTGTTGATTGTTTATCTCGCGTGGAAGATACGGAAGGAAAAGCAATTTAGAAAAGAACTTGCAGCTGCCGGTTTACTTTATTTCAAAGAAGGCGTTACAAAGTCGCTAAACCCCGATCTGGGTATAGACGAGCAAGCCGAGCTCTTACCTTATGATGAAAGATTTGAATTTCCACCTGAGAAACTGGTTTTAGGTACAGAAAATTTCTTATAATATTAATAATAAATACTCTTTATTGCACTCAAAGTAAAGTATTGAACAGACAAATTTATGGACAATGACAATGTACAATGGGCGGCCTTATTGCTTTAAAGCAATCTCTTCCAGACAACCCACTGGAAAATATTAATGTTGTTATAAAATGTTACTGATCTGCCAGTTGTTATAGATTGTTCTGTTATGGCAAAAGCTTTCAAAATTTTAAATTTTTCGCTGTAACACGAACGTCTTGAATTCGATTCCGGGACAACACGATGTAAAATTTGTATGATGGTAGTTTCTATGAACCCACCAGCTAGCCGCAGTTTAGCATCCTAATGTCGATATTGCTGTTATCCGTCTATCACATATGATGCAGATGAGATGCAGAGAGGCAGATGATTCTGGGCAAGCAGGCTTAACAATGTAGAATTGACCCATTTTTTTTAAAGAAATTATCTAAAATTTTGGTTTAGCTTCTCCCTAAAAATGAGACCTGGTAATGTAACTTTAAAAATACCAATACGTCCACTAAGAAAACCTTTTGTAACTTTCATTGACGACCTTTAAACATCCATTAATAAGTATATTTTAGAAACCTTAATGCAAGGATGTGAAATGACTAGTAAACCTTGCCCTTAATGTATTTTTAAAACATGTTCAAGTGGTTTTGCATTCTCTTATCTCCAATACCTCTACAAAAGAACACAGTTCCTCATATTTCTTTTCGGGGTGCGTAATAACATAGGCATTCAACTTACAGTAAGTTTCTTTGCTTCTTGATAACAAAGTTATAGTATAAGTTAAAAGGTACAAGTTTTCGGAGTTTAAATTTTTTAGCGATAAATATTTGAATAACTTATTAATCAAGTGTTATCTTGCTTATTGATGTATTTTGATTGGTGTAATAAAAGCGTTTTATCCGGCGACCAGATGATAGATTTCGATGCGTACATTTTTTGTCCTTTATTTATTCACCAGATCACGCATCATATACTTCCTTTAACATTATTCAATTTTTATGAGTCTTTATGATTCTATAGATATCATAAATATCAATTATTTAGAACATACTTTAAAAATGATGTTAGTGAGAGGAAACAGAAAAAAATTTTTTTTCGTCTGTTATATTTTTGTCGAAAAGTATTGTTGTAGAATAAAAAGCATTTCGATATAGTAATTAAATCTATCTTCTAATAACCTTGTAGGTAAGCAATTAGGCGCAGGTGCCTTTGGTGTGGTGTACATAGCGGTGGCAAGAGGTATAATAAACGCCGAAGAATCAACACAGGTTGCTGTAAAAATGGTGAAAAAAACCGCTGACAACATGTACATTAAGGCGCTTGCTTCTGAATTGAAGATAATGGTACATCTGGGAAAACATGTGAACATTGTTAATCTTCTTGGAGCATGCACCAAAAATGTTGGGAAACGTGAGTTTAAATTTTTTTTACATATTACTCTTTAGATATATCGATTTGCGTTAATTTTATAAAAGAAACTAATCTACTAGTAACACACCTTTTTTATTTGACGAAGCGACGAGACTTACAAGACGTACACCTGATGATAAGTGATACATCCGCCTCTAACAATATAGTGCTATTTAAAACGTTTAACACTTCACCACATTGTGCACGTCGCCTTGCGATATAAGATGTTTCGTTATCCTAGCAATTTTACTCCTTACCATTCAAACTGGAATTCAGTTATGTTTGCACATTAACTCGGCGGCAGAAATAGGCGACCAGTAGTACATAAAATGATGGGTCCCAGCAAGCAGAGACTTACCATCAGTAAAGTAGTGCTACTTATTTTATATTTCATTTAAAGTTTTTGTAATAATATCTTAAATTTATGAACAGGAAAATCTTTATTTAATAATATTAGAATGCGACAAAAAAATATTAAGTATTGCGATATGATTGTTATTAAATGCAATAAATAACAGCTGCAGTTGGCCAGCTGAACAATAAAGTAAGATGAATTCATGTGGTTAATTTTAAGTCTTTACTAAATTGAGGCCAATAGTAAACACACAATGAGTAATAAGCTTTAGTGTAATGTTATTCATTATATTAACGAATGACGGGCGCATGCTGTTGCCTTCTGTTTAATTTTCCTTGACCGGGAGCTGCTGTACATATATGTATCTGCATTTAAAATACTAGGTCGCGTTATCGCTCTGGTCACTTTCTACGTGCGTAAATATACGAACAACGCACAGTAATGGTGAAATAGATTAATTATTAACAGTAACATACAAATTGATTGACATTGGATTTAAATCATAGTAATTATTTAATTGTATCACAGCTAGTTAGAATGTAGAGTTTATAGATATTTAATGTATGAGTTGGGAAGAAATGTATGGGTCAATAATTACTCATTGTAACTTTTATATATGGTTGTAAGTTGAGTTTCATTCTTTTTCTTTTTTCCACAAAGCTACCAGAACAGTAAGACGTTCACCTGATAGTAAATATGCGTCTGTCCTTAACTATGTGGCTTTAGTTAAGATGTTCAACACTACATCATATATCACTCGTTGCTTTAAAACGGAAGATGTTAAGTTTCCTCGTAACAGAAATTTATTACCTACAACGTCCTTGATTCTTTGAAAAAGTGATTGTGCAAATCCATTTTATGAAAGCATTTTAATATGATGATGATGAATATAACATTTATAATAAAATGTAAATGATATCAAGCAATCATTTTATAAAACTTTCAGGCGAATTGATTGTAATAGTTGAATATTGCAAATTTGGTAATATCCACAATTATCTGCAAAAACATCGCGAGGTATTCATCGATCAGCTTACGGATAACAAGGAGAAGAATCTTGGTAAAGTCAATAAAGCTTTTTCTTGCAGCAGCGGAAGTAGCGCGTAAGTAACAAAATTTGTATTATAAGTGATCACAGATAATGTAATAGTAAAATATGTAAATAGGTTAAAATATAGGTTTATAAAGTTAATACATCGGTTTTTTTCTATTTCATTCAATGAGACGATTCATCTAATTTTCTTATAAATTAACCAGAATCTACTTGTTTCGCTTCTATCGTGTGCGAACTTACACTCGATTCGTTTTCATTTAAAAGATACACGTAAACATCAAAAAATCTTCTAGTACAAAAAAGCTTTTTATTTGTAACTAAAAACCTCATGAATTAAAATTGCTTTTAAATTTCCCGAAAGAATTAACGTGTGTCTTGACGTCACACGCAACGCCATGTTTGCACATGCATTTACGGATATTTGTATGTAAATACAATTTGTGTTTAACTGCTCTAAATAAGGAAAAAATTAACATAACGGTAAAAACAATCTTTACTTAAACAATACTAGGTATTCACAGCGCTGGAATTTAAATAGTCTTGATAGGAGCGGGTTTTCAATAATGTTAATAGATACAATACTCATGAACTTGTATATTGCGGAATAAGATCGTTTCTTATAATTTAATACCATATTTAAATTAGTAAAAAACAGTTGTATTATCATTATGTAAATTGTTTCAAATAAAAACTGTACATAACAGACTTTTATTTACAATTAGCTGGTAGACGATCTCAAATTTGACCTATTGTTAAATGATAATGGGGCCGTGGATAGTGAAGCGTGCCCGCACAAAATACTCTGGTTTTCATAGGTTGACAGCTGGAACATAATAATGCTGTTATAGCGGCTGTGAGTGTAGTATGAGTATACCAAACTGCACAATCTGTGGCCCGGAATCGAACTAGCGGACCTCCGTGTTACAAGGCAAGCGGTTAGCCACTGGTCTATAAAGCAGTTAACTTGTACATCTAGGCTTTGTGTCATAACTCATAACATAATTGTCATGAATATATTCATTTAATTACAGAATGCACTCTGACTACTTTAGTTCGAATCATACTCAAGAAACTGATCACACATTCCTGAACACCGGAAATACCAACAGATCCGGAAGGAAAGGTATAAAGGTCTTTTTAATACAATTTTTAGTTAATTTAAATATCTTGTAAAAGGGATTAAGATAAATCATATTGTTCATATATTGTAAAACTGTAAGATACGTACACAAATAAACAAATCCTTCTATTGTCTACAGATCTCAGAGAAGAATGCGTTCTGAACTAATTCAATCATTAACGATAAACTACAAATATGCTGTAAAAGGTGGTGATTGAAGAACTAATGTAAATTTTTTTTATTATGTTTCAGTATCGGAGACCGGTTATGTGCAACCTGAATGGCGTTCAAATTATGAAAGCGACTACAGCGATGGTCGGGCACCGCGCCCCCTTTTTTCTAGGGACTTGCTCGCATGGGCTTTCCAAATTGCTAGAGGAATGGAGTATCTCGCTAATAGAAAGGTGCACTTTTATATTTATTCATATTATGTTTATGTTCTTTTAAACGGCCTTTCCTATATTATCTGTGGATTCGGCGTCATCTCTCACAAAAAGAGAGACATGGCCGTTTTTCCGACATGCTGGCTAGGTTTGGGTTGGCAGACGACACATACCTACGAAAGCTGTTGTTCTTGGAACACGTCCGGTTCCTAACTATGTTTTCGTTTATCGGAAGATTATTGGGTACCGACAGCGCGCCGCTTCGAAACTTTTCACGCGTACGATCGCCTAACAAACAAAGCTATTAAAACTTCTGTAAATTTTTTTCGACAAAATTATTATATTATTGATTATTCGCAGTCCCTAATTGGTGAACAAAGAGTATTTGAATTGGTCAGGGCCCATGGATAGTATTATTTACTTAGTTCATATCAAAACTAATGAACGCTGTAAACAGTTTATACCTAAAAAAGTTAAAAATTAAATGTGTAGCTAAAGACTAACGTATAACGAATATAAATGGATAAAACGTCTCATATATTATTGTATAATTAACTTGCAGGTTTTGCACGGCGACCTGGCGGCAAGGAACGTTCTACTGGCCGAAGACAACATCGTGAAGATTTGCGACTTTGGTCTTGCGCGAAGTATTTATAAGAACGACGAATACCAAAAGAAAGAAAATGTATGTAATATATATTACATTATCAATTAACTTTCATCAACAGCAGACAAATGTTCATTGGTGGGAATAGGCCTATTCTAAAGATTTTTACATAGAACAGTCCTATGCTGCCTGCACGTGGTTTCTCGCGGCCTCGAATGGATCGTCGACACACCTTATATTAACATTTCATCATTATAGTTTGTTGACTTAATTTAAAAAAAATAAAATCAAACGTCGTCTTCTTTAAGAGATCGTCTAAGACCAACTCTCTCGACACAAACTATTTCAGCTGCAAAGTGTTGTACTGTGTTATTTTTTAGCCGTGGTTAATAGAAGTACCGGGCTATTATTGTTGTGATTAAACGTATTTTAGAGTCCACTACCAGTGAAGTGGTTGGCAATCGAATGCATGACCGACCGCATCTTTTCGACTCAATCCGATGTATGGTCGTTCGGTATAGTCTTGTGGGAGTTGTTTTCTCTGGCTAAAACACCGTATCCAAATATAAGCCCGCCGAGTTTATTGCAATGGCTGTCTGAAGGGTAAGTTGCATACATTATATTGATTTTTAAGTACATATCTACCTACTATTGTTTCGTATTTATGATTTATGATAATTTATGTACTATTATAAGTTGCTTCATTCCTCAAACCACAAATCCTCATAGAAAACATGGACGAATGGAATCGACGTTGTAAAGAAGGTAAAACTGCCAGTACCACCAAATTTTTTCTTCCCGCCGCCTTAGAAACTTGTTCATTTACTAGTGAAATAAAAATGGAATGCTTACTCACATGGGTATTCAAGAGACGTGGCGGATTTTCGGAGTACTTGTTTAGTTTCAAATGCAATAATAATCCGGCATGTACCAGTAACCCATGAGAAGAAACATTCAATACACTTAATTGTTGGTTGCCAGGTGTACGGAAGAGAGAGAGAGAGCCAAATTAGAAAGAGAGTTAGATTTAAAGTAGATATAAGTATTATGCATTATTTAATTAGCAAAAAGAAAATTAAAAATAAGTTTTTGTCTTTTGTAAAAACTTTGGGAAAGGACTGCCTATAAAAATAAATGTATTAAAACGAAAAGTGATTCTTTATGTAGTTTTGTTTTATATTCGCATTCAACTACAATATATATAAATTGATATAATTATTCAATAAATTAAGGTAATTTTTGAATAGAATTAGTAAAGTATCAGTTTTATAATTACGCTTTTTTATTAACATTTTATTAAGTATAGGAAATTATTAATGAGTGTAAAAATTCATTGTTTAAATAAAAATTCTGCTTTAATTCAGTGGAAATAGCGTATTAGATGAAAAGAATCAAGTCGCCGGTCAACTTCTGACTTAGCATGTCCTTGATCAGTCTAGAAAGTAGTTCCAGTAATTTTAAATACACTGATGTAGTCATCAGTGTATTTAAAATTACACCAAATTTACACACAAAATTACGTAATTAATTAGGTTAGTACCTATCACGAGTGATCGGCTAATAATTGTGAACCAGAAAACATGTAAATATAATTATTTTACATGTTCTTTGCAGACACAGATTAGAGAAACCTGCATACGCCGATAATCGTCTTTATGACGTCATGCTCCGTTGTTGGGCACAAAAACCAACTGCGCGGCCGTCTTTTACTCAGCTCCAGGAAATACTTGGGGAATTCCTCGAAGATAATGTTCGTAATGTAAGTAAAGAGTTTATTTATTAATTTCATTATAATTAGTAAATAAACTCGTCGAGTCGTTTATGAACTTTTATGAACTGAAGAAGAGTTCGCGTTTAATAAAAAATAATTGAAACATAGATTAAAAATTTATAAATGTTAAAGTAGCGCCCTTTTTCTGCGAAACTTGTCGCTATGAATCAAATTTATTTTTCGTAAAATTCATATTATTGTTTACTGTTAATTATCACACACTAATCGGAATTGAATGTCTGTATCCAGCAGTATCAAAAGTGCATGCTTGCAATATGCCTTTTACATATGCTGTTTTTATAGTAATATTAAGTCCTTTCATATTTATAAAAATAAATAATAAACAGCCGACCCAATGTTCTCACTGCTGGGACGTTAATCGTCTCTCATAATAAGAGAGTCAAGGCCATTGAACCACCACAAATGTCAAGTGCGAGTTGATGGAACATGTCCTCGAAAGATATAGTTTTTGGATCATGACGATTACCCTTAGGATGTTTTCTTTCATCGGAATCTGAATCTCAGTAAGGATCGAACGCGCGCCTATTCAATATTTATTGAGGGTACTATGGCCCGTCAAACTGAACAATAACGGATTTATATTTACCAGAATAACATTAATTAAATATATATAAATTCAAAAGTAGGTATAAATTGTCCGATATAAGAGTTAAAACTTAAGGCAATAAATTCATCACCAATACAAATTGAGGTCAATGAAGCTAGGTCATCATCGCTGGCTTATTATACGTTGTGTGAACTAAACGTGAAATGTTTATATTTGTTTCTGTCACAGCACTACGTGGATCTTAATTCCGCTTACGTTGATATGAATGTGAAAACTGAAGGGAAGGAGGATTATCTAGCCATGGTATGCGCTCCTGATTACAATAACCTGGTAACGCCGAGCCCTCATCAATATGTCAACGACACCCGGAGCTTCTTTCCTCCTACTCCTACACAATTACAGCATGGTAAATAACTTACCGTCATATTATATTGCTAGAATAAGCACATTGGTATATAATTTTATCACTTTAAACGCCATCATCGAAAAATTTTTTTTCAATGCTTTGAAGTTAACGTATTTTATCAAGATGTGTGTGTGTACCCAAAGTCTTCATGATAAAAATCTGCCGTGGCGCTCCTTAGATGTATTAAAAATAAACTGCTTGTGACCCTCTCGGCGCAATAAAGTAAATTTGATGAGGCCACGAGTGAATGCTATGGCATTTTATGTATTTAATAAAAAAACTGTTTGAATATATTCTAGAAATGAGTGAAACAAAACGACACATCATCTGATAACATAAATGTTTTTATTAGTTTTATGAATGTCTGTATCAACAGATAGACGTCCACATGACAGACCTTCCTCGATAATTTTAATTACTTCATAATATCTAATTAGATAATGAGGTATTTCAGCCTATTGATATTGTATTGTTACTATATATGGTTTTCTGTACTCTTGCACCATTAATGATATTAACAATAGAATACTTTAATAGCAGTATCTACAATTTTACCAACAACTTTTAATTATAATGAAGTGTACATTAAGTTTGCTCCTTTTCTTAATTTGACAAACATGTAAAACATTTAAAGAGTAATTTTTAACTTAGTCCCAAATAATTTCATAATATAAAGGTCTAATTTTCCACCTATTACTTTTTGTTCAATCGTTGTTTACTTCAGTTTCATATTTTTTTAAGAAGAGTAATGTCTATATGATTCGATAGAAAGATAGATATTCGATCAAGGTTTCCTAAGTAACGTAAATTTGTCTCTATTCTATGAAGCGTGATTAACATACCAATGATAAGTTACACTCTGTCCATTTGTTAACGTGTTTAAGTTCGGACGCTTTCCTCAAGGAAGGTCACAAAATAGTTTTTAACTAGTCATTTCTTTTATTGCGTTCATACAGTTAAATCATTTCATTTATATAATTTTTCCTTTTGTCAGACGAAATGGAAATTATCCCCTTTTGATACCACGAATCGACCAAGTGAAATAATTGGTACGGTAACAAAACATTACCGCATGTCATATCAGTGTAACTAACGAGTTTTTGTACTATTTATTTTCAATGTGTAAAAAAATCTTTTATTTACAAGTGCTGTCTTTCTCAATGTACGGCTTTCATTTATTCGATGTCGCTTTCTCTGACCCTTTCGTAATAATATCTGTTTTTATTACATTTGTTTTTATTTTATTAATTATATGTTGTAAATTTTTTAGACGACGAAGGCTATTTACAAATGAGTCCAGTGACAAATCAAAATATATTTAGCCCTCGTGCTACAGGGACCAAGTTTGATTTCGATGCGAGGAAATTAAATCCTCGCTCAGAAGCGACGACACACGGCTCCGAGTTGACACCTATGCTGACTCTGAACAATTTGCCCGCTAGAAGTGGATCAGAATCCGATCACGATGGTAACTCCTCGCCATATTTGAACATGTGTCCCCGAATAGACGAGGAAACTGACGAAGTCTTCGAGACGAAGCAACAAAATCTTAAGAATACCCAAAACAGCGCCGTAACGAACCCAACATACATTACTTTCGACGTCGACCTCGAAAAGAAATCGAAGATAACGAATAATTATATAAACGTTAATGTACCTAATGGCCTAGTCAAATAATGAACATTATTATGCTATATTTTTAACTGGTGTTCGCTGATGGTACGTCTTTGTTGTCGGAGACCGTCTAGGTACTGTACACTAAACCGGGAATCCTGCCACCAAACAGTAGTGTGCAATTACTGTGTTCCGGTATGAAGGACGCTCATTCTGGCGCCACATTACATGCAGGTGTATCATTATCATCAGTCGAACGTCCGGATCGTATCGGCGCTTTATAGAATTTAAAAATATTAAATCTATATGTATTTTTCAATCATAATAACTATTAACGATGTATGATAATCGTCGTCTTTAACTTCTATTGATCTCTGTGCTTATGCTTACATTTCTTCGTTGTAGACATACTCATCTTTGTAGTGAACTAATCTTATTACACTATACATAAAACCTTTTTACTACTTTTTCTATACTTTTTTTCTAAAATGTTGCTTGATTACATCATTAAGTTATTACAGAGATGTGATATTTTATTATAAGATAATATAAAAGAAGAATTTCGTTACATGTATTTTAGTTTTTAATTGTTATTTAAGATTTAGAAGAACCCCACCCCATGATTATTTATAGCCATTTATAGATTTTATTGCGATTGAACGCCACTATTTATCTGTTTATAGTTTGGACAAGATAATACTGTTTCTAATGCCATTTACCCGTAAATATAAGTATTTTTTTATATTGAAGCTGCGATAGGTCATTGTGTAAGGTTATGCTATACGTCTTAAAGGGTCGTGTTTTCGATCCTTGCTGAGCTTGGGCTTCCGCTGAAGGAAAACCTAGTCAGGAACCGACCTGATCCTACTACAACGCATTTTGTTTACATGTGACATCCCATCGCATTTGGTCCTTGTGGGATATGGCTTCGAGTTCCAGCTGAGAAACTTGTAGTGGGCTGTTCATAATATGTTATATTTGCTATATGCAATATGAACATGCATCGGCATTCTAATGTATTTATTAATAATTTTAGTGACATTTTAAAATCCTTAGCAATTACTTCTAGTAATTGTAAAATGTTGCGAGTTAAAATTATTAAGACATATTGTCGACATGGCCTTTATTACTTGTTAAAATGTAGTTGAATAATCGAAAAATTATTTTTGTATGTGTAATGTATATTTTTGTGCTTGTCTCATTCAAATGATCTATGTTGTTATCAATTTTAATAAATCAAGATATATTTTTGTTGTGCAAACAATTATTGAAGTTGAAGCCATACATAAACAAATTTAATATAATAAATAAAAAGAACGTTATTTTTTTTTTCCTATTATTGTAATATTTTGACCCTTAAGTGACATCTTAACACTACACAGAGAATTATTTTAATTTTTGTTATTTAGTTATGTCCTCCTTTTCTATCGGAGGAGAGGGTGGAATCTTCAAAAGATACGCTGATTCTGGGTAGGAATGCAGGGTTTCGTGGATTTTGTGTCCATTAAAACCTCGGTGGTCATTCTCAGTACGTATGAGGCTCCGGGGTCTACTATAGAATGCCTCCTTGCACTACGCCCAAGAAGTAGGCGAAGGTCGTAACTTATTTGTTGTTCACCTCAGACTCGCTTAATGTGCATTGAAGGCTGTCGTCCTATGTTCAGCAGTGGGTGTGTAATATACGTGCGTGTATGGACTAATGCCGTAGCTAGCGAAACATTCAGTTATAGTGTAGTACTGACAAAACGTAATTATTACATTAATGTTATACTTCGTGTGGGAATTGGATTGCCGTCACTGACATTGCGTATCTTAAAAGTCGAAGTGGGAAATAAACCAAGGATAAGACAGCAATTTTCAATGTCCTATCCTCTTCTGTTCTGTTTTATTGCAGTAAGACCTTTTTAGTTTTTGATTAACTTTGAAATTGATGAATTACTTATAGGTAATTATTTTAATTAAGTATGTAGGCAGTAATTTTCAAAATATCTTTTTAGTTTTCTTTTAGAGAAAGGTTTCATCTCAACGATTTTCTTAAAAAAATGTTTTCTAGAAATAATATAATTCTTTTTTGTAGGATTAGGTATTTTTTGTAATTCTTCCGATCCGTTCTTAATTCTAAATATTTTGTTACGTGTTTCTATTTTTACCTTTGACTAAAATTATAATAAAATTGATGTTTAACTTTATCTTCATAACAATTTATTTTGTACAGTAAATTTTGGTTCAATAATTAGATTTTATTTGATATGATAGGTCATTTTTGTACGTTATTTTTACTAAAATTAATACTTTTTAGTTACGTTCTTACATTTTTATCGAAAAATGCAAACTCTATTGTTAGGCCTTCAAAAAAGTCAAATCTCTCTAAAAAGACGAGAAAGATTACAAATTGTAGATTATTGATGCCCCCGTGTGTAGGTCGAATGAGAGTAGTTCTGAAGGAACGAACAGCGTCTAGAAAATGATCGGAGAAACTTCATCGATTAAGATAGATGTCATTATTATCGTAATAGTTCTGATAAATAATAACTACAAACAAATTTATTTTACATAGATGACAACGTTTACGAAATCATGTAATTTATCCAAAACTTTCATAGGTGGCGCTATAATAAAATGTTTTGCATATTTAAATTGATCAGATGGCATGATAACGTTTTTTTTATTCTTAAAAGTGTTTGTTAGCTTATAGTAAATCCAAATTTAAAATAGTTGTATATTTGTTTCAAAAGTTATAAAATAATTTGTTTTCAAATTATTTTTGCTACTAGGTAAGGTTACGTCCTAATTAGTCCTTTTACAAGAACATTAAACTTGAAGGAGCTTTTTATATGGATTACCGAAAATATGCCCAAAATAATAGGCAATGTGCAGATGAAAATATACGTTAATATAACAAATATTATTATCAACAAAGCATTTTTACTCGTTTTATTGGTTGTTGCGGAAGTAGAATAATTATTGTAAAAATAAACAAGTAAACACAAATAATTCTCCTATACGCAGGAAATGTTGTTGAAAATATTATCGGAATATTTTGGGCAGCTTTTTTTGTGTTGGGCTTTAAAATTTTTTTTCTTCGAACCGCTTTACCAGGATTTTTTTTTTACTTTGACAAATTTATTTTTTACCTTGAGTTTTTTACTTGGGGATGATATTAATGGTACACATGTTATTTTGTGTAATAGTTCTTGTTACAATGTACTATTCTTAAATACATAGTGCATAGTCTTACGTATAAATGATGCATAACAGAAAAGAATCACAGGCGCCTGCGCTCCTTTAAATAAAATTCCAAATAATATTAGCAATAGGGTTTATTAAAATAACCAGTACAATACATGACTCCTATTAATATAAATTGCAGTATATTCATGAGCTCTCCGAGTACAGTAAAGTCTTTTTTTTAAAATAATCGTTTAGTTAACGTCACTTTTAAAGGCCATATTAAATTATATATAAAGGCAATTTTAAATTGTTCCTATAAAATTTAAAGCAGTCGATTACGATGTCATTCGATGAGTGGAGTGAATTATTAATAATCAAGGCTCTGCCATTTTATGACAATAAATCAAAAGAAGGTTCTCAATGACCCAAGTACAATTTTTTCAATTCCTTCGGCGCCCTGAATTAATAAAAAAAACCAATTAATTAATGATCGAAATATTAACTAGTCACAAACAATTTCATTATTGATTTAACAAGTTACTTACATCTCTGAATGCTTCTATTAATGCTAGTGGTACATCAACAACCATTTTAAGAAAACTTGCCATAGCCTGAAAATCAAAAATTTGAAAGAAATTTTCATAAAAAATAAGCGCTAAAAATTTCATTGTGATTTTCATCTTTTAAATATTATCACAACTGACCGTACAATAGCAAATTTTTCGATTTGAGGTTTAAGCGTCAAATGTATATATTTGAAAGAAAAAGCTTTTACAATAGAACTTATATACTCACCCCTGAAGGTTTAATGTCTAATAAAGACAGTGGATGCAGTACTGTTGACGTGGCCGTAATGTTATTTTCATTACATATCACCAAGGTAATATAAACTAAAAAAACTACCAACGCTAACGAGCTATGCGTGCTCGCCATTTCTAATACTGTAGATATCGCATTAAAGGATTGCTCTTTTAAACGACTAACGTAAGTTACTTAATAGTCCATGTGCTAACAGTACCTTCATGGTTATTGCGTACAAGGTTTTAGTGGTTTTTTGTAATGACTGTATGAATAAAAAATATCACCCAAAGGTTAATATTAAAAAACCTTAAAATCTCTACTAATTGTTATGTATTAGTTAAACCTTGCAGATATTGGTCTTCTGTATCGGTCTATCTGTATGGATAGTAAGAACACGCGAAAAATAAACAATTTTCGCCTTTCATTTAGGAAAGTGAATTGTTATTTTGAAATAATTGTTCAAATATTTTTTTTCTATGCAGCAATAAGGATCTGCAAGTAAACGTTTTGCTTTAAAGGAAACTTCAGTTACAGCAATGTTACAATAATCTGTCACATATTTAATACGTTTATTTATGTATCTACTAATCTGTTACTACTGTTTATTCTATTGTTTGGTTTCAACTATCAAACAATACTATCTACTATTAAATTTTAAATTATTAATATAACAAAGTATGTAAACGGGTCTCACAAATGTGATGTTTCTTGAAATGTTTAAGCATTTTGATGAAATACAATAATTGTCAAAACCGGATAGAGCGTTAAAAATTTGTGTAGTCAAAAATAAAAGAAGTACTTTACTGCCTCTGTGGCGAAACGGCTAATCGCTTATCTTTTAGCAGGAAGATCCCTGATTCGACACAATGACCATGGTCACCATGGTGGAGTTTGGATCACAATAGGTTTTTCGCACCCAACTGGTTTGCTAACCCTTATAATATTGTAAGTTTGTACTATAGCATTCTGTGTTCCCGCAGTCAACGTATAAGAGCCAGGGTATTCCGTAAGAGCACGTTTCACGATCTTCAGCGTCGTTTAACACCATGTAAAATTTAGGTCATATGTTAACCGATTGTTGGTAAAAGAGACACCAGTAAAGAATAAGATAATTAAAATAATCTTAACACTTGAACATTGTGCATCTTTTTTAAGTATGAAATAAATTTATTATAGATTCTTATGAAAAATATAAATTATTACGTATCATAATCATATAAGTAATAAGAGCATTAGTGATATTAAAACCTGTAAAAAATTGTGATGAAGTAGAACTCTCTTCAAGAATTAAAAAAAAAAGAGGTTTAATACATTTATTTTGTTATGATTTCTTTATATTAATAGTTTTTATCTGAACACACCGCCAAATATATTTCCAAAAGCATGAAGGGCCTGAAAATAAAAATGTTTTATAAACATTATAATCATTTATTATTGTGGTTAAATGTATATTATTTGTGATAATAAATTAAGTTAAGTATTATAAGAAGCGACCGATTTGTTTATGAGAAAATATTATGGAGAGAAAAAGATATTTTGGAACTTTCTCTGAATGGTTATGATGTATTGATGTGTAGTTTCAAATATATGTTGCATTTTTTAAATAATTTAGTAATTAATCACTATACGCTTCATGTATTTAAAGTTTATAACGTGCAATGTCGATAAGATACGATTAATTGAGTTTAAATTAACAACGGAATGAAAATGTGAAAGGTACTAAAATTCTACTTACGTCTGAACACGTGGTTACTATAGCTTCTGGTATACCCACTGCGAAGTGGAGCAGTTCCGACACTAGCTGCAATAGTTAAATAAAATTTTTAACCGCAAAAAATCACATAGCTTTGAAATGAAAAAAACATAATTTTTAATTTCCTTTTAACTATGAACAATCTTAATTGAAAGAGCATAGAAAATAAAATCAAAATGAATCCAGCCGGTTGTGGGCTACAATTCCACAGATATACAGACATATAGATAATAGAAAAATTAGACTCTTTATCCTCAACTTCGCTGTAAGCTAATGAAATTACTGAAGTAACGAGATCCAAGGCGACGAGCGCAATGTGGTGCGGTGTGTACCATCTTAACTGGATTCGCGTGGTCATGGGTGAGCGTATCACTTACCATCAGGTCAACGTTCCGCTCGTCTCGTCGCATAGTAGAATAAAAAAAAACCTTCTAGTCTTAATAAAAGTAGGAGCATTTCTGCCAATCTGAAATTAAATATTTATAAAAAAAAACCGCTTAAAAAATCTAAAACTCTTTAAATTATGAATAAATTCTGTTCACATATTTTTAATTCTTATGTCAAATGTTTGATTTGTGAGAAATACTACAGGTTTCCTTTGGCATAACATAACTAAAGCTAAAAAACACAGGCAGTACAACATCTGCCGGATTTAGTCAATAATTAATAATAACTACAGTTTTTGATTTAAAATACTAACCCCTATTTCTGAAGGTTTAGCGCTTGAACCATTTGGTGAAGGAGTAGTTGTAGAATTTGTATCATTACCACCTAAAACCGCAACCACAAACACAAATAGAATAATGAACGACAAAGTCAGACGCGCCATTATTTTGTCACTAATTATTTTCTCGAAATACTTCGTCTTTTATAAATACCCTCATAATCGGCGTAGCCAAGGTATTGTGGTAATATCACTGACCGTGATGACGTATTAGCAGGTGCTTATTTGGTTCTTAAATATTTTTTGTTTATAATGAAATGGTAATTTATGTTTGTTCTGTTGCCGACAACTTTTTGACACGAGACATGAATATTCATCAACCATCGGACCGGAAAATAAGCATTACGAAAGGTTTCACGATGCAAAGTTTCTACGGAGGCATAATCTTAGAACCATTTGTTACAATATTGTTTCAATGTACACTTAATAACATATCGTTTACATAACGAGCAGGAATTGTTCATAGTTAAGCTACGTTGAATATATATATAAATAACCGTAGCTAACAGAAAAAAAAACAAGTTGTCGTCGGTGATTGATGAAATGAGAATAGGTGAGTGTTATATCTATAATAAGTAAGATAAAAACAACTTCTTTCAAAACTAAAAAGTACACTTTATACGTTCTCTCCCTTTAAGGAGTACGATAAAAAAGCAAAGCTTTTGTTTCTTGTCAATATTTCTGAGAATTATGAACAGACTAATAATTAACTATAGCCAAAAAAAAAATACATAGGACAAGTAAAATTTAATAAAGAAACTGAGTTCGAAGAAAGGCTTGTTTTAAACGCTAAATACATTGTAAAAGTACGTATTGCTCTAAAACTACCTAACAAGTCATGCTACTTGCCCGATACGTTGATTAGTTTCTTTGTTATTCTATGATAACGAAGTTACTATTCTTCAATATTCATAATTATGATCTTGAAGCCGAGAGATTTACAGTTACAGATAGGCTATATAAACTAGTAAATTTTACAGTGTATTTTATTATACTAACGAAGCTATGGACGTTTATTTTCTTTATGGATAGCAACAATCTTTGAAAATCCTTCTACGATTTATTCCCTGAAAATTTGTCAAGGACACTGGAATATTTTATTGATACTTGCTGGTAATAATTAAAGTCATACATATTGTGTATTAAATTCATAAACAATAAATACAGACTTCGATCAATACTATTATTACTCCGTTTCTTTTTGAAACAGCTAGGTTCATTTTACCCATACTTTCACGGGCCCTTTTTCTGAAAGCTCTCATACAAGTGGTCTTTGACCTTTTTTATCTTAAGATGGGAATACCTTTTGATTCACTCACGCAACTCTTAGCACGGTATATCCGGTCTTTTGACGGTCTTGGTTGTTTGTTATTGTACTCAGTACTGCTGTGTGCTTTTTAAAATATTGCTTTTCTCGTTAGGAATTTATAATACTAAATATTCCTACTAATAATACTGTTATAAATACTGTGTTATGTATTATAATTTTGCTTATTTTATTACCTCATTTATATTACTAAAACTGAGGTGGAGCATGGACACCGATAGCTTTTGTATATATTTTTTGCAGGTGCTAACCTATCAATATCAAATATAACAACAATAATGAAAAGAAAATGTGTATATAAAGAAACGCTTTTCATTTTAAAAAATAAATTTAACGCAGTACTTCTGTAGTAAAAATGGAGTGCCGCTAAATTATAACTCTTAGCTTGCTTCATTTTCCACAGTCGTAAACAGTTTCGAAATAAAATGAAACTAGTACACACATGCTACTATATTTTGTGGTGGATATTATTAAAGTTTAGGTGTCATACTAAATAGATAAACGAAATCTCTGATAATTTAAATTTTCATTATGTGTAGTGATATATTTAATACTTATATTTTTTCTTATTTAAATGCACGTTTTTACTTTTAACTTATTACCGACTTATAATTTGTTTGAAATCTACTTATCGGAACGGATAATAAATTAAACAATTAATGTTTTTTAATAAATTTATCTGTTAATAGATTTTATCTGTACTGAATCTCATATTTCTCAATGCCGCTTTTAAAATTAGTAAAAAGTGTTTTGTTTGGAAATGACACTGAGCTAATAAGACATCGCCATTAACGTTAAATAACTACTACTCTCATTAGAATCCGTCGCATGTCCAACGTCGTCTTAAAACAACCTCCGAGACCGTCAAGGTATTACCATACCAAAATACGTTTGCAACCGGATTAAGTGAGAAGGTGTACGCAATTTAAATGCGGATGTGAAGCGGGTTTATTCCTGGAGGGCGGCGCATCCGGTGCCTGAGCTCGAGGCGTCTCTCCCCGCACTAGTCGGGCTCAGTTGCACGGGATTATCTCGTTGCAAGATGCGCTTGAACACTACAATATAATGTAAATATTTTATAAAAGACGCTCTAAGTGTACCTACGCTTTAGAGGTTGCAAGGTGATATTTTTATCATTTGAAATATAACTTCACTATGTTCTTTTTAAATTCATGTCTTCAATTTTGAGTATTTAATACGATTTGTTTTTTTATTTTAACACACTTCATCACATCACACTTGGAATTGACATTTATAACCTATTGAACATAGGGCCAAAAAAATCCCTAGAAATGTTGATTGTCGTAATCGCCTTGCTTGGCATGCAAGTTCATGACTACAGTGTATTGGTGAGTCACAGAGATAGCAGACTATTTCCGGAAAATATACCTTCTTTAGTAGCCCTTTGCGACACTGATGAGAGTAGTGTGGCTGTGGGAATATTAAAACCAGTCACCCACATGGGACAACCGGTAAAGAATTATTAAAATTTAACATTTACACCGAAAATTTTAATTATTTTTTTAATAAATTTATCTGTTAATAGATTTTATCTGTACTGAATCTCATATTTCTCAATGCCGCTTTTAAAATTAGTAAAAAGTGTTTTGTTTGGAAATGACACTGAGCTAATAAGACATCGCCATTAACGTTAAATAACTACTACTCTCATTAGAATCCGTCGCATGTCCAACGTCGTCTTAAAACAACCTCCGAGACCGTCAAGGTATTACCATACCAAAATACGTTTGCAACCGGATTAAGTGAGAAGGTGTACGCAATTTAAATGCGGATGTGAAGCGGGTTTATTCCTGGAGGGCGGCGCATCCGGTGCCTGAGCTCGAGGCGTCTCTCCCCGCACTAGTCGGGCTCAGTTGCACGGGATTATCTCGTTGCAAGATGCGCTTGAACACTACAATATAATGTAAATATTTTATAAAAGACGCTCTAAGTGTACCTACGCTTTAGAGGTTGCAAGGTGATATTTTTATCATTTGAAATATAACTTCACTATCTTCTTTTTAAATTCATGTTTTCAATTTTGAGTATTTAATACGATTTGTTTTTTTATTTTAACACACTTCATCACATCACACTTGGAATTGACACTTATAACCTATTGAACATAGGGCCAAAAAAATCCCTAGAAATGTTGATTGTCGTAATCGCCTTGCTTGGCATGCAAGTTCATGACTACAGTGTATTGGTGAGTCACAGAGATAGCAGACTATTTCCGGAAAATATACCTTCTTTAGTAGCCCTTTGCGACACTGATGAGAGTAGTGTGGCTGTGGGAATATTAAAACCAGTCACCCACATGGGACAACCGGTAAAGAATTATTAAAATTTAACATTTACACCGAAAATTTTAATTATTTTTTTAAATTTAATACTTCTGGTTTATTAAATATTTAATCATAAATTATTTATAGGTACAGCATAAGGGTGAGTATGAATATTATAAATCATTTATCATCGCTTTGTTATTGTTCACAAGAATCACAAAAATAATTAAGAAAAAATAATTAAGAACCAATATAGTTTTAAAATTAAATTGAAACGTTTTAATGTATATGTACCTATAAATATTATTATATTTTGCACTTTTATACTTATATAACTTTAAGAAATAGATATGATAGGTATTAATTTGAAACCTTAATACAGCTTGAAATTATTATCAGATTGTGTAAGTCGCAGCGACTGCGATGGGTGGGAAATTTGAGACTAAAAGATGATACCAGAGCCAAGAATGCTGACTATGTGGATACTTTAACAGAGGAAACCAAAACAAAAAAACCAGGTGTAAAAGAAGAGTTTGAAGAATAATTAGTACAAGATCTGCAAAGAGTTGAAGCCACATTAAATAAAATAAACGAATGTGAAACATTAGAAATTAATAGATGTGATTCATGCAGAGTTATTGCATGTCATTCCGACCTGCTTCTATGTCCGTGTTCCTATTTAAGGCGTACCGTAATACAATTTGAGCAGTGCCGCTCCAGGATGCTTGGGGAAATTCAGCTCGCCTTATCCTTTCACGTAGAAAATTAAATGTCTCACGGTAATATCCGCGGCGTTGCTTTTGGCAGTTGATCTATTGTATGCCAAGCATCTGAGATAGATGCAAATAAACAAATGTTAAATTTACCTTAACATTGTATTCCGATTGCGTGTGATAGATTTTGAATTGATGCCTTTGATGTACTTTGATTTTATTATTCATTGTTTCTTGGAGAATCTGATATGTATATACTTTTTTATCAGCAACATTTAATCTTAATTCCTCATAGTTTTAAATGACAATTATAATGCATTCTAGCTCCAGAAACGTAGCAATACATTTAACGCGGCATATTTACAATACGAAAGTGGTAGTTAGTCAGGCAGTTGATAAGAAATATTTCCACCCATCAAAATCCATAAAGTGTGGCCCAGAAATCGAACTAGGGGCTACCATGTTATAAGGCAGGCGCTTAGTCATTACGCCACAGACACCCAAAACTTAATTAATGACGGGTAAGGGTTCGATAGTATCCATAATAAATTGCCGCAAGTATGCTTCCATACATAAATTCATAAAGAAAAAGCAAAACAAGAATAATCCCTATTTTGATTTTACTGTACAAATGAACTAAACACATAAACTTTATTTCGACTTAAAACGACGGTAGTACAGAACTTTTTGAAAGCGAGTACATTTTTTAATTTCTTTCTGTTCAGATCACAAAAGTTTATTTTATAAGGATACAATAAATTAATCAAAATCTTAGTTTTGTCATTTATGAATAGATATAGTCCTTATGTACTTATAGTACCTTATGTACATATGTACTAAATATAAATTAAAATAAGAGTTTACTTCAGTTCACATCAAATTCGTGAACCAAACCAAAAAAAAAAATGTTATTAAGAAGCAGTTTACTTGCCGTATGAAGTAAAAACTTTGAAACATATTAAGCAAACATTATACAAAATATCCAACATCGGTGTATGGCTTCAAACGCATTACCGTTAAAATTTAGCATAACAAATTTACATTTTAAAATGCACTTTAAGCTTTATCTTACGTGGCTAAAAATTGTGGATTTTTATCCAATTTGCCTTTTTGCTTACTGGCTCAGAATATGATGCACTGCGGAATCCGCATTTGCATAAAAGCGTCCATTATCTTCAGCTAAAACCAAATAAAAATCAATAGATGCAGTGCACTTACGTACACGTAGATCATAAATTTTAAAATAATAAGGCTTCTCTTTTCAGTTCTTGTTTATGGCTGTGATAAATATATGCGCGGAGGAAAGCGTCGAAAGGTTATTGGCATTTGATAGTGATCGGAAGCTAAAACTTTGCGGGTTTTTCAGGGTTTTAATTTTATTTTAACAAATACGAAGTTTAAATGTAAAATGTGAGTTTATTTTTCACAAACGAATGTGATTGCTATAAAGTACGTGTTAGTGTATCTATGTCATCGAAGGTTGTTGTTCATGGGGCATGTCAGTATCCTCGCGAAGTATTTCTTTTTATTACAATCTAAATTATCACGGCGTTTTCTTTATAGTGCATGTTATTTTTTTAACATTTAACAAAAACATTTGTTCTCCGACAAAAAGTATCGTATTTATGTATTCATATAACGGATATTTTATTTCACACAAACAAATAATTCAGTTAGACGTGCAGACAATTGTTCGCATTTCTGTTAGCTGATTTTTTGGTTTTTAACCTTACTCATAATGGCTTTGAATATTTGGAGACAATGGAAGCGTCACGTTATCGTATTCAGTGGTGTTAGAGCGTTTAAAATGTAGTGGGTATGTAAAGTTAGTGAATTGTAAAATGGGACAGTGCGGCGGCGTGCGGTGCCTCGGGGTTCCGGCCACGAACAGTACTAACTCAGCGATCCACGTTTCGACCTACGCTACGTTTTGTTCTGTCCGTCGGGCTTCAAAATAAGCGTTAACGTTACTGAAATTATGGAAGTGTATATCATCCACAACAGGTCACAGTTGTGTTCTGAACGGCGGTTCAGTGCCTTTTCCAAATGTGGGGACAACAATCGAGGGTTTAAAATCTCTACCTAACCCTGACCTCCCCCTAGAAGCCAGCCAGAAGAACCATGAGTCTTTTCAAAGATTTCCTCGTCGATACCAAAATAAGTGTCACTCATAACAAGTGTTTTCTTTTGCATAGTAAAAATACAATCATAAAATTTCTTTTTAATATTTAATCATCGTTATCGATGTATGTATAAAACATTTAAACATTGCAGCAATAAAATTTAATTAAGTGCGATTATGAAATAGGCACATCACTTTAATGTTTGTTTTTTATCATAACGTTTAATGAAATCGCCACTCACAGATTTTACTCTCAAACTTTCATTTTCTTTAGTTTTGTGCTTTTAACAGCAACTAGCAGCAGTAAATGTACTTTCAGGATTTCATTTATAATAAACGGCTATAGCATAAATGTCGCGAGCTATTTTATGGCCTCGGCTTAATCCTGCCGTGGTTTCTGCTCCCGCCTGCTCCCGGCTATTAACTTAATTTTAGCCCGACATTTTTCTTTAACGCTTTCTGTTAACGATGATAGTTATTAAGAATTCTCTTTTCAACAATTCAGTTAATTTACCACTAATTATTTAAACTGCATTCAGTTTTGTTGGTACCGAGAGTTTAATATTTGTTTTTATCAAGTATTTAATATTTCTAATCGGTTAATGGAGCAATGTAATGTATACGTTATATGACTATCTATAGTCATGGATATATTTGCGTAATGATGCAGTGGAGTGTATGAACGTATTTTTATTTCTTTTTTTTACAGTAAAGTATAAAAATAAGTAGTACGCCTAAATTTGACAAGTCATACACCTGTTCATGAAAAGCAGTTACAAGTTTTCACAGCTCAACAATACTCTATCGTTTTATGGTATACGGTGCTATGACTTATCTCAGTAATTTCTTTAGCTACTTAGTCTTTAGGCTTTGAGTTGATATAAACATACATTGCGTTTGCATACTATTGCAAGGAGACTTACTACCAGTAAAAAAGATGGATTAAGTTTAAGGATAAAGTACTAATAAGCACTAACGATCACTGTTAGATCTTGTGCTCTAGCGACGAAAATTTTATAGGACTTAAAATACAGAAATATCTTAACGTCCAGCTTGTTTCTTCTTTCGCTGCAACATCTATGTAGACATTTCTAAATCAATGACTAAGTACATCTAGACAGGGTTTCAGTTCCGCTGAGGCAGTTCAATCCCAAGACCGCCGGTGGATGTTCGCAGGTGTTTTACAAGGGTCTTTTACATCTCACGATTTAGGCTTGGTTGTATTATATTTTTCGTTATCTTTGCTCCTCTTGGTTTGTGTTCTAAAAATGTAATCCTGCTAAATATAAATGATGCAATTGGGATAGCAATGCACCTACCTAATGATTTTGTTTAATTTCTCACTGTTATTTCTGCGCCAGTATACAAATGAAAACTATTTCTTTTTGTATAATATTTAAGAAATGCTATGCTTTTTAGATAAATAGTATACAATAGAAAAAAATTAGGTGGATCTGTTTGTAACTTTTATGCAAAACTTTAAAAACTATTTAGATATTTTTTTGTCATCTTTATCTTTTGAAATATATTCATTCATATGTTTGTATCTTAGAATACACGATCAAATAATCATATTATATAAACACTCAAACGTACTATTAACTATGATACGTTTGATTGTTTATGTATGTTTATCTACCAATATTTTTTCTATTGTTCCTGTATCAGTTTCAGTGAGAAGCTTGCTTAAAATTGTGGACAGTGGTTTTACTGTAAGAAGATAATTTAAGTGTGATATAGTTGCTAGTTTTTTTTTGTTCTACTAGACGACGAGATTCTATTAGGCAACTATCTCTTATGACTAACTTCTAGAAATTAGATCAGTAACAATCCATAATTTTATTAATATTATATAAGACAATTGTTATCAATTGTCGCAAGTTGTAAAAGTCTCAACTGTACCTTTTATGGATACACTAGGTATCCAATCACATAAAACACCTTTGTTGTATTTTAGTTTCGTATTGCTTTTATTTATTTTAAAGTAGTTTATATATGTATATTTGAATGAAGTTCAGTAAAAAGCAGTTGTAAATCATTTTGTTCACTATAATAGCTATTGTCACATTTAATAAAAAAATGTATTGTAGTATTATGTACTATTACCACACGTAAAGGAAAAGTACCATAAGAACTTTAAAATATTGTATAACAAGGAATCCTATTAAAATGTTAAAATTCAGGAAAATATTGTACACAATTCTAAAAAAGACAAAGACAATTTAAAATAATTATCTCTTGCATATCTTGCTTTTGGACTGATCGCTGATGTGGCAGTGAAGTTCCCGAGTGGCAACGGCGTACCGGTAAACCTATCCTGGGAAGCTTTTCATAAGTTGGAGATCTGGAGAAAATGAAATTCCGGAAAACCGCTGTATGCGGAGGCCTACGTCCGACCTCTACGGGCTGATGATGGTTATGAATCTCTTGTACAAATAAAAAAGATATTAAGATTTTATGAACTTTAAGAAATACTTTTATTAAGATAAATACTTTTATTAATATAAAACTTTTAATAAGATAAGTAAGTGCTTGCATCCTTTTTGAATAAATTACATTTATTAACTCTCGCCGTGTGAGAGACGGGTTTGAATATTCTCATTGCTACTTTGCCCTCAGAAAGAGGCATCTAAGAGGTAACAATTCTAGAAAAAGGGTTTTCCTGTGACCTCTACCGACGTTCTTTATTCGTCAAACAGCATGCCAAGAGTAATTGAATGTAATTGTAAACAAATTATTAAAATTATTTCATGAAGCGACGAGAAGATTACGACGTTCAACTGATGGTAAGTAATAAAACTTAATGTAACAATATGGTGCTTTTCAGGATTATAAGCACTATTCTACATTGTATGCATCGCTTTGAGGGATAAGAAGGTCAGTCTCTTTTCACCAGTAATTTAAGCTACTATGCCTCTTCAACCTCACAGTAATATTTATGTATTATTGTTTGGCGGTAGAATTAGGCGCTGAGATGGTACCTACCTAGATGGTCTCTGGCAATAGAGACAAACCAGTAAAATCTATGATTTAAAATAAAACCGTTACTTTTGATTAGTACTAATTAAACAATCAAACATTTGCTTAGTGTGTGGTGTTTTTAACCGCTGTAGGGCATGCGTAAATTTTATAATTAAAGGGATTTTATTAGCCACCGTAATTTGTGGTGACAACGACCACCGTGCTACCTGTGGTTTTGCTGTGATAATGTGAAATGCCTTTTAATTTTTTTCATAAATAAACCAGAGGTATATGAGTTACAATTATTCGTGTTTGTTTTAACTACTTCTTACCTATTCATAGTTCTTTATAGCTCATTTATTTGAATAAAAGTTTTTATTTAGTTAGACTTAGTTGCATTTTAATAAGGATAAAGGTCATTATACACATTTTTACAGAAAACTTGTACAACTTGAATAAAGATTAAACCATTTATAATTTCAAAAATTACTGAGTTGTTTTTGCAATGCCATAGAAGCGTTAAATTTTAAATTTTTATACGGTATTCAGCGAGATATAATGAAAGTATATGCAAATAATGAGCCTACCTTTATTTTTTGTCAATCTAGCGCTAAAATAGTTTTCCGTGTTGCAGAAGCCTTATATATACCTACCTATATTATATATGTGAGCTAATACGTTCTGGGCGAGCACATTTCAGCACCTTGTCTCATTGTCACATAACGTCATGTGAAGTTGAGGTAAGTAATAATACTAAAATTGTGGATATAGAAGATCTTATGTAACAAAAGCTAAAAGTTGGACAATCACTCGCAATTTTAAATTGAACGCCGAAACTGTTTGATGAATTTTTTATGTCCAATATCCAAATGAAAAACACAATTTAAGTGTTGTAGCAAATGTCCTGGCAATTGCGGCTATTGCGTACAAAATTGCGCACTTAAATTTATTGAGTTATATAGCTTTTCAGCAGCAATTTAATAATTGAGCTACATTATAGCACTTCAGTTACAAATACTGCATTAATTTTTATAGATGTTTGTCAGAAATAGATAACAGAGATGATTATATCCAACTTACAGCATTTAAAACCCATCAAAGTTAGACAGGCCAAAGTATTTTCAATTTTAGCTATTACTAGTCTTATATCAGTTACCGAAACTCTTTTTTATTAAAGTAATAAATGTTATAAAAACTTTATAACATTTATTTAATATTTTATGTATATTTTTATAAATATAAAACAGAAAATAACTACTTCTGTTCTCCCTGAAATTAACATAAAGGCTAAATATTTTGAGCTCATAACGTCCACCATTGATGCCAGTAAAATTTATTCTGTTTGGCTGCTCCACTGCCGAATACGTAATAATTAAACAAGTATCTTTAGAAATCAGTAACAGAGCTATAAATCACAATGCACGTTTGTTAATTTTATAATAAAATAAATTTTTGATTGTCTTAGAAAAGTAATATATTATAAAACCATTCCGTTTACACTATGAAGAATTTGCCTTGAAGTGGCAAGATGTGCAAGATTTTGAGTTGACCTTAATTTCATTATTCAAAATTTTAATTCAAAATTAAAAATATTAAATTTACCAGGTGGTAGGTCTCTGTTGCCGGAGACCGTCTGGGTGGGTACCATCGCAGCTCCTATTTCAACCGCCAAATAGTAGTGTGCAAACATTACTGTGTTCCGGTTTGAAGGGCGCTGTAGCTAGTGTAATTACTGGGGTAACGTGACTTAACACCTTATGTCTCAAGGCGACGAGCGCAATGTGGTGCAGTGTATACCATCTTAACCAGCACCATGTTGTCATGGGCAAGCGTATCACTTACCATCAGGTGAACGTCTTGCTCGTCTCGTCGCAAAGTAGTATAAAAAAAAAATGCTTCTGGTTATCCAAAGTTTATCTGAAAGCATCCAAATGACGTCTGGAAGTGATCTTAAAAGAGTCTTATCGACATGGTCGCCATTTGCGCATTTCCTTAATGTCTTTTTACACGTTTTTTATGGTTTTTTTTTGTTTGGTGGTAATACGTCATATTAAAATAAAGAATAGTTGTTATTTATTTGTATGCGTAACATACGTGAATAGTAATTAATGCATAATTTGATCTCTTATTTATTGTACACTTATTTAATTCACCTTTTTGTAAAGGTAGCTCCCAATAGTAATTTAAACGTATCTCCGAAAATGATGGCGGCAGTTAGAATGATTATCTGGAACACATTCAATGAACAATTTGTCTACCTGACAGCTCCAATTACCGGAAAATACGGGTCTCATTCGTTCAAACATTATTAGAAACTTTTTTTTTTATGATATTTCACCTGTATGTGCCCATTTATAGTATTTAAATAAATGTTGGTTTTGATATTACTTTTAGCAATATTTTCGTAAAACACATTCACAGACGATAAATAAACAGCGGTAACGAAAATAGATAGAACGTAGCTATATTTCATCGTATAAATACTCACTTTCATTTATGAACATTTTTTATTTATATTTAAATAGACTAAATAAATCCATGTTAACACATTCAGCAGGAAATACATCTTTTTAATATCATGTCAAAATAAGGAGAAGTGCTAATATTTGTTGTAAATAGACGAAATTAATAAATATATATTCTTAATTCTATTCTTCACATGTCTTATATTTATATTTAAAATCATTCTAAAATAAAATTGTTTAATCATTATGCATATGATATTTAAGAGGATAGAAAAACTTCTGATTTTGTTGTTATGAAAACATTAGAAAATATTTACTTTGTGATTGCCGATGAGAAGACAAATTAATCAAATAGTAGTTTTTGTACAATTACATTTTTAATAGCTCACTTGTATCATTTTCCTTTATGTAGAAAAATATTAGTGAAATTACTATTTTGTATAATACCTATTGATCAACATCATTTCAGCAATGGAATATAAGCTATTCAGGTCTTGCTACGCCAGTGCCGATCTAGTAGAACTATCACAAGGAAAGCTGCTATTTTCCTAGAATTATTCTCTTCTCAGTTGTGATACGCCGAGAAAAATTGGCGATGGGATAATTTTAACCCAGTTTTTAGACGAGTAGTAGTTATTTGATATTTACATAACAAAATACTGAACATGATTATTAAGAATAGAATTTTGTTCGTTAATATTTAGTTATGTTATAAATTCTTTAAGAAGTAGTTAATCTGTTTGACATTGGAATGAATGTAGCCGGTTATCTCTGTAATTGAAGCAGTCGCGTCGACAAATGTTCTGTCCGACGTATGCCGGATAGCCATTCTAATTACCGTCATTAATCCGAGAGATACGTTAAATTACTGGTGACAAAATCAGCCGTGACCCAATTCGGAATCGATATTCGCCGTAGTATTTCTTGTTTTGTTTAAATATAAACAATACTCAAGCGATCTTTCGTGGACGCTTTTGGTTGCAAAATTACTAGAGTAACGAGATTTGAAATTTTATGTCACAAGGCGATGGTCGTAGTGTAGCTGTGTAAACATCTTAATTAGCGTCTCATTGTTACAGGTAAGCGAAGTGCTTACTAACGAGGTGAACGTTTCAACGCTTTGCGTTACAAAACATAAAAGTCTATAGTATTGATTAAATGTATACACATTTTGGGATATTTTGAATTATATAATGTTGACAACTTTAAAAGAAAATGTGTTTTATGATAAATAAGAGTTCATACCCGTAAAGCATTTTCTTTTTTGTTATCAAATGTGTATTTCCGATATTTTAAAACGTACTATTTTTTGTTCTACAACGAGCGTGCGAGTTTCAAACTATAGAGAAGAGGTAATTAAAATAATGATTTTTTAATTAAAAGATAGTTATCGAAAAAATAATCGTTTAAATTTGTTAAACAAAACCTTACCACGCCGTAGCATAGTTAATGATGCTGGTATTTCTCAGTAATTGAGGCTCTCCCGGCGACGAATGTTCTGTCCAATGTGTGCCAGGTAGTTATTTTAAATGTTGCCGTTTATCCGTGCGATACGCTATAGTTACTGCAAACTAAATTAACTGTTGACCTAATCCTAATTAAAAGTCATTATTCCTTCCACTTACACATGCTTTGAATAATTAAATTTAACTACGATTTAAATTTGGTAAGAATGTTTTGCTGCTTGTCATCAGGCGGTTTGTATTAACATCGGTATAACATAAATAAACTGAAATGATGATGATGAACTAAATGTAAAAGGATATAAATTTCAATATAATATCAAGTATTTATAATAACTTTGCAGATAAAATATTTGCAATTATTATTTTTGTAGAAAACGTCTCGGTGGTTGTTGATACATTTATCAATTTTTTTGTATATAAAAAATGTTATAAAGTGTTTATCAAATCTCTTAAAAAGGGCAGCTGAAAACAAAACCTTTCCAAGGTTGATAAGGCCGTGTCACCGTTACCAGCATACTACGCTCGCCAACCCGCGTGCCATGCCGTGGCGAGTACAGCAAATGCTTCCTTTCACAGATGCCTGCCTGTGTTTAACAGTAGACACCAATAGGTTAAAATGGTGATGATGAATGATATATTAAATTGCAATTTCTTTCTTATTCGTAATTCAAACTTGTCAACTAAGCTTATAATACAATAAATTTAATAGTTTCATCATTGATGGTACATTTTGTTTCACCTGTTTAGCATACGGACAGACGCCATCTTGATTGGCGTAAAGTAACAACTATTTAATCATAATATTCCAATAGTCTATTTTACAAATAAAGTATTAGCATGGTGCATCATTATTATTTCGCTAAAGTATATACATACACAGGAAGCATCCTATTGACCACAAACCTCCCCACAAACATGGTAAGCGTCCAGAGCGCAACGGTGTTGCTTAAACCGCATCCTTCGTTGCCAATTAATATTCACAGCCCATTTCGTGTTTGCCGTGTTAAACGAGCATTTTTTTTAAGTTCATCATGTAAAAATTTAGTTTTTAAAATCTTAAATCTCAAAAATATACTTCGATGTAGAATAATTAAAGTAGTAAGCACGATATATTTGTGACAATAAGTGCAAAAGATTTTTCGGTACATAAATAGTTAAGTCTGTTTAGGTAACTTCCTATGAAACCGGAAATCAGTAAAATGTTACCATATGGCCTTATATTCTACTTAGACGGTCTCCAGAATAAGACCTTACCAATACGAACTTCTGCAACTAAATCTACATAAAAATTGTATGTTAAGCAAACAACGCTCTTGTTACTTACAACTTGAGAGCAAACTTTTGGGTCAGGTAGGAACGAACAATGTGAAAACTGTTTAGAATTACCATCATGTGTTGTAAAACCCTCTTGTGTTTTATACTTGTTTCCTACATTTTTTTTATAACAATAACTTGGTTTTAACATACAATATAGAAATTTATTATAATAAAATATTTACTTATCACATCAAATACAGATAATAATCGACAAAGGTACAGAGATATCATTTTTGATCAGGCAACACACAAATAAAAGTTTAAAATATTTGCACAGGCATCAACGTACAAGCGCTAAAACAATAACATCCGTATTTCTGGAACCAAAAATTTTAAATTAAGTACACTAAAGTATGATGCATACTTCACTATAACCATTAGCTTCATTCTGGTAAACTTTCCTCAGTTCTGGTGAATTTGCTTCAATTTTAAATAAAATTTTACGTTAATTATAAATTTTATTAACACACTAATTAAATTAGCATACAAAGTGCCAGCTTTTGTATTTTACCTTACTTCTCATAATACAGCTGAAGACTTAAAGAACATCGTTAGGAAAGGTAGTTTTTAAACTTTTTATAATTTTTTTGCATTTTAAGTGTTATGCAGTATGTATATTTACCTAATTATTAATACTATAATATTTACATTATAACATTTTTATTAATAAAGACATTTTTTTAGGTACAATCTGTCATAATCTAATTCTGCTAATCCTCCTCTTAATTACAGAACGTTTCTCTTCGTCTTCAGAAGGTAATACGTTTTTCTATTACTGAAAATAATGAAAATTTTCATTTAATATAAATCATGCAGGACTCATTAACGAACATAGTTTAAGATTATGCTTTAAAGTACAACTTAAACTATTTCTCTGTTACTGTTTCCTCTATTGATAATATTAATTTTCAGTGTCTTTGGTTTTTAAACTTTTATCCCATTATACGGTTTACACTTGTTAATACACAAAGCATTATAAAAATGTCGTATGTATCGGTAACAGTCGCGCTTTTCGATCTGCAGTAAATCTGGGAGGAATTAACTATAATTGATCGTAAACCGTTAGGCTCAAAATTGGTTCGGTCTCTCAATTTGACTTGAGTACTCGCAGGGGCTGTATTAAATTTCACATTCAATAAAAATTTAAAATGCACAAAATTGATTTGTTGATTTATTGCAAAGAAGAAAATAATTTGAATACACAATCAATTAAAAACTCGTTTATGATGACTTAAATTTTTATAGTGTAAAAAATTTAAAAGAGAAAGTTGGATTTTGCGGTAGTCATTTCGTATAGACAATTAACCTGTCATCATTTGACGTAGGTTCTAAATATTAAAGACATTGTTCTAAACTAAAGACAATTACATATTTATGATCCGCGATTATCATTTTAGCCTATTGTTGTCCACAATTGAACTCTTTTCAATCGATTTCTAGCGCTAACGGCCTGATGCCACAGGCATCCATATTCGTCGTGATTTCTGAAATGGTAATCAAAAGAAATATTATTTAGCTATCCGCTTACGGTATTAACAATGTTGTTAAATTTACTCTTACTACGAAAAATAACAACTCTTTAATTGCGTCTGCATTTCAGTGACCATTTATGAGTATACACAGAAAAAGTAGCTGAGAACAGACAAACAGGTGTAAATAATAGAAATGTTGATATCAAACGGGAATTGTATTTGAACCATTTCAATTATGCACTAGCTGTAAGCAAGAAACTTGGAAAGATTCATTAATACTTCACAGTGTAGCAACATACAAATACATTCATAACTTTATCTTTGAGGTAGTAAATTTTCAAGCCATGTTTATTTCTCCGTACAGTTTAATTAGTTGCCTTGTTAAAGTTTATTTGGAAATAATGTGCGTGAAATGCATAGTCAACAAACGTGTTGAAATTTTTATTTCTCTATTATTAAATGAATATTATAAAGAAACGAGAATCAGTATGAACAAAAGTAAAAAGCAAAAATAAAAATTTTACGTTGTTACCACGGTTTTATACAGTAATACACTATGGACATTGTTTGTACTATTTTTGTTGAAAAATCTACATTTTCTAATTTTTAAATGTCAGTAAAGCTACAATGAGAGTTGATTTAAGTATATTATTATTACGAAAATACACACAACTTATCATTCAGGTCCAATATAACTATTTTATTGTACCAATTATTAAATTTCAACAGTAACAACATTATGAATTTACTTAAATAATTTGGAGCTCTTATGAAGTTACGGAGGCCTGTATGATTGTTGTATTACTAAAACAGCCTTCTTAAATAAGATTAGCGGAAACTCTTAGTGAACGTATTATTTGATATTTAGATTAATATTTTAAAAGCCAAGCCAAAGAATATTAATAATATTTTTCACATTTAGTTAGAGATGCAATGTTAAATATAAAAATATATATGTAGGTGTAATGAACCTTTCTGTTTACGAATTTTATTTTAAAATACTTTTGTATTATTTAACAGAAGAATTTTCTGTAAAGAAAGCCGTAATATAATAAAGCAGGTGTTACAGTGGCAGACGCAAAATACACAAGGTTCACATAAAAGAATACATTACCCATTCTAGTAGGCTTTACGTTTTCCTTTGTGATAATATGGACATATCTCAGCGCCACTTCTTGCCTATACAACTGGTGTTGCATATTCTTTTATCTCTCAGATTTTCTGTGTTTTGTTGATGATATTTTACATCCAGAGAAAGAAGGATGAAATGTTAAAAGCACATGCTTTTAACTTAAAGAGTACAAATTTAAACTGTCCTTTTAGTAAATGCCATGGGATTAGTCTTACATCCAAATTCCCTTAAAAATGTCCTTTAAACGTATAGTAGATAAACACAATTCAGTAAAAACATTACAGCTATTATAAATTGAATCAAAACCTACTGTTTGAGACAGGTAAGAAAGTAACTTTAGATCGAATTAATCATTCGTTGTGGAAACAGAATGAATAGAGTTACACCATCAGGATTCATAGCCTTTTGTCCAGTTGAAGTAGAAGTTCACAAAATTCTTTGTCTGTTTGAATTAAGCCGGGAATTTGTTTTTTTAACGATGCCAATTAGCTGAAACCACGAAGTAATTCCATGGCTTGTTTAGTTTTCCAACATCTAGGTTCTCATCTCATTACTTTATAATTTAAAACGATTTGCAAAAATGTCGAGAAAACTAGAAGAAAAAAAAATTCGATACGATTTTGTAAATTTTTTTATCTCTTTTCATTTAATATAACATTTTTACTAAAATCTTAAACATTGTATTTCATATATACATATACTTCTTATATAGTAATATTAAAACACTTTATGACATTTATGTTTTTTCTTCCATATTGTACCTGCTTTGTGTGACAAAGTTCTCTCTTGAGATGATTATCCAAAACTTTTCACATTATATTGAAATAACTTTTTAATGTTTTACTTTTTCTAATATTTAAGGAATTGCTTTATTAAACAATAAACAGTTAATAAACTATTTAAAAAAAAACATTGTGTCTAGGTCTTATTAATATTTGAAACGTATGTTTTGCTTAAAGTATGTTTTATAAATATGAATACTAAAAGCAATGTGTTATTGTGAAATACCAAATTTTAACAAATTATACTGTACACGACCTTTGTGTTTTTTTTTTATTTAACTATGTTACTCGAGCGTTAACAGAATACTATCTTAAAATCTAACCTATATCTTCCTCTTGCTGTTGCCTATTCTCAAATGTTTTTTATTAATATAATGCACCACTGTCTTCTCTTTTTTCTCTTACTATTTATCTCCTATTTTCCAGTGGGTTGTCTGGAAGAGATTGCTTTAAAGCAATAAGGCCGCCCATTGTACATTGTCATTTTATAAATTTGTATGTTTATTACTTAACTTTGTGTGCAATAAAGAGTATTTATCTTATCTTATCTTATCTTATTCGCTAACAGTCTTTTTAATCTACGATTCGGCGAGACTAGCGAGACGTTCATCTGATGGTAAGGGTTACGCTTGTCCATAACAATGTGGCGCTGGTTAAAGTGGTGTACACTGCACCACATTGCGCTCGTCGCCTTGAGACATAAGTTGTTAAGTCTCGTTACCCCAGTAATTACACTAGCTTACCCTTCAAACCGGAATACAGTAATGTTTGCACATTGCTATTTGGCGGCAGAAATATGAGCTGCGGTGGTACCTACCTAGATGGTCTCCGGCAACACAGGCCTACCAGCAGTAAAAATTAGTAGTAACTAATTAAATTATATTACTACTCATTTATATTATAACGGTTATGAGTATGTAATGATAGTATTATCACAATAGCAATTATATTAAAACGTTTGCACAATTTCGATTCAAACAGAGCGATGCGTTTCCCTGTGAATTGAACGATGATAATAATATTTTTCCATTTCATTAATGAACAGTGTTTTACAGTAGATTAAAATAATTTATATTGAATATTTAAAACAAGAAGTCTGTTTGCCGCTCGTTGAATATTCTGCCTAAACAAAATGTTAAAAAAAAACTCCTTTCCTGGCTACTCAAAAATTGTAAATAAATTCCTTCTTTAATTCCGGTGTTTGTTAAGAAAATCAAGTATAATTAAATAGTCCGTTTCAACCGCAGATTGCCTCCAGGATTTAAATTTAGCGTGCTTGCACGACTTTGTGGTCTAATTCTCCTTGTGAAAGAGAATAGTGATGTTACTGATGTAGTTAATTACATAAATAAATATATATATTTTTTTATATACTACTATGCGATGAGACGAGCAAGAGTACATATTGCACCACATTGCGCTCGTCGCCTTGCGACATAAGGTGTTGTCTCGTTACCCCAGTAATTACACTAGCTACAGTGCCCTTCAAACCGGAACACAGTAATGTTTGCACACTATTTGGCGGTTGAAATAGGAGCTGCGGTGGTACCCATCCAGACGGTCTCCGGCAACAGAGACATACCACCAGTTATAAATTGACAGAATTGAATCTTTATACGCAACAGCAAAGTTATACAAAATTTGAAATCATGTTATTTATTAATCAAAATATTATTTTTGAGACTCATTAATGTCCTGAAGTAAACATTACAGCATAATTTGTTCACCTTTCTAGTGTTAAGTAGTACGTACGATTGTTATGGAATTTTAAATATATTTAATAAGTTGATTTTTTTTTATGCCGAAGCGATGAGACGACCGTTAAGAATGAAGCCTTATTAAGGATGTTTGTACAGTACCACAATGCATTGTCTCCATTACTTTATTAGTTACAACGTTTATTAAATCAAATGACAGTAAAGCTTATTAGCTACAGAAATAGACGCTGTGGTAAGATTAACCTTGAAGGTACGTACCAGAGACTTATTAACAGTTAATTTATGATTTTAATCTACATTGTAGATCATCATGTATCGTTTATACTCCATACTATATGTCATGCAGAGGACGAGAGTGGAAAAATAATTAGAATGTACGGAGGGTGGAAGCAAGATCTAAGAAAAAGAATTGCGGCTGCCGGTGGAACTCTGCTGTTAATATTTCCACTAGATATTGAAAGTTATAAGTCGTGTGGTGATTTGTGAAAAATCACCTTTATGTATTTAAATTAATTACCTTCTCTTACACACCTTATTATAATACATTTTGAAAAAATTGGAAGAACTGCATTTTTTTATAGAGTTGTCAACATATACACGAAAAATTTTTGAGTATCTGTAATTGCGAAAGCGCCAAACTTTTATCAATGGTTTTAATAAAACGTCAATTTTCTATTCGACAGCCGACAGTAAATAACAAAGCAACAATGCAATGGAGGTGTAATTTATTCAACTGTGTTTATTAGTGGCGGTGTAGTGACGAATGGCTGCGTAAATCAAAGTGGACGCAGACAGTGCAGCCAACGAGTGGGCCCACTGGGGCTGGTGCTAGTTGCTGCGGTATTAACAGTGCTTTGCGTATTGAACATTGCTCCATTGTGTGAACAATGTCTAGAACTGTTTTCGAATGTAATATTACATCTTGATACTGTAGCTTTTTTGGCGGATACTTATAATATGAGTCTACAAATATATATTCATTAAATAACGAAGAAAAACAACGTTATTATAGCTTTGTGATATAACACCTCTTATATTGTATCTATTTAACAACAAAAGACGTTGATTTTATTAATCTAACCTTATAATTATCAATGTTTTAAAGAGATTATTCCTTATTATCAGGTAGTTTGGCTTTGAGATGACAATCCAGGTAAGAACTACAGCGCCGCCTATTTTTGCTACGAAGCAATAAAGGAAGCTTTGTGAAATTACTGTGCAAATGAGACTTTATATCTCAAGGCGACGATTGTAATATGGTGCTGAGTAAATACTCTGGTTAGCGTTGCGATGTTATTGCCACCACAATGCCTTATATAATAGTATAAGTGTTAATAGTTTTATTAAAAAATTTCGGCAGTCTTGAACTTGTTTAGCTAAGTCAATGTATTGATTAAAAAATTCCTTGTGTGTGTTAGACACGAACGAGACAATGTTTTAGAATATTTCACGTATGTACCCCATAAAAATAATAAAAGAAATAAGTTTCAAAGATAACTCTTTAGGGCTTTTCCTACTTAACTAATTACATATTATATGTTTACTACTAATTACCACTATTTAAAATTTATTTTTACATTATTTCTATTTGCTCTTACTTAAATCTATGCTTTTACTTATGCTATATTGTAATCTACCGTTAGTTATAATACTATTGTGTACATACACACATTTGTATAAACTGATATTTACATGTCCTTCTTTCTATTGTTTACTATGCTACCTACATATTTTTAGGCAATGTTTCATCAACTTATTTCTGCCTAATTTATTTTCCATTAACTTGTATGTCCTATGTATATTATGAAGCGGTGCTTTTCTCGGAATGGCATTTAACTGTTTTGATGCGTGATTTGTGCATATTAATTAAACTGAAAGTTTGCGGTTAGTAATATGTAACAAGAGCCGCAGACGTGTGATATATCTGCGGTTAGTTTGCGGCCGATGTACGTAACGTCTGCTACGTACATCGGCCGCAATTACCCAAAATACCTAATATTTATGTTTAGTTATCTCCTCGTTATGTATATTCAAGATTTTTATATTACCGATATTTTGATATGTGTATTTCATATAATAATAACATTAAAAATATAAATAAAATATATTAAAAAATATTTAACTGATTACTGTAAAGGTGTTGGAACAAACCCGAAGACTTTATTGAATTTGAGATGAAGCCCACTTACCACCACTTTTGATTTTTTTGATGGGGAAATGTGTTTAAATTTTGTACTAAAATACAACTTTCAACTTCATCAGACAGTTTCGATGTTATACGCGATGTCACATTTCGACTAACAATTTCAGTTGCTTCACAGAAACTGCGCTTCAACAACGTTTCCAAATTTAACTAAATTTATTCGTTATTTTTGGATAGTAAACATATTTCAAGTTTGATATAGAATGCCAATATTAAAAAACATTTTGTAACATTTACAAGTATTAAAATACGTTTTTAATATTACACCTTGTCTTTTAGTTAAACAGTTAATAAGATCTACCTTCTCGAACATTGTCAACAAAGGTTTTCCAGTGACTTCAATTACTTGTAACTTATATAAGGGTACCCAAAGGACTGGCTCTGGAAGTTACTCCTAGTTTATAAACACGTCTAAGTTTTCAATAATATTAAATTTTGGTGGTCCCTTTGTATCAAAGGCGAAGTTTACGTACATGAATCAATCCAGAAATCTGAGTATCAAGTAGGCGTCATCGTTGATAACGCTTATTTTCATCACTATCCTGCGGTGACAAGATTCTATCGATGGACATATAAACACTATTTGATTAAAATATTTGCCATTTATATTTTAAACCTCTTATTGATGATATTTTTAGCATACGGTCGGTTTTCTTGTTTTATATATTGTAACCCGTTATTTTTATGTTTACTAACCAACACACTGCGCACATCACCTTTAGATTTAAGATAATATCTATATATATAACCACAATAATTTTACTACTTACTACGGCATACAAATCCAAAGACAGTAATAATTGCAACTAACTAAATGACCTTTGGTAAGGGCTATTACGGTTTTCATTCGAGATATCAAGGAAAAACTATGACCGCTGTTTATTCATATTGATATTTATTATTACTATCCACAAGTTTTTCTATTACGACACGTTTATCATAATAATTATTAGCTTTGTGAAATCTAAAATTAGTCTTGCATAAAAACGACTAAAGTGTATGTAAACAAAATCCTCTAGGCAGACGTCAATCACGCGCTGTCAGCCCAAATGTTAGACCTTCATTATGTTTCTTATTATCACAACCCTTACTTTTGAACATACTATTTCCGCTTTTAATAATATACACATTTATAATATTTAAATAATGTATACAATAAGTGAAGTGAAAATAATTTAATTAAACTGTTAACTTTCACTAATTTAACATAAATATAAAAAACCAGTATACTTGTGTTAAATTGTTCTTAAAACCTTTTCTTATGTTACGCGTAAGAGCAATTATAATCCAATTACTGTAAATTGGCTTTTGATCTAAAATTTACTTAGTAATATTCCACTTCATCTTCTCGTTTAGTTACCGACTTTTGTATAGTGATGTGAAATTCTGCTGGGTATTCCCTTTACGCAGAGAAGTCTCGTTATAAATGTAATAATATTTTAGCTGTAATTGTTTTTTTGGATCAATTCAGAATGTTTATTAAGGACCACTTTAACTTTATTGTCGAGAGATATAAAATGATTTGTCAATTTTCACCCATCTCTCACTGAGACCACCTCGAGCGTCCACTTTTTGTCTTAGCTTCAAGCTGACTGTGTAAATTCCTCATCACTTTACCGTAGGTGTTAAGAGTAAGAGGAGCCTACCAACAATAACATATTTATACAATGCCAGTACATTAGGCAGAAACAAGAGCTCCCAATTTTTTTTTGATATCTGTTTCTGGTATTTGTTGCAAGTCGAGTTAATGCATTAATCACAAATAATCTCATTAGCACACCTATCGGAATACTAACTACCGGGCGTTGATTAACTTCGCCGAACTGACATAATCGTTTAGTCAACGTGTAATGAGCGCTTTATATCATTAATATTATATTTTAATAATCATATTATAACCACATGCGATTTTATATTACATAGGCACAATTCTAACGAGGATAAATTTACTATAAATAATAGATTTTTAATATCATTCGTAAAATATACATATCATCATCATCTTCAGTAGCTAAACGCCCACTGTTGAGCATGAGCCACCCTTAGGAATTCCCACACCGTCTGTTACACAAGACTTCGTTTTATTTATGTAATAAGGTTTATAAGGTTTAATTATGTAAAAAGAACATAAAATCTTCTTTTAATTATAGTAATGTATGGATATTATGAAATATAGAAACTTGATAATAATATGTATTTTCAAATAGTTTATTTATATTGTAATAAATTAAGTGTTTCTCCTGAATTATTCGTTATTTGTAATATAGTCTGTTCACAGTACTGAAAACTCTTTGAATAATTTTTTTTATTGCTACTGTGCAGAGGAAAATTATATCACATCCCTGCACCCACGATCTGCTATAAATTTTAAAAGATGGTCATGTTTATCGAAATACTTGAATAGTATCTACTTTTAAAGACTCCTCTTTTGCCTCTTCATGAAAATGTACGCTCAAGCATTCTTTTACCAATTACGAGAGGTTTACTTCAGCTTACACAAAGGCAGGTCTGCTAAAGTTTCCTCGGGTTTGTAAACATCTCAAGATCATGTTAAGTTCTGAAGAAGTTGCAAACTAATAAAACTAATATTAATAGTATCAACTTTGTTCTGTGTACCGATTTTAAACAAATATTAGTAAAGTTTGCTTCGAAAAAAAAATCCTTTATTGTGTAGAAATTTAAATGCAGCAGAGTCAACTGACAGCAAGTTACAAAAAGATGTCTAATTCTTTTTTTAACTTTATTTCATATTGATCGGTCAATGGTAGATAATTTGATATGTTACGGTGGTATCCAATGGTGAGTTTGTTCAATTAAATGCAAAATTTGCTTTACAATTATAAGAGGATCACAATACCAATTATTAAGATGTATTGAAAGTTATGTCATGAGCTGAACTATGCCATCTAAGTTTAATATAGAATATAAAATAAATGTGTACATAACAGGCATTTATATTAAAAATCCGAATTAATTAAATAGCCCCTTCTACCCTCAATTTCTCTCCGGGATTTAAATTTTGCTCGCTTGCACGACGTCGTGGTCTTAATTTAATTGCAGACTAGAACAATCAAGTATCGATTGTAATAGGACAGGAAGAGATACATTGCCGTATTGTATCTCCCTTTCATCATTTTATTAATAGCTTCTCCTTCATATCACTTACATTATTGTTAATTTTACGTACACATCTTGTATTTATTAAAATGTGTAACGGCTAATAAAATAACAAAATTACATTTCATCGAGATTGTATTCCCTCGATCATAATGCGATAAGGGATAATGGGTCAGAGAAGCACCATAAAATTAAATAGCTTGTTAAAAACAAATTCATAAATGTTAAAGCTGTGCGAAGCAAAGTAGCTATAAAAACAATTATTTTTATAGCGTTTTAATAACATTACTTTGGGAATTTAAATAATAGCATTATTGGTCTTTTCGTTCTAAGTTGTAATTTTAACTTCTTTCGTACTAAATAAATTTGACATGGAAAGTAAGATTTTTTTGTGCAACATTAGGGTATTGCAGGAAGTAATAATTTTTTCACGGATAATATTACATCGTGCTTTAACAAAAAGATACACGAAGAAAAAAAAATTTAAATGACATTATAAGTAGTAACGACGAGTTCTAATATTGATCTTTAAATGTACTATTACTAATATTCTAAATTAGTTTTAAAATTGTAAATATTGTCAAGATGATAAGGAAAATTATAGCAAAGCGAGGGATACAGATAAGTTGCTTATCACTTCAAAATAAAAACTTAAAGCCGAATAAAATGTGTGACGTCATCTAATTACAGTGTGATCCCGAGATCTTAATCTGTCCTCAAATCATGATTAGAATTTATCGCGTTTGCAATCCGATAACTAATTATTAGCGTTAAAGAAATGACTGATAAAAAATTATAGGCGTTCGTTTTAACATTTTCAAATTCCAGGTGGTAGGTCTCTATTGCCGGACACCGTCTGGATGGGTACCACCGCAGCTCCTATTTCAACCGCCAAATAGTAGTGTGCGAACTTTACTGTGTTCCGGTTTGAAGGGCGCTGTAGCTAGTGTAATTACTGGGGTAACGAGACTTAACCACCTTATGTCTCAAGGCGACGAGCGCAATGTGGTGCAGCGTGTACCATCTTAACTAGCACCACGTTGTCATGGGCAAGCGTATCACTTACCATCAGGTGAACGTCTTGCTCGTCTCGTCGCACAGTAGCATAAAAAAAAATAAGTAAACGCTATCAAATTAAACTTTAACAGGAATAGTGTTGAAAAATTTGCAATTCGCATAATTCTATTTGAGATTAAACAGTTCTTAAACTTAATTTGTGTTCGATTTGATTTGTAGAAGGAAGGCAAGATGGAATTGTTTATGTCATTGTAATAAAAGATGTACAACTTACAACACTGGTAAAAAATGCATGTTTATACAAATTAAGACTTTGTTTCGTAGACTTGTATCATTTGTAGGATATAAAGTTATTTCAGACTCTTACTGGCTAAATTTCTACCTTACCGTAGTCGCAAATGTGATCTGCGAAGTATAAGTTTATCAATATTTCATAAAAAATAAGATACTCATTACGTAAAGGTAATATATTTGAAATGTCGGAGCACATGCTTATATTTGTCAAAGATCTATATTAAGTAAATGCTTGTTTTTTTTTTTTTTCGGAGACAAACAAAAACTAAAGTGAAAAAATAGAAGCAAAAATTAAAAGAAATAGTTACAATTGCTTCCTTAAGAGCTTCATTGTAAACATTTTAATTTGTACAACTAAGCTACATGGATTTAATAAGTAAAACAATAACAAAAACTTACTAATTCTAATGTGAAAATGGTGTGTTTTATAGGTTGTTTAATATATGTTTTCAAAGGCCAATAATTATTTACGTACTTTTGCTATTTGCTATTGCTATTTCCAGAAAAATCGTATTACTCAGATGGTTAGCAAATTTGGTTTAATTTACGTCATATTGAAAGATACATGGTTTAAAAGAGTAATAAAGCATCAAATTAAAAAAAAGTATCTTCTAAGGAATTTAATGTAGTGTGACATTATAATATTAAACATGAGAGTTTATTTATTTTCGAGCCATTTTAAATATAAAAGGAGGGAACAACGAAGCCCAATTTGCAAAATGTAAAATGAGTTAATTTAGCTTCTCCTTTTGAGTATTATGTAAATTTGGTGAAAAATTAACTTCACGTGACCTATTATGGAAATGAAATTGAAACGTACTATGCGATTTACAGTAGTGTAGGAAGTAAGCAAAAATATCGTTGGAAAAAATAAGTAGAATACTCACATTAGTTACAGATGCAATCGTTCAATATTTATGATAAAAAATATTATTTAAATATAACTTGAATAACACTAACGATAGCAGAGTGTTATAGTTAACTCAAATAAATCTCTGGCACAAAGTAAACTTTTGAACCCGTTTTATAGACATTTACTCTTTGTGTATATACATATAGAAGCGACAGACAGTCTATTCAAACCCACCATTATATTAATTTTTATTAAATTATAGATATAACTATTAATGGTCACAAAATCTTACCCGAAAATTAATAGTTTGGTATTTTGTGCTGTAAAATAGTAGTTACCGTTGCATTATACTGATAAAAGAATATTAAATAAATTTACTTGATTATCACAATATATTAAAGAGTACCCAGGTGTCACAAGCTTATCAAGCAAGCAACGTACTTCGATGTAAAATGTTTAGACAAATTTATTGACGAAAACGCTTTCAGTTTCCCAAGGGAAATTAAGTATTTTGCAGTAAAGTACATAGTAAACTTAAAAATATTTGATCCATTACATCATGCTTAGCTGTAATTGCGAATAGTCCCGAATTTCTTGCTGTGTCATTAGCTCTATGTGTGACTTCTAGTTTAAATTTGATGCTAAGTTAAATATCACTTTATTACTATAGTTTTTTTCGATAATTTCTTGTTTGAAATTTGACTTCAACGAACAATCTTAACATTAATAAAATTTAACAGCAAAGAAGCAGTTTTTTAGTTAATTTTTTGTCAATTATCGTATTACGATGAAAAAAAACTATTGGGCGAAATCACTATGTAGTAATTAAATGTACCTAAATTTATTACTCACAACTTATCACTAGACTTTTTTATTATTTAAACATTTTCATATGCCAATGTCCGTATTGTTTGTTCTGCAAATTTATTCAAGTCAGTTAATTACAGTATAGCAGGCGTATTCAACAAACAGGAATTTAAATCAAGGGACAGTCTTTGGAACGAGGTTTCTTGACATCTCAATAATTTCCATTTTATATTACGGTGAATTCTCATTTGATAGAGTAAACACAATTATTACTACATTCTGGCGGTAAAAGCAATATAGAAATAAGTAAACAGAAGACTTATAAAACGTAACTTTTGAGTTGATTGAAGACTTAATAAATTTTGTATTCAGAGAGACAAACTTTATATGAAAAAAGCTATATGTAAGGCATCATGTCTCTAAACAATAAAATGTCTATGTGCGATACTAAGAACAATTTTTGTCAAAGCCCGGGCGTCAAAAGTACGTTGTGGCCCCCACACCCGGACCCTACAGACGGCCGACCGCTTAAGTGCGCGGCCGGCTAAGTATGCGGCGGCTATCATCACGAGAATTGAAAGTCGAAATGTGTTGAAACTATAGCACCTTTGTATGATTGTTATATACCATTAAAAAGATAATTTATTCACAAATACAAATTTGTACAATTTAGCCTATAATAAATGAATAAGAACCTTTGGTGAGACAAAATATCCGACGCGGGCCATCGCTTCGCTACAATTGAAGACGTTCGGTTTTAGGCTTCTGTAGGGATACACATCACAACTACGCGTCTAGAATTACTCATAATCGCTCGAGTAATAAATTCTCTACACGACACTGTATCATAACAATTGAAATAGTAAACATAAACCAGTCATTCACGCACTTGAAATTTGATACTACGCACAAACTTATCTTTGCGGTTTGCACGACATCGAAGCGTCTGCGGTGTCCGTGCAGGGTAGGGGCGGGGCCAAGCGCGTGACGTCACCAGAGGTCCGCTATACAGCGTGCTTAAAGTTTAGGATTGTGCTGTCCGGAATATACTTAACTTCACTTTTTTTTACTCTACTTATGGCACTAGTTATCTTTGTGCCAGTGCTGAGTTTTGATTTTGTTATAAAAGGTAGTGAAACTAAAAGTAGCTTAAAATCTGTAACATAAAATATTTGTTCAATAACAAAAAGGAAAATGTAAAAAGTGCATGCACGTTTATCGTGACACAAAGTATATACATATATATATATATATATATATATATAGCACAAATAAGAGGTTGAAAATACATGACATTTTAAAAGTGAAACTTTTTTTTGCATTCTGAGCATTTACATAAAAGGCCGCAGCTAGCTGTGCTGTAAAATTGAATCGAAAGAAAAAAGTTTATGTAATAAAAAGTTCTTCTACCTTTTTGACAAGCATGTCGTAGGCAACAGTTGCTTCTCTAACGGTTAGCATGGTATTTACAAAACTTTACACCGGTGTGATGGCGCTGTACGGAGCACCTGTGGGCCGATGTCCTATCCGCGAGAGTCTGGCCCTGTTGTACAGAGTGCAGCGGGTCATGGCGATAAGGGCTATTCGGGAATACCGCACGGTCTCGCATGGAACTCCTCTCTGGGACTTTGACGGCCGTGTCCTAGCGGAGGTCTACAGTCAGCGCGCCAGCGCCAGAGCTAGAGCTAGAGGTGTAGCTCCACCTGTAGAAAGGTAAAGGGAAGCCGTCGCTCAGCCCATGAGGATATCATGCGGCTGTGGAAACGCCGGCTCGCTGAGTCGAGAGCTGGGCAGTGAACCGGGGAGGCTGTTCGTCCGCTCCTCAAAGAGAGGGTGTACCGGCGCCACAAGTCGCCTTCCGGCTGGTGCAAATACCCTCGGGGCAAGGTAGCTTCGGGAGGTATCTCTGTCACACCGCAGGAAGCGAACCGACCGCGGAGTGTCATCATTGCGATTGCGATGATGACACAGCTCAGCATACGTTGGCTCAGCTAATGCTCGCCTGATGCCGCCCCTATGAGCGGAGCTGCGGGTGTTGGACGGGGAGTCTGACACTCGGTAACATCACAGCACGGAATGCGAGCAGCATGCTGGGCGTTTTCAGCACGTTGCTCTGGAGCAGGGGAAATGGCAGGCTCACAGCCTATCCGCGAAGGTGGAGTCCCAGGGGCCAGGCCCGGCGACATAGCGATCGCATGACTTAGTCGAGCTCGTTTTGCCGCCAGTATCCCCTCGAAAAAAAAAGCGTGGTATTTACATATGCGTGATGCTACAGAACATCAAGCGTAACAGTTGACAAACCGTATGAGTTGACAATCCATGTGGTTTCTCGAATCGTGGGCGTTTGTACACCTAAAAGTCGAGGCTTGTTATGTTATTAGCACATTATGTGCAAAATGCGAGAGGGTCAAATCGTGACGACGCTAAAAGCTAATAGACTTGATATAAAGTAAAAGAAATTATATTTAAATCACAAACAACCATGTAAACAAATCGTATTTACACACAGATGTACAGACTTTAACAAGCAGAACTTTTCGCTGGCGTTACCCGCGCATGTGGACCGTTGGACAATAACAGCCCAGCGGACTTTATAAAGTATTGGTTTTTATTACTACAATAAATATTTAGTAAATTGCGCGGATTAGTAGACGGCCCGTTCTAACAATGATACTCCATCGCAGATGTTGTATTGTAGTTATTGTTTCGATTTGTTTTTATTGTTTTAACTGGGCCGCTGCGCCGCAATAATGATAAAAAAAATTAGAAATAAAAATTTTAAATATAAAAAATCTCAATTCTGTCTCAAATCTAAACACAAAGGTGAACATCCTGTTTGTGCGTCTGCCGCTCGAGCCTAGCGGTCCTTTTGTTATCCTGTTTGCGGGTCCTGCCCAGTGGTCATTTTGTAATACACACAGACGTAGATTTGTCGTTGTGTTAGTTTTATTTGGTGGGTCTGAATTGTAAACACAATTTCAACACGTAAAATCTATAATTTTACGTGTTTATTTCAAAAAATGACACGTAAATATAGAATCTATAATAAATTACAATAAGATGATGTATTTTCCTACATGAATATAATATTATAATTAGTGAAAAACAGGCCGTGAACGTTTTTGCGCGCGAACGACATTTAGGTTTATAAAATCTTTTCGTGGGATAATAGCACGAAACATTGTATTTTATCTAAAATTATACAGCCATTTTGCTAATAAAACACTGAATTAGCCTTTTCCTTAAAATTTTCTCTGATTTTTGTTTGAAATATTTTGGAACCGGTTCACAAAAAAATACTCACGTTGACGCCGAGGCAGACACAACTTTCTGACTGTAAAATTATAATTTTTTTCTATTGTGGCCAGTATTATTTTGAGCTCATTTTGTAGCAAATTTCATAAAGAATCTATAGACACCCAGTTTTCAATATAAAATTGACTATAAACATACTTAAACACACTCAAACAAAGTTCGGAACTCACGACATCGCTCGATGCCCATGGGTCTGAGGGACACATTTTTGCGCGACATCGCCTGATGCCCGCGGGCTTCGACGGATTAATGTTGACGTTCTTTGATAATAATGAGAAAAATAGTTTTTATATCTCATTATTCTTATTATTTTTTTTACTTTACAATTTCATGAAGTAAATAAAGCATTTTAAACCGAATTTGAACTTAATGATGTTATAAAACATAGTTTATTTATGACATACGCGATTAGCATGCTACTACAGAATAATGTTAATTATTAGTCATATGAAAATGTTGATTCATATGTGTACATTATTTTCTTTTGAATTAAAATTAAAAACTATTGATAAATGTATGATGGAATAGAAATTCCGCCGTAGAATATACCATGAATTATTAAACTAGACCTTTCTTCACTTACTCGTGGATTGTTACCCGGGTCTGCGGGTTAAAGTCGTTAATTTCGGTCGCTTTGACGACTTTAACGAAAAAACTTGAGAAGAAAAATACTCACAAGGACCATCACACACGGAGGAGATGTTTAGTACTAATGAATACACATACTAAGAGGATAAATTTGACAATCATAAATTTTCCGATACGAATTTCCAAACTCGTCTTTGTGCAGCTGCTATTCTGACATACTTAAGAAGTTCTGGGTGCAGCTGTAATCCCGCTTGTATAACTACATCCAACAGCAAAGTTAAATGTTTGTAGTTAAACTATATAAACATTTAAATTGGTTCGATCGTTAATTCGAAGATTAAAAATTCTATTTATTTATAAAATTTACATCATTCGATTGTAATTAATAAATATGTAACAACGGTTTCTGTAGAATATCAAAAACCCCCAGAAATTATAAAATAAAGAAAATTTAGAAACAGTTATACGACAAATTTTTATAAAGAAGACATGAGGTAAATAGAAATGGAGACATCGGAATTTGTATTATACTAAATATTGAAACGCTGCCTCTAGCGAGATGAAATATTGACTATACACCACACTGATGCTTCCAGTTTTGTCAAAATAGAAGAAATATGAAGCGGTATTTGACATATATTCGCATTCTACGTTGAAAACTATAAAACATATACGTCTATAAATACAGAAACAGTAATTAAATAGGTATTTTTAATGTTGAACTACGCCTTGTTTCTTTTTCCATTATACATAATAATAAAGAACCAGTTTTTATCATCTAATCCACTGAATATCGACAGTGGATTTTAGTTGTCATATAAGTCTATTATTATTGTGAACCCCAATTAAATAATATTATTAATAAGTGATATTATGGAACTATCCGCACACTGGCATAATGCTCAGCAAATAGTAAGTAATATGTATTACTTATAAGAATGCAGTTTTAATAACGGTAGAAATATTATTTAAACCGATGAAGCTGTAAAAGTTGTCAATAAGACTAACAGTATTAACTTTAATTGAAAAAAGAAGAAAGATATTGACCCTCCTAGTACCTACCTAGATAGGTGACCAGTAAACTATTCATTTTAATTTGAAGTGATAAAATAGGCTTGACGTTCACCTCATGGTAAGTGATGTGTACTTAACATTGTGGCACTGGTTTTATTTTTTTTAATTATTTGGTCCTATAATTTTTGTCACTGGCTTTTCTTCACCTCTGACTTGAACAGAGAGGTTTTTATATCTTCTATTTTTTTTTCATTAATGTTCGTTATTTAGTCGTTCTTAATTAAAGTGAAACATACTCCTATTGTCAAAGCTATCTTAATAATAAAATCTTAATTAATAAACAGAAGTATACTAAGTTTCTAAGGTATTTTACATACTAATGTATAAATTGTTTTGGTATAATCCTAAATTTTAGGCGGTATATGTTGTGGCACTGGCTAAGATATTTACATCAAATCACATGCCCAAGACTTCCTGCAATAGAGATTTATTCAAACACCCGCTGTTAAAGAAATATTAGAAGAAGTAAGACAAACATATATTCCCCTATTATGCCAATACTACCCGTACCTTAACCAAAAGGCCCGATTTCATAAAAAAGTTAATGATTTTGTATACACATTTAATTCATCAGTGCTTCAGTAAATTCAATCCACAAACTTTTCAAGCTGTTATTATGTTTTTGTGACAATATAAATTATTATACGGTTGTTATAACAATAAAGAGTTAACTACAAACATAAACAACCACGCGGGACAGGGGTCAATTAATTTCTGTCAGGTTGTGGACCTCACTTCCATCCCGCTGGTTATTATCGCGACCCATACCTATTAAGATATTACTGCCCTTTTTTGAACATTCATTCTTATAAGCAATAAAACATTATAAAAAACAAAAAATAACTGTTACTTGGTCAGTACTTTCAACGTCATGAGTTTTGTAATCAAATTAAGTAACAGATGAAATTAGTAAACCAGTTAAAATATTCAACTCCTTACTTAAAACCAATTTTACAATATTTATTTTATAAAAGATATTTTTTTGTTGATATTATAAATCCTGTATGGAATCTTCGCAAATTTCTAGTCCGTCATTTACAGTGACTTTATAACATTTTTTTGGTCACTCAGAAGTCCGCAGTTTCGTGGGTGAGTACTAATATGCGTTAACTCATGACTTCCCTGCATTGCAGGTCGCCTGCCACGTTGACATCTTCGTTGATTTATGCAACTATTTGTCATATTAACAGTAATAAACGCAGACAAATTAATTTTACGCCTATCATTTTATTATCATTATCGTTTATATAATGTACAATAAATTATCATTAATGTTGATATTATTAATTATAATAATGGGAACCCAAATTAAATATAAATACCTCAAAAGAATAATTATTTTCTTACCGACTAAAACTCACGCAAATTAGCAGATTTCCATTAAAAATTACAAAAAGACATTTTTGTAACTAAGATCCGCTTGTCCCCGTATTTAAGTCTTTAATTACAACTTTGTTAATTAACAAGTACTCAAGTAGTTAAAGTAATGAATGATAGCATTTACATTTTCCTTTCTTTTTTTTTTTCAGAAACAGAGTTGTAATTATTTAATAACTTTCAAAAATATTTTATTTAGACAGAATTTTTTCAAATTTATTAGTTTAACTTTTTTTTTTTCTAAGCAATAATTTTAGAAAAAATATAATTGATTTGTTACTTCAATCATGTTTGGCATTAAATTTTGCACACATAATATGTAAGTAATACAGAAATATAATATTTTTGAATTGAGTTTATTTTAAATTAATAACGTGTTAAAATTAGTAACTTAATTAGTAATACATAAGTTGAAATTATTAGATTCCGAGTGTGAGCATGAATATTATTAATAATTTTTTAGTTAAGTTGTATTTATTCTACTAAGAGTGTATGCTTTAGTTAAACGATTCATTGGATACACAAAGTGGAACGCATCGGGTTAGGATTAGTGCAATAGTGAGATACAGAGGCAAGTTGAACTGTGTTTGTGCTGACTATTGCATAAGTCGTTAAAGGTTGGGAACAACTTTAATTAAGTTATCTGACTTGAGAGTTTCATTTGGAACTAAAATATGAATATGAAATTACTGCGTACACTATTTTTACATTTATATCGTTTCTAACACGACTAAGGCAACATAATATATTATATGGAATTAAAAAACATTTCACTCTACAAATATATTTTGAAAGTATTTTTAGTCAAACGCCAGAACGTTTATGACCACGTTCACATAGACTATGTTGTTAAACAATTCAAGGAGAACAACAAAAGAAAATGTCCGTCTCATATTATAAAGAGAAATCGATTTCTACTTTTCAAGTAAAAAATAGTAGGCAAAAGGAACCTACTAACAAAAGTGCTGAGAAAAACCTTGAATTTTCCATCAAATATTGAAAAGCGCGTTCGCTGCCTGCAGCGAGATGAAACACACTACACTGCACCGCAGTGACGCCTTTATGTTTGTCACAAAAAGGAACAAATGTGGAACAGTCTTCGACAAATGCTGCTGAGCTCGACAATGAAATGTTCTTTTCATCGATCCACTGTAATTAAATGGCTTTTGAATTCTGAAATTGTAACGCTCTTTGGCCGATGAAGCGGAGTTATTGAAAAATTTTTTTCTTTTATTAACAATAACTTAAATTATATGTATATTTATATATTTAATGTAATTTTTTGTATACACCCATTTGTTGAATTGATATCTTACCAAGGCATCTGTTTATACAATTGTGTATTTATTTCTAGTATAACATATATTTGCTCTACACTGACGATGCTAATAAAATAAAGTCTTACTTTAATAAGTTGCACAGTTTAAGTAAACTTATGTTTAGAAATAAACGAAACAGTTTTAGGAACGTATTTTCTCATCAAATATTTTTTTTCACATTTTTTAACCGGCTTCGTAACCAGTATGTATTTATGATTATTTTTGTTTCTTGCTTTGGTCTTTCTACTTTTATTTTATTTAAAGCAAGATGAGTATAGGTAGGTTTATAAATGCACTGTAAATGGAATTAAAGAATGTGGGTAAATTTAAACTACAGCAATGACCCGGTGTAGTGCCCAAGGGGCTGCTTGTAGCCCCCGACGACTCACAACCGTTCTCTTGTATAATTCACACTATGTGAAACTGATGACATTTTCACCTCAACGTACGATATTTGCTCAGGATTATTTTTTGGACCTTTGATATTTATCACATGATATGGAAATAAAAATTAGTTTAAGTAAAAACTTTGGTAAGAAACTTTAAAAAAAATTGAAGTCTGTGCTAACGTTTTCTCTGTTCGTAATGGTTTGCACACTCAAGAAAAAACATTAAGCAAAAATTTAAAAGGAAGACTAAATAAATAATACGACAGGCGAAGTAATAAATTTGAGTAACTTTTAATGTCTGTTCAATTGATTTGAGAGTACAACTCAACTCGGTATGTATTCGTACGTTAAGAGCATTGGTTACGAGTGTTCAATATCAAATATGTCAAATGTTTGCCCGACACAAATATATTTGATGTATTTTGAGGTGAACACAATACTTTTTACTTTGTGTATACAATTACTGCGTTTACCGAGTGTTATTTTTAAATGGTATTATGTAGATAGATTGAAGTAATTTTATGACACATGTATTTTTCACATTATATATAGATTTTTACGTTCATTTCTTATATAGATTTCAAGTTTTGAATTAGTATGTAAATAGTTCCAAATAATATTTTTAATTGGAATGTAAAAACAAATTCACAAATTGTCTGGCCCCGAGTACTTAATAAGACTATGTTAAGAAACATTTTTGAAAAGTGTATAGTGAAGTTTATATAGTCTTCTTTATTTGCATGCAAAGTAAAAACTTTTTTAACTAAGGAAAATATAAAAAAATATGTTATAACTTTCCTATATCATTATATTTTAGGAATTGTAACAATTCGTAGCACTTACCGTTATAATGATACAAACAGGTAGTTCAGGAAAGTGTAGAGAATATTCGTAGGGAGAGCGGAAATTCCTGTTTCTCAGACGGAAAATTGCTGTTTCGTATTTTAAAGTATTTGAATTTCGTTTGTAACATGCGTATTTTTGAAAAAAGCCTCTATTAACTAAAAATACCAGTAGCCAACGTAAGACACACTTTATTTTTATAAGATAAAGATTAGTGCTTTGTCATAGTCCCGCCTTACATTTACAAGTTGTTCTCACATTCGTTTGAAGTTCGTATTAACAATGAGAGATTAAGCTTCGTTGAACGAAAGTTGGAGATTTACAATATGTGGATGGTAACACATTGTGCACGTGACGTCCGATGTTGAAAAGGTTATAAGAGAATTTTATTGTACAACTCCTCCGTAATCTATGTAATGTACCCCGTAAAACACTGCAAAGTTAGACACTCAACGCTTGTGTCCAAACCTGTTCAATTTCATTACGACAAGTCACGAAGCATAGTCCGTGGAAGTGGAAATGGACATGTCCGTTCTAATCCTTACATAAAATGGTCATTTAAATGAAGCACCATCGGCATATGAACACGTCATTGGCTGGATTCGTTAAAAATAAGAAAAAAGGGAAGGTGGTTAGAACTCCACACTCATTTTTACTTAAATAGTAATGGTTCTTAAAATCAAGTCAGCAGTTTTGAATTACTTAAGGAAATATTAGCTATTTCACTTTCACCATAGATCTAGAAACTGTATAAGTTTTCATTGTACAAGGCAAATAATTTCCCAGGGGACACCAAGGGCGTCTTACTAAATTAATTTGCCTAAACATTCCGTGATAAAATATTCTTTAAGTAACAAAGTCAGTTGAGGCTTGACAATAAATTATTATAATAATTCTATGCTCAACTGGTAAAAATTTCTGTCGAGTTTTTAAGATGTCGGCGACCACAAATTCTATTTTAATTTTAATCTTATTGACAACATGAATTGATTCCTTCTTATAAAAAGACATAAGAATATTTGTTTCAAGAAAATCATTTGCAAAGTAAAAAAATATTTCAACAAATGATTTCTTTTGAAGCCTTATTTTTTAATAAAGACTGTTTTTTATATTGTAGATAAAACTTGTTTAACAAAAATTGTCAGCTGAATATTGTTGCTAATTAAATAAGATAGTCTTGGTAATTAAACAATGTATCTTTGAAATATGTGTATACGTAATGATCAGTGATGAAACATATTATTAGATGCATTTGTACATAAGTTAACACGTTCAGTGCCGGTGACACAACTGTTGTGTTCACCAAAATTTTTCTCCAGTGCCGGCGACACAAACGGTGTGACCACTGTTTTTGGTTAATAATTCTAAAATGCATGCGTATATTCGGTTCAAAATTACAGTGTAGACCTAATATGGTGTTATTTACATACTCCCTTCGTGGTTTGAGTGTGACGCGATATTTTAATTTTTTTAAAAAAAGTCGTTATGCCACTGTTTGTCAAACTTTTGATGCATAAATATTGGACGACGTCGTCAAAACAAAAAATTGTATACTACGTATACCCAGAACATAATGAATATAACACAAACATGGTTTCTGCATCGGTTGATATAGCGTTCAAATCGACAAGTATAGTGATTTACTAATATGAACAAATTAGATAATGAGGGAAAGGTAATAAAAACATTATTATTTAGTACTTTAGCATACGATATATAGACTCGAGTGCTTTCTCGACTACTTTGTCAAATATTATAGGACCTTGAATGGGAAAAAATATTAAAATAGTGGTCTGAAATTTTTTGATAAATATTCATGGCTGCAACGACCTTGAAAACCGGTAAGTACTATCAACTACAGTCTTTTTTTTTACTGAAAATGCCTCTGATATGGATGTAAAAACTAGAGCGGGAGTTATATCGAAATAATGACAATAAACAGCACCTGTGATGGGCTGTCATTGTTTCGGCGGGCCGCGTAGTAACTCAAGCGATTATCGAGGGGCGTTAAATAGTTGTTTTAATAGCCGCAATAAACCTAAGTATTGTAAACCCCGCTGAGCCGCTATTGTCCGGCGGTGCACCTGCGCGGGTAACGCCAGATGCGTAACCGAAAAAATGGCGTCAACAACGCTAATGCAATGAGGAAGTAGATTTAAAGAGAAATTTATAAGTCGCCACAAGGTCTAATAAAAGTTAAAGAGACGGGCTATAGCGGCAAAGGCCTAATAAAAGGATCCGGAGAAATAGTTCGTTTTGGCAAGTTAATTACCTTAGAGTGCAGAGTGCAGTTCAAGGTAGTCAACGGCATTAACAAGGCAAGCGCGTTAGAAGTGTGTGTGTGTGTCAACACCAGAAAAGTAGTGCTGTAAGATTGTGACTAGTGAGAAGAGAAGCGCAGCTTTCTACAAATTTGTAAGTGATTTATTTTCTGCTATTTAGTCCTCTGATCTGGCATGTAAGAAAGTGTTTGGAATTAAGGATATATCAAAGAAGCAGGTATTATATTTGTATAATTAAGTGTGTGCAGTCTGAGCAATAAACAACAAACAGGCATCATTATACCAAAAACCATAAAAATCATACCTTTGTTTGTTGTAATTAGTTATTTTGCACGTGTTTTCCTATCCAGACAGTCATCCGGTTTTTATGGGTTGTTTATTAAATTATTATAACTTTAGTTCCTCGCAAACTTTTAAAATTAGATATGTTTTTATCTAACAGTTAAAAAAATATCGAAAATTGTAATTGTTTGTGCATTCACTACTACGTTAGTGTTAACCTTGTTGAAAGGTTATATTTGAATAAAACTTATTGTACGGGAACGCTCCGACAGAGGAGGCAAAATAATCCGAAAGAAATAGAATCGACAAAACTTAAAAAAGGAGAATTATGTATAGTTCATAAAAATAATATATGTGTAATAAATTGGGACGACCAAAGGGAAGTACGAGCGATTTCAAGTAAATATGGCGGCGATTTAAAACATACGCGAAACCGACAAGGCATTTTAAAAACAAAGCCGCAAATGATACTAAAGTATAACAAATATATGAAAGCAATAGATCGTCATGAAAAAATGTTGTCCTACTATTCATGCGAACACAAAACTTTGTGATGGTATAAAAAAGTTATTATACATATAATGCAAGTCTTATTGGTCAACTCTTATTATATAATAAATATAGCAATATGACTATCACCTTATACGATTTCCGTTTAAATGTTATTAAGACAATAATAGAACCTCATCTGCCTTGCCAATTACAAACACCTTTAGTAAATAAAATCCACTGCTTGATTAAACTATCCAAAAACAATAAGGGCAAAATAAAACGAAAGCGTTGTAATCAATGCCGGCGCACATTATAAAAAGGTGTCTATCCCCTTTCGCATGCGAAGATTGTCCTGGTCAGCCAGGATTATGCGTTGAATGTTTTAGACCGTACCACACATATTAAGACTGTTTATGTTATATAGTTGATATGAAAATACGAATAATAAATGTTCAATTATGTTTAAAATTCTTGTTTAAGTTATTCATAAAACCATAATACAACCTTAAATATTAATACAAAATAAAATCTTAACAACAACGACAACTGTATGTTGAGAACCGCTGGTTGAATTACGCAACAAAATTACGTTTAATTTTATCCTTTGAGTTTTTAGCCATATTTATATGTAAAACACACTAACTAATCTTCAAACACTTTATACTATTTATATAAACTTAATAGAGGCTGCGACGCCCAAAAAAACAACAAAATATAAATTTTACCCAAACGCAGTGCCGGTGACACAACTGTTGTGTCCACCAAAATTTTTCTCCAGTGCCGGCGACACAAACGGTGTGACCGACACCCAATGTATGGCGGCCCCTGGGAAGACATCGTCAAAAGCGGGGTGGCAGTGAACGTGTTAAGTTCTGTATATGTATAATAAATTAAAAACAATTAATTTTGTGTTATTTTATATGGGTTTGTAATAGTTATTAACAAAACTTTACGACTGACGAGGTTTTTCCAAAAAATATATACGTTGCCTATATAAAAACAAGTTTATTTACGTAACGAAAATTTATGTTTGTCTGCTCTTCTATTTATAAATTCTTCATATTTATTTATACCTTTTCAATTTGCATTTTGTGACAGGCAAATATTGCTCCGTAGTTGTACGTTTTCCCGGAAAAAATAATAGTTTTGCACAACTCCTATTTTAATAGATAAAAAAAAGAGAAAATGAATTATAATACACAACGTTTAGACGTGAAAATATTATTACTTGAATTTATTGAACATGTTTTGAGAACTTTAAATATATATTTGTTAATAACACAGATGTAATTTAATTGGTTTTTTGACTCGTTAAGAGTATTTATAAACAACACAGAATGGAGTGTAGTAAATTCAAGCTTTAGAGCTACTTTAATTTTTTGCATCGAATTGACAATACTCTAAATATTATTCTTATTTTAAGTGATACTGGTGATTGGTCTCTGACCAACTGCCCATGACCGTTCAGGTACTACTGCTGCGCGTATGTCTACCGTCAAACAGTAGTGTGCAAATATTACTGCGTTCTAGCTTGAATGACAATATTGCTAGTAAAATTTCTGTGGCAATTAGACTTTACATCAAAAGATGACGCGGGCAATCTTGTACAGTGTATATTTTCTTAACTAACGCCATTTTGTTATGGAGGCATGTTTTCTTTTTTTTTTTTTTTTTTTTTTTTTTTTATACTATTATAAACTTAATAGAGGCTGCGACGCCCAAAAAAACAACAAAATATAAATTTTACCCAAACGCAGTGCCGGTGACACAACTGTTGTGTCCACCAAAATTTTTCTCCAGTGCCGGCGACACAAACGGTGTGACCGACACCCAATGTATGGCGGCCCCTGGGAAGACATCGTCAAAAGCGGGGTGGCAGTGAACGTGTTAAGTTCTGTATATGTATAATAAATTAAAAACAATTAATTTTGTGTTATTTTATATGGGTTTGTAATAGTTATTAACAAAACTTTACGACTGACGAGGTTTTTCCAAAAAATATATACGTTGCCTATATAAAAACAAGTTTATTTACTTAACGAAAATTTATGTTTGTCTGCTCTTCTATTTATAAATTCTTCATATTTATTTATACCTTTTCAATTTGCATTTTGTGACAGGCAAATATTGCTCCGTAGTTGTACGTTTTCCCGGAAAAAATAATAGTTTTGCACAACTCCTATTTTAATAGATAAAAAAAAGAGAAAATGAATTATAATACACAACGTTTAGACGTGAAAATATTATTACTTGAATTTATTGAACATGTTTTGAGAACTTTAAATATATATTTGTTAATAACACAGATGTAATTTAATTGGTTTTTTGACTCGTTAAGAGTATTTATAAACAACACAGAATGGAGTGTAGTAAATTCAAGCTTTAGAGCTACTTTAATTTTTTGCATCGAATTGACAATACTCTAAATATTATTCTTATTTTAAGTGATACTGGTGATTGGTCTCTGACCAACTGCCCATGACCGTTCAGGTACTACTGCTGCGCGTATGTCTACCGTCAAACAGTAGTGTGCAAATATTACTGCGTTCTAGCTTGAATGACAATATTGCTAGTAAAATTTCTGTGGCAATTAGACTTTACATCAAAAGATGACGCGGGCAATCTTGTACAGTGTATATTTTCTTAACTAACGCCATTTTGTTATGGAGGCATGTTTTCTTTTTTTTTTTTTTTATACTATTATGCGACAAGACGAGCAAGACGTCCACCTGATGGTAAGTGATACGCTTGCCCATGACAACGTGGTGCTAGTTAATATGGTACACACTGCACCACATTGCGCTCGTCGCCTGAGACATAAGGTGTTAAGTCTCGTTACCCCAGTAATTACACTAGCTACAGCGCCCTTCAAACCGGAACACAGTAATGTTTGCACACTACTATTTGGCGGATGAAATAGGAGATGTTACTGACCAACAAATTTTAATTTATCTTGTACAAAATTAATGGTTAAAATTTAACGTAAATTTTGGATCTTATTACTGAATACGATAATTTGTACGTACAGAGCTGTCAGTTTCGCGATCGTTTTTTTTTTATGTCTAAGACGTATAACGTAAAGAAAAGGCAGCCCCAATTTTACTTGAAATATTAAACTCATTGGTCACGTTACGTTAAGTTCGGTTACAACAAATTGGCATTAAACATCTCGTGGGAAATTATGAATTCAGCAAAAATTATCTACGAAAATTACTTGAACAGGCCATCAATATTAATTTATTTAATTGAAATTAATGTTTTACTAAATTCATTTTATTGAAGTTTATGAAAGCCTTACATTATTAAAAATTGTGTATACAACAAAATATATTTTCAGTTTTAACACAAGCCATCTATAGAATTGACAAGTAATATATCATTTGGGACAAACCGACGATGTCAAAGTATCAAAGTTTTTTTTGAAAGGGATCTAAGTAATAATATCGTTGTGTGGATAACATTGTGATAATGGTGAAGATTAGTTATTAATTTTTTTTTCAAGATCCACAACATCTGCGATTAGTATTTGACTATTATTAAATCAGGCTTATTTCTACCAAGGTATTACATAACAATGATATTTACAATTTCACTTGTTCATTGTTGTACCCAAAGTTAAAGAATGGTACGTAATAACAAGTAAGACAGCCAGAGGTCCCGAGAGACGTACAAGTAGAATTATTAGCCACTCTACACGTGTTGCTTTTTGTGCGAAAATGTTTTACCTTAAGTGCTATTCACCAACGCCATATAAAATATTGTGGATTTAGGTGGTAGATACTTAATTTTCTAGGAAGTAATTTGTAATATAGTATAATGTATATAATGAATACATAGTTTTAGTCGACGTAAATATTTTCGAATTTAAACTAATTAAAACAATTTATTAGGAAAACATCTTCAAAAAATATTCGTGTATCTATTAAAATGTTTCGCCTCGGAATAGCAAAAAGATGGAATTTCAGTTAAAACGTAAATGCTATATAACCACTAGGTATTTGGGCAGAGAACTTTCGCTAGACCAAAGCGTAGCTATACTGAATATTATCACACATCAGGGCGCAAGCAAGTTCAAGAGTTATAGATTGATTTAATATACTTCTAAAGATTATCTTAATGTAACAAAAATTACATAAATCCATGTTTCGAAAACCAAAGACATCAAAGAAAAAAGGTCTGGCGTAAAGGAGCTTTTTCAAAGTCAAACATTTAAAGTGCCGTTTAATAAATGTTTAATTCTACTTCTTCTTGCTACACACTTGGTAGAAACGTTTAATACTATATTATTAATAAAAATATGTTTAAATGTTTAGCTGAACTTATGGCTTTGTATAAAGTTAATGTTTTGATCCGATGTAATCATATTGTTACAGTAATATTAAGGCACATCAATCAATTAGCTACTTAATTGAACTGTCATGAACATATCTGACAACTATGTGCAGTTTTACTGGATCAACGGCAATTTTATATTTTGTTATGTTATATTTTTTGCTAATCGTTTTTATTAATGTCTGTTAACGATTCAAGTACATCCTTTTCCGGAATGATCATTAAACAATAGTACGTATAATTAATTGTGTTGTATTCCTAACGAAAAGAATCACGAGAAGACACTGGAAAGTGTATTGAAAAATTTTATACGATTTAATTTGCTATTAAATAATCTTAGTAAATATGCTTATGTTTACTGACAAAAATGAAAAAGTTTTACTTCAAAAAGTACTTACTGTGAGATACGCAACCATATCTGGCTTTGCGTTGGAATTTAATATGTCGGAGGCATGTCTTATTTTGTGGTTAAGATTTATTAAAAAAATGCTTTTGCTGACTATGCTAGTTAGTGTTATCTTGGTTTTAATTATTCGAAAACAAGTTTTTAGCTTTAATTTACATTTTTTAACCGTCGTCAAGGTTCTTAATTTGATGTGCGTAATTTTTTGTTCTTTTTTCTTACATGAACGTTTAAAAAGAACATGTCCTTTTGAAGTATTCTGAAATTATAATATATACTTTCTTTTAGTAAAGAGAATCTCGTGATCATTCTAATATAAGATCCAAAAACACATAACCGAAAATATGATAGATCGATAACGAACGTTCGTTGTCGACTTTCTAATTTTCTGTTTCTATTTAGTAGGTACCGGTTGTTTTTTTAAGTAAAATTATTGAATTTAAAATAAGTTATGAGATGTACAAATATATATTCTGTAATTTAACTAGTTGCATTAAAGTTTTAGGAAATTTATAATTATGTTATAGATTTGTTTGGGTTGATATTAAAAAGAATTGTTTTATAATCACCCAAAGTACAACAATAAATAAGAAATTAAGGTTTTGTTTATATTGATACTACAACACGCATGTATAGGTGACAAAGACGTCGTTAAAGTAATATTAAAATGAGTAACATTTCCATTCCTTTTTAGTCAGAAACAAATAATCTATTACACTGGATATATAATGGATTTAGATAGTAAATGTTATCTAAATTTGAATTTAATTTGTAAACACTAACAAGTTAATGGACTTATAAATAACAGAACTATTAAAATCTGTGTAAGATATGATATTAATATGTTTTAAAGAGCAGTACATATAGTAGTTGAACTTAAAATGATAAAAGAAAAATACAAAAAAATGTTTACTTTGAACAAGTATGCATTACGGACACTAAAATTATTAAGTACTCCCTTTAAATTACATATTGTTGTAATGTTGTCTCTCCGATCATATACATTCATATATTAATGCACTTACGGTTTTAGGATCTTTTATTACATACCCGCTTTAACTTGAAATCTGCTGTTGTATCAAGTTGTAACTTAAGTATCTAAGTAGATAAACTAAGATTAATATTCAACTGCAACTTTAATACATTTATATGCAAATTAAAGCTAAGTTAAACAAAAACATTTTTAATTTATCACTATATAAATCATAAAGAGAAAAAAGAGTATAAATACCGATTTTTTAATGTATTTAAGAATTTGCTATTAAAGTATCTATGCAACAGTATACTTATAATGGGATTTTATTTAAGCATTTTTAAACACGAAAATCTTTACTAAAATCTTTTACATTCTAAATATGATAACCAAAGTACGAAATTGAACAAATGTTGACTTTAATACTTATTTAATGTCAAGTTTATACAGACAAATTCTGATGTAGTTGTTAACCAATTCTATGAACACATTTTAGTGGATTAAAAAACTGCGGTTTCTAAGAACTTAGATGACAAAGTTTGCTAATGGAATTGCATTCCCGATCACAAGTTATACTGTTATTTTGTATTCATTGGTATGTATGCTTGGGTTGACTAAAGGATTTTATTTTAAACATACTTTTTTATATGAAAACGAAAAATTTATACTAAAACGCATTAAATGAACTGCTTTTTATTGTTTTTCTTTGAGTGCTCATGTAAAAAAGATGAAAGAGTAAGCCACTTAAGAGTATTGTTTTATTTTAATTAGTTTTGTTTTTGTCGCAATGTTAACGGTGACTCATAATTTTTCAGTTATTTTGATTTTTTCAATGAGGCTCTTCGGTCTTTTCAAGAGACAATATTTGTGTTAATGGGAAGGATTAAAACGCTGCTAATATTCATTTCATTTTAGTGTAATTAATGTTTTATCTTTTAAATGATAATTAAGTCCTTTTTTGATTATAGTAGGTTAATTTAAAAATTTATTTTTCCAGAACAAAATGAACTAAGTAGTTGGAAAATGAAATTTACAATCGAAAATATTCTGAGAGTAAATTAACAAATATGTCAATAAAATTCTGCGCACCTATTATTACATAATATACTGTATGTTTTATCTCTTTTATATTTTGTTCTTGACCCTCATCTCGAAAGAAATTACTAGCTGTATCTACACGCCCGACGGAGAGGCTGTTGTTTGATACATTTATTTTACCTCTAGTGAAACTATCTTTTATTTGTTTTCATTACGTGTGTCGCACTACCTAATAATACGATAATTTTTTTTGAGATATGTATCTAAACAACGTCTAATAAAAATATTTTATATTATATATTTTTTTTTAAATATCGAAAACCTCGGTTTTTTTTTAACGCTGGTGACCTATGAAAACTACCTCTACGTTTCAAAAGGTTTTATATTCACACTAATAAATTTTACAATGTTACTACGAACACTGTATTAAGCTCGTAACTTAAAGATGACTATACATACCAGTTATTCGTCATCTCTAAGTTACGTCTCTAGATCTAACTAAGGTCAAAACGTAGTAATGTTCAACAAAGCAGATTGTAGTAGATACTAATAGTTGTGATAGAAAAAAATGTCGCGTATAAACATCCTGCCTTCTGAAGTTTATGTACTACTTACTAAAATTTTATTACTGGTTTCCTATGGTGTATTATATGGACCCTGGAAACTTGTTCGGTATGTACCGGGTATCACACCACAGCGCACCTATGCATCTTTCAACGAAATGCGTAAACAATTACTGATACTCTCGTAATGCAGCAAAAACATCGTGATCTCATTACCTTGATTTGATAAGTACAAAAGAACCGTGTTAAGTTTATTTCATTATTTATTTCATAGTAATCGAATTTATAAACAATGTTCTATTTGCCCCACGTATTTCATATCGGTGGTTTAAAGAAAATTTATTGTTATTACAATGTTTATCGTTTTCTGTTTATTATCTATTTATACAAGTGTAAGTGTGACGAAGATTAATGTGTAAATATTGGGCGACTTTTTGTTTTTTGTGTTGTTCAAACTATTAACAAATCTCAGTATCAGTTGACATTATCAAAATAAAGAAATTAATACATTTAAAAAACAAATCAATTACTATTTAGAAGGTGGATTATTTAACTACGTCAAAGGCATTATGCCTCGCGTTCCCCAAGCATAATCTTGTTTATGGAGTAAAGCTCACTGAAGTGGGTTTAATTGCGTTAATTGAATACGGTGATGTTTGAAACTCAGCGCTTTAATGTTCTAGCTAGTTCTAGACTAAATCACGGCATAACGCTATCTAAACAGAACCTTTGATCGCAGATTTCGGTTAAAATTATTAAGTAATAAAATAGCAGAAGGTTTTTAGTTCAATCTTGGTTTCATTTATTGATCACAGCATAGAGATTACTGTTTTTCAGTGTCAGATACGTCGTTTATTACTGGCTCCTAAACTCAGCATGTGATCATTATATTACAATTGTGACCATGAAATCTACTTCACACCTAACACCCACAGATAGCAAATCTATCGTTATAATAACTTTGTTTTATTCCTGAAATCAATATATGGGAGCCATACGAGCCAATATAGAATGAGCGAGCAAGCTTTTCTATTTTCAGGCTAATTATCATTTAACATAATGTAAAGGTATTGTAATAATAAAGCAGGTAAAGTAATAACTCATACACCTTTCACCATATCCCATTTTTAGTATTAAAATTTAAAACAGGAATATAGCTATAAAATTTAAAAAAAAATTACTTTATATACCGCCGCTATTATAACAGTTTTGCAGAATTTCTGATAATGAAGTCTCGTAATAAAATTGAGAGCACGATTACGAACTTTGTTTCAGTTATATAGTTTATTCCAATGCCTACTTGCGGAATAAGCTTTGTTTTGGACTAAATTTAATGGGAAATTTCAGTACAATGTAATAAGATTCGTTTAATTAGAATTAGCTCTCTTGTTAATAATCGTCTAGACATTGTAATTATTTACAAGTCTATCAATTTAAGAGTGATAGAAATATGACAATATTACGTGAATATAATAAAATTATAACTGAATGCTTAGCAGAGGAGTGTAAGGAGAACGGCGAATCGTAATACTGACATTTCCTCCCCCGCCGCGACTACCAGGAAACATCCCATTTCAAATTCATTTACAGTTTTATCCTCAGTAAAAGAAGTACAGTAAAATGTTTTTATTATCAATTATGTAAAAATTATCAATACATTGTAGTTTAAAGTTGCCGTACGAAAATTAACTGAACTGAACTTCCATGCTACATTGCCTACGCATCTTTAGCACCTTTTACCAACAATAGCTGCTGGCAGCTTTAAAAGCCTTTCATAAACCGTTAAACTCAAAAATTTTCCCCGTTTTACTTTTTCCACTTACAAAAATTATAAACAATTTACTTAATATATTTATAACTTAAATCATTGGTGTACGGAATTTGTTTCTTTGTATTTTTTAAAAAAATACACTACGAGTATTTGTTATTTAGAACTTACAAGTTATAAATATAACAACAGTATTACTTAATATGTATACTGATAACAAATTTAAAGTATTAAGTAACAAAGAAATTATATATCTGCTGAAACTTGTACTCGGTGACAGAATAAGCGTATGAAGTATGAATTTATTAACCGTTATTTTTACACATAAATAGAAAGATGTGGGGAAGAATAATCTTATTTTCACACGTTGCTTTTTAACCTCATCCATGATCTATAATAGTTGTACTGTTATTATGTCATTTAACAATTAAACGTATATTTGAAAAAAAAAAACTAAAGTTTTGGTCTCTTGTTGCTTTTTAATTAATTTATTAAGTTGTCTATATGAAAGTTACAGCAATAAGAAGGATCCGATTACAGAATTTCTCAAAGAAAAAATGGTATTTTCAATATACTTGTAAAATATCCGATATCTGAATAAATCTTCTTTACAGATACTACTATAGTTTGTGAGGATTGTGGTTTACTAAAAAAAATCTTTTTGGCTGTTTTATATTCAGTTTTAGCACTAACAAAATATCCTATAGCTTTTTAAATGTTTTTGATTACGTCGAGCAATATTAAACAAGGAGTTATGATGAGGATCTTTGTCGTATGAAAGATTACGAAAAAGATTACGAACGAAAATAATTAATATACGAATCAATCATTTAATGAGATATAGCAGATTTGAAAACCGCTAAAGTACAAACATGTCGATTATAAATCTTATAATACGTAATACATTGATAATCTAGCTCAATTTTGAAGAATGTCAACGTAAAAAATGTGGTTGGCTTTTCGTTAATACGTGTACTACCAAAAAAAAATTAAGCGTTTGTTGAAAATTTTAAGTAAGTCTTATATTTTGACAAAAAAATTACGTACTATATTTAAGATACCGTAATGTGTATAATTTTCGCGGACAATTTGTACTTAACGAAAGTGGAAAAAAAATCGTAATAAAACGTACCTCAACGTAATCTTATAAATTATATTGACTTTAAACTTGCACGGCGTACTTTCCCAATTATCTTATCTCATCAGATATCACATAAACGCTTTAATTCTTACTAAAAACACACATACATTTTGGACTTTAATACACTTTTCTTATAAATTAAAACTTTATCATATATGTATCACAGTAATGACTACCGGTAGTATATAGTATACAATATTTGCTGGCCATTTACCGTTAAGGTTTTATCAAACCCTTATGTGCTCTATGTATTTTCATGAACTAGAGTAATCTAGGCAAAAACGCATCACTATCATCGGTCAAACGTTTGTGTTTAACATATTTTAACCAAACGTGCTGCAAAAATATTTACTTACGATTTTTTGAGTATAAATTTATTTATGTCGTTAATAACACAATTCCAAAACTATTATGATTCATATAAATATAGCCTGTTATGGGTATTATTTAAGTATTAATGATCACAGCCTATTAATTGTAGATTAATATGAATGAGATATATAAAAGTCATCAAGTCAGTTGATTAGATTATCATTGATTGGACAGAATAATTAATGAAAAATAACATAAAAACAATAAAAGAAACTTTCATATTGGTAAAGTTTAAATTTTTCTAGAAATTATAATTAAACTAAATAATTATACATTCACGAGTAATTAAATTAATTCCGTTTGTAATAGTTGGTAGTAGACAATATGTTCTCATAGGTAAACAATATTTCATATTGGTTTTTCTGTTTTGAATTTACAAAATTGTAAGTAATGTTGGGAAAAGTCAATACCATAACCATACATAATTATTTTATAGCCAACTATAGTTTTTAATTTAATCTGTACGAGATTTAACGTCTTACTATTATTAACACCTCTTTAAATATGTCTTTAATCTGCCATAGGTTTTACATTCACACTTTACCAGTCACAGAGTTCACACTTTGTACACTGCTCAAATAGGAATGTTGCGAGACTTACAGTCATCCGTCTTTTATAGCGAAACGACGTTATTTCATACCCTCGTCTTTTTCATTTCAGTCTTTTAAAAAGTCAATACAATTACTATCTTACTAATAAAACGTTTGTAATAACAATTATTTTTCCTCAATATCTAACATAACTAATCTTCATTATATTTACAATGAATGTATAAAAATGATGTGCGATTTTTTGTTGTAAATTAGTGTTTATTTCAGGTTGTTTTAAAAATAGTGAAAACTATGTTTCTTTTACAAATAAAAGCTTTTAAAACGTTGCCTCTGGAATCTTTAATCTGTTGCTAATTTGATTACATTGACAAAACGTGAACATGCGGCAAACCGTATAGTCCGATGGAGCGGCAATCTATAGAAGGGCAATCAGTTGACACTAATGTAGTATGAATCCAACTCATCTCTGCATCTCTCAGTAAGTATATACGTAAAATGATAGCTTCCATGTAAGAGGTGATACAAACATATAAGTATGTTCGCTTCGTTTGGAGCTGTTATAGTATATTGTTGCACATAACAACGAAATTTGTGAATAAAAAAGTCAACATAAATTTTCGTGAAATTTTCGAGGTACGCAGAAAAAGGGTATTTGAAACAAAATATCATGGATATTAAATATAATTAATTAATTTAGATTTTGCGTATTATTCGATAGTTTAATCAAATAACAAAATTTAACCAAAAAATATTTTTTTTACTTAACTTTTTATTAATTTTATTTATATATGCTAAGGTGATGCTATAGTGGACTAGAATAAATAATTAATGAAAACTGAGCTTTTCAAACCGCTTCTAGTGTCTGGGCTATCCTAAATTTTACCTTGAAATAAACTACGCAACATTTTAAGTTCTTGAATATAATACTCTTTGGTAACATCATTATCGCAATTTTTTATAATATCTGACCTACATGAAGGACGTCGTTCAATTTTTAATATAGACTTAAGTAACCTGGTTTTAACTTAATAATTCGTATAAATGATGCCACATGTTGTTTAAAATATTAAAGAATAACTTTGTGATATTAGACACATATGCTTCAAATTTATTTTTGTATATTTTATACGATTTAAACAGCAAGTTACCCAAAATGTTGATTATAATTTTCAAGTGCAATATTTACATATTCTTCTAAAAACTTATTATGTAACATATTTTTAATAGAATGTTGTACAATATTTATAGCAGCATCAAAAATTGAAATACACATAAATTCACGATTAAAAAAATGGCTTCTGCACCTGAGTTTGGTAGTAACGTAAATGAACGCCATTATCCCTCACAATAATCTTAAATCACTCCGGCTTAGTGTTTCGATTACAGACAAAGGTTCATTGGGAAAACCCACATTATGACGGTACTTATATAATTGTACAGATAAGCACAATTGATAGGCACTTTTATTATCCAATGGTTCACTATTTGAAAGAGTGATATATATATATTCTTTAGTAGGGTTCAGTATCTTTGAGTTTAAAAACAGTTATTTACTTCTCAAAATAAAATTAAAGTACATAATTCTGTGAAGTAGACAACAATATTTATTCCAAAAAATACTGATTTTGGGGGTTTTTTTAACACATGTGCCATTCATGATTAAAAAAGTAATGTATTATACTTTAAAAAATCTAATAAACTTTAATAATGTTTGCAATTCTTCGATCATTTTGTAATGCTGTGTATTTAGGCTTTGGCAATAATTAAAAAAAATATCAACATTAACGTTTCTAACTAATAAAGAAGATGGAAAGAATAAAAATAAGTTTCAGTAAATTATTTTCTGAAAGCAATCGAGTATGCATTGTATTGTGTTAATAGAAAAATAAGAGTAATAGCGAATGGTAGCAGATAAATTGCTCGATAACCGTACGCATCACAAATTGTTTGCTTAATTCTCCACTTCCCTATGAGCTCACATTGGCAAACAAAACGATCCTGTCCAGTTTTTTAATAAAGTTCTTATTGTTCTTTTTAAACATGGCCCGGTTTTTTAAAATTATAAGCTGAAATGATATATTTTTAAACTTAATATTACTACTAACTGTTTTAACTATCAATATGCAAAATGGTTGCAATAGTTTAAAACGAGTAAATAATAGCATTTTTTTTTTGTTATATTATTATTTTTTCCGGGGAGTTAAATTTATTAATTTTCAGTATAAATACAATCGAATATATTAATATATTTACACTTCTTCTAGAAGCTTTGAACTATTCGCCAGGAAACAGCTAACTTCGCTCAACGAATACAATAATCTCACTTTATGTTGCCTTACTCTGCCGGATGCTTTATTACATTTGCTTACAATTTTAATAAAATTACCAAAAAGGAAATATATCAATGTATAGGTGAGGCTACAGAATTAAATTGAAAATACGTTGCAGAAATTTTAAGTTACACTTTTATCTATGACGTTGAATCAAAATTGTGATATGCAAGTACATAGTGCCATGATAAAATCTTTATATCTAGATTGTTTGAAATCACGTACTTATTGATACGTGAAAATTCCCTAATTCATTATGTTCTAGATATCTTTAAAATTTCTAGAAACTTTTCTTTTTTATAATTACATTGTATTATTTAAAAAAAAATTGTCAATGCGGTGCTATAGTGAAATTGTGTCTTCCGATAAGTTTAATATTAACCTTACTATCTTTGGTTTACGTTTTATTATTTTTTAATAAGTAGACTCGCTTAGGGTCAATGTTCCATTTAAGTTGCAATAGGGTATGAATATGAGGCTGTGGCACAATGGTATGCATCCCCCTCGGCTTGCTTCATCCCAACTTGCCACAATACGACTTTTCAAACCTTTCTCAGCTCGTTTTTGTTTCATTTTCCGTCGTCGTCGTCGCAGATGTTTCTACTAAAACCCGGGCTTCATCTTCGGATTAGTACTTGTTATGTTGCCGTGCTGTTTATTACACATTGTTATATGTACGGAAGCTTAAATATTTAACTGTTTAGCTTCTAACAGAATCTACATACGACAATTAAACAGTATATAAGAAAATGGACGTTCTTTTATTATGATCAGATTAATCAGTATTAAATTGTAATTCACGTTTTATGTAATAGAATAGAAAATACTTTATTGCACACCAAAAAATATAGGAATTAATAAATCACATTGTTTGTTATATGATAAATGCACTGTGAGTGATTTCTTCCAGACAACCTTTGGATGGAAAATATGTAAAGTAATAAGTAAATTTGGTGTGGGTGTTTGTTAGGAAATATAATATAAGAATAAATGTAGTAACGTATACTTATCAACACATACATGAATATTCAAAGTAACTTATTTGTATAATGAAGATAGAATTTACTGACAATAACTACTAATAGCAGTACATATTATATTTATAAGTATTAAACCTTTAGTAATTCATTACAATAGAGAAATGTATTAAACTTATAACAGTATCAACATAGTATTTCAGCGATCAGGTAAACATTAACGAGAAGCAGCATGGTGACTACAGTTACAAAGTCTGACCAACGCCGAGAAAATTACGTGAAAATTTACATAATAGAGAATCCGTGGCTCCCCAGTCCTTTGAAAGTCGGACCAATGGACCGCTCCGAGTGACACCGTTGCACATTAAATTAACATCTCTTTTACTTTGCTTGTGAAGTCTAGACCACCACGCTGGGCGAACAACCTACGCAATACTTCTTTATCTACACCATACTCGTATATTATTACATAGGTAAGGTTACATATCCTGCCATATTGTGCTTGTTGCATTGAAACGAGACGAAAGTCTGTTTACTCAAGTAATTTCTCTAACTCACTATTCACTCTACAAACCGAAACAATGTAATGTTTGACTGAAATAGGCGCTGCAGTGGTACATAACTAGACAGTCTCCGGTAACAAAGTCCAACCACGAAAAAAATGTTTTAATCAATATCACCAAAAACCACCAAAGTTTTTTTTAAGTTATTATGTAATTGCACATAAAAAATCATAATACAATGGAGAATAGGTTGCTCTGTATAAAACAGAACTCATTAGTAGTATTTCCCCTTTACAACAAACCTTACGACTAAATCAGTTATTACCGTGTACGTAAACAAAGATCACAATGTTTATTAACACAATAAGAAAATTACTCACTGGAAATTATATACACAGTATATAAAGCACGATGAAATCAATTTACTACAGTCTTTTTTAATTCAGTACTATTACAGGAAAAATATACGCTCCATGTGCCAATTAACAGACACGTGATAGAAAAAACGTGTTGCTTTAAAAACAGAGGATAAAATGAAACTTTATAAACAATCTGTAAAACAAAAAACACACCAATGACTCGTTATTACGAGAGAATAGTAGTAAAAAGTAAACACTATTAGACAGACACAAATAAGGAAATATCCGCACAAAACTTGCTCGGTAGTAAAGTTGTTCATTGTTAGATACTAGGTAACACGGTGTCTAATGTAATTATCTCTTTCCTTATTTTATCATAAGGGAGTTTACTGATATACATAATTTCAATGTGAATAGAGTTTCAATTGTGGTTTCCGTATAATCTTTTCCAAGACTTGCGTCCTCAATCAATGTCATAAATATGCGTTAGTCTTTAATACTCTCAACCTACCACTAGTGATTATCTGTTTAATATTGTATTAATTCATGGCATTTCATATAAAATTTTTGTTCTGTTTATTATTTAAAAATAAGAAATGGCACAACAAAAAAAATCTTAAGAATCCTTTTGTATTGGGACTTATTATAAGCGTACTGTTGTAGAAAATAAAATAAAAGGTACATGTCAAAGCGATTACTAGGCAATATTGTTCGAAAGGAGCTTACATGTGTTTGCTTTCCAGCTTGAGTTCTGCTCCTAACCCCATTCCACTATTGCAGTAAGTAGTAGTAAAAATTGTATATAGAGGCAACTCGTTCGCTTTATATATTGTAACAAATACGTAGTAATATGGTATTTAAAATTTAGTACAAAATTTCGTTTGTGAAAACTAAATCGGATTGTATGCTGGTAAAGCGTTTAGTTTGCAAACTGTACAGTCTCTCCTTACAAACACAAGATAGTTCTTGACATTTTTTAATGATAACTTATGCACAAATATGTTTTAGTTTGGCTACAGCGTTATAGTCCATATGTTTTCTCTAATTTTATATGAAAAACTGCATTTTTTCTTTATTTAAGCCATTGCTGAAATTATACCTCACCTGGAAGGTGTGATTGGAAAAATTCTATAACTTCATACGGCGAACGTACTATGTTAATAGAAGTCTTAGATGAAGTTGCTAGTTCTAGAACTACTCCTTGCTTAGTCGGTTTTTACGAAACATCGGGCGTAGAGTAAAGAAAATATTATAAACCATATTCCCTATTTTACTTTAAATTTCATTATTGATTTGATGAATAAAAATTTGTTTTTATGTTGCTTAAGACAACTAAGGCTTTTTGTAGTTGTTATTATATTAGTAATTATTATAATTAGTTAAATATCACAGCTGTTGTGGATTTTAAACGACAATTAAGTAAAACAGTGTACATTTTTATTTTATGGAGAGAATGACGTTAAGTCGAAGTGACAAGTAAACAATAAAACAGAGTTATGTATAAAAACTATAAAGAAGGTTAGTTTCAACACCAGCAAACACGTTTTAAAATGTTTGTTTGTTAAAATTTTATTATTTATGATTTTAAGTTGTATTTACAAATTATTTCTTAAATTCAAGCATGATTCTTGTGCGGGTATAAATATGACCGGATACGGACAGTCGCACTCCGTCCGCCGGAGTATACAGACCCCTTAACAAGTCGTTACGCTGTTGGACAAATATGAGAAGATTCTGCAAGACTACGTTTTCTTAACACAATGGACAATCCTCAAATCTATGTCAGTTCAGTGCCGTGTTGGTGTCACCAGTATCGCTTACGTCATGACTTCTTAAAAAAATACTTTAAGAGAGAGTGCTCCTAAATTTTTATACAAAGTCATTCAGTCCAACAACCAATTTAGTACAAGTAATCATAGTTATATTAAATTTGTAAAAGTAATCCATAAATCAAAGCATCATAAGTATTTAAACGTTTGTACAATTTTCTTACAAATACTTTTTGTTACAAGTGTATTTGTTATAAATATTTGATAACATATTAGATGTCTGAATAGTTTTTCAAAGATAGTTTGACTTTTAAGTATTACATTTATCGATTAGAACTTGTCTACAACTCGTTTAATTAAAAGGGAATCTGCTCCTCCAGCATAGTTAAGCCCGTGTTTGTTTCCCATCTGTGCAGTTTCCCTGCTTCCCAAGCTTGCACCCCGAGTTAATTAATATAATATGTAGTACATTTACCTACCTACATTTATATTCTATAAAGATGTATCACGTGTTATGTTACATAGTTGTAGCAAATTTGTTTAGAAATTATCCAGTCTATTATAAAAATATGATTAAAAACAAAGTTATTCTTACCACCTTAACTATATGGACAGACGCTTAAAAAAATCGATCAACCGATAGACGCCCCCTGCTGGACAAAATCTTCCCAAAGATCTCCAAATCTCTGGGCAGAGCTTTACCATTAAGTAAACTTTCTGCTATCTACGTTGCCAGAATTTGTATTAAAAAAAATAATTTTGTAATTTAACATAGCTTATACAGTTTACGCAAAGCTGTGAATATTTTTTTCTCTTTATCTAGTAAATACATTATGAGAATGACTTTAGTCGGTAATAATTTCTATAAAAATAAACCTTTTACAAGATTACTTAAATGGTGTTTGAATGTTTAACGTCTTACTAAACCAATACCTCGCGTTTATGCATATTTAACAATGTAGGGGAATACCTCGGTAAAAACTTAATAACTTCTTATAAGGATTATGTGTACACGTATAACTTTGTGCAGGTTATAATGATGTAATATTTACCATGGTTGACGATATACATTCAAAGTGGTGTGAATATCAATGGTACAGAAATATTTTCTTTCTCTCTCACATTCGTATTCGTAATCGAATCTACATAACTTCTTTGTAAAACGTACTAAGAATTTGAGAAATCATAACAGATGTTTTTAAAACTATTCCTTGTAATGTGTAAAAAAAGTTGAATCAAAATATTTTTATAGAAAGCAAACATATTTACTAAAACATTTTACTCGTATAATATAAATCGTGTAAAGAGGAGGTAAAGAGGAGGCAGACCTCTTTTTTCTGAAAATGTCCTACTATCTACAACAATAACAAAAACCAATTTTGGATCTCATGGATCTATACCAATCTGTTTAAATATTATTTACCGTGATTTTGATATCCATATTTAATATAATTTGAATGATAAGTAGAAAGCATCGGTTTTGGCTGCCATTGGGTGACGAAACAGTTTTAGTTTATCCGGTCAACTTACGAAAGTACTTGAGTAACAGTAACATTAAAAGTATCGGTTCGGTTTTTCCCGCTAACATTTTTGTTTAAGGAACATTTCGCAGTATAATTTATTGGGTAACAGAAATGGTGTTTTTGCAATCGGTCTCTCATTTACGTTCATCATTATAACAGTATGGAAACCAGTGTTAATAAACATAACTCAATATTCATTCCATTGGGACTAGGAGAGAATCGTGGTTATTTGTCGATCACAAGTGCAGGTTGTTGATATCACATGTACACGAATGCTATTGCTCTAACATATCTTTTTCCTCACAATGTGTTCCTTCAAGGTAGGGGTCATTGGGTAATTAACCCACTACTCTTTGCGACGTACAACGAATGACAGCATTGAGCTACAATGGTTTCAGCGTTCATTAAGTTTATAGAAACGTCCTTCACTCGGAAAAAAATGTAATAAAGAAACTGTGCCGTCAAAAGCCTTATCAATCAATGTTACAAAGTAATCCTGATCGATGGTCAGCATCAGTTTATTGCACTTGCATTCATCGTTTGCTCTTATTAAACAGGTTGCAATGCAGTCGTTTATTTCATATTAATACTTCAGTTACATCTTTAATTCTTCTATCATAAAAACGAAGAAGACTCGGCGGATACATTAGTTCTATACAATGTCATAAAAATTGCTTTGTTTAACAACTTTTACTCATAACACGATACTGTAAAACCATAAATATTTTAATGTTTTACCACTATGACTCTAAATGTTAAATGTAAGAAAAAACTGTTTTTGAATTACGAGCGACAATAGGTCCATGGAGAGTCGTTTAATTTGATTAATAAGGTAGGTAATATAATAAACGCAATAGTAAGGGCTGTGTAACAATGTTATTATTAGATTTAATCTTGTAGCTGGGAGTTAGCTCCATATTAATTAGTACGCTTTACCCAAACGTACAAACAAGAACTTACGAGTTATAACTTATTATTTAAATGAATTATAATTAATTCAAACATTAAACGCCATTGTGGGTCTTGTAATTGTACTATGACCATTCATACTTATATATATAAAATAGGTTCAATTGTTTGAATATATTTGTAACAGGTTGTGGTAAATTATGTATCTATGTATAAACACAAACTAACACAGTTTTATATTTAAACGCTGAACTGTCACAAAATTTGTTATACCGTTATTTCTTCAGACGGTAGCCGTAGATCACCATCATATTCACTTTCATCATTGTCTGCTTATTGACAAATTACATATACACTGAGCTTAATGGCCATTATGTACTAGTGAAGTAAATACAGAGGCATAATAATTCAAAACTTAAAGTACTATCTTTTAATGCTAAAGTCTCAATGACTGAGACACACTATGATGAATAACATAATGTGTAGTGTATGTCCGAGAAGTGTACTAAACTGTTTATCGACTATTTATTTATCTATAAGGTACGTAAGATTTACAAATGAAAATATCGGTTAACTAATCATTATCAATAATCTTATTAAGTTTTAGATATGGGTCTATACGATATACCCTCCGCCGATGAGCATCTATTGTTTTTTTCTATATATAACAATATAAAAGTAAAATGTATTTACACAAGCGTTGATTCGAAATTGTGAAAAAATTTCGCTATCTTTATAAGCCGTACTTATGATCTAGAATGATCGTTACGCGTAATTAGAAATGATAAAGTCGCATTATTTAAAATTTGTGTACGTACTCCGATTTCCAAGGAATTAAACATACGTGCTGATTAATTTCGTTACAGATCATTACAAATCAATTCAGGCTTGGTAAAACGCGACCAAAAAATTATTATATCGTATGATTTTATCTTATTACTAGCTAGCTGACCCGACAGACTTCGTTCTGTCAAAAAAAAAATGGAATGTTCTTTGTTCCTGCCTATTTTATAGCCGGGGCAAAAAAATCTCCTGAACAGAACCGTCACCCTGGTTATGGGCGGTGTGTGGGGTTCAGCACTATATATATTCATCTTATAAGTAATATTTAAATATTAGAGGGTTCCTGAAGAGTGGCCAAAGTACATAAGTTATAATATTTACTATAATAATTTTTTAGGAACAAATAACTGTCGCATTCCAAATCTTTTTGACAGAATGTAGTCTGCCAGGTCCGCCAGATGGTAACGCGGTTTCTGCTCGACTGATGTATTGACGTGAAAACGAATGCAGTTTATGTCGCGCGCCGAAACTAAAAGAAAAGAAATAATATCGCGAAGCCGACCAAATTGAAAATCAGTATGGTGGATCTTTAGCTCTTACATTTTGTGAGTATTTATGTTATTATTTCATTCGTTTTAATTTCGGCACGCGGCGTTAGATCCTCCGACGCGCACACGCACACTGTTTTGATGGAATAATTGAATTTGAACCTTGTGCAGCTGTAATAAAGTGCAAATTGGCTCTTTAGCGTTACGAACGCACCTACATTGCTTAGACAGCAGTGAAAGCTTGTAATTTAAAATGAACTTTTGTTAGTTTGTTTCTGGTTTCTGGTTACTCGTTACTCGTTACTCGTTACTGGTTTCTGGTTTCTGGTTACTGGTTTCTGGTTACTGGTTTCGAGTTTCTGGTTGCGGTTTCTGGTTTCTGGTTTCTGGTTTCGGTTTCTGGTTTCTGGTTTCTGGTTTCTGGTGTCTGGTGCCCGGTGTCTGGTTTCTAGATGTCATATGTCATATCTCAGATTTCTATTTTTCCATTTTTCATTTTCCACTTTGCATTTTCCATTTTCCTTTTTAAATTTTCCATTTTCCATTTTCCAATTTTCAATTTTCAGTTCTCAATTTTCATTTTTCAATAACAAAGTTGCTTGAGAATATATTTATATGTAGAGAGAGTGACAGAGAGCATAATGTTTGAGAGATATAGAATTCGTTGTCATCCCCACTCCGTGCTGTGTACTGGTGAGAGGTGACACCGGTACACACGTGGAGGGGATCACTTACCAAGTGATAATATTTTTTTTTTTGGAGTTTACAGCCACGCGGTTTGTTACGTGGCCATGTATAATTGATGATATCGAGCGAGACAAAAATATTACAATGACTATTAAAAAGCAGGGGTTGGTGATAGAAAAGTGAAAATTTAGGGTTGTATGTATTTTTTGATGCCACACAATAATAAAATAAAATCGAAAAAAAAAACCCAAAAAATTAAAAAAAAATTTTTGGTGTGGGCAACCCTGATCACTTAGGGGTTTGAAAAATAGATAGTAGCCGATTTTCAGACCTACTAAATATGCATAAAAAATTTCATCAAAATCGGTTAAGCCGTTTCGGAGGAGTATGGGAACGAACATTGTGACAAGAGAATTTTATATATTAGATTATCACGCGCTTACATCAATGATCACATGGTTTTAATTGTTACGTTTGATCATTGTAATCATTACTACTCCGATATTTAACTTTATTATAAATTTATTTTGCACTAAAATCATTTAGTTTAAATAAAATAAATAACTCTGCTGTAACTGTTAAAAGTAAAAAGTTTAGATACGAAAGGGATTTCATGTTTTGAAGTAAGCATGCCATGTTTGACTTACCACATTTCAGTAAAAATATAATTTGTCATATTTCCATAGCCTAATTTAAACCTATTACATGTTTAAACCGAAGTTAAAAACACTTATGTCGTTTATAAATATATTACGGATTAAAATGATAGCGTTGCTTTCTTTTTATTAATCTAAGCGACGACACAAGCAAATCGATAACGCGTTGCGATTCACTTGACCATTACACAATGTGTTATGATGTTTATAATTACATATTAATCTTGTTACCTTGAAACGAGATATTATATCTTAATAAATCAATAAGTTCTCTAGCTACACGCCCTTGAAACCGGAACACTATTATGCACGCTACTGTTTCACTGTGTAAAAAGTTTACTGTGTTGGTGGAACAATTTTAAACATGAATATTACTTCATTATCAATTTGAATTCAATGGATAAACATCAACTGATTAAAGCGATGTAATAATGGGCGTATTATGGATTTAAATAGGGAAAACCCTATTATAAATACATTTATATACAATCAACGAAGCCAATGTATTTATCACATACGTTATCGTATTTTGTAAATCAAAGTCTACAACATATATTAATTCAGCAGAATGTTTGTTTGTATAGTTTAATCCATAATTGTATAAATTATACAAATACTTTAGAATAGGAGTGTCCGTTAATCTGTATTATCGAAATAAAAGCTTTTTACTTACTTCATATGAACTTACACCCAAAAATAAAAAAAAGTGTTACGTCCATCAGCAAGATCTGTCGACTATAACACATACCAATTTCCGCAACTTACTTCTTCTTCTTCTTTCCGGAACTTACTGCTGGTTTTTATTTTTTAAAACGGATGTTGAGTTTTGATGACCATAGTCGATGTTATTTTTTATTTATTTATAATTAAACAGGGAGTAAACAAAGTTAGAGTTATCCCTCTTATACAACTTAGTTTATGATGGATCTATAATTTCATAGTCAGCAACATTAACTAATTAATTACACATATTATATTAACATACATACGCACACTGCTTATAAAGATGATGAAACATGCAATCTTTTTGATATAAAGATATCGAAAAGAATGCAACACAATTTACCCTCATTATTTTCTTTGTAAAGATATGAACAAACCACATAAGTATGACAACGTCTGTATGGTATCAACTAAAGCTATCAGGTAAATAGGGATTTCTAATAATCTTATCACATTTTTTAATCTTCAAATATCGAGAATATACATACAACACTGTGCTGAGAATTTGTTATTGTCTTCCTTGTAAATAAATATATGACCAAAAGACCAAAGGACCATAAAGGTATACTTTTACCATAAAGTACTTAAGGAGTAATGTAGATTATTCCTTAAGGATTAGATAGTATTTTTTTATAATTGACAGAGAGAAAGCAGCAACCAAGTTGCGGCACGGAGTTGAGACTTCAAAGAAATTAATGAGTGTTAGAAACTCTCGACGTGCTAACGCCAACTTGATTAGTTTGGACGCAAACCGGAACATAGTTAAGGAGAGCTCTTACAGAAAATCTCCACTAATTGCAGATAGTCTCGAAACGTTGTTTGGAATGTTTTATAATTTAATTAAAATTAAGGCTGAATATCACATAATTCCATCGAAAGTAGCATTATTCTTGGCAAAATGTAGCGTTTGATTTGACGAGGAAAACTTACAGACAAGACAACAATGTACGTCTTAACTATTTCTAAAGTTATTAAGCGGATTAGCAAAGTTAAATCGAGGCTATTCCCATAAGGGAAGAGCAACTTTTCCCTTCTATCTTATTTTGAAAAAGTCTGTGGTTTCTTGTTTCCTGAAATTCTAAGCATAATTTATTTAACCAATTTATAAAAAAGAACTTTTTATTTTTTTACAGATAAATTATGAACTTAAAATTATCAATTCAAATTATTTTTTGCGAGAAATTTTAAAATATTACAAAGATAGCTTCAGTTGATAATAATTAAGTTAGTTTGGTGACATCCATAGTACGTATTTCATGCACGTACATCGGTCTCCAATTAACATCGTCATTTGATTACCTATATATCTCCGTTACGTAAAATGATAAATTTTTGTAAACATATTTACAATTTTATGATAAATATAGTAATTTCAGAAAAGTTTTAATGCTCAATCAACGACGACCATGAAAAAGATACACTATTTCTAAAGTCTAATGTATCCTACAAAAAGGAATTAGATGGACTGTTACCCTACATTCAATTTTTAAACTAATGATTGTGCCCCAATTTTCGACTTTCTGCACCATTGCTCTTTTAACATAAAACTTAACACTAGTAAGAGAAATGCTTATCAATTGTCCGTTTTTGTGTTAGTATATATAAACAAGCAGTCATATCTATATCCTCCAAATAAAGCAGCGATGGAAGTATTGAAAGTCATCTCCATCAACTGAGACCTTGTACGAATAGAGTTATCAATAATCTATCTATAATACATATCTATCTATTACAATATCAATGAACTAGAAACTTATTAGTGATTAGTGTCTGTTACTGAAAACAGTCTGGGTAGGTTTTGTGCTAGCCTTTTTTCGAGAAATAAAAGGGTGGATATTTGTACCCATAATACCTGTAAGTATAATGAAACCGCAGCTAGTGATATTATTGGAGAAACGTTACTAAACAACATATGTGTCACAAAAAAAAATACTATATTGCGCAGTGAAAATATCATTACTAGCGCCATGTTATTAAAAGACGTAACTTGTCATATTATATGAAGGTCTTGTGCTTAGCTGAAAAAAAAAATGTTATAAAAAATTTATTATTCTTTAAAAGTTTGTTTCACAATATAGAATACAACATTCACTTTTCATAAAAATTTCAAAAGTTCTTTTAATTTTAAAGAGGACGGACTATATTGTTAAACTAAACTTCTCAAAAGTAGATGTCATCGCGTATATTTATTTTTCTTTAACACTTAATCAAAGTACGTAAAAGTTTAAACAAAATGAAACTGCATTCACCGTAAAATTAATTTTTTTTTTTAAATTACGTTTTATTAAATGTGTAATATTCGCGTAAGTATGAGAATCAATCATATAAATATGATTACATACATTGGACTGTATGCTAATTGTTTAATTGAAACATGTAATGATTAAATTGCATAATACGGTTTTTAATGAGAACTAACAGGAAAAGTAACATTTATAACTATGCCAGTAACGTGGATATAAGTATATGAATCATTAACAAATCAGAATGCCGACGTAGATATTTCTAAGTTGTAAACGTTTTTTTAATGGAGTAAAAAAACACATTATCTATTATTAAAATAAATTCGTAGATACCCACAGCACAATTAACCTCTCATACAATCATATGTATATATACATACATATATATATATATTTATATATATATCTAAGATAATATATAGTACTTATTTACAACGTGCTATAAGTTAAACCTAAACTTTAACCCTTTGTTTATTACACCAATATTCACAAGTGTAATATAACATTTAATGCAGTTTTCAAGCTAAGTACATCTTGTAATTAATGTCTAATTAAATGTAGTAGTTTAATTATAGAATATAATTTATGCACATAAAAACTTTTTTTAATCTGTCAAGTTTTAATCACATTTGTTACAGGATAATTGAAGACACGAATCTCTGATAAAACCCACGCAGTTAACGTGAAGCTGATTCAGGCGTTTTAGATTTCCCAACTTGCAGGAAATATAAGCTTGAAACTACTTTATATTACAGGTACTTTGATTAAACTATATCAGTTGTGTATTGATGTCTCAATGGAACCAGACGTACAAGTGTAGTGACGAAACAAAAATTATTGGCTCTTAAATTTGCTTTGGAAGAGACAATAGACTTCTAACATAAATTGTGTGAACTATTTCAACAGTGAATTTGAATTTTTTATTATTTGTTATTCATTGAAAACATTTATTAAAATATTACCCCATAATAATGTCATTCATAATAAAACGTTTATAAATATTATTGATTGTAACCAATTATTGATTAATCAAGTGGTGGAATACTACAAAAAAAACTCTAAAACATCATGCTTAAATACTGATATAGAGCGATCTGATAAAGTGCCGATACCAAAATATTATAAATTGGAGACAACAGATTATTAGCCATCATAAACTAATAAAACTCAAAGCAAAGCTAGTGATTAAGATAATCGAATATAATTTTATTCTCAAAGCATTACATAGTATAAAAATGATTTTCGCTATTTTGCTTGTCACGTTAGTCACTGGATTAGTTCTGTTACAAGACTTTTTTAAAAAGCGTACACGGCGATGGAAAAATCTCAACAAGTATCCAGGAAACCCGCCTCTGCCGCTAATAGGGAACGTTCTAGAACTAGGATTTGACGCAGATGGTATGTATTAACCTTTAAACATCAAACTCTAACATTACTTAAAAGTTTCGTTGTCTTCTCAGGATATTTATTTTATCTCTATATTAACTAAAATGAACAGTCAGTATATAACCTTTACAATAGCCTTGAAATTTTGTATATCGATGAAGAAATTGACACAACTCATTGATGGCGACTTACAGCAGCGTACAATTTAGTAGTCATCTGTAGTCATTTCAGAGATTAGTTATTTCAAATAGATTATATCCGTATAAATAAATAAAACAAGCATATTTTCAAAGTTTCCTGCCTTCTAACGTCAAATAAATTAAGTGAAGTCTCGTCAATGTCGTTTCAACTGTTCCAGATATTATATTAATAAAAACAATTAGACAAAAATGTTTAAAAAAGTTTTAGTGACATGTATTCGCGTAATTTAAAGATTTAAATGTAGATTACTTTATTTATTTGCAAAGATCCTGTGTATTAAATTTTATAGAATTTGCAATACTATTGTAACATCGACTTGGCAGAATTCTTCGACTAGTATTTAATGTATTACTGGAGTTAGGTCTCTATTGCCGAAAACCGTTTAAATATTACAATATTTTTGCCTTCAAACACAAACTCGGATGATCAAATATTATGTTTTACGCATCCAGGCCTCTGCCGCAATATAACCAATTTATGTACTTAACACCATTTGAATTATATAAAACACCTTCTTTGTCTATCCTGTGATGATATCACAATAATGATATGAAAAACAAGAAAAATAGCTTTAGAAGATAAAAAAACAGTATAGTCATAGTCAATATCCGATTATGCGAAACGAATCTTATTTCAATCATGTCTAATTATAAATGATATCTTCATATTGATTTTTGATAATATTCGTAAATCACTTTCATAATGTTACCAATATAAGCAAAAATTATAAGTAGAATAGGATTAGTAAAGTAGGCGTATAAAGATTATACGGATTTTGATAACTTTTTATGATACTAGGTGACATGCTTTTCACATGATAATACATCAAAAATTCAATTCTTACTCTGCTTATCTACTTTAAAAGTTTCATGATAAGTTTCGCTACTCCAGTAATTTCACTCAATAACACCCTTTAAAGCGGAACATGGTAAAGTGTAAACTCTACTGCTTGGCGGCGGAAATAAGCGCTGTATTAGTGACTATCTAGACCACCATTCTACCTACTAAATTTTTAATTATCATAAACGTTAAGTTGAATGTACTGTACTACATACGTATTACTGGAGCCAAAATATTACGTAGTTTATAATTTATCGTATGTAGCTCTTAAACAAAACTTAACTTAATATGTGTCATTATTATCATCATCAGCCTATAGACGCCCACTGATGGACAAAGGCCTGATCTGTAAACAGGTTATAAAATGTAATAAAATAAATAAACATGCGTTGGAATGGGACACTACTGGGACTCAAAGTATTCTCTCAGGAGTCAAGGCTATTCTCAACAAAATAATTATTATTGATCTAAATCTAATAATTTATTACGATAAAGTTTCTTTTACCACTTATCGTTATTAATATTAATTGTATCACCCTTGACATATGTATTCTAATAGACAAGGCTTAGGTCCCTTGCTTTGCTGATGGTTGCTTGGAAGGAAAGATTAGGATAAACAAAGTAATTTTTATCTTTGCAGAAGCGTCTAATAGATTAATGGACATGTGGAGACAACACGGAAAAGTAAATTTCCGTTTAACTGTGGGAAGTGAAGACTGGCTACTCCTATCTGAGGCTGATGACGTTGCGGTAAGATTTACCGTTTCGTTCTTGTCCTAATTTCTTTGCCAAGTTCAACGTACATTCGGAAGTCATAATAGATACTAAACTTTGACAAAACCCAGTTAAAAAAAAATTACATTAAAGATTTGTCTTTGCAAACTACAAGAAAGAATGCTCAGAGACAAAACATATCATCATGTGCTGACATAGCAATGGTTTAGACAGGTTAGAAAGCCGACACGTATTTTGTAAAAAAAACCCTGATAATGGGTAGATGAAAATACTACAGCAAATATGTGATAAAAGAAGGATTCAGAACATAAAGTTAAAGTTTTAAATTATTATCTGCTAAAACCAAAATATTACAATGCCATTTTACAACTAAAATTAACGAAGTTATAATTTTTCAGACAATTTTAAGTAGTCCCACTGAGCTTGCAAAACCACTGGAACGGAATGTGGCGATGATGCCATTTTTTGGAAATTCAGTATCAACATCAGAAGGTAATACATATGACCGATTCTTACTATTTGTTTATAAAATAATGTCTAAACATTATAATTGAGCCTAAAGAGCACTGTCGTATATTAAATTACTAGGTTTACAAGAAATCACTTTCCCAATTGAGACGAGCGCAATGTGTTGCTTTGTTAAGAAATATTAAACAGCTTCACGTTATTTTAGACAAAGTGTCAATTTATAAAGAAAAATTTATAATAATAATTTTTAGTTTTATTGTTACATAAAATGGAAAAATAAAATTCAAATATGACTGATGTTACATAATAACACTATTATAACAGGAGAAAGGTGGCGATCGACGCGTAAACTCATGAACCCTAGTTTCCAATACAAAACTTTGGAAAAAAGAGTAGCAGACGTAAATAATTATTGCGAAAATTTATTTAAATTATTTGATGATCATTCTGGAAAAGCGAGTTTGGACTTTTATCGTTATTTACGGCCGTATATGTATGATTTATTGTGCCGTGAGTATAAAATAATTTTTTTTTTTGTAAACTAACCAATTATCAATGAAAATTTAACGATCACTTAATAATCCACACATTTATATTGCAGATTCACTTATGGGAGTTAACTTTCAGCTCCTTAATAATTCAGACCATCCATACTTAGAAGCTAGTAGACAGTAAGTCAATTGTGCTATTACAAATATTTAAATACGTAAAAATTTAAACACTTTTAATTTAATTTATTTTCGTGTATTTTTTACAGAGTTATTAATATAGTAACAATCAATTATTTCTCTTATTGGAGAAATATTCGTGCTCTTTTCGTCCTGACTCCATACTACAGAGAGATGATGGCTATAATAAAGACAATTCGCAATCAAAGCACCAAAGTAATTTCATACTGATAAATTTTTTTAACGCAAAATTTTATTTACATAAATACTTTACCGTCTTTAAAATATTACAATTACATTGACTGTTTAAATTTTTACAGATTATTGCGGCAAGAAAAGAAAAATTGGAAAAAATCATTGACGATACAAAGAGCAATAACAAAAATGTTGATATCGAAATAGACAAATTAATATCGGATAAGTTATGTGACGATGCTTGCCTTTTAGATAAATTCATTCTGAGTAAGTCGATTAATGGGGAATCCATTCCAGACGATGTAATAAATGAGGAAATCAGCCTTGTGTGCTTCACGGTATGTTGGTTTTGTTAATACCGTACGGAGTAAGATATGTATGTACGCCTCAAATAACTGATGATAATCTTTTATTTATTTAAGGGTCACTACACAACAACAATGACAATGAGTCATACGCTATATTGCCTAGCTAATCATCCCGAAATTCAAAAAAGGGTATACGAGGAGCAACTTTCAGTGTTTAACAATGATATTACTAGGAAACCAACCAATATCGATTTAACTGAGATGAAATATCTTGAAGCAGCCATCAAGGAGAGCATTCGTGTAATACCTACAGTTACAAAAATCGGAAGGCAACTTAAGAACGATCTTGTGTTCAAAGGTGTGTATTAATCTACTACTTGTTATAGACAAATTTTCAATAACGTACTTTTTTAATACACGTATATAATAATAGATACTCATACTGTAGTAATATTACCTTGGTTGGAATTTATTATGAAATAAGAAATGATAACAACTTTTTTTGACCGATATCCTCACCTTATCTTAATTGGTGGATATTATAATCTATGTTGCAGATGGCCGCATCGCTCCGGCCGGAAGTTCAGTAATTGTATTTTTCGAGGCAATGTTTGCTGACCCCAAAATGTTTCCGGAACCTGAAAAATATAAACCAGATAGATTTTTGAACAATATGCATCAATTTGCCTTTGTGCCTTTTAGTGCGGGACCAAGGAATTGTATCGGTAAGTTTGATATTATATCATATGGATGATTTCTTTAATGAATAAATTTGTAATATTTTAACACATTTTTTTTGTTTAGGGTTCCGTTATGCTTGGGTAGCTATGAAAGCGACTCTATCAAATATATTACGAAGATATGAAATCCTCCCTGGAGAATCTGGTACAGAGCCGCAATTCAAATACAGAATAATAACAGAATCGGAAAATGGTATACAATTGAGATTGAAGAAAAGGGAACATTATTAAGTTGATTGATTCGACAAGAAAATCAATTTCAAATGGATTTTCTTATGTTCAGTTGTTTGATTAGATTTAGACTATTAGTAAAATAGGTATTGCATTTAGTATAATGAGGTTTTTATCAAACGAACAAGAAATTATGTTAATTTACAAAATCACTTTTAAATTAATGATTGATAAATGCCCATCACACTTTAATTGATAATAAATTTAAGTAGCGATATTAGGATTAGTCTAGACAATACGACTTCATGTTCTTCATTGCTTTATGTAATTTAAATAAGTTATTTATTGTTATTTACCGCGGTTTTAAGTTAAATGTGGTAGTAACTTGTGATACATAAGTCTCATGTTATAGAATTAGACTTTAATCTATTTATAAGTTTTGATTGATAGTTAGTTATTATAAATTGTTGATCTGTAAAATAAATAAAAACGGTCTTGTAATCAAAATTATTTTTGTTGTAATGCTTCCTACAATAGATTTAATTTTTTTCTATATTAATAAATTTCGTGCAGAAATTTCAGTTATAAGTAATTAAATTGTTGTTGTCGTTAATTTCTCGGGTTAGACATTTGCTTAAAACTAAATGCAAGTTTTTCTTTGAGATTTTAATATCGGGGTTATTTTTCCTATTTAACTACCACCGTGGCAGAGTGACTAACGGCTTGCCTTGTCAACGGAGTTCCCTGATTTGTTTCCGGGAGATTTGTACAAGAGCAGCCTCTATCAAGATTCATATACATGCCAATTTTCATAGCGCTCTATGAAAAAAAAATATTGTTATCGTAACTACTAATTAAATCCAAATGCTTTACTATCTTATACCGAAGAGAATAATATAATGAAGCCTACTAAAGCGCGTTTCATTTACTTAGATTTGCGCCCAGGTAAGCTTTCTTAATTCAAAGCACGCGTAGCAAGTATACGGAATACTAGTATTACCTAACTGGGTACAAATAAGGTCACTAGTATTCCCGTGTCGTGTCGTTACAATCCGGGAAATAGATTCTGACATCAGTTTCAATATATGGTGCTGTTGATGATATAATTAAGCAAACCAAATTAAAATAAAAAGCGTACCCAAAGAACAACAAACTGATATAACTGCAAAGGTTGCAAATGAAATTACATTTCATTATTATAATATCTCAATCTTGCCAACTATTTTATTCTTGCAGTCTTTTTATGTTCTTTAAAACATATTTATTACGTTAACTATCGGAAAAATTAACCACAGAAACAGTACGTTTAATATTTGATATTGGAAAACATATAAAAATTGGAAATAAAATTACTGTCATGGCTTTATTATAAGTTGCAAAGAAAGAGTCGATATGCACTGAAAGCATTAGTTCTTTTTTATATTTCTATGCATAAGTTTCCAAGTAGAGGTCGTTACGCGAGAAAAGTTTCGCCATCGAACTTTCTAACAAATGTTATTTTCCAATTGAACGCACATTTACCGAAACAGCCCGACTGTACTGGACGTATGTGGCATACACTGGGTTATACGAGAAAAACCATTGAAAATAACTAAATTTCAATTTAATTATGATCTCAGATCATTTTAAAACACGTTAGAAAAAAAGGTTACTATTTTTAGAGATTTATTTCCCAAAAAAACTTCATTACAATAAATATGATAAAGCCATGAGAGAAACACTTAACATATTAATGTAAACGTAATATAATACTGACTCAATACCGACTAGTTCAGAAGTAATCAAAAACACATTCAAAACTTTGGCCAAAAGGAAAGAAGACGAAAAGTCTGTTCGATTGATATTAAATAACGTGATCCTTCTTAAAATATTAGGCTTTTGCTATGGATGCACCAAATGGATTACACCGAAATTATATTAGCTAAAAGCTAACTTTAAAGGGACTTTCGGTTCTTTCGCATCGTAGTCCCAAAATCATCATTTTGATAAATGAGTACGGCTATCGCCGTCACTAGTTACCTTGATATTTATGAGCTCTTAGAGGTAAACATTTCACTATTCCAGTAATACAACTATATAACAACGCCCTTCGCCTAATATAACATTGTTTTTATAAAGATAAACGTTTTTATGGACATAACCGATCTACGACAGATTCAAGCATTAAAGACGCCGGTATTTACGAAATACGAAATGTAATAATCTTAAAGTACAAAATATAATTTTAGACGATATGGATTGAAATCGTTTTACTCCATTTTTCAGATTGGTCAAACTTTAATAATAGAAAGAGTTTGATGGCCAAACTTTTCCCGGCTAGCGGCATTGACTTGCAAACTTGGTCAATAGCGAAATAAACTTGACGACGTAGGTCCCTTAGCTGGTTATGTCGGCTTAACAGCCAATTTGTCTATTGTTGAAAAAAGGAAAAATTTTATAACTTATAATAATTCATAACAACTACACTTATTTATAGTACTACTTACTTATAAATTACTTCAATTATTTTTATTTGTAGTCGTAAACGCAAAAGCTACGTTGATGACACATGTATACATTTACATGACTTTTTAAGAATTGACAGATCAAGTATAACTTTACTTTTCAAGGAATATCCAAATGCCTAAAAAGAGAAATTTAATGAATCATTGCAGAAAAAGTGCAGTAAGTAAAAAAGTGATATTTCATTCAAACGATATGCACGCTACAGACTACATTATGTAATTAATATACTATACCGGAGATTAGTATTAAACTTTTCACAACCATTAATTTTTATTATACTCAGGTTTTCATAAAATCGTATATTTAAATATAACAGTGTATTGTATCTCAAGTGTAAACCATAATTTACACATTTGTATTCTTTTAACATCATACTTAATTTTTTAATGTTATTAAACTTGGAGTAAAAAATTAACAGTTAATCTACTTTTCAAACACATATTCATTACTATATTTTTTGATTTGAAATTAACTCAAATTAATGGTTCTCGGGTTACTGGATAATCGTATCTTGGTAAGAAGAACTTATATACTCAATGTTTCTATTAAAGTTTTATCTAGTTGGGAAGAGTTCATTATTTTATTTAAGAAGTAAAAACAAGATTCAAAACTACAGTAAGAAGAGGAATTATTAACATTTTTACTTAACTTGCTTGTGTATTTTTACTTAAATTACTTACTTGTGTATATTTAGATAGTATATACATGTTAGACGGTGAAGAAAAACATCGTGGGGAAACTGACTCGTGATATTTGATGTCTACCAAATCGCACTTGTCCGGCGTGATGCGAAAAAAGCATAGACTCTTCCTTTATGAGAAAAGGCCCATAGTCCCAGTAGTGGGAGAAATAAGACAGTAGTCAATTTATAAGTACTTTTGTATACGTTCGAAACCATGAAGTAGATAGTAAAATAAAAAAGACATCATGCTGTTTAGCATATTTTAGTAAATTTTTTTAAGGATGATGTTTTTGCTTTTATCTGTAACTATACGTTCAATTCTCACCTATCTATCATGAATAATTCTTAAGCTGAAGATTCAATTTCCGAACAATGGGATTGCATTAGCATATAAAAGATTTCATATATTTCCGTCGAAGACCTGTCATTTACTTTTGTCTTAAATGTATTTTGCTTCAAAAATTATTTAAATTATCATGATGCCAGAAACGATGAACACCAGTGAAGTGATTGATATGTTTTTAAGTATAATGCTTTAAAAAAATATTTCCTTTGGTTGGGATACGATTTTTTTATTGTTAATGTTTGACACATTTACTACATTTACGATTTCAGAACGCTCGGCCTCTGTTAATATCAGAGACCCTGTATGTGTTATAAATATGGGACACATGCATTGTAAATCATTTCTTAGTGGATCGTTGTAAGTTATGTTCGTATTACAACTGTTATTACAAGTGAAGTAATCCATGTATTAATTTTAATTTTCACTTGCAACACTTCCAGAATTGTACTTCAGTTTTTTAAAAAAGTTTATGAGCAAACAAGTATGCCCACATGGGAAATTACTATCTAAATCTTTTTGCTTGCCTCCTAGAGAAGAGTTTGTTTCGCTTCCTTTGTGCTTTGAATCAATTCCCGTATCTTATTTGCATATTTTATAAAACGAAACAATTCCTTGGTATCGAAATTTCCTCATTAAATATTACAGGTGATTTCACGGATCAAAATACCGATTACGGAGTGTTTTTCTTCCTAAAGTAAATAAAGATAAATATGTAATGAGAAATTTATAAACGTCTACTATAATATACATTGTATACTGTACTAATATAAATTGTTATAAATTAATCAGATATCATAACTGCATTTCTTATAACAGTATTTCTTTTAAACAGATGGGAAAAAGCATAATAAAACTTTTTTATTACGAGCCTGCCATTACTAGTGCACTTGAATTTCACAATGACCGGGAACAAACTCTGCAAACTAAAGAGCTCATTATTCATCTTCACTTTTATTTGCTAGTTCACATTTTTATTACGTGAATTGTGCTGTTTATTAAAAATGCTTGTCAATGTCTTGTAATATTTTACTTACATTGATAATTTATTTTATAAAATTTGCGCTAACGTCGCCATGAATAAACTGCTTACAAGTAGAAAATATTTGTAACTTGTACGTAACACTTTGGGTCATTTAATAAATTTTTGTACACATTGTCAATCACCAGAAAAAAGTTTGTTTTATACCATTCACATTATTTGCTATTCCATTATCAAAAACCGCTTTTTCTAACGAAAGCATCATGAAACTATTAAATTAAGGTGTTCAATTAAAACCCACCAAGTTTCTGTTTTTATAGGACCAAATGCCTTGTTTGATTTGACCTACCGCCAGGTTTGATGTGTCGAAATCTCGTTGTGACGAAATTTTGCAAATGAACTACTTTATAAACATAGTGTCGTACTATGCATATTTATCATGACAGCTTCATAACGGTTTTATCAACAAGAGACAAGGAAGAGCCTACGAGTTGTTTTTCTAATAACAATCGACTGTGCTTAAATGAAGCGGACATGATTTGTTTTAGTTCCGTTTTTAGCACAGTACGAGGTTTTACCAAAAACAATGACAGCGGTCAATCCTAGAGAAAGTTGCCTAGTAATATATTGAAAAAAAAATACTTGGCAATAAACATCAAAATAAAATCAACAAATAATTTTTCTGATAACCTATCAATGGTAAAAGGCTTACTTGCATTTCGTTAAATTTTAATACTTATCCGTAATACGAAAGTATCATATTTAAGAAAATGAAAGACTCGCATGAATTTTCATGAAGTTACTTTCTCTTAAATATGTATGAAGAGAGACGAACCTTTCATAAAATTAACAAATATTTATGCATATTTACATATATTTATGAGGAAATATGCCAACAACCCTTTAATTAAACATAATTGAATTATTAGGGACATACGTTATTACCACTTATGATGTTAATAGATGTTTTAATATTAACGAAATATGTTCATTATTTCACGGTATTTTACACTCGTCTCATTTAACTTTCCTAACGTGATAAAAGCTTTAAAATGTTCTTACATTTTAAACGTAAATATACGCTAGCTTTATAGAGGTCGATCAAACTTAGCGAGTTGGTAACTTAATTAATTACACTACGACGTACCCAAGTTCCGTGAACTCTCGCTAGTCTCGACTTACTGAATAACACAGCGTATACGTTGTATGATTTTGGGACTATTTTCTTTGAGTATATTTTTAGAAAAGAATTGAGATCGTTCACCCGAATTCTGGATAAAAAAATATATAGTTCTAACTTCTTTAGGTAGTTTTATACAAAAAGAGAAAAAATAATAATATTTTAAGTACGCCTCTAGAATATTCTTTAACATAATCGAGTACTTTGTTACTTTATCAAGTGATTTGTTTAAGTTTATATGAATTTAAACTTGCGAAGTTCCTTTAAGATAAGTTCCTTTCTCCACAGTACATATTATAAGTTAGTTCTATTATACTGTTCTATATTTCATTATCCAGATGAGATGAAAATCGATTTCTTGACAGTCCGAAAACAGAGCATTGTTTTTGAGCTACACGAGAATGTACTTCTACAATGAAATTTGTTTTTAAACTTGCTTTTTGTAGAAGCGTTCTTGGAAATTGTTTATATTAATGAAACTTGTTATTTACTAGGCCCATGAAACTAATTATTTATTGCCCAAAACGACAAATTGTTTTTAATTCTAAAAAAAAATATTTTAACCTCATCCGTTTAAATTTTTATATAGCATTCATTATTGTTTTACGCTAAAGTCTCGTATAACATTTATATATAATATATAATAAATTCATAATTTAGTTCTTTGCCAATATTTGCTCGTAGTATTATTGGTTTATAAACTTTTGCTAAACATATACAAATACTGATTAGTGCTTGAATTTACTAGTGATAATAAATGTTTTGTATTTTTGTTGTATGGCTTTGACAAGTAGTCTTACTATCTCTCTTTCTTTAGTATAGCACTTAATTGTTAATGCTAACAATTCCTTCATTTGTATGTACAACTTTTCTAATTATTTTTTGGTTTTTAATGATTTATAATTACATCCATGTTTACTTTTTTTTTTTTTTTTTGGTTATGTCAAATTAATACTAGAGTGTATTCCCACAGATTAGTTTAAGTGTAATTGGCACAGAACAACTTAAATTAATTTAGTTCGCAAACATTTATTTTTATAGTTATTGTACTTGTTCTCCAATTTGATACTCATATAGAATATGTAAGGTTATCTTCTATATTTTTTTTTTAACTATTATATTTTGCATGTTGCTACATTTTAAGTGATTTTTATGTAAACAGTCAACCGGATGGGATGATGATTTTGTTTCAAGTTAATTTCCTTTTACATTTTTTTTTTTTTTTTTATCTTAATTTTGTTTATATATATAATTTTTTTTTGTTTTTGTAACTTCTATATATTATTTATTTATATTTTTTTGTATATATTTTACACATAACATAAGTATTATGTCGCTGGATGAATCGTTCGGCTCGGCAAAGTGTTCAATTTCTTCTGATATATCCTCTCCGGTCTCAATGAACAGCAGCATAAAAACTTTGGATGAACAACTAAAAGATGTTTTTATTTCTAAGGATAAATTATTGAACATTTGCCATATTAACGCTCAGAGTATTCCTTCTCACCATTCTGAACTTCTCTCTTCTTTTCCTCTTGATACTGTTCATGCCATCTTAGTATCTGAGACCTGGCTGAAGCCGTGTTTAAGCTCAGCATTGTACTCTTTACCAGATTTCGTTCTTGTTAGAAATGATAGGCTGGACAGAAGAGGCGGAGGTGTGGCCATATATATACACAAGTCAATATCATACAAAATTGCTCTCACATCACCTCCTTATTCTGCCACAGCTGAATTTTTGTTTTTGGAGCTCAATATCAAGGGTACAAGGATGCTTCTCGGAGTAGTGTATTGTCCTCCTTCTATCGATTACTTCGCCAATTTAGAAACGGCTCTCGAAAATATAAGTTCCGAGTACACGCACTGTATGATTATGGGCGACTTAAATACCGATCTTCTGAAAAACTCGTCACGTTCCTTCAAACTTTTCAATATGTTAGAATCTGTCAATTTCTCAACTCTGCCTCTAAGAGCTACTCATCAAAATTTGGACACTGAAGATTCTCTCATCGACCTTATTATCTGTGACTCCCCTGACCGTGTCGCTTTGCACGGCCAATTATCCGCTCCAGGTTTTTCCCGACATGACCTTATCTATGCTTCCTACAAGATTAAAATTCCCAATTCTAGTCCCCCCATTCTGTGCTTACGTATTTTAATAAAATTGATTATGATCGACTAGCGAGTGATGCTGCTAGCATAAACTTCACATCACTGGTGTCAGCTAATACGGTTGACGAAAAGGTTTCCCTACTGAATATGTCAATCATCAATCTATATAACATGCATGCACCTATTCACCAAGTTAAAATTAAACGCTCCCCCAGCACCTTGGCTAACGGATGATATACGTAGGGCAATGAATAAACGTAACCGCGCTTTCTCAAGGTTTAAGAACCAACGGTCGGATGAAAATTGGCTGGCGTTTAAAAAAGCTCGTAACAAATGTAATCAGATGGTACGTACTGCTAAACGCCGACATATTCATAACAATGTCATTAATACTTCTCCTGCGAATGTGTGGAAATTTCTCAACTCCATTGGTGTGGGTAATTCATCTATTCCTGATTGTGATCTTTCCGTTTCTCCTGATGATTTAAACCGTCATTTTGTTTCGTCTAATATAATTGACCCCGCCATACGTGCTGAAACCATTAACAGCTTAGCCTCTATTATTCCTTCTTCGCACATTTCAGATTTTCAGTTCTCCCCTGTCACCACAGAAGATGTTAAAAAGCACATGCTGACCATTAAATCCAAGGCCGTGGGCTACGATGACGTCAGTAGGACTATGACTGTTAACATCCTAGACTGTTTTACCCTTTTGGTGCTCCCCCCCCACAAAAAAAAAATTTAGTAAACACATATAGTCAACTTCTCACTTGAATCTGGCCAGTATCCTTGTCTATGGAAAAAAGCCTTTGTGCGCCCTTTACCAAAAATATCTAATCCTGTGCTTCCTAATCATTATCGCCCTATATCTATTTTACCCTATTTATCGAAAGTTCTGGAAGCCTGTGTATATAAGCAATCTCTATGTTCATTTCTAAACATAACCTGCTGAGTGTTTACCAGTCTGGGTTTCGTCCTAGTCACAGCACCACTACTGCACTTCTAAAAGTCACTGAAGATATCAGATGTGCAATGGAAGACAAGAAAATCACAGTGATGGTGCTTGTTGACTTTTCTAACGCTTTTAACGCAGTCGACCATAATATACTCCTTGCCATCCTCTCCCATCTTCGATTTGGGCCCGCTGCCGTGGAATGGTTCTCTTCTTATCTTCACGGACGCCAGCAGTCTGTCCGTCTTGCACATAAAACTTCGGGATGGATTGACAACGACTCTGGTGTTCCGCAAGGCGGTATTCTTTCTCCTATAATTTTCTCAGTTTTTATAAACTCTATCACGTCTAGTCTCAATTGTGCGTACCATCTTTACGCTGACGATTTACAAATTTACGTGGAATCTGATATAGGAAATATTCACGGGGCAATTGCCAAAATAAATAATGATCTTCAGTCCATCTGCAACTGGTCTAAGCGCTTCGGTATTTCTGTCAACTCTGCTAAGTGCCAAGCAATGATTGTAGGTAGCTCAAGAATGTTGCAAAAAATTGATTACACTATGATACCTCCAGTTTATTACAACATGGATCTCATTCCTTTCTCTGAGTCCATCAGAAACCTTGGCCTACTAATGGACTCCTCTATGAGCTGGAACGCACAGGTCACTGAAGTCAGCCGTAGAGTCTTTTCCTCTTTACGTTCCTTATATCGCCTAAAACATTTCCTCTGTCCCAAAACTAAGATTATGCTTGTGCAGTCCTTGATAATGCCAATAATTGATTACGCAGATGTGTGCTACCCCGACTTGAACAAAGATCTTCTTAACAAGCTAGAACGCCTTTCCAACAATTGTATAAGATATATTTTCGGACTTCGAAAATATGACCACATCTCTGAATACCGCTCTCGCCTTAAATGGCTCACTATTCATCAGAGGCGCAATTCTAGAATATTACTTGTTCTCTTCTCAATTTTAAATGATCCAAAAACTCCTTTGTACCTTAAAGGTAGCTTTCAATTTCTTTCTTCAACCCATGACAGGGACCTCCGCTCAACTACTAATTTAACAATTAGTATTCCACAACACTTCACTGGCTTCGTCGGTAACTCTTTTACAGTTCAGGCAGCACGACTCTGGAACTCCTTGCCCGACGATATTAGAAGGGCTCCAAACAAAATTATCTTTAAGAGAATGGTGAGGAGGTTTTACTTAGATAAAGAACATTAATTCTTATGTATGTTATGTATATATTAATTATGTATGTATTTATTTATGTATATTTATGTTTATGTATGTATGTGTATATATAAGTATTCATATTTTATGTATGTATTTATATGTATGTGTATGTATGTATATATTAGTATATATCTTCTTTTTTTTTATATATATGATTTTCCTTTTTTAAAAAAACATAACTTTTCTTTTACCCTCACCTACCACTGCATTTCCCCACTGCCGAGGTTGACTGGGAGAGAATGCCCTATGGCATTAAGTCCGCCTTTTTGTACAATATTTATTTGTGTGCAAACAAAGTTCTAAATAAATAAATAAATAAATAAATAAATAATACAAAACTATATTTACAAAAATTTAGGAATGAGGAAGTGAGTAAGATGAATTTGCATATAAACAAATAATACAAGGTATATAAATACTCTAGAAATATTCTAAACATTTAATCTTTTAAAACTAATATAAATTCAATTGCAACTGACCAACCAACTTATTTTTGTTCAGCAAAATCGATTTCAGAATTCCTAAAATACAGCGCAACACTTTGCCTTATAAAACATGCAAATTCGAATTGGGATTGATTCAAAGCACAAAGGAACCAAACAGACAGTCTTTAGAGCGGTGAGATTTCGGCAATAATTTCCCGGGAGGCAGTACCTTTATCTTGGGAAACTGAATACATTCCAATACACGAGCAAAAGTTTTATTTGAACAAAGTTAAGTTCGAAAGGTAATTCGATTGTTTGTTAACATTTACAAAAGTAATATCAAACTTTCAAAGAAATGTACATTAAGCTGTGGCTACCGAATATCAAACAATCTCTCGAGTAAAGTTACTTGTTTTGTTATCTAGAAAAAATAGATGAAGTGGATATTAAAATTTATAACCTGTTGCTTCGAAATAAAATTTGTTTGTAAAAATAAATTACACACATTAAACAAAAACTCATAGAAATGTTTGACTTATCTAATAATAATGCCTTTTAACAGAATAAAAAAAGCAATCAAGAGGAAATTAGTATTTAAAGAAAAAGAATTACTTTATACGTGAAATTTATTGAAAAAGGTGATGTTTATAACATAATGTCCAATTTGAATAGCGACTCAAAGGTCTACGAGTGTGCTAGAAAATTGCAACAGAGCTGATTTCCAGCTGCGTCGAGAGACAAAATGAACTCATAGCGGTCTCCGCTCTCCGTATGTTAACAATATCAAATAAATAAAGAAAGCTAAAACAGTTGCCATTATCCATTTTTCTATAGATATTAAATAAATAGAAAAAAATAGATTTAAATGAATATCTAATAAGTTTTATTAAAAAGTGTTTTAGTGATCCATTTTTTTTGTAAAACGATAAGTTAGCGCCTAGACAAACGAAATGTAGGACCAGACGGGAATATCCTGAGAATTGGACGATGATTAGCGCAAAGGAACTGAACACAAGCACGCTTTTTAAATATTATAAAATCAAATAATAAAACAATTTAGTGAAATTAAATAAATGTATTTATTATATACGACGCACATAAACCGGTTTCTAAATAACCAGTATTTAACTTTTCACAACACATACGTTTGTGTTAAAAAAGAATGTTATTAAAGTATCAAGATTTACAACTAGAAATACAATGAAAAACACTTCATTCCAATCCAAACATAAGTAAACATTTAGTTTTGTGTTAACAGTATTCCTATTTAAAGACCCTTATACCGATAGCTTGTAACATTAGCATCTTGTCTAGAGCTGATGGTATCCATGTGGCGTTAACTAAAAATCTTATTTAGTATCTCATCATTATAAGCAGGTCGTATCGCTTTTCAAAGTTTGAAAACAACGAAGTTTTTTTTTTTATTTAATATTCACATGAATTATCCATTTTTTCTCACCAAAGACAGCTTTCGAGTGACACAATATTTCTTTTCCACTATAGCAGGGTGAGGATAATCATAAAAAATATTTTATTGGACAATCCAAAAAAGGTGCAGTATATGGGTGGATATAAATTACAAGGAAAATGATGCTGTCTATCCCTTTCTATTTTAAACAATAATTTTTTCGCTGTACCCTTTTCTTTTATTCTAAGTTGGATAATTTAGAAATGAGTTGTGAACGGTACTCTTTATTTATAGCTTTTCTAAATACAGAATTAGATCAATTTTAAAGAATGTTCGAGAAAAAAGAGGTTTTTGAAAATTTTCTCATTCATCAAACATTCCTGCTCTGTATTCTTGTACAAACTACAATTACTTTAGTACAGAATACGAAAAACTAATAATAATGTGTGGTCTGTATTCTTATTCATTTCGCGAAACTTGATTGTTAGTAAGCAGCAATAAAACTACTTGGAAATGCAATAAGCCCGTAATTGTATCATCATGACCGGTTTATAGTTAGGTTACAAAATGGATAATGTATTCATGCCGTGAAACAATCGTTCCGAGTATTACCTAACCAAATTGTCATTTGTCATATTGCAATTTGAATAATGGGGGCAATAATTATCGAACAACTCCTGTTTATACAATAGCGAGTGTTAAGAATAAAAGATAGCAAGTGTCAACGCCTTTAAGAATTTAAGTAGATATTTTTGTAAAACCAATACGTAAAAGACTTCTAAATAAAATCGATAATTTACTATAAAATATCGTACTTAAACCACATCCGTGCAATATCTAAGCGCATGTCTAGTGATACGGATGTCTCTTGGTCGATTCTATGGTTACATGGTGAGGAGTTTGTTTATGGAAAGGTTTAAACGATCTTCAAAGCTATCGGTCTCAAATTTTAAATATACCGCCATAACAACGTTGCTATGTTCCAGCTGTAATCATTTCACAGCTAGAGTATTCTGGACGAGGTTCATACGACCTTATCATTTAACACCATGTTATATTAAAGTCAAGCGATTGTCATAAATGGTAATAAAGAAGTAGAATCCTTCACTGTGCATTTAAAAGCTAGAGCATAATCACATTAATAGCAAATTCAAACTTTCATGGTATTATGACGTTCAATAGGCAAAGATAATCATGTGAGCTGCTCTCCCTCATTAACCTTTCTTTTTAAAAAATACTAAAACCCTGGTCCATACCACATTGTTATAGGAACGATGTCTTCTTGCATGTAAAAAGGATTATTACCATAGTATCGGTATAATATAACTTAATTCAAATATTCGTATATAATTAAGAATTCCTTTTAGACCTTTGTAGATACATACACTCGAGGACAAATTTTCTAAAATATTATGTAAATAAATTGGTTTATAAAACGACCCTGCCTTTTGTATGGAAATTATATGCAAACGTTTTCCCACATACGAACATTTTGAAAAGTAACATAAATTTATAATAAATCTTTTTCAGCTCTTAATAACGCTAGACTGAAAATTAATTCTTTCGCAGAACTTCTGAAAATTTTATTTATTAAATTGACTTCATTCTAAAAAGACGTTATTTGAAAGTATGTCCAAGAAACAGAACTCAGGTTTTATTTTTCAGTTTCTCTGTTTATACTATAAAAGAAAATTATCGAATATTTTACTTTTATGTTATGTACACCATAAATGAAAATGTATAAGATAATACATTATTGCAAGTATTACCTAAGTAATAAGTAAGAGTCAGTGTGAGACATTTTACATCGTTTGATTTTTTTCTTTCCCGTTCAGTCCATTACAAATGACATAAATGAAAACATTGACATTATTTATAGCATACTGTTTTACACATAACATTTTTAACTTTCATCTTGCCAAGGTGAAATCTATTGTTTTTCAGAGATGTTTAATGAGCATGTTTTTTTATACATGTATCAAATACACATATATTACAAAATATGGGGAAAATAATAGATAAACTTTACGAATTACAAAGTAGTGTACTAAACAAGAACAACGAGAGCACGACGTTTACATTCGTTAGCTTGGTACATAAGTTAGTACCTAATGTTAAACTCAAATACATATCATTAGTGCAGTAGAGTCTAAACACACACAAGATTTCTTGCAAAATAAGTACGGCCATTTCTTATAAATGAGGTTTAAAATAATATCTGTTGGTATTACTATTTAAATTATTAAATATACAATACACACCGGCAACGCAATTTCTATAGTTAATACTATAACGTATTTTAAGAGATGATTGTTATTGTAAGTACTTTAATAGAAAAAAAAGGACGATAAAACACACAGTACTCTTTCCGTTATTTAAAAAAAACAAAACGACGATCCGAAGGAAAACGAGAACTGAATCGGCAATAAATTTTGTAAATATTGAGTTGAAAGTAATAATCAAATAAGCAAGGGTCGAGTACGTGAACGGTATCGATTTGGTCCTAACAAGCGAATCAGGCATGGAGGATGCTCCGCATTTTCATCTTATTTGTAAACATTGGCGTGCTTCCAAACGAGATTGCTTTTAATTATTAATTTGTGTTACAGCAGCAATGGGAACGATGCAACTTAAACGCTGTAACAAAGTCTGTTTAAATATTAAAAAAAAAATGAAAACCTTAAACGTCCACATGTGATATGAAATTGAAAGGAATTCAATTTTATGCGTATTATCTTGAACTTGACGTAATTTTACATAAATCTGCTATTAAGTAACAAATGAGCGCTCATAGAATTTTGTCAATGTGGCAAAGTAAAAACCAAAATTAGCGATTATTCACGGGTGGCCCTAATCACTTAGCATGACGAGAGTTACTTTGCAGATTTGATAATTTTTTCAATGTTTAAAATAAAATTACAAAGTTTTTATTGCTTTTCTTAGCGTATAGTGTCTCGAAGGTAGTATAATAGTATACTCATTACGATATAATTTTACGAAATATGTTTGACTTTATATAGTTTAAAAAGATTTCGTTAGAAGCTTAGGACTTTTTTGAATAAAACTTTTTAAAAATGCCCCTAAAAATAAATGTCTGTCGATTTTTTTGTTATATGGAAAGAATATATTAACATCAGAATGTGTTTTCTTTAAGGGGTACAACATATTGAAAGGAAAAAGGCCAAGAAATAATTTACTAAATCGGTCGGGCAGGTAAACATTGACAATTCACAGCACGCTCTCTAGGAACCTGCAGCACATCGACTGCCTTATTAGCTACTCGGTAAATTCAGTTAAATTCTAAAAATGTACAGTTAACAATCATTGAAAAAAAAAACTGAAAATGTTATAATTTAACAAAGTGATAATTATTCATTTATAACAAGTTTCATCAGCAGCACTTTATGATAAAGTCTATAACTTAAAAGGATCATGTTATAACGTGTTGAAAAAACCTTATTAAAATTTGTTTCTTAAGTCAGTAATAATCGTATTTAAATTTCAAATAATGTTTATATATACAAAATAATAAAGTTAAGGTTAAGTAAAGTAAGTTTTAATGAACCTGTATGACCATCGTTGACTGTGGTCAGTCTGGATAAACAGTTCTATAAATTAAAGGAAACGATTTATATCTTACAGCGCAGCCATTTTAATACAATTAAAACGAACTACAAATGTGTCTATTTAATTTCACTTTAATATATCTTCATATGGAATCTTTGGAAAAGGCATATGTCCAGGCTATGATGGTTGATGATGATAATAACGTATACCTGCATTTTATATTTTATTAATATATGTTTAGTGCATTGTATAAAGTTTAAATTGCTAGTGCAGTATAACTATATAGTCTCAGGAGAGGCAAGGCGAAATATGCAACACTTACAGCCAACATTTGCTAGCCGGAGAAGCTCCTAATGAAGAAGAAGAAAGTTTAAAACCTTTCACTGCGTTCATTTAGTTTAAATAACGTTTCCACATAATTTTATATAAACATAGTAATTAAAAAATTATATACATAATCGATGCCACATTTTTTTGTAGCACTATTTGTGTCGATTGTTTTATGCGATAGGTTTATTTCTTTTGGTACTAATTCACTTTGATATTCTTGCAGCAAAGTTGACAAATCGAGCACGTAGCTCTCCTAGCGCCTGTTTCATGCTATGAATAAATTAGTTAGTATGTAACGTAATAATACACTTGATGACCAACAGGATTTGAATAAATGTTAAATATTTTTATTGCACCTGATTCTTCATTGCGGACGATGGTTAATTGGAGATGTACTAGTAATGTTAAGTCTTACAATATTGTCCAATTGACCTTTTGTAAAGTTGAAAACCATACAATATGATAATCAGTAGCTTAATTACTTTAGTTTTATTTTATTTTAAAATTACTTTAAGTTATTTATAATTTTTGTACTCTTTTGTAGATCTATTACTACATCTCTCTCCATATGAGTGTTGTTGCTATCTTAGGTAGAATTTGTTATAATGTAATTCTTTATATCGATTTTGTAAAAAATTCTACGAAAGTGAATAAATATTCGTCGTGTACATATAAATGAAAACAAAACATTGAACTGTATAAAGTTTTAACGATGATACAAAATTTATTACCTGATCACCGCCGTAAACCTTACTGTGCCATTTTGTTTTTATTTTAAAGCCATCGTGCCTCGTAATCAAATAAACATTTTCCTAAATCGAATGATGCTATGATGGATTGAATACCTAACTTTATTGCATAAAATAATGAAAATAACGCCGCATTAATTTTTTTAAGTTCAAGATAGTATTAATGAATTGCATTTTGTATAAGATATACTTGCACAACTTTATTATGCACTCCTGAGCTTAATGTGTCAATGAACAGTTTACTCATCATTATAAAAGTAAAAACGGAAATTCTGATAATAAAAATTCTTAAAATTACTTAGTTATTGCTTAGTAGTACCTAGCTAAAATAAACTAAACATTTTACATATCCTCGAATATAATCTCTCTTTAGTCCTTTAAGTATTATAATTGACGTCTCTAAAACCTACCTCCCCATTTATTTAATTAATCTTTCCTAAAAAAAACTGTACATTACATTTTCCTTTAATGTGGTTAACAAGAGATTATTATATTACTCAATTTAAATGTCAAGTAACTAACTTTTAGTAAGTAAGAAATTTTGATTTATAAAGGCTTTGTTAGCACATTTCAAAGCAAATATTCCTTAACTAAAAAATTTCGAGAGATCTGTAAATTGGATTTCTAACAACTTAGATAACTAATTTTGGTTCCCCTATTAAATTAATAAAGAATTGAAATCTTTTTAATTTGTTTAGTTTTCGAGTACCAAATTAAATTATTATAACTTTTACATTTTAGACATTTATTCGTTTAAAGCATCCATATTTTTGGATGAAATTCAAGCTGAATGATGAAAAAAAAGCTAGAATTCATATTTGGTGTATAGATATTGCCAAAGGAAAATCATTATTATACAGCTGCAGCTGTGCCTCTGGTTTCTCTTTGTTAAACTGTCAAATCTCTTAAAGCCACGACTGAAGTTTGTTCTTTATTGTTCTACTTAGTAAACTCTAAGAAAATAACTTAACATAGAAATTATATGAATATACTTACACTTTTGTCAGTAACCATAAAACACAAGCATATCGAAAGACTTATGATTGGTTAAATTGTGTTCTGCATTCACAAAGTATGTTATATTTTATTTGAATTATCTATATCATATATTGTTGTAGAGACATCTAGATACACCACTGTTTGTGTTTATATGTGCATACATTTCTGCTCTTTTGTCGGTAAATATTTTTTTTTTCAAAAAAGTTTAAAAGGTATTGTTATAGATGAAATTGTTTTTGAAGTAAGAAGAGACATAAATAAAGCATGGATAAAGATATCCAGGTTATAAAATTTTAATATATAATACGTTCGATATCTACGTTAGTTGTATCGGTGTGCAGTCTTACTTCGTCCATGATTTCAAGTTAGCAAATAGACTTTCAACTTTTTAACTTTCCACATATTGCCTGCACTCGACTTAGATTAGATTTTTCTGTTTAATATAAGTAGCTCAGTTAAAGAAGTATTTATGTAATATTTTCGATACTTTATGTTTATTATTTAGAAGAAAATTATGTTAACTAATATCACAGTAAAACACGCTATGTATTTGAAAACCTACAAATTCGAACAAAACAAAACGTTATCAACAATAAAATACGAAAATAATTACTAAACTTATTTTTTATCCGCGCCCTCATTTCGATTTTCATTAATAATCTTTATCGTAATCGTAGTTATATTATGTTTCACAAGAATTTAACATTTTAGATAAAACTCGTGATAAATTAACAAGAACTTTAGTTTTACGGCTTCTAAATTAACTTTATGATTTTTGATAACGAACCTCGAGAAAGCTTCTATTGTAGATTAAAGAAAATATTTGTTACTTTTCGTTTTAAATTGAACTATAAATTATGTATTAAACGAGCACACTCTTATTATTTTAATAACATAACGAGAGTAAGGTATGTATTCATCTTAAATAAACTGTGCTAAGAGCTTTAAAGAATTATTTATTTACAAAAATGAAACTATGGTCAGCTGTTCAAATGAACTGAATATAAAATTATAGTATCTAAAAATTGTACTTCCTACAATACACAAATTTTAGGTACAAATATCAATAAACAAAGATAGCTGTAGGTATGTATAATAAAACTTACATTCGTACAAAGGAATGGAGACAAGATACGCGACACGAATTAATTCCGTCTCGATTTGTTCCTTGTGTTTCTTCCAGGCTGATTAACGACGAACAGCACAGTTTAATATAAAGGTTTCTCCTAGTTTACCTAGCAGCATTCTATTAGTATTGTATAACAATAGTTTTCGAATGTAAGTAGGTAATAACCGTTATCAACATTTTTTTTTTAACACCTAAATTATTAGATCACACAAATTACTAAAGGTGAAGCTACCATAATAACTTTACTTTATTACATGTACAGCTACACAGGGCGACTGATTTGCATAGTTCTTTTTACTTACAAAAATATCTGCTGTATATATGGTAATGAATAAAAAGACAATAAGGTGCTAATTTTTTGACAAAATCATTACAATAATAGATACGAAAATATGTATAACACATTTTCATTCATTCAACATATGTGTCAAATAATAAAACCCTCCACAAGTTTTATGAATCGTCTACACACTGCCAATACAAATACTTCAATGGAATACAAATATTAGGGAAAACAATCACAGAGATAGTCGCGTCGCTATTACGATCCAGCTCCTATTGTGTGAAGAAACAACAGTTTTACGTAACAAATTTTAACTTCACTTTTTTAACGTTTCTATTTTAGATAACTGTTACAAATCACTGTTATAAACCGCAATATTTTTTATTAGATGTCTTTTTCCCATACCAATGTTGAAAGCACGTTGACTCCGTGCTGCATATGCGATCATTAAATGCTAAGTGTGAAAATAAGAGCGAGGGAATCTTAGTCAAAATTATCAAGTAGACTTGTGTCTTTTTGAAAAATTTTTAACGAAATCTTGTGAGTGATCAATCTTTATGTACCTTTATACACCAATCCCGTGGTGTCTTGTTTATTGACAAGACTTATAAGTATCATCTTACACATTCACATATTTAATATACACATCAACAAGTCATAAACTAAAACCACGTAATGTTTGTGAAGCATTATTTCGAAATTGAATTACTGTTGAAACTAATTTCACTAAAACCATAGTTCGTAAACTTAATACGGAAGAGTGAAATGTTTCATCCACCAAGGATATGAAAGGATAAGTTTGTTTAAATAACATGTTTAACCGTTCCACCCACACTGAAATTATTTATAATAAGTTTCCAAATTAATTAAACACGAATACTACGAACTACTAAAATGAACACAACACGGAAAATTTACAATTTTTTAAATAAATAGATATCTGTAATTTGGATTTTGGTATACCTTTTTCTATAGTAAATAAAGTTTCCAATATCTTTAAAAGCTTAAAGAATATACAAAAATCATTAATGTAATCAATAGAAAACTTTTCGGTATATTCAAGGTAAAGAGTTTATTGCACAAAATGACTCCTTATACTGCTTCATAATGAATAAAGAGTATAACTAACATTAATTGAATTTAAAAAGGGTTTTTCAAACTCGATGTTTTCCTCGTTAACAAAATTTCAAATGGTCATTAAAAATTCTCTAAAGGTACAAAAAACTATTGAACGAGATGAAAAAGTTTAAACATTTTTTTTATTCCCCGAGACGGCCTCTAGTAACAAAGACCTCTACCACCAGTAATTACTGAACACATCTGCCTTGTTCATTGTAGTGCTCCAAGAAAATATTTTTCTAAATATTTTATAACAAGAATAGAATGTATTATATCTATTGTTTTAGTTTTTACTTTCTTGCCTACGTAGGCCATTTTGTGTTTTCGTTATGAATATTCTTAATGGTCTAAATGGAGTAAAGTTTGCATTTATACGTATAAACACAAAATAACTTTTTTTTATTTTTTTCATTTACTAATAAATTTATTGCATTTGTGCTTAAACAAGAAAATTTACAGTTTTCATCTACAGTCCATACAGTAGACGTGTTTTTTTTTTATGTTGCAGTTTTATTTCCGTCGATATATTATAAATTTATATTTAAACAAAACTAATTAATTTTAAATCTACATCATCATAGAGTTATTTATAATGAATGCATAAAACTACAAAATCCATTTAATTATATCTTTCCGGTTTAATTTAATATCAATATTTAGTTTATTACTTTTAATATTCAGCTGAGTTCAATAGAGAAGTAGTAGGTAGGGAGATGAGTCATTAAAGTTTATATTTTAATATTATCTTAACAAAATATTTTATTTTTATCTTCTTTCTGATTACTTTATACCACCTTAAGATTATGATTATCTACCTGATTTTAAATAGTAGTCACTGTGGCATTTTAAGAAAGATTAATGCCGTTGCTGCTGCAAAAAAAGTCGGCTTCTTTGCAATTTTAATTTCCATATCTCCCAGAGTTAATAGTAAACGAGACAAATGCTAATTAAAGGACCCGTCAGCTCGTGGAAACAATTAAATCAGAATCACATCATTAGCCACGAGGCAATGTTAATTGGTACATTGCCTGTTTGCTATTGAAAACGAGGCTAGAGCATACCGTGTTAGCTAACAGCTAATCGAAGTTCAGATGCGTGTATTAAAATTAATTTTGATACAGTATCGGTGATTGAGAGAGGAAAACTACGTAGTCGATGGAAATTTTACGGTGAATACTTTGACGCCAGTTTGATATACTAGGCTCTTCTGCTAAAAACACGACAAGAAACTCATGGTCTTTTAATGACATAGTATTTGGTATTTAAATGATTACTAATGACTTCGTAATCGATCGTCGATATTTAAACGGTTATGGCGACTGATAGTAATAAGGTTAATACTAACATCAGATATGTTATACAATCAAGGAGCACCTCAATATTTACTCCAAGAGCCGTGCTCTCGTCGATTGTTAATGACATACTGACTGGCGGTCCAGAAACTTGTACAAAGTAACATTATAGTGAAACAGTGCTGCCACCTATATAAGTTTTGCCGGTTTCCACTAAGGTAACATTACATAACTAATATTACTTACTACATGATTTAATAGGCTATAAATTTGAATAAATACAAATAAATCTTCACTTGTCATTTAATTAACATATTAGCTATTAAGGAGGCATTTGATCAACTTATTTTAAAAATTTACTTATTAACCGTAATTAAAGATATTATTTATTCTTTGAGTTATTCATACTGAAAACAACGTCATATATATTATTATTAGCTTAGGCGGTATTACGTTACCAAACTTTCCATCCGTATTAATATGTGAAAACTACAATACATACCTTTTATATACAAAACAAACAAAAAAATCTAGTGACATTATAACGCCGAAGACAGATAAGCGTTGCCTCGCGATGGTTCTGGCTTTTTCATGTTGAAGTCGGAACAGCTGGAGCAGATATACTACACGAGGGATAGTCAACTGGTCAAGTACTACAAAAATTCTGTCATATAAGCAATTGCATCAAAGCCTTTTGTGTTACAGGATCAGCAGTCAGCAGCCGCGCCTTGGAGGTAGTTAAAAGTTACTAACTGAAAGTTTTCGATTTTCTTTGCTACATCCCATAAATTTAATATTGAAGGAAGAGGATGACCATAACGCTGAGCGCGTAAAGTATTCAGTATTAAAACTGTTATTGTACTGATAAATAGCAGTTTATTATCTATGATAATATTCACAGTTGTAAAGTTTTATTGTTATACTAAAATGTTTATAGATGGAATAAAGTTTACATTTTATGCGCTATAAAATACAGACATTCATGAAAATATAGAATACGAGTTTTTTCTCAGTAGGTCTGAGAATCGGTTACTATCTATTTTTCAAACCTCTAAGTGATCAGGGTTGCCCACACCAAAAATTTTTTTTTTATTTTTTGGATTTTTTTTTTCTATTTTATTTTGTTATTGTGTGGCATCAAAAACTACATACAACCCTAAATTTTCACTTTTCTATCACCAACCTCTGCTTTTTAATAGACATTTTAATATTTTTGTCTCGCTCGATATCATCAATTGTACATGGCCACGTATCAAACCGCGTGGCTGTAAACTCCAAAAAAAAAATATTATCACTTGGTAAGTGATCCCCTCCACGTGTGTACCGGTGTCACCTCTCACCAGTACACAGCACGGAGTGGGGATGACAACGAATTCTTTATCTCTCAAACATTATGCCTTTTGTCACTCCCTCTACATATAAATATATTCTCAAGCAACTTTATTATTTATTTATTAATAACTAATGTCATTGAATATAATTTATTATTAATCTATAATACAAATATGTGTCGGTAAGCGCATCACTCTACAACGCCAGGACCAATTTGGCCAATTTGAGAAAAATTCGAATAATCGCCGGGAAGCCCCTAAAAACAGCGCTTTTCTTTTTCCTATACAAACGTTCTCTAACTAAAATGTAGGGTCAATTTGAACTTTATTACAGCTGCTCAAAGTTCAAATTAGATCATTCTTTCAAAAGTGTGCGTATGCGCGTCGGAGGATCTAACGCCGCGTGCCGAAATTAAAACGAATGAAATAATAACATAAATAGTCACAAAATGTAAGAGCTAAAGATCATTACTGCTGATTTTCAATTAGGTCGGCTTCGCGGTATTATTTATTTTGTTTTAGTTTCTTTTTCACGACATCACATCAGTCCAGCACAAACCGCGTTACCGTCTGGCGGACCTAACAGACTTCATTCCGTCAAAAAGATTTGGAATGAGGCAGTTATTGGAAAATGGAACATGGATTATTGGAATATTGGAATATTGGAACATTGAAACATTGGAATACTGGAATGTTGGAATGTTGGAATATTGGAATATTGGAATATTGGAATATTGGAATATTGGAATATTGGAATATTGGAATATTGGAATATTGGAATATTGGAATATTGGAATATTGGAATATTGGAATATTGGAATATTGGAATATTGGAATATTGGAATATTGGAATATTGGAATATTGGAATATTGAAACATTGGAATACTGGAATATTGGAATATTGGAATATTGGAATATTGGAATATTGGAATGTTGGAATGTTGGAATGTTGGAATGTTGGAATATTGAATATTGAATATTGAATATTAAAAATGGAAAATGGAAAATGGAAAATGGAAAATGGAAAATGGAAAATGGAAAATGGAAAATGGAAAAGGAAAATGGAAAATGGAAAATGGAAAATGGAAAATGGAAAATGAAAATGGAAAATGGAAAATGGAAAATGGAAAATGGAAAATGGAAAATGGAAAATGGAAAATGGAAACCAGTAAAACCAGTACACCAGTTACACCAGTACACCAGTTACACCAGTACACCAGTAAACCAGTACACCAGTAACCAGTAAACCAGTACACCAGTCAACCAGTAAACCAGTTAAACAGTAAACCAGTAACCAGTACACCAGTAACCAGTACACCAGTAAACCAGTACAACCAGTACACCAGTACACCAGTCAACCAGTAAACCAGGTAAACCAGTAAACCGTAAACCAGTAAACAGTAAACCAGTTAAACAGTAAACCAGTACACCAGTACAACCAGTACACCAGTTACACCAGTACACCAGTCAACCAGTAAACCAGTGTAAACCAGTAAACCGTAAACCAGTAAACCAGGAAACCAGTAAACCGTAAACCAGTAAACCGTAAACCAGTAAACCAGTAAACAGTAAACCAGTAACAGTAAACCAGTAACAGTAAACCAGTAAACCAGTAACCAGTAACCAGTACACCAGACACCAGTACACCAGTAAACCAGTTAAACAGTAAACCAGTTAAACAGTAAACCAGTAACCAGTACACCAGACACCAGTACACCAGTAACCAGTACACCAGTAAACCAGTAAACCAGTTAAACCAGTAAACCAGGAAACCAGTAAACCAGTAACAGTAAACCAGTTAAACCAGTAAACCAGTCAACCAGTAAACCAGGAAACCAGTAAACCAGTTAAACCAGTAAACCAGGAAACCAGTAAACCAGGAAACCAGTAAACCAGGAAACCAGTAAACCAAGTAAACCAGTAAACCAGTAAACCAGTAAACCAGTAAACCAGTAAACCAGGAAACCAGTAAACCAGGAAACCAGTAAACCAGGAAACCAGTAAACCATAAACCAGTAAACCAGGAAACCAGTAAACCAGGAAACCAGTAAACCAGGAAACCAGTAAACCATAAACCAGTAAACCAGGAAACCAGTAAACCAGGAAACCAGTAAACCAGGAAACCAGTAAACCAGGAAACCAGTAAACCAGGAAACCAGTAAACCAGGAAACCAGTAAACCAGGAAACCAGTAAACCAGGAAACCAGTAAACCAGGAAACCAGTAAACCAGGAAACCAGTAAACCAGGAAACCAGTAAACCAGGAAACCAGTAAACCAGGAAACCAGTAAACCAGGAAACCAGTAAACCAGGAAACCAGTAAACCAGGAAACCAGTAAACCAGGAAACCAGTAAACCAGGAAACCAGTAAACCAGTTAAACAGTAAACCAGTTAAACCAGTAAACAGTAAACCAGTAAACCAGTAAACCAGTAAACCAGTAAACCAGTAAACCAGTAAACCAGTAAACCAGTAAACCAGTAAACCAGTAAACAAGTAAACCAGTAAACCAGTAAACCAGTAAACCAGTAAACCAGTAAACCAGTAAACCAGTAAACCAGTAAACCAGTAAACCAGTAAACCAGTAAACAGTAAAACAGTAAACCAGTAAACCAGTAAACCAGTAAACCAGTAAACCAGTAAACCAGTAAACAGTAAACCAGTAAACCAGTAAACCAGTAAACCAGGAAACCAGTAAACCAGGAAACCAGTAAACCAGGAAACCAGTAAACCAGTAAACCAGTAAACCAGTAAACAGTAAAACAGTAAAACAGTAAACCAGTAAACAAGTAAACCAGTAAACAGTAAACCAGTAAACAGTAAAACAGTAAAACAGTAAACCAGTACAACCAGTAAACCAGGAAACCAGTAAACCAGGAAACCAGTAAACCAGGTAAACCAGTAAACCAGGAAACCAGTAAACCAGTTAAACCAGTAAACCAGGAAACCAGTAAACCAGGAAACCAGTAAACCAGGTAAACCAGTAAACCAGGTAAACCAGTAAACCAGTAAACCAGTAAACCAGTACACCAGACACCAGTACACCAGTTACACCAGTACACAGTACACCAGTAAACCAGGAAACCAGTAAACCAGGAAACCAGTAAACCAGGAAACCAGTAAACCAGGAAACCAGTAAACCAGGAAACCAGTAAACCAGGAAACCAGTAAACCAGGTAAACCAGTAAACAAGTAAACCAGTAAACCAGTAAACCAGTAAACCAGGAAACCAGTAAACCAGAAACCAGAAACCAGTAAACCAGTAAACCAGTAACCAGTAACCAGTACACCAGTTACACCAGTAAACCAGTAACAGTAAACCAGTAACCAGAAACCAGTAACCAGTAAACCAGTAAACAGTAAACCAGTAAACCAGTAAACCAGTACAACCAGTAAACCAGTAACCAGTAACCAGTAAACCAGTCAACCAGTAACCAGTAAACCAGGAAACCAGTAAACCAGGAAACCAGTAAACCAGTAAACCAGTTAAACCAGTAAACCAGTAAACCAGTAAACCAGTAAACCAGTAAACAGTAAAACAGTAAACCAGTAAACAAGTAAACCAGTAAACCAGTACCAGTAAACCAGTCACCAGTAAACCAGTAACAGTAAACCAGTAACCAGTAAACCAGTAAACCAGTACACCAGTAACCAGTAAACCAGTTAAACAGTAAACCAGTAAACCAGTAAACCAGTAAACCAGTAAACAGTAAACCAGTCAACCAGTTAAACCAGTAAACCAGTAAACAAGTAAACCAGTAAACCAGTAAACCAGTAAACCAGTAAACAGTACACCAGTCAACCAGTAAACCAGTAAACCAGTAAACAGTAAACCAGTACACCAGACACCAGTACACAGTACACCAGTACACAAGTACACCAGTAAACCAGAAACCAGTAAACCAGGTAAACCAGTAAACCAGTTAAACCAGTACACCAGTACAACCAGTACACCAGACACCAGTACACCAGACACCAGTACACCAGTACACCAGTAACCAGTACACCAGTAAACCAGTAACCAGTAAACCAGTACACCAGGTAAACCAGTACACCAGACACCAGTAAACCAGTAACAGTAAACCAGTAGTAAACCAGTAAACCGTAAACCAGTAAACCAGTAAACCAGTAAACAGTAAACCAGTAAACCAGTAAACAGTACACCAGTAACCAGTAAACCAGTAAACCAGTAAACCGTAAACCAGTACACCAGTACAACCAGTAAACCATAAACCAGTAACCAGTAACCAGTAACCAGTAAACCATAAACCAGTAAACTAGTAAACCAGTAAACCATAAACCAGTAAACCAGAAACCAGTAAACCGTACACCAGTAAACCATTAAACCAGTAAACCATAAACCAGTAACCAGTACACCAGTAACCAGTAAACAGTAACCAGTAAACCAGTACACAGTAAACCAGTACCCAGTAAACCAGTTACACCAGTACACCAGTACCCAGTAAACCAGAACCAGTAAACCAGGAAACCAGTAAACCAGTAAACCAGTAAACCAGTAAACAGTAAACCATAACCAGTAAACCATTAAACCAGTAAACAGTAACCAGTACACCAGTAAACCAGTTACACCAGTACACCAGTACAACCAGTAAACCAGTAACAGTAAACCAGGAAACCAGTAAACCAGTAACCAGTACACCAGTACACCAGTAAACCATTAAACCAGTAAACCAGTAAACCAGTAAACCAGTAAACCATAAACCAGTAAACCGTAAACCAGTACAACCAGTAAACCAGAAACCAGTAAACCAGTAAACAGTAAAACAGTAAAACAGTACACCAGTACAACAGTACACCAGTACACCAGTACACCAGACACCAGTACACAGTACACCAGTAACCAGTACACCAGTACACCAGTACACCAGTAAACCAGTTAACCAGTAAACCAGGTAAACCAGTAAACCAGTAAACCAGTACACCAGTACACCAGTACCCAGTACACCAGTCACCAGTACACCAGTTACACCAGTAAACCAGTAAACCAGTAAACCAAGTAAACCAGTTAACCAGTAAACCAGTAAACCAGTTAAACCAGTAAACCAGTAAACCAGTTACACCAGTACACAGTACACCAGTAACCAGTAAACCAGTACACCAGTCAACCAGTACACCAATAAACCAGTAAACCAGTAAACCAGTAAACCAGTAAACCAGTAAACCAGTACACCAGTACACCAGTACACCAGTACACCAGTACACCATTAACCTTTCCAATTATGTGTAGTTAGTATAACGCCAACTTATACCATGTGCTTTGGCGATGAAGAAAAACATCGTGAGGAAACCTGCATACCTGTCATGACCATCCGTGGTCGGACTAGTATGTGAAATGGAGAAGGAAAACTTCTCCATTATAACTGCCAAGAAAGTCGTTGTGTTTTTCATTACACATGATGACCACGCTCTCAGTCATGAGGAAATACGACTTAGAAGAAGATGAAATATCTTTATACAACATCTTTTGAAAAGGAACGATGCTTTATCCGTTTTAAAATCGCTGTTTTATTTCTTCCTTGGTAGAGTTTAGTTATATTTCGTAGTGTTACTTGTTTCTAGATGGCGTTGTGTATCAGCTTTATCACAATGGAACCGATCGCTACAAAAATAAATATATTCTTGCCATGCACTTCCATGTATACAGATACGATAAATATACACTAACTGAATAATGCAAGGTTAACCTTATTTTGTGCAAAACTATGGTTTTTCTACGTTATGTTACTCTGATTCATTGCTTTTATCTTTTATCCCATTTTTTGATGTTCGCCAAAAATTTATCCAGGTGGAAACGAAGTTTGATAAATTGAAATACTTTCATGTTTTTTACCTATTTTATTAAACGTTTAAAAAAAATCTCTTAATTGACAATTGATTTAAAATTAAATATAAGAAAGTAATATTTGCTAAGACTTCTGTCTCGTGTAGTACTTAATTTTTAACTGAATAAAATGTTCCATTAAATGATTACTAAATAATGTTTAAAAATGTTGTATTTAAAACTAGAGAATCCAGACGCCGTTATTTACATTTAATGTAACTTCACAATCTAATATATAAAATTCTCTTGTCACAAGGTTCGTTCGCATACTCCTCCGAAACGGCTTGACCGGTTCTGATGAAATTTTTTATACATATTCAGTAGGTCTGAAAATCGGCTACTATCTATTTTTCAAACCCCTTAGTGATCAGAGTTGCCCACTCCAAAAATTTTTTTTTTTTTTGGATATTTTTTTTCTATTTTCTATTTTTATTATGTGGCATTATGTAGCAAAGATCTTGAGCGCGTCCGGCAATACAAATATCTTGGTGCATGGGTGAATGAAGTATGGGACTCCGACCAAGAAATTAAGACCCGGATAGAAATTGCCCGAACATCATTTAATAAAATGAGAAAAGTCTTGTGTTGTCGGCAAATGAACCTTATGCTTAGAACACGTATTCTCAGGTGTTATGTTTGGCCTATACTTATGTATTGTTTTGAGGCCTGGACTCTTAAAGAGGATACTAGGAGGCGTTTGGAAGCGTTCGAGATGTGGTGTTACAGACGCATGCTGCGTATAAGTTGAACCCGTAAAATCAACAATGATAATGTTCTCCAACGTGTCGACCAAACCAGGATAGTATTGCAGACCATTAAAAAGCGAAAATTGAAAATGGAAAATAGAAAATAGAAAATGGAAAATGGAAAACGGAAAATGGAAAACGAAAAACGGAAAACGGAAAACGGAAAATGGAAAATTGAAATCTGTCATACGACATCTGAAATCTAGAAACCAGAAACCAGTAACGAGAAACCAGAAACCAGAAACCAGAAACCAGAAACTAGAAACCAGAAACCAGAAACCAGAAACCAGAAACCAGAAACCAGAAACCAGAAACCAGAAACCAGAAACCAAAACCAGAAACCAGAAACCGAAACCGGAAACCAGAAACCAGAAACCAGAAACCAGAAACCAGAAACCAGAAACCAGAAACCAGTAACCAGAAACCAGTAACCAGTAACCAGTAACCAGAAACCAGAAACCTGAAACCAGAAACCAGTAACCAGTAATCAGTAACTAGACTCTTCTGGAACCCACTAATATTTAAATATTAGTTATTAGATGAATATATATAGTGCTGAACCCCACACACCGCCCATAACCAGGGTAACGATTCTGTTCAGGAGATTTTTTTGCCCCGGCTATAAAATAAGCAGGAACAACGAACATTCCAATTTTTTTTTGACAGAACGAAGTCTGTCGGGTCAGCTAGGTATCTTTTATATATATACACAAACGATAAACAAGAAAAGGTGCATGATCTATGGGTATCATTCATACAATTCCCTAAATATTTTTAAAATTTTATAAAGCCTCGTTGTAAACAGATTTTCTTTAGCTTAATAATTCAATTACAACAATTTAGTATTTGTATATGTTATTAAGCCTATAAATAATATACTTTTTATTTCTATGGAGAATATTCCTTTTTGAAAATAAATTCACTTTAAAAAAAAAGTTCTTTTAGGTATTGTTTAAATCATAAATCTTTTCCATAATAAACAGGAGTTTTCAAAGATGTGAAGACATGAAAATTTTCTAAATGGTCAGTTATTATGCTCCATTGCTTTTAATTCGTATCCGTATCACGAATTTTCGCACATAGAAATTCTATTTAAAATGCAACGAATCTCCTGATGGCAAGCGGTGTGTCGCATTTGTTTTAAATTCGAAATAAATTCTAGCACACGCTTTGTTACTGGTGACGGTAAAAGTCTAGCAGCTTATTTTTAGTATTCTACTTTGAAATTTCTTCTATCAACTTTATTTGGAGAGCAAATTTCTGGCAACTGTGTACTGACAAGCTACTAAATTTTTAGTTAAACCTTCAGGTCCAATACGTTTTGTGACTTTGATTGCTGAAATAATTAGATTGGTGTTACTTACCTCCTTTTATCAATCTATTTTAGAACCACTGCGGTATTTCTTTAAACCTTAAGTAGTTTAGACAACAACTTTGGTTAGTAAGTTTAATTCCAGTTCGGAGGACGCTGTAGTTAGTGAATCTGCGTTGGCGAATCACCTCCAACAACAACGTCGTCCTCATCTGAATTAACTAGACAAGATCTAACATGTCATTTGACTACATTTACATTAGGTAATTTTAAACTTTCGTGTTTTGATATCACAATCATTACCATTGGGGAATAAAATATTTCAAGCGCAACGCTCAACTCTCAACTTTAGCTTGACAATTCCCTAAAGCATTGCTTTGTTCATAGACACTACGGGCTCGTGAAAAATTGCAATTCTAAATAGTTATGCCAATATTTTTTGTATCTCGCATCAAGAACATACCTACCAATTACCAAAGTTTTATAAAATTAGATTGAAGTGTCATTTTTAAGTCTCAATTAAAACAGTTTTTTGAAGATTACTGAATATATTATTTATAAAGGTTGTTGACGCCGGAAGTCAGCGAGGAATGAGTGGCCGCAATAGTCGTCGTTCATTCGGCGGTCGTTCGCGAGCGGAGGGGGTGCGGACGACCAGAAGCACATTACATTCGCATTCGCGCAGCGCAACTGTACAGACCACTACTTCTAATATACGTTATTTAAGGCGAACTGTTCATTTCCCAACATCTGGTCCTACGAGCCGGATAACACCCTACATATGGTCCTTCGAAGCCAAGTTTTGAACCGTTTTGCAACGTATTACGCGCAATCTACAATTAGAAGAAGAAACGAAACAATTTCAAGAGGAAATACCAATCTACCGTCGGAGTTGCCGCCATTTCTTGGACAGCGGAGGGTGCCGAATCGAAGAGGAACAAAGCGCAAGATTGATTTGGTTCATGCGAGTTACCCGTTTGATTGTAATCAGCTGAGTAAATACCGTTTTGCTAGTAATTTCCAGCCACGCGTACAATTTCAAACGTAAGTACTAAAACCTTTCATTAGTTACCAAAATGGGGTCATCCGACAATTTACAAAGCGCAGGTAGATCACGCGAGAAATCTCCTAATAAAGGCGATTCTAATGCCACTTTAATTCGCGAATGCATAAGAAAACGGTCTATCATCAAGGGTAGATTAACAAAATTTTCAAATTATTTAAATTCAATTACGTGTGACGAACTCTTAAGTGGTCAAAAAACACGTTGACTTAAAGTTGCGTATCCAAGGTGCTACAAATTTATTCTCAGAATTTAATATTAGTCAAACAAAATTGGAAGAGGGTATATCTGAATCTGATCTAGATGAACAGTTAACGCAACGCGAGGCATTTGAAGATAGTTATTATAACTTGTTAGCGCAGGCAGAATATTTATATAGCAAAAATAATACCGTTAATCAATTACCGGACAACGAAAAATATACGCGTCGGTAAAATTGCCCACTATCGATAGGCCCACCTTTTGACGGTAGTTATGAGCACTGGCTTGAGTTTCGCGACACGTACATTTCTTTGGTTCATAATTCGAAACATTTAAGCGATATACAAAAATATCATTATTTAAAATCGTCGCTTAAGGAGGCGCATCACTAGTTATAAATTCATTACAATTTTCGAGTCAAAACTATAATGTCGCGTGGGAACTTTTATTAAAACAGGTACGACAATAATAGGTTATTAATTCAAAATCACGTACAATCGCTGTTTAATATGCATCCGCCTAAAAGAGAAAAGTAGTAAAGAGTCGTCTATATCATTAAGAACGCTCATTGATAACGTGCTCAAAATCTACGCGCGCTGAACACTCTCGGTGAGCCAACGGAGCATTGGCATACCCTCGTTATTTACATTATATAGTTTCTAAGCTAGACCAAGTTACGGAGCGTGAGTGGGAGCAACACAAAGGTACGTTATACACTAGCACTAACGACTACAAGCTCAAGTCGAAGACGTCCTTATGTTTTTGAAGAATAGAGCGGATATGTTAGAAGCATTGCAATTATCGCACAGTAAATCGAATATAAATAAATATAACGCGCAAATAAGCAAAATACACTGCCATGCTTCTAGCACTACGTCACAGTCTAGACCTACCCACTACTACAAAAAAATTATGTTTGATTTGTAGGTCGAATCATCCTTGTACTCATGCAAAAGGTTTCTCGAATGGGATATAAATTCACGGGTGTCATTCACGAAAAACAAGCTGGTGACATTCATTGTTTGCGCGCGGGGCACGCCGTAGACAAATGTAGATTCGGTCCGTGTAAATTTTGTGCAAAAAAACATATTCATCCTTCACAGCAGCGAGGCCCGATCAACCCCTCTCTCTTCCGACTACGCACGCGTCGCGTTCGCGCTATCTATCTCCAGCCACACAGCACGACCGAGCCCCGCGTCTTCTGTCCACGTTCACACAATGCACACATAGACAATCAACGTGCGCATGCACCTAACTTTAAACCGGTTTGGTTATCTTACGCGCTAATAGACATAGCAGATTCGTGTAACAATTATCACTCAGCGTACGCGCTGCTGGACAGCGGCAGCCAGCGATCGTTTATAACGAAATCATTATGCGATAACTTAATTTACCGATATTACAGTCCACCCACGAAATACGAGGTGTTGGAGATTCAGTCACACATACAACAAGTTCATGTGAAGTTGGAATCAAATCGCGCGTCCACCCGTACACTACGCGTTTACAATGTCTCGTTCTACCGCGCATCACGCAAACGTCGCCGGCGTCGCCGATACAAAGCGCGCGGGTAGTCATACCGACGGCATTCAGCTGGCCGATCCGCTATTTTATAAGTCTCATAATATTGACATTTATTAGGCGCAGATATATTTGGGATTTGTTAAAAACGGATAGAATTAGGTTAACAAGCGGACCCTTTCTCAAAGATACGCTATTAGGATGGATTATATCCGGTCCGATTAATTCTATTATTTCAAACAATAATTCCACAACTGTAACTTTTCACAGCACATTGATACACAACGGCTTAAGGCGGAAAACAGAAGAGCTACCAAATGTATACAATAATATACGCACACACGAAAGGCGTGCGTGCGCAGCCAGTTTCGTCAACACTACGATACGAGGTGATGATAGAAGATATTGCGTACGTATTCCATTCAAATCATCTCCTAATAAGTTGGCATAACCTTAGTCATAAATTTCGTCTCAATTTGCAATTTATAAATACATAAAAAATATTACTAAATGTCACATTACGTCTATTATTTCGCAGAATTTTCATCCGTTGGGATTACTTAGTCCGGTAAGCGTTACTGGCACGGTAATGCTTCAAACATTGTGGTCGTTGAAACCGAACTGGAACGATGAGATACCTAGCAATATCGCACGGGCTTGGTATCTTCATTCGCTAATACGCTACTCTTACTCAACACCTTGACAATACAGCGGCACGTTATTGGTAAAACACCTACTAAGACAAACTGCAACCATATTTACGGATGACATCAAAGCGGCATACGGCGCCTGCATTTACGTGCGGACGGTTAACGCTGATACGACAGTCGCGAATAAGTTGCTTGTTCGAAAGTAAAGTAGCCAGTGAGTATACCGAGACTCGAACTATGTGGCGCGTTACTCGGAGCCAGACTTTACGATAAGGTGCGTGAATCAATAAAACTTTCTTTCCGCGACATAGTGTTCGGTGCGATTCGACAATTGTTCTATGTTGGTTACACATGGCTCCTATTCGATTAGAAACGTTCATGCAAAACAGAGTGACCGAGATACGTGAATTAACTAACGGTCATTCTTGGCGCCATGTGAGTAGCGGATAATATCCGCCGACTTAGTTGTCGGCGAAGTTCGGATTAGATAGAAGATCTTTTTCTACGATCTGGTGGCAGGGGCCGTCGTATCTTCACCACTATAACTTCAACGCGAACGTGTTCGATTTGAGTTCAGGTATACGAATAACGGATGAATCAAATTTACCGGAAATTAAATCAAAGGCAATTATTTCTAGAATACCAACGCATCTTCAGCGAAGTCTTTATTCCCGTTCGAAAGGTTTTCGCAATACAATCGGTTAAGACGTACAGGTGCCTACGTATTGCGTTTCATTCATAACATACATAACAAAAATAGCCGTATACGTGGACCGCTGTCTGTAGACGAAGTTAAAACTCAGAACTATGCTTATACGATTTATGCAGTTAGAGTCGTTCGCGGAGCAATACAATCTAATTGCAATAACAAACCATTAAAAAACAACACAAGTTGTCCAACTTAAATTTATTCATTGACAACTATAAGGTCTTGCGCGTTGCGGTCGTTTGAATTTAACTCGAATGAGTTCGGACGAACAAAAAAACATCCGTATTTAATTTGTTCCAAACATTGGTTTTCAGTGCTTCTATTTCGGCATGAGCACAATCAGTTACAGCACGCGGGTCCGCAGGCGCCTGCTGTAAGCGTTACGTGAGCTATGGCCAGTAGCAGCAGGAACCTCGCCAGGCGAGTGGTTATACATGAATGAGTCACTGCGGCAGGTTTACGAGCAGGGTACGGTTAATACGCTTAATCCATATGGGGAACTTACAACAAGAAAAGAATCACTCCTAGATTCCGTTCTAGTGTGGTGTTCGATACACAGGCCACTGCTCATCCTAAAAACGCAAAGGTAGGGGATCTAAATTGGTTAAAGGTTATGCTTGCTTATTCATATGATTCGTTACGGGCGTGCTGTCTACCCTCGAACTAGCAGTGATCTCTCTAAAGGAGCCTTATCTCCCCCCCCATTAGCTCTTAAAAGATTCATCTCACGACGCGGTAAACCTTCAGATATATTTTCGGATAACGGAAGGATTTCGTAGGCTCATGTCCGAATCGCCCGACTTCTTTCAACTTGTTCCGAGCAATCATGACTTACGCAACTAGTCAAAACATTAACTTTAAATTCATTCCGCCATATTCACCCCATTTCGGTGGGTGGGTTGGCTATGGGAGGCCGGGGTAAAATTTGTAAGCATTCATTTTATTTCGATCAGTGGGGGTAAACGCGCATCTACTTCGAGGAAATAAGCACAAAACTCGCGCAATGAGGCCATTCTCAACTCACGTCCTCTTAGTCCAATGTCCGCAGATCCAAACGACTACCAGCCCCTAAGCCCTGGCATCCGAATCGGGCGAACATTTTTAACAGCGCATGCAAGCGCTGATCACGCTGACGTCTCCCATGGTGAGGCTCAACCGGTACCATAGAGTGGAACAAGTTCGCCAACACTTCTGGTCCGATGGTGGCCAAGGAATAATCTCAGAAATGGCAAACGAGAGCAGTGGAAGGGAAATAAAGAAGATCTAAAGCCTAACACGCTAGTTGTCATCAAGGATGACAATTTGACGCCACTCAAATGGAACTTGGGTGCAATCTAACCACAGTTCGGGCAGAGATGGTGTTGTCAGCCGGGTTGCAGACATCAGGAAAGTTAGGGGGTCATACGAAGATCTTTCTCAAAAATTTGTCCACTTTCAGCTTCAGAGGAGTTACCATTGGAAGACGGAGTTTCCAAGGCCGGGGGTGGGCATGTGTGACGACGGAAGTCAGCGAGGAATGAGTGGCCGCAATAGTCGTCGTTCATTCGGCGGTCGTTCGCGAGCGGAGGGGGTGCGGACGACCAGAAGCACATTACATTCGCATTCGCGCAGCGCAACTGTACAGACCACTACTTCTAATATACGTTATTTAAGGCGAACTGTTCATTTCCCAACATCTGGTCCTACGAGCCGGATAACACCCTACATATGGTCCTTCGAAGCCAAGTTTTGAACCGTTTGCAACGTACGTATTACGCGCAATCTACAATTAGAAGAAGAAACGAAACATTTCAAGAGGAAATAAATACCAATCTACCGTCGGAGTTGCCGCCATTTCTTGGACAGCGGAGGGTGCCGAATCGAAGAGGAACAAAGCGCAAGATTGATTTGGTTCATGCGAGTTACCCGTTTGATTGTAATCAGCTGAGTAAAAACGGTTTTGCTAGTAATTTCCAAGCCCACGCGTACAATTTCAAACGTAAGTACTAAACCTTTCATTAGTTACCAAAATGGGGTCATCCGACAATTTACAAAGCGCAGGTAGATCACGCGAGAATCTCCTAATAAAGGCGATTCTAATGCCACTTTAATTCGCGAATGCATAAGAAAACGGTCTATCATCAAGGGTAGATTAACAAAATTTTCAAATTATTTAAAATCAATTACGTGTGACGAACTCTTAAGTGGTCAAAAACACGTTGACTTAAAGTTGCGTATCCAAGGTGCTACAAATTTTATTCTCAGGGGGAAAAAACATTTTAATATTATTCAACAAAATGGAAGAGGGTATATCTGAATCTGATCTAGATGAACAGTTAACGCAACGCGAGGCATTTGAAGATAGTTATTATAACTTGTTAGCGCAGGCAGAATATTTATATAGCAAAAATAATACCGTTAATCATTACCGGACAACGAACAAATATACGCGTCGGTAAAATTAAAAATTGCCCACTATCGATATGCCCACCTTTGACGGTAGTTATGAGCACTGGCTTGAGTTTCGCGACACGTACATTTCTTTGGTTCATAATTCGAAACATTTAAGCGATATACAAAATATCATTATTTAAAATCGTCGCTTAAAGGAGGCGCATCACTAGTTATTTAGTTATAAAATTATTACAAAATTTTCGAGTCAAAACTATAATGTCGCGTGGGAACTTTTATTAAACAGGTACGACAATAATAGGTTATTAATTCAAAATCACGTACAATCGCTGTTTAATATGCATCAGCTAAGTAAAGAGTCGTCTATATCATTAAGAACGCTCATTGATAACGTGCTCAAAAATCTACGCGCGCTGAAACACTCTCGGTGAGCCACGGAGCATTGGCATACCCTCGTTATTTACATTATAGTTTCTAAGCTAGACCAAGTTACGGAGCGTGAGTGGGAGCAACACAAAGGTACGTTATACACTAGCACTAACGACTACAAGCTCAAGGTCGAAGACGTCCTTATGTTTTTGAAGAATAGAGCGGATATGTTAGAAGCATTGCAATTATCGACACAGTAAATCGAATATAAATAATATAACGCGCAAATAAGCAAAATACACTGCCATGCTTCTAGCACTACGTCACAGTCTAGACCTACCCACTACTACAAAAAATTATGTTTGATTTGTAGGTCGAATCATCCCTTGTACTCATGCAAAAGGTTTCTCGAATGGATATAAATTCACGGGTGTCATTCATCGAAAATAACAAGCTGTGCATTAATTGTTTGCGCGCGGGGCACGCCGTAGACAAATGTAGATTCGGTCCGTGTACATTTTGTTGCAACAAAACATAATTCACTCCTTCACAGCAGCGAGCCCGATCAACCCCTCTCTCTTCCGACTACGCACCGCGTCGCGTCGCGCTCTCTCTCTCACGCACACAGGCGACGAAGAGCCCGCGTCTTCTGTCCACGTTCACAATGCACACATAGACAATCAACGTGCGCATGCACCTAACTTTAAACCGGTTTTGTTATCTTACGCGCTAATAGACAGCAGATTCGTGTAACAATTATCACTCAGCGTACGCGCTGCTGGACAGCGGCAGCCAGCGATCGTTTATAACGAAATCATTATGCGATAAACTTAATTTACCGATATTACAGTCCACCCACGAAATACGAGGTGTTGGAGATTCAGTCACACATACAACAAGTTCATGTGAAGTTGGAATCAAATCGCGCGTCCACCCGTACACTACGCGTTTACAATGTCTCGTTCTACCGCGCATCACGCAAACGTCGCCGGCGTCGCCGATACAAAGCGCGCGGGTAGTCATACCCGACGGCATTCAGCTGGCCGATCCGCTATTTTATAAGTCTCATAATATTGACATATTATTAGGCGCAGATATATTTTGGGATTTGTTAAAAACGGATAGAATTAGGTTAACAAGCGGACCCTTTCTTCAAGATACGCTATTAGGATGGATTATATCCGGTCCGATTAATTCTATTATTTCAAACAATAATTCCATCAACTGTAACTTTTCACAGCACATTGATACACAACGGCGTAAGCGCTGGAAACTAGAAGAGCTACCAAATGTATACAATAATATACGCACACACGAAAGGCGTGCGTGCGCAGCCAGTTTCGTCAACACTACGATACGAGGTGATGATAGAAGATATTGCGTACGTATTCCATTCAAATCATCTCCTAATAAGTTGGCATAACCTTAGTCATAAATTTCGTCTCAATTTGCAATTTATAAATACATAAAAAATATTACTAAATGTCACATTACGTCTATTATTTCGCAGAATTTTCATCCGTTGGGATTACTTAGTCCGGTAAGCGTTACTGGCACGGTAATGCTTCAAACATTGTGGTCGTTGAAACCGAACTGGAACGATGAGATACCTAGCAATATCGCACGGGCTTGGTATCTTCATTCGCTAATACGCTACTCTTACTCAACACCTTGACAATACAGCGGCACGTTATTGGTAATAACCCCTACTAAATAAAACTGCACATATTTACAGATGCATCATAAGCGGCATACGGCGCCTGCATTTACGTGCGGACGGTTAACGCTGATACGACAGTCGCGACTAAGTTGCTTGTTCGAAAAGTAAAGTAGCCAGTGAGTATACCGAGACTCGAACTATGTGGCGCGTTACTCGGAGCCAGACTTTACGATAAGGTGCGTGAATCAATAAAACTTTCTTTCCGCGACATAGTGTTCGGGTGCGATTCGACAATTGTTCTATGTTGGTTACACATGGCTCCTATTCGATTAGAAACGTTCGTGCAAAACAGAGTGACCGAGATACGTGAATTAACTAACGGTCATTCTTGGCGCCATGTGAGTAGCGGATAATATCCCGCCGACTTAGTTTCGCGTGAAGTTCGGCTAGAAGATCTTTTTCTACGATCTGGTGGCAGGGGCCGTCGTATCTTCACCACTATAACTTCAACGCGAACGTGTTCGATTTGAGTTCAGGTATACGAATAACGGATGAATCAAATTTACCGGAAATTAAATCAAGGGCAATTATTTCTATGACTACCAACGCATCTTCAGCGAAGTCTTTATTCCCGTTCGAAAGGTTTTCGCAATACAATCGGTTAAGACGTACAGGTGCCTACGTACTGCGTTTCATTCATAACATACATAACAAAAATAGCCGTATACGTGGACCGCTGTCTGTAGACGAAGTTAAAAACTCAGAACTAATGCTTATACGATTTATGCAGTTAGAGTCGTTCGCGGAGCAATACAATCTAATTGCAAGTAACAAACAATTAAAAAACAAACACAAGTTGTCCAACTTAAATTTATTCATTGACAACTATAAGGTCTTGCGCGTTGGCGGTCGTTTGAAAAACTTGAATGAGTTCGCGTACGACAAAAAACATCCTGTTTTAATTTGTTCCAACATTGGTTTTCAGTGCTTCTATTTCGGCATGAGCACAATCAGTTACAGCACGCGGGTCCGCAGGCGCTGCTGTACAGCGTACGTGAGCTGTACTGGCCAGTAGCAGGCAGGAACCTCGCCAGGCGAGTGGTACATGAATGCGTCGCCTGCCGCAGGTTACGAGGTAATACGCTTAATCCCATAATGGGTAATTTACCACAAGAAAGAATCACTCCTAGCTTTCCGTTTCTACGTTGTGGTGTCGATTACACAGGGCCACTGCTCATCCTAAAACGCAAAGGTAGGGGATCTAAATTGGTTAAAGGTTATGCTTGCTTATTCATCTGCTTCGTTACGCGTGCTGTCCACCTCGAACTAGTCAGTGATCTCTCTAAAGACGCTTATCTATTAGCTCTTAAAAGATTCATCTCACGACGCGGTAAACCTTCAGATATATTTTCGGATAACGGAAGGAATTTCGTAGGGCTCATGTCCGAATTCGCCCGACTTCTTTCAACTTGTTCCGAGCAAATCATTGAATACGCAACTAGTCAAAACATTAACTTTAAATTCATTCCGCCATATTCACCCCATTTCGGTGGCCTATGGGAGGCCGGGGTAAAATCTTGTAAGCATCATTTATTGCGATCAGTGGGTAACGCGCATCTTACCTTCGAGGAACTAAGCACAACACTCGCGCAAATTGAGGCCATTCTCAACTCACGTCCTCTTAGTCCAATGTCCGCAGATCCAAACGACTACCAGCCCCTAAGCCCTGGGCACTTCCTAATCGGGCGACCATTAACAGCGCCTGCAAGCGCTGATCACGCTGACGTCTCCATGGTGAGGCTCAACCGGTACCATAGAGTGGAACAAGTTCGCCAACACTTCTGGTCGCGATGGGCCAAGGAATATATCTCAGAAATGCAAACGAGAAGCAAGTGGAAGGAGAATAAAGAAGATCTAAAGCCTAACACGCTAGTTGTCATCAAGGATGACAATTTGACGCCACTCAAATGGAACTTGGGTCGCATCATAACCACAGTTCCGGGCAGAGATGGTGTCAGCCGGGTTGCAGACATCAGAACAGCTTCGGGGGTCATACGAAGATCTTTCTCAAAAATTTGTCCACTTTCAGCTTCAGAGGAGTTACCATTGGAAGACGGAGTTTCCAAGGCCGGGGGCATGTTGACGCCGGAAGTCAGCGAGGAATGAGTGGCCGCAATAGTCGTCGTTCATTCGGCGGTCGTTCGCGAGCGGAGGGGGTGCGGACGACCAGAAGCACATTACATTCGCATTCGCGCAGCGCAACTGTACAGACCACTACTTCTAATATACGTTATTTAAGGCGAACTGTTCATTTTCCAACATCTGGTCCTACGAGCCGGATAACACCCTACATAGGTTTATAATTTTTTTATACTATGTGTAAAAGAAACATATTTGTAGTATATAATTTGCGAAATTTTCGCGTATCATTGCATGGAATCTTAGCTTAGTGAATAAATGTTGTGATAGAGAAGTAATTTCTTTATAAACATGATCCTTAAAGAGATTATTGCAAGAACATAAAAAAGTCTAGTGAAAAATATAGTTTAATAAAGAATGCAAAAGCTATGATAGGATTTAGAATCTTCGGATTTTATAAAGCAAATCTTCCAACGTGAAGAAAATGATTCTGTATTAATATTTTATAAATTGTACTAATAATAGGACACAAAATCTGCCGTTGTGTACGAAAGCTACATCTTTTTCCGATCAAGATGTATGTCAAATAATAAAACCACCCCGAAGTTTATGGATTGTCTACATACTGCCAATACAAGTACTTCGATGGAATACAAATACAACTGATAAAACAATCGCAAGGATACTTACTATTATGACGAATTCCTATTGTTTGGAGAAACAAAATTTTACATAATATATTGTGATAACACAAAGAGTTTTGGAATTCCAATACGCTTCAACATTATCGCAATGAATCCTTTTTCATTGTAATAAAATACGAAAAAACATTTAATAATTTCAGTTTTATGTTTTAACGTTGAAATTAATATTCATTATCTTCCAAATAAGTGCCCAGTACAGTACCTAATAGTCAATAGGCATTACTTGTATTAAATGTTAGTGAAAACTAAAAAGGTTTAATCACGATTTCAGCATTCAAAGCCTGTATGAATTACAGACTGAAATGTATAAGAATTTTACACGCGAAGCTTTCTAGCTGACCGCCAAATTTAATATCCATTGGGACCTAATAGAGGAAAATCTTACTATATAATAAAATATTTACATTTTATTGCTCAATTCTTCACATATATTATTGTGGTAGGTCTGTTGCTGGTGACCGTCTATGTAGGTACCACCGAAGCTCCAATTGCAGAATCCAAATAGTAATTTGCAAACATTACAGTGCTCCAGTTTCAAGAGCGTTGTAGTTAGTGAAATTACTGGGGTAACGAGACCTAACATGTTATGTCTCAAGGTGACGAGTAAAATATAGTGGTGTTAATATTGTCCTATCTAGCGCCTCGTTTTTTTAGGCAAGCGTGTCACTTATAATCAGGTGAACGGCTCGTTTCGTCGAGTAAGAAATGGCAGAAATATCAGCTAGTGATGACATTTTTTTAATTATCTATTTCTTCTGACACCCTACAGAGTTTTTATGTACTCAATTAATAATAGCACTTGTTAACAATTACATATGCTTGTTTAAAATCTAGAACCATGACATTGTCTTTAACTACTTTCACGTCTACAGAGAAATAATCACATACATTGCACTCATTTGTATTTTTTTAATAATTTCTGTGCTGTTATTTAGAATTTTTAAACATTTACTAATTTTATTACGCTTATATATGATTGTGATTATATATGATGATGTATTATGATAAATAAGATTGTTTCATTTTGTGTCAGAGATAAAGTTCTATTGAAAAACTTCTGTACGGAAAATGTTCGAATCATTACGAATTAATTATTAACAGGCCTGGTGTTAATTAAACCACCCGTCGGTTCCTGGAATTAATGGATTCAGATTTACGTCGATGTCGTTGCTTATTTTGTAAATTAAATTTCAAACAAAAAATCGTGCTAAGTTGTATAAGAAAATCCCTGGAATTAAGTCTCTATTGTTACTTAAATATTTTATTTGAGAGGTTGTTTGTTGATAAGTTATCTGACGGAGGAAAATTATTTTGCGGCAGTTTTACATACTCAAAGCAGAAAAAAAAGTCTATAAATAACAGATGTGAAAACTCCGTCATTCGAGTGACGAGCCGTAGATCGTGATGGATGTGAGGAGAATAAACAAGTCGGTATGTAAGAAGTAGTTTGAGGAATAGGCTCAGTGTTAAACAAATCGCAAATAAAAAGTGAGATAAAACAAAAAAATTTAAACGAATATCATACTTAATTTTTTTTTCATGAAATCATTAAATTTCACTTATGAGATTTAAGCTTTTTGTAATATACTTTATTGTAAAGCTTGAAACTAGGTTACAGAGGGCAGCCTTAATGCCTGCGTGGCATTCTCTCCTAGATAATGCCGGATGTGGAGGAAATTGGGGGTAGACTGAACAAATATACGGAGATAAACACTGTATTTATACATAAAATACAAATCATAAATTTGAGAAGCCTAGCCATTGTGATTATCAATTATTAATAACGTAAATGAATATCTTCCTCGTTAAGTATATTAAAACCAACAATAAATCATTTTTATAAAAGTTGTGTTATCCAAGTACTGAAAATATTAACGATGAAATCATTAAATTACAGTGATTTATACAACTTAATAGTCAGTTGTTCCCTTGAGAGGTGGTTAGGTCATTGTCAATCTTCGTGCAAAATTCGCTAAGCAAAGTTCTCACGATCATAAATTATCCTTGCTCAGTCGTTAGCGCAGACTTCATTGACAATGAAAAAGCCTCAGTATCCTAATCTTTGACATGCGACAAATTTAACACTCTCCGTTTTTATTTTCGTCCCTCAATCTAATGTCATAGCTTTGTCTTTTATTACTACATTTTAAAGTTTATGGGCTCGTAAACATTTAATCACTTTGTTATAAAAGAATTTATACTTGAATGCGTTATGAAAATTACTAACACAATTGATATATATTAAATCAAAAATGAAGTAATTGAATAAATTAAGTCACGACGAATCTCCTACTTATTAAGTCGATTTACAATAAAATTTTGGTAATTTGTTTGGGTAACTGGTGGTAGTAAGTTTATATTGCCGGAGATCTTCGATCTGGGCTTTGATTTTTTATACTAAACAGTAGTATGTACTGTACAGGTTTGAAGGGCGCTGTAGCTGAAATTACTAGGGTAACGATACCCAACATCTTATGTCTCAAGGCGACCACGTTGTAGTATGTAATTTTCGTTTCTTTGTATTTATTTGCGATTGTATTGTAATTTCGTTGTACTAATCGCTATACTTTTAAAGGCAGACATACTAACGTACTGCACGTCTAATCGCTTAGCTGTCTAAAAAAATGTTTAATAGGTACCAATACTTTAAAATATTACAGTATAAACAAAATGTATGTATATCTTCTTCACTGTTTATGTCATGATAAAACTAAGAACTTTATTGATTCAAAGGCTCCTGTAGTTAGGGAAATTTTTGAGTAATTTCACATTACAGGAGCAACTTACTAGCATTTAAGTTTTTCCTATGGCTTGTTAAATGTTGTGAAGAGTAGAAAATATAGTGTAGTTTCAAAATACATAATACATGAAATTTTTCATCAATAAAACACCGTTAAATTTTTTTATCAATAACTCAACAATTACGTTGCAACAAATGTATCCCATGTTTCATACAACTTGACTGAAACTTTTTATTCATGCGCTGACAATAAGCTCGCAAAGTTTCCCCGCTGTGAGATAAGGATCATTTATGCATTACCATTGGAAACTCTCAACAAAATTGAATCTACTCTTTGTTTTTAATATCAACGATAGTTTTAAAAGAATAAAAAAATTACAGTTGCAATATTTAATACCCATTTATAAAACAAGTATCCTATATGTTACTAAACTGCAGTAAAAAATATTTGATAAATTTTATGAGTTTCACCCATTGAACTTTTATTCTCACCTTCAACACGGTGATTTATAATCCTTTTAATACTTTTCCATAATAACTACAAGAAAAAAAATGCTTGGCTACTCAAATTCAATTTAACAAATAAAATTCTTTATCAAATTTACCGCTAACATTTTCTATCAGGTTTGTTCCAACTTCAATCTTGGTTGCGTTTGATCCATTTGATACTTTAATCAATTACTAAATGCTTCATTTCTCTTTTATCTAGAGAAATATGAGAACTAACTTTCTCAAAAGCCAATCTAGTGAGCCAATTAGGTAAAAATAAAACAACGTAACAGACTACATAGAGCCGTTGCGTTAATAATGGCAAAAAATATTTAATATATAAACAGAAAATTTTTATGATACTGAGTTAGAATCAATAATTTTGATACTAATTCAACTCGCTTTTGTAAAACTTCGACTTCTCTAATCAGCGTTAATATCATAACTCACAGTTTCCACAGTTTATTTCTATAAATGTTTGATATTTTCAATTTTACAGAAACTATGAAAGCATAATAGAGCCTTAATTGTGAACATTAAACACAGTTAAAACATACTGAAACGAAAAGAAATGTTTAGCCTGTATCAAGTAAAAGACGACCTAGTTTTAAGCGATTTTTAGTTTAAGGTGAACTCTGAATATCATCAAAACCGCGCAATTGTATGCAGAAGAATGTATTACAATAACAAGTCAAGGCTGTACTACTTACTGCAAAACTTAAAACAACTTTAGTTACATTATTGTTTTAAATCATTAAGAATCAAAATTTTTAAACATGTAACTATAAATTAAAAACAATAATAACTCCTGCTAAGTTTCCAGAAGCAAAATATAACTGTAATATTTCAAAGTTACAAATAAAGAAAACATGTATTCTCTACATACAAATTATTTCAGCTGAATAGGTATCACAAATTTTGAATTGCTGTTGACAGAGTTAATCTGACGAGCTTATTCAAATTCTAAATTTTCTGGTACAACACAAAATTTCATTTTCATTGTTACGGTTGTACGAAAAACGATTTTATTTATTAATATCTGATGCCCAATCATTAATTTACTATTATCTTACAACAATTCCAATGAGTGAACAGCTTTAGGTATGTTTCAGTACAATATTCGTATTTCATACGTCTCTTTTCTTTCTGTTTTTCGTTTCGAAAGGTGGAAAAGACGGAAGAATAAAATCTAATTAAGATTTATACATACATTTTAAAGTAATACATAATTAATATCGTTAATAGAAAATGGTTTAACAGCTGTTTTACGTTGAGAATTGAAATAGAATAGTTCGGTAAGAATAATTGCTTCTGCCACTCGCAAGACAAACAGCAATACTTAGCTACTATTTCAGTGATAATCTAAAAATCTTTCTTCTCAGACCGAGCTAATGTAATTATATAAGAAAAGCTACTAGTTTCTGTAGACTATTTTTTTATATAGTAAATAGTTAAAAGTTATGGTACTTAATACTGTATAAATTATTGAAGAAGAAGTATTACGAATACCTGTTAATTAAAACTGTAACTAAGATCAAAAAAATATCGCGTTGTATGGCAAAAAATTGACACTCAAAATCTTAATTTTGGTAAATGGATAATTTTGGTTTATAACTGCTGAATAATAGAAGTAAAAAATTCTTTGGTTTAATTCTACACATACAATATTTATTACAAAAAATACTGAAAATAACTTTAACTAGTTTTAAATATCATGTAATCAGAAATATCAACTAGTAACATGATTGTCTGTAATAAATTATAATACTCCATTGAACTTCGAATGCATGCCGATTACATTTTGCAATTGGGCTTTACACAATTGTCAAACTAAGCTTAAAGTTAGTCAATTACTGAATAATGAATTTCAGATCACAATTTAATAATGCTTCTCGATACAACGGGCGGGGTAAAAGTTTTGAACTATGGCCTGGCTAAATTATGCTGAGGCCGCAAAATTAACACTAATCCATCCAATAAATACTAAACTATGAAGGAGTAGCAAATGAATAGAATATTTTTTTAGTTTATAAACTTCAGAGAGGTGTATTACAATTATACTTTTAAGGTCTTCTCTAAATATAAAAAAAAAAACTTGTTGTTAAAGAAAACGACAATTAGACGTATTTTTACAACTCAGAATCGAAACAGCCTCAAAGAACAGTGGTCGCTGCGAACAAGGCATCTAATCTCTGAAAGTTTTATATATTTACAAAATTGAATAAGTCATTCTTCGTCAAATATTTCATGTAAAATCCTCTTATGTGCAATGTTTCAACAATTCTCAACCCGCACAAATGTTTGAGATCTTAGACGCTATAATCTGGTGCAGTACGTTCGTTCAAGCATTAAGCACCAAAGTGTAGACAAAAGTTTTGTGGGGAAACTTCAGTCAACTCTTGGCAACTGTGGCTATATCACTAAATATAGTATAACACTGTACTTAGTTTAATTTAAAACAAAATTTTAAAGATTGATTTAAAAAATACAGAGATAGTTTTTCAATAACTTTTTACGTAATTCAATTTAATTTTGTAATACCCTTTAACAGCGACTTCAAGTTATTGTTGTACTGAAAGAATATATTGAATAGGATTCCCACAGCCACTTTTATACGTTTGTTTAGTCTGGAATAAAACCATATAATAAAAACTGTTTTTAATTTAAACTAAACAGAATACGTAACTCGAGAAGAAAGGAACATTATCAAAGCATAAACAGTTTATATCGTTACTTTATAACTTTTACAGATATTTCTTAGTTAAATTTCAATTTATTGCTATAATCTCTTACCAAGAACTCAGCAGAACCTAAAAATATGAACTTTAAAAACCGGCTTTTATATCGAAGAAAAAATTTCATCACACTTTATCAAATTTTTAAACGTGTAGTACATTTAATATTTACTGCTGTAATTTATTAACGTCATCAAACAATCACCTCTAGAGAAAGATTTATATATTTACATACATTTGAACCGTAATAAGGCATTTGATTCACTGATTATATATCAAGCTTATTTGAAGACATGTGAAGAATGAGGGGAGATATGATTTTGACTTGGAGAATATATGTATATTAACCAACATACGTATCTCTTTTATCAATAAAGCACTCGTTTTACATTTCAATAAAATAAGATTTTATATCTCTTTTATGATATAAACGATAGTAATATAAAAGTATAATTAAATGTGTACATTACTATACATGTAATTTAAGGAACTATATTTTGTTAAAGTGGGAGTCGGTGAAATATTTCTGTCTCAAAATTATAACATAATCATTTGTAACATAGATGTTCATCAAAAAAGTATTGTTAAAATTGAACAAACGTTGAATGTATAACAGGAAACAAAATAATGGATAAAATTCTTTATTGACACTTTCTAAACGCACAACTAATAAAGAAGAACGTGGTAGTTTTTTGACCTTATATATATTTAAATGTGATTAAAATAAATAGAAGAAGAGTTGAAAAAGAAAATTTTGAACCATATTTTTAGTCATCGTATCCTGATCGTGGTAGTCATTGTCATACAGTTACGTAATCACGTAGTAATGTAGTCATGTAGTCTCGTAGCCACGTGGTCACATAGCCACGTAGCCACGTGGTCACGTAGCGACGAAGTGTCGTAGACACGTGATCACGTACTCGTAATCACGAAGACATCGTGATCGTTATGTCTGTCTCGTATCCCGTATCATCAAACACGATCTTTTTCTTTAGAGAATATTCTTTGTATTCATGACATTGATTACAAGTTTTATATTTTTTTATTGATCTTACAATATACTTTACAAAATTAACTCATTTCAAAGTACCTATGTAGTAGTTAGCGCTATATAAAGTGTATTAAAGTAATATTAAATTTATGGATGTAAATATCCCTCCGTAAAAGATGTTTACGATTGTTAGTGCAACGTGACGTCATCGTTCGGCTTTAATAGTAAAACATTTACTTCCGTTTTTTTATGTTTTATTAGTATTTCTGCTAAAGATTATTACTCCTTTTCCTAATTTTGTATTAAAACCTTAAGAGACAACATATTGTATATACAGGAACCAAAACATTTTATGTGTACAAAGGTTAATAAAAATTTTGCCAATAATTTTGCAAACGTAATGTGCTAGTAAACAGGCTAATTTAGTTTTGGAAGATTCTGTTTCCAAGTAATGATACAAAAAGGTTGCTCAAAGTGTATGTTGTTTACCAAAAGAACTTGTGCGAGCGCTTCATGAAACTCAAACACACGGCGTAATGAATTAAATTACCACACTTACGGCGTATGTCCCAACGTGTCTATGTCGTATCTTTTCAGTGTTGTTAAGTAAAATGTTGATGAAATATATATTAGGTATTTTAAAAGTACCATAAGAGTAATTTTAACAATTAAATTGTACTAACTAATATAGCAGTTAATAACGCTTTGTAAATTTTCAATATTGTCAATCAGTTTAAAATACAGTAAGGAAACAAATATTAAATGTTTGATGTCCCGAACGAGTGGACTGCTCTATATTCAAAACCTATCGTGAGACTACGCTTCATCGCCGCTTGCCAACTGCTGGCACATATTAAAATTTATCTTAGAAAAATTTTTTTAATGGTAACAGTTTTATTTTATGCACAGTTTATAAAATTTAATCCTAGCTATAAAAAATTTGACAGAAAAATATCCTACACCCATGGCATGACGTATTTCCACTAATAACTGATAAATCTTAATTTTTATAAAGGCAACTATTGGCACATTTTACTCTACACTGAATTAAATTTGTAAGTAAGTAATTATTATACTTAGAAAGGCCTGTGCGTCGTGCACCGTGAATAAATTATTTATTACTCACTTACGCACATCTCCAGGGTGCCAAATGACACAATAATGAACAGTAGAAAGAACTGTTTTAACAAAAACATTACAAATGTTCGCAATCTTAGTTTCTAAACTGCACAAACTTAGAGGATTTATGACTTGGGAAGATTAAAGCATTAAAGCCACTTGCAATTGCAAATACCATTTTGCTCGTCTTAAGCGCACTTCAGTTCATTTAACTTACTTACCTGTAATATAGGTGTTTGAGAATAACTCGTGTTTTGTTCAGACCTGCACGTATTTTAGTTAAACAATTAAGTGAGTAGCTCAATGAAATATGAAAATATTTATTATTTTAAATATTAAACACAAACAGACATTAATAACAAAATGTATTTAATAATAAATTATTATACCTGTCATCACAAAGAAAAATTCTTAACAGAATCTATGCAATATTTATTCTTCACTATTATGCGAGTAAGAACTTGTACATATCAACAAATTCAGCAAACAGTTAATATTCTTTTTTGCAAGTAAGCCGAATTGATGGAAAGATAGATTTGATTATTTGTTGTAAGGACAAGCTAATGGTTTATTATGGTCAATAATATATTTTAGATGTTATTGACCTACACGTGTAAAAACATGTGAAAATAGGTTTAATTTACTAATAACAAACGAACTGCACGTTGAGTTTGTTTCAGAGAGCCCTGTTTGTAGATTGTCTAATACTTATATTCACTTATTTTGCAGTTACAACCATTCACTACATAGATTAAATATCTTTAAATATTTTTATACGTAATACGTAGACACGGAGATAAATCCTATTTATTTTATTTATTTACATAAAACTTTGTTTGCACACAAATAAATATTGTACAAAAAGGCGGCTTAATGCCATAGGGCATTCTCTCCCAGTCAACCTCGGCAGTGGGGAAATGCAGTGGTAGGTGAGGGTAAAAGAGAAGTATTGTTTTAAAAAAAATATATATATATAAAAAAAGGAAGATATATACTAATATATACATACATACACATACATTTAAATACATACATAAAATATGAATACTTATATATATAAGTATTATTATTATTCCTATTCATTGAATAATCTTTTCAACTTAAAATTTTTCCAGTTGGTATAGTGAAGTTCAATTTAATTCAGTCCGACGTTGGGAACTACATCAAGATTGGAGTGCAACAATAGTATAAAAAGACGTAAAAATAAAACTGGCTCTTTGATCTCGAAAGTGGATATTTTCGTAGTCTTTAAATAAATTAGATTAAAAGGTTTAAAATAGTTTTGCAGTATGCAAAAAACAAACTTTAAAATTGTATTTTTATCAAACAACTACTTTTATGCACTTACTAAAAACATTTTTAGAATTAAATGCTAAAATTAGTTCTGCGTTAAGTTTTCTCTTACCTTAGAGGTGTAAAATTTTATGACGTCTACAAAAGTGACTGCAATAAATGTTCGCATTTCATAGCATGGATTTAATCCGGAAATGCACCAACGTCAAGGAGTCCAGCAGCTGTTACTCATTTTAATTTGTCTTAAGATAAATAATTGTTTCCGAGTAAGTTTTTAAAAATTCGGTATTGCTTTTATGATTCATGGACCGTTATACACAGATTAAACTAACCTAATGCTGTTATCCAAACTGGTCAAATCTTATACAAGAAATCATCCTTTTTATAAATATTAGTAAAATATAGGAATTTTTCAGTCCTGTAAGCGAGTGCTTGTAAAGAAAATGTTTGCGGCATGCCTACCTCCATCCACCACTCTTATCCTTACGATGTTACGACATCTCGTCGATGGAGTCTAGTGTTTTAAGGATCTGGCCAGACTAACGCTTCAAGCCAGATCACCAGCAATTTTCAAAATTTCTCATTTTAAAATGTAAATAAACAGCTACATATGTAATTATAATTTATAGCATGAACTGTTTCAAACATATACAGCGAGATCTTGATCCTATGCTTGGTGTTTTTCTTCGCGATGAATTAGAAAACGATGAGATTCGCAGAAGACAAAGGTCGCTAGCATAGCCCAGCAGAATAGTAGGCTTAAATGGCAATGTTTCAATCATATACCGGAAAGTTCGGACAAACGATGGAGCAGAAAAATTCTTGAATGTACCACGAACGCCTACCAGGTGGATCATCGGCCTGGTGGAGACTACAAGAACCCGACGAAAGCAAGCAGATTCGCATCGGTCGCCTTGGAAATCGATTAGGGAGGCGTATGCTCGGCCGTGGACGGTAATAGGCTAAAATAATGATAATGATGAAGAAATATCTACAGGAATTTAAACCGGTTTTCTGAAAAATAAAATTATTGAACTCTGATTATCAGTAGTAAAACCGTAGCGTTTTATTTTCGTTCACTTTTTAAAAAGCTCTGTCGTTGGTGATATTATTGGAAAGTAACGAAACTTAACATTTTCATCTAAAATCGTTAGGCGCAAGGTGATGGATGTTCTGTAAATATTTTTTAAACGTCTCATATGTAGATTCATCTTTTTCAATCAGATTAACTCTTTGTTATTCATGCCACTCTTTTGTATTAAAAATATTGTGTACTTTACTAATAAAAGTTCATAAAAAGTTCATATCATGTTAAGCTTCCCTTGTTTTAACAATATATGTTTTGATGTAACAATTCCCTCTGTATATCAAATCATCACGGATTTGCGTGAAATATGAGCAGCCATTTATATGTTAATAGAATTCTCCTGTTTGAAGATTGAATTAAGAAATAGCTTTGCAATCTAGGTAATTTTGTTTGATCAAAATCTGTTTTAACATGATTTTATTGTACGATATTCTATACAAAAATAACTAAAACAAATATAAATTTGATATGACTTTACGAAATAAATTCTGATTCAAAAAAGTTTACCTTTCACATTTTTTTCAAAACAAACTTTTACTTTAGGCAAGTAGCAATGAGGTTTAAACAAAAAAATACATAAAATAAATAACCGATAACAAATTATGGAAACTATATAGATAATAATACATACTATAGTGCAGAATAACTATAACGGAGTAAAGAGTATTTAGTAAAACTCTTTTTGCCGGAAAAAATGGCTTTTATAAAAGACGAATAACTAAAGCAACAGAAATTGATAGACTAGAAAAATAAATAATACGTAACCCCATATTCTACTTTTATCCATATTTAAAAATAATTAACACCAAATTGCCTTTTATTCGACATGTAGACTGTTTGACTTATCGGAAATTCCAGATTTTATATTTTGCATTTGTACAATATTTAAAACATGCATAAAAAATAAAAATTCCTTAGATTATGGTTTACCCGCAAAAGTCTGCCTCAAAGAAAAGCAATTGCATTTGCAGTTTATTCAATGTAATGTATTTCTTTAACCGAAAGACGTTTAGGTCTAGCGAGCTAATAAATAGAATACCTAAGAAAAGTTCAAATGTTTCCTTATCTAAACAGAAAATGTTGCGTTCTATAATTTGTATTATTTCTACAATAATCGATTACTACACACATTGTGGTAATAGACAAGTTCACGAGTATTAAGAACAGGATAGAATATTAATCATTTTTTTTATCAAATAATTTGGATTAGCAATTAATTTAGATTTGGGTAAGTTACAAACTTGTGCGGGGGAAGGATACGTATCTCCCCACAGCCCACACTCGACGTGTTGTAAAAACTGACTAATAGGAAACAATTCCAGGAAAAGGGCAGCAGCTTTTAGGGTGCTTTTTATCAACATACAGCGCTCCCATAATTAATTACCATGTATGGCGAATACAGCAAATACCAACGAAACGGGGAGATCTATGTTCACTAGCAAATCCTTCCGGCCATCAATAGACTAAAATGATGAAATCAACTTACAATAATATTTATTGAAAACTGGTCTTACTGTAATACGAGTATAGTCGTTTACAGCGAAGGTTTTCATCTAATGGATAAAAGCAAATCAAAGCCTTCACTGAATACAAACAGAATGCTAGAGGAATGAGCATCATCTGCAGTTTTTATCATCGATAATCTATGTCGATGACAATCAACAGTTAAGAGCGTAACTGAGACACAGTGTGGACATAATTAGCTGGAGGCACGCCCAGTTTGCGTCCAATATGCCTATGGCTTCACAGTTACGACGGTAACGTAACCGGTTACCATTTAAAAAAATATTTTTAAAAGAAACAGCCCTCAGACGGTAAGTTTTGTTTTCATTTCGTTTCAAAATTCATTGGTTCTATAAACTTTGTTGTGAGAAAAGTTTACCATTAATTGCAACATGTTTCGTAAAAATTATGCAATGGACTCAAGGAATATCAACTTTAACTTTATATTTAAGACGATGACTACAGAAACCTTGATTAGAGCATTCGTATACAAATGTGTGTATTAGTAACAAACCTTGACAAAAGATAATTCGGGTAAAAATTACATTCTAAATGTTTCTTCACGGCTACTTTTCTGAAATACAACAATGATTACACGCACATACCTTCAGGCGACTTTTAGCAAAAACATACTCGTATCTAGCATCAGTATTTATAAAAGTATTGGTTTGTTTTATTTTACCTTATTATTTTTATTCTTGTACGAACTTCAGTAGTGTTCACTGTGTAAAGGAAAAAGACGGTGAAAACATCTAAGTTTTACATCAAAGTTTTCTTTTATACACATCTATAGGATACTGTGACCTAATTCTTTTTCTAGAATAGGGGCCTGCATTCACCAACCGTAGATACTTGGAATGGATGAAAAAAGGTTTTTAAAACAGATTTATTTCTAAAAGATATTAGTTATATAATAGATTTACATACTGAAAAATTAAATTATCATCAAATCAATCACATTCATGTATTCACATTATTTCGAAATGTTTTTGCCAAGCGTGATTATGTCCTTGTAGATATACGATACCTTTCCATTAAAAATTTTAACGCCACCGATATTCTGTTTTTTGATTAAGTTTCTCCACAAATTTTTAGAGCGTATCATGATCAAATTGTTGGAACAATATCCTCTAGTTTATAATTAAAGGCTAAGAGGTTTCAAATTCTGTCCCTTGGACTCTAATGTTCAAGTAATGATTAAAAGCTCATACAAGGTTTTAAAACCGTCCCTTCAAATAATGTTAAATGTATCACAATTTAATAAAAAACGTAGAGATGTTACTTAGTTAACAAGTTGGCACTGAAAGAACTATACTATATTTCTGAACGAACTTTTATTGTTAAAAACAAGATAAAAAGTTATAGTTTTTCTAAAATTCAAAGTTTAATTCTAGGTGAAATCTTTTCAGAAATGCCTTTATTAATCAATGTTTTTAAATCAAATCAAACGTCTTTGTACTTATACCTCCGCTCTCATTAAATATTTCACGAGACATGAACTCTTTTCACGATGAAAAGGAAAGGAATGTATTTCAAAATTTTATGTGAAACAATTTTTAATTACTCATACGCGTTAAATGTTGTGTATTGTAACAAACAAGTATCTACTTCATATTTAATCAATGTGGATTAAAGTGTGCAATTGCAATAATTTTATAGGTGGCTCACGTACGAATGCCCAATTGCAGGAAATTGTAACTTTATACTTCAACCAGCCCACTTTATCTTAGTTTTAAAGTGATATAAGAATTTTCTTAATATATAAAATAAATTAATAAATTTACATCCTTTAAAAGTTTTTTCACAAAACGAATCAGATTATTTTACTATTATATATTTCGTCAGTTGATTCAATATTTGTAACGTACATTTGAAAGGTAAATGGTTAGTAATTTAGCCTGCTTAAATATTTGTTCGTATGATTAAAAAAGTTTTTGTTTGAAATATGGAAAGCTTTTGGGGAAAGGCCTTTGCAAGATTCTTCTAAAAGTCCCTCCCTTGCCTACGGTGTCCGATCCAGAACCAAGATCCAGGTCCCTACTACCTGTATAATATCATCAGCCCACTTTCTTATCGGTTTTCCAATCGTGTAGTATCAACAGTCCAGCTTTTATTCTGCATAACGCGACTTGTATTCAGCCCATGTCATTTATGATTTTGATTTTAAACTGTTTTTGTATAGTCTTTAACCATAGAAATCAAGACCTTTTAATACTAAAGCCAGTACAAACATGCAATGTTTTTTCAATTTACTGACTAGTGGGAAATCATTATGATTTCGATAAAAAAGACTGGCTCAAATGTTGGAGTAATTTTGAATTCGCCTCACGTTCGGAGCTTCAATGGCAGGAAATTGAAACTTTATATTTTAGCACACTCTATCTCACCATTGAACCTGTTCCTTTCAACCGTGAAAGCTTTTTGAGAAATGTTTATTATAGAGGTTGCTTTTTTTTTAATTCTTACAAGGAGGGTAGTCTTGTAAATTTTGGGTTCAAAAATTTGAAGTAAATATACCTTAGTACGTTTAAAAAGTAACATAAGTTATATATCCAGCTTAGGATCAGTGTAAAATGTAAATATTTAAACAAGTATTGAAGACATCAGACACATCATTTTCATTGTGTTTCTTATTATGTAGGAAGCATGTAAAGTGTTTAGCATTAAGTGTCCTGCAATTATTATATATACTATATACTAGATACCATACCACCGTTTGTTTTGTTATCATTAAAATACTAGGTATCATACATAGTATTTATGAATCTTTTACAATTTTTCTCACGTACACTTCTTGTTCGCGCCACTCCACACATCTATTCCATCAGTGATATTTCATTGAAATAAAAAGGGATTGGTTCGCTACGGCCGACCGTAGGGCACCGCCCCAGCTCTTGATTGTGCTTCAGTTTCAGTGATCAGAGTTCTATGCTATGTTTGTGTGTGCATATTCCGTCTCCTGGTACTATAATTAACAGTTTATTTACGCCGCACAGCGTTCCATAAATTAAAATTTTATGGGGCTCGTGGCATTGGTCGACAGTAACAACTCTCTTTACTGCTGGTAGGTCTCTGTACTCGTAGTAGGTCTCTCTTCCTGGAGAGTTTACAAACATTACAGTTTTTTGATTTGAAGAGCGCTGTAACCTACTTTCGCTGTTAGCCACATTACGCCCTTCTCAAGCCGAGGAGCACAATGTGGTGCCGTGTATACTATTTTAACTAGCGTCAAGTTTTTATAGGCAGACATATCACTTACCCCCAGGTGAACATCTTGCTTGTCTCTTCGAATAAAAAAAGGATACCTTCGAACCTTTTTCACAACACTCGGAATGTACAACCTAACTAGTGGATATTGCTTATTTTGTACTTGACTATCGTTATAAGTCTTCCATGCGTTAAGACTCGAACTGTGCAGTCACCTCGGACTTTGCCCCGCGCCCAAATGAACATTCCTCCACTAGGCAGCAAGCTCGAGTTGTGAACGTGTCCACTAGACTTATCTATAGACTAAATCAACTCCGAGTTTCATTTTAGCTTTTCTCGTCTTCGGCCTCACAGCCATGCAGTTCGAAAACTGACAATAAGCTACTAGATTTAAGCCGAAGACGGCTAAAATCCAGCAGCACTGATTAAAATATAATATACTTCAATAATTTTAGCGAATGAAAAATGTTTACCACACTATGTACATCTACAATGAAAAACAGTATGATAAATTAATTATTTCATTACGTCACAATTATATCGTTAATACATACTACTTGCGCAATAAAAACAATTAGAGAGTTTCCCAAGTTTAAATTTATTTGTAGAGGTTTCAAACTTGTCGGTTAAAGAAAGTTATATTAAATGAAAAACTTGCAAATTTTTATTCCACTTAGAATACTTGTACAACTTCATACTTTTGTAACTGTTAAAGCCATGACAATTTGAAATAATAGAATAGCAGTTAAAGTATATAGTAAGTATAATAAGTAACAAGTAAATAGTGTGTACGCAAAAAGCAAAAAAAGTCTAAATGGATTGCCCATATTGTTTCCAATAGGACGATTCGACTCTACCGAACCGTAGTAATACGTAATAGGATAAAGACAAAGAATGATTGCATATCTCAAATCGACACTACTAAGACATTAATAAAACGTCTAGCAACTACTACATTTAAAACTTTACACTGAAATAAAACACGAACGAAAATTAAACATGAAATAATTACACGTCGCGGGTGGAACACAGAGACGACGTGTCGGTATAATATTGCGGTTACGTACAGAACTTAAAACAAGGTAGGTTTTTAGTGACGACCGAAAACACGTATTATACCCCGAAGATTACATACAATATAATACAAAGATTATTGTAGACTACAATAAAAATATACCATATTACGCTTCATCAAATATTGTTTATGCTCTCCCTTAACCTAAAATAAAACAATAAATCAAAGAAAAACTTAGTATAGCTCTTAAGCTTCAATAACTAGTAATTTGTCGCTGTGTATTTTATCAAATTATTAAGAAAAAAATAATAATTTTAAAAACGAAATAGAAGAACAAAACTTAAATTACAATATTTAATTTAAGAAATAAAAATTCTTGAACCTCCGTTATTAACCCATAAAGTTACTTACACTAAGATTATCTCCAACAGCAACGCAATTTCGTAACCACCAATTCATTGAAAGCATTAAATTTATTTCGACATCTAACTTTTTGTTTTCTTACATCTCCTTTTAACACTTTGTACCAGGGTTGACAGCCAGAATGTTCGAATAATTATGTTATTCAAAACAAAATAAATAAAAAAATGTACCATACAGATATTAGAATAAGAAATTAGAGTCTCGTTTACATTAGGGGTAATCAAAGACAACAGGATTAAAATGTCTTAATACTGAACCTATTAGATTCATTTTACTAAATAAACTTAACAAAGTTTAAGAGAATTTTAATGTTATAGAAACACAAAGAAACATTTCTCGCCTTAAACAAAGAATAAAAAATCTTTTTAACAATAGCAGCCATATGCAGCGTACGTTACCAAAACCAATGAGGTACGTAAAAGAACAAAAAAACTGCAGCGTTTCTGCTCTCGAACTTTTCGTATGGAATTTTCCTTTAACTTTTTTTTAGAAAAATGTTCCAGAAAGGATTTATACATATATAGTACATACTCATAAGTAAGAATTGCCAGTATAATCATAGTTTTTTTAACCGAATTTACAATGGGCTTATACTTACCTCAGCATCATAAGTGACAACGAAACCATAAAAGGTACCATAAAGAACGCTCGCCCATAACACTCTAGGTCTTATTCGTTTAAATGTGAGAATACAGCAATACTGTCAAAGTAACAGATTTACAAAACAATGATGGAAGGTTCCAAAACTTTACCACTAACCAAACTCTATCTGTGGCCCCGGAATAAGACCTACTTGTTCTAAACACATAGCCTGTGCGCCACGGAAGAAGTTAACATTTGATTCAAAGAATTTCAATGGAGTTTATCTACGAAACATATTTCTTTTAAGTTTTCGTAAATCAAACTTTACGATCGTTTAGTGAAACTAACAAACTAGAAATCAGTAAAAGGAAAAATGTTCCTGATTACGGCGTAGGTATCTACATAGTTAACCTTCTTTATTAACCATATCGCTATACATCCTGTACATAACTTAAACTACTTTTTTCCCAGTACGGTTAAATGTTAGTCATTCATAGACCAATGTGCTATTTAATGTTTTTTTCTTTTTTGCTTAATTATGGCAATTGTATTTGGCCTCAAAATTCATATAATACTGAAATGGTATATACGCTTTATATTTTAATATACTAGAATAAATAAAATTTTAATGATTTTTAAATATACAAATTTAAAGTTATATAGGTCACTGATGTACTCTGTTATGTAAAGGTTGTAGATGACAAATGTATAATGGGATTATAGAACTATTGGTACAAAAATTTATTCCAACGTCTCTTTCACAGAGTTTAGAAAGTTAAACTGTGTGCATGAAAATTAACACTGAGCATTAAACATTTTTAATTGTTTCTCTAAATTGTTTGTGAATGAGTAAAATAAAACTTTGCGAATCATATTAACGAGATATATTAATTTTAAGACAATATCAGATAACCTAATAAAAGAACATAAATGATGTATTAGATAAAATAGAAATGATGTATTAAAATAGACAGGATATATTTGATAAGCATTACACGTAGCAAGGAACGGGGAAATTGAATCTTTGTATTTGAGCGCAATTCATCTACCTGATGTACCTTGAACGCTACAAGACAAAACGAAACCTTTAGCTTAAATGTTACAAACACGAGAGTTGTTCTACAACCAGTGAATCGATTTAGGACTACATTAACCACATCTTTCCTTTGAAGGTTTATGTGATAAATTTTTTCGTTTTTATAAAAATAACAAGAAACTCAATGAAATTTTACAATTTTTATATATATTTAATTACTCAAAAAAGAGTGCAAACAAACTAAAGGTGTTCATGAATATAGTTTAAAATATATTATATCCCCTTTCTCAACTTTTGTCATTTTCTTCTCTACTAGTCGCTCTTTTAAAAAGGCTTTGTTTAGTTATTGTTCTAAATTACTTTTGGCGTTATGTAATAATAATTGTTTAAAACTTTTTAACACAGATGGAATCGTTTCGTAAAATTTTGCTACTCTACATATTTGTTTTATTTAAAGTTAATATTTAAATAGTTGTATCTATAGTTAAATATAAAAAAAATGTTTATAGTCTCAATGAATTCTTTGCTCTATAGCTTTAAAAGCTGAAAGGAAACAATCTGCAATCAAAATTTTTAGTATAATTTATTGCAAAGCAAAAAAAAATGTTTCAAACATTAACCAGTAATAGTGGTATAAAAATACGTTAGTAAAACTATATATTTTTGATGAAAATCTACGTCTAAAACAATTATCAACACATTTTTTTTTCTAATAGAAAAACTTTATGCAAGTAAAGATTACAGTTCGTCCAGTTCAAACGTGTTGACGATATAAAATAAAATAGACGTAACTGAAATTTCACAATGATACATGTAAGTCAGGAAAAAAAAGGTTTGCTAAGCATTTGAAACCACAGAAATTTTGCTAATTTAAAATTCAAGTGAGGTTTCAACTAATAGACCGCACGAAGAGTGCGAACTCGACTTAGGTATGCGTTCCGACGAGTTTATGTACTGTGTTTGCATAATTTCCAGCTACACAACAAGCGAAGCTATCTGAATATGAAATCGTGGAGTTTGAACGATTCTGTGAAAATTTAAGCTTTCGTAAACATATATCTTAAACATTGAATATATTGATAATGTGACCGATTTCTATTTCGTTACCATTCATAACAAATTCTTCTTAATACTTTATAAGTATATGTGATACAGAATATATTTACAATATATAAATATAATCCAGATGGCAAAGTACCATGTGCCTTGTACACGTATAAATTAGTTTTTTTTTTGCCAAACATTGGTTTTAAATCTTAAATGTTAAATCAATTCGTAAAGGATATTACAACGGAGTTGCAATAATAACAATAACGTTAGTTCCATAAATTTAGAACAATGAAGTTATTCAACACCATGTTGATATTATGGCCGTATTCTAAGTAGTATAATACTGTAATACAAGTTAAAACACAAAATAAGTCCGTTTCCCGTTATACCAGATTCAAAACAAATTACTGCTTTACGCAACAAGACGTTTAAATATTACTTCCAATGTTATAAATATTAAAACAATGTTACTACTTTCCCCTGGCATAAAGTACAGTTATTCAAACAATGTAAATAGTGAACTAGTTGGAAAGAATAAAGACTGAATCATTTTTTATTTCAAGTCACCAAGCTGATTGAGCTTTTTCATTACAGTGCCCGTAGTAACTATTGTTCAAGATTCCTTTCAAGATATGTTAGGAAGCCTTGTCTTTTCTTTCTAATGTCAAGCTTAACATAAATAGAGAATATTAATAAATCGCTCCTTTATGTCAAGTAAGCTCACAACTGTAATTAACTCATTAATGACGAAATTTATATCGAATTTCACATAATTTGCTCTTTGGGTTGATTCTATTTAATGTTCATGTTTTCATACTATAATTTTTTTCTTTCGAGTCTATGAAATTTTGGTATTTATTACAGCCAGCGATGGTTCGGTTCTGTGAATAATAGCTTCCATATGTTTTAAGGACAAAATGTTTGGGTTTCAATTTATCTCGCTAACGGTTCTTCTGTCCAGTGCACTAGACAACTTTAATTACTTTACAAGCCGCGTGCAATCAATCATAAATGTGGCGAGCCATGTCAACACAGTTCACGAGACTCGTCCATTGTAAGTAACTATAAAGTGTACATACATTAACTTTGTGTATACACATCAGTGAAATAAGTGACCTTACCCTTGAAAATTTTCAAGAAATTTGTCAGTTCAAACTAAACGCAACTCTATCTCTGTACTAAAGTAAAATACAACGAGATGTTATCACGAGGAATCCCTAAAGCATTCTAGAGTGAAATTTTCTGTGAAAATTTAAAAGAATAATAACTTACTCGTTGGTTAATAAATAAATTAGTGAAACAATGTCTTCTAAATTACTTCGGTGTTATTAATACCTAATAAAAATGTAAACGATCTTTAAAACAAGTTCGGAAATATTTAGACATACAATACATACGTACGCCTCGTTTCAGACCAACCCAATCATACATAAAGGGGGAAATGGAATTGGAAACTTGATACCACTACGTTTGCGAAGCTCAATGCAATGCAATTAAATTCCTACTGTACCTCGGTACAGATCCTAGTAACTAAATTCCGCTTAATTTTGTGTGTGTTCTTTCATTCTCAATAAAACCGTGGCACAAACAATCTGAATACGAAAAACATTTAAATAAAAACTAGTTTTGATATTTTTCTAGCAAAATTATTTGTCCAATTTTAGGAAGATATAACCAACAATGTTTCTATTCACGAGAACATGCTAAAAAAGAGAAGAGAAAAGGATTTTTTTTAGTAACAAAAGAAAACCAATGAAGTCTAAGAAGGTAAATTATAATATGAAAGAAACTTCTACAACTGAAGATTTTAATTAATTGAAGAGAAGGTTTTCACGTGTTGGTGTATTAAATGATCTTAAACAATATAAACAGTTTTATTCCAGTCAATTTTTTTTTGCCATAACACAGTCTTTTCATGATCATGGGTGCCGTAAACTCCCCGAAATTTCAGAGTAACAAAATATTAAATGAACGCGATAAAATCCGAAAAAGTTTGTTACTTTAATTTGTAATATTCTAGTAAACATAAGAAATCGCATATATTGCCATCACAGCATTGCTGTGTTTCGGCTATTACGTATTACAAGATTACTGAGAGTATGTTACTGCCCTTTTCCATTTTAAGTGTTATTGTCATTTAAAATCATGTGAAATTGAGGTCTTGTTACTTATTACAGATAAAAAGAAGTAAAAACTAAACAGAGGCTTTGAAATTGAAAAGAAATATAGGAATTAAAATAGTGAAAATGGTCTAAAACAATAGCGGTCACGTGCAGAGCAAGGCATTAAAGCTCAATGGAGCTAACGATAAAAAACGGGTAAACCTTAACGTTTTGTTCCTTCACAAAGCTACTACAAATATTTTAACATTTTTCAAAACCTGTTGTTATCTTAAAAAGAAATAATATAATGTGCAAATATTATTAAGAGAAGATAAATAACGAGTTTTTTTTCTTGCAATAAAATACCTTAAAGTTAGTCCAGAAAAATTAAAAACATCTAAACTTTAATTTTAGATAAAATTTTGCTCTCTCCTTTATTTTTATGACTTGCCTCCATAATTTTTTTGGTATCTAGTTATAAAGAATGTAAAGCTATCAGAGAGATAACCAGGCTGGTTTGCACGGAATATAATGGAGTAAAAAAGTACATGGTAATCCCTACGTGAACGGTAACCATTAAATTTTATTGCGGAATTCTGTAACGTGATCGAGATTCGAAGGCCATAGACATTATGGATGCAGAGGTTTTGTAGTCGTTCCAGCATATTTAGTTCCTCCTCGATTGCATTTAGGTAAATCACATCAGCGTGATCTAGTAATGGAAGAAGTAAGAAATTAGCCAGAGTAACTTTAGTCTGAAGAGGAAGAACCCTGTGAAATCGTTATTGTCCACTGCTGAACAAATGCTTAACCAATTTTAAGAAAGAAACGCTGAGGGTGAAAAGGCAGTAGAAATATATTGACCATGTGCCAAAAGAGATGTTGTTAATTAAATCCATTAAAAATAAATCAAAATTTTGAGTCGAAAGCCAGGATTAAATTAATGTTCAACATTACACATTAGTTCACAGAGTTTCCTACGATTAATGCGATAACTTTTAATGCAATCTTCGATCGAAATGTTTCTAAACTAATGTCAGCACTTTTGGTAACGAACTTTACACCACATTTTGTGTTTTTCTTACCTAGTTTCAAATCTTCCATTACAGAGTTTTTCCTTTGAATGTTTGACTTAGTAATTGCTAATCAATTTGTATTTTCTCGACAATTTAGCTCTAAGAAACAAGACGTTTTAAAGGTCAATTAAGAATGCTTTTAATTGTACTTATTAAGGTTAGTAACAAAATATTTTAATGGCGTTATCTAGTTAAATGAATAACTTATTTTGTATAAAACAAACTTTTGAATAAGGATGTTGAAAACCTAAAATTACAAAGCCTTCACGTCGCGCTACATGAATAATCTTGATACCTGATCCCTGGGTAGCCATAAAATTTCTCCCGAGTCTTGCTTTTAAAGTAAGAAACAACGCATTTTAAGAAAAACGCACATCAAATTTTACACATTAAGGAATTATTCTGTAGGATTGGTGTATAACACATTTTATATAACAATTCTTTTAATGACAATACAAAAATATAAAAAGGGAGAGTAAAGGAAATTTGATTATTAAGAAAGAATAGTGTAAATTTGTATAAACAAAAACTGCTGTAAATACCATGCAAACAATCTTGGAATAATACTTTACTGCTTATGTCTCTTGTGTTGAGTGATAAGATAGGAGATTTAACTGTTTAAATGAGGCAATCCATTTTACTTACATGAGACCGCACATCGGCGGAATGTAAAAATAACTTCGTGTTGTTTGATTAAGTTACGGTTAAGGTACTCGTTATTAAATATTCAACGTGTGTTACTTAATTTATTACCCGTGATTTCATTCTTTATACTATCATCATCAGCCTATAGACGCCCACTGCTGGACAAAGGCCTCCCCCTAAGATCTCCTCTTCAAACGGCTTTGCGTTATTCGCATACAGCGGTTTCCCGCGACCTTCATCAGATCGTCAGTCCACCTTGTGAAGGGCCTTCCAGCATTGCGTCTTCTGGTACGCTGCCGCCTCTCTAGGACCTTACTTCTCCATCGGCCGTCAGTCCTTCGAGCAATGTGCCCTACCACTTAAGTCTAGCAATGCTTAGGCCCTAAGCATTGCTAGACTCGACATAGCCCTAAGCCTTGGGACTATGTCGGTGACCTTGGTTCTTTTTACTATAGTGTAACTTAAAAGCAAGTTATCGTAATTGTTTACTAATTCATTTACGATACTATACCTTTTTACAAAAACTTTACCATCCATAAATAAAAAAGAAAATAAACAAATTTTTCATTATTTCCCATCCCGAGAGTTGAAATTTAATTTTTTAATTGATGCTTACAATAAAATTGTATAGGTTCAGTAGTTCAACAGTTACGAAGTATTTTTCTTGTTTAATTAAGGTTTAACTATATACAAATTTGATAAGCCATCAACTGATTATAAATTATGAAAGAATGAAAAGCTTATCAGGTATTCCAATTCTTCTTTTGTAATAAAATGTATTTTAGTACATAATAACTGTATCAATAGTCATAATCGTGTAGTAAATTATCGTTGAACATATCGTCAGTTCGGAAATATTTCGAGCGTAACTGGATCACTACAGCCATTGTGTTTTGTCACTAAAATTAATTCTGTCCCGATAATCCCTCTGAACGCCCACAGTCGTACTTTACTTATAACATTGCTTCAATAAAATATAGCTTTGTTAACAAGGACAAAAGTTGTATTTAATATATTCTTTTTAAAGATAATCATTTCACCAAAGTACATCAACTTTAATTTGACATCAATATTCATTATTTTTCTGCCTATGAAATAATATGGCGTTTTATATTTATATTTTTATAGGGTTAATGTCTATAAAAACTAACAAAAGTGTTTTACTAAATTGCAAATTGATTTGTTAGACTTCTAATTCAAAATTAAATTATTCACTTCTTGAAACATGAAACTTTAATTTAGTTACGTTCTTTTTGGAAGTCCTTAAAAATAGATTTTTTATAAAATTTCTTATTATGTATAACTCCAGCTTTGTTTAGTTACTTCACTTTATTTTAATTGAAACTTTATGTGATCTTTAATTCAAATGTAATAATAAGACAAAGTAAAGTACCTCTTTCAGATAATTATTAATAGCAAGATGTTTATTTGTTTATAATTTGATTATTCAAGAAGATTATAACTGAACAAATTTATCTACACATATAATATGATAATTACTAAAGCCGGAGTTGAAATGATAGGATATCATCCCATAACCCTTCGTTTGGGGAATATATAGACACATGCGTAGATGTAATGAATATAATACCGTGCCGGTATCAGCGGTTCCTTCCAAATATAACACATTTCCTTGATGTACAGAGTAAAGAGTAAATAGAACCTTTACAAGACTATGACTTATTAAATCATGAGCTTGAACTACTTTAATACATGGGCCACGCGTTTTTAAAATTGCTCTAAATCACTCCACAACAAATAAAAACGGGTGTAAGATGTAAACATCAAGAAATAAAAAAAAAATTGTGTGCTTGTAAACTGATATAAATTATAATCTTTTGGTTATTATACAATCTCTTTATCAACTCTAATCTCTTAAAATATCCAATGTAACCCAAACCTGACAATAGTTTTGATAAAATATATATTGTACCTTACACCTAGATTTTGTACCTAGTTTCCTGGCTCCAAGTTTTTGCTAACGTAATTCTTAATCAAATTTCTTCTTATTTGTTAGCTTGTAATTAAAAACGAAATGTATTTCTTACATAGAGACATAAATTACTAAAGAAAGAAGTACAAGTTATAGTAAAAATACAAAGAATTAACATTATCGAAGTAAATTAATTTTCTTATTTTAAATGAAGGACAAAATCCTAGGTCAACATGATGTATACTAAATTGAAAAATTTTCATTTGAACGTATTGAAAGAGAATACGTATTTTATGGCAGTCGATAATTGCGATTTAATGCTGTTAACTATTAACATTTCTCAGTACGAAGTAAAGTTGGGACTTTTAGATTCCAATTATCGGTAAATTATTATACCACAATTCTTATAACCAAGAATGAGCATTTCGTTTATGTCAGAAATATGAGTATATCGATCGCTATCCTTGATAACTAGTTATAGCATATTTTTAATATAATATATTACATATACTCCATTCAATACAAAAAAATATTTCGTTAGAGTATTCATGACTATGTAATATAAATTTCCGCATATTTGTCATTGGAGCCTGTTTCACGTTTCTAGCAATGATTATTCGGAAAATGTGATTTATTTCTTCGTTCCAACAATTTAATTTCATTTCAACATACGAGACTTTTTACATTCGCAAATGCCAAAACGGGCTTTGCTCTTATTTCGGAGAATACATAATTAACTTTAGCTAATATTGTTAAACGTTAAACATTGCTGGTATCAAATTTGCTTGTAGATAATTATTTAAAAATTTTTACGTGTAAGTATAAAACGTATATTTTTTCATAAATTTTTATTAGTTCTTTATAATTTCAATAATTTTCTTTCTCTTTTATGAATAGTAATTATGAATTTTAGCATTCAACTTTGTTTTTAGCCTATGTAAATATGCTAATTATCGTTATCTTCTACACCATTTAATAAAATTATTAACTTAAATAAAAAAAATTAAAGTTGCTTCATTATCAAAGTAGCTAAGTATTAAGGCAATATTTTGATAATACCATTAGAGACATTTGTATTGTACGGCTCATTTATTATTATTTTCTTTTCAATTTGTAAGGATTTTCGCCTTTCATCCCGTTGTAAGCGGCGAAAAAAGTCGTTTCGACATTTTTTGTTAGCTTACGAAATTATTTTCTATTTATCATTTAACCTCAAGTATAGAATCAGAAATGTAAACGTATATAACGTATAAGTTTATGTTATTACTTTTTCGCCCTCATATTTCAATAATACTTTAAAACTAACATTTTAATTAAATAATTATTTCTAATCTCTTCTATCTTTAGTCTAATAATAACATTTTCTTCGGTGGCAAGAAATTCTTTAACATGTTTGCAATATTTTTTGCTTTGAGTTGATGATAAATATTAATAGATTAATAGACGTCAAAGAAATAAGTTTATCTAAAATATATGAAACATGAAACAAAGAAAATTGTAATTAAAATGATTAAGCTCTCAGTTTTAAAGTAAACGAAAAAGAAAACCAATGTTAGATGAAATGCCTTTTGAGACTTGTTACAAAGTGAAACTGAAGCAATTCAGTTTTCAGGGAATACATTTTGCGAAATTTGACACAAAGATAAAATCTCCATTCAAATACCATAACTTTGAATTATACAATATTTATATTCAGAAGTTTTAATTTGTGAGAGTACTTTAAAGAGATATTATTTATAATTTTTTGTATTCATTTAACGTCTAATGTTTGTTTATTTAAATAGTAACTTTAAAAGCTTCTTGATTAGAAATATGTTTGCAAGGTGATATGTAAAATATAAGATAAAATCACTTAAACACTTTCCCGAAGTTCTAGTTTTTTTGAAAGACTACAAAGTTAGACATAACGTCATTCTAAACGTGTTTAAAAAATTCTCTCGTAAAGCGAATAACAAAAATTAAAAGACTGAAAACGTTCTGGTACAACAGTAGTCACGTGCAGAGCACGACATTAAAGCCGAATGGGTCTGGCGATAAAAAACCAAATAAACCGTTTAGTAATGTTACGTTTCATCCTCGTAGAGTTTCTATTAACCCTTTTACAATTTTCGCATCTAATTATTGAGCACTTTATGCTAAGATATTTTGTTTTATACATTTTTAACAGAAAGAGGGAAAACAACATTCAATATCAATGAATACTACCAGGATTGAAGCCAGGTCCACCCGTTATATTTAGATTTAAGTTATAAATATTAAAGTTATAAACACACCAGAAATATAAAGTTCAGCACTTTAAGGATAAGAACAAATAGACACAGAATATCAAAGAACGCCAACGTACTATTACCATATTTATTTATTTACAATTGTAATTATTAAGGAAATGACAACGTTTTCTGAGAAAAGATTTATTACAAATTAATTATTGTTTCGTAAATTAAATAAATCGAGGATAGTTTAACTACAGAGAAGACCGTTAGAAAAAATAATAAATGTTTTCATCAGCGAATGATTGAATGCGGAACAAACATCGCATACTCATAATCACTAAAGCAATGAAGCTCAACGCGAACGAAGAACTTAAAGTAGTACAAAGCTATCTATGTACTGACGAATCGATCTTTAATCGAAATGATCCGTTTCAAAATGGTTATTTAACTACAAAATGCAAAACATGTATTATAGCCAAACCATATAAAATCTTAACATCAATTGTCAGTAACATTGTTTCACAAATTCGATTTGAAATAAGAAATGATGATTTCTAAATTAAGAACAGATGACTTTTTAACTTATTCAATAAAAATTTCGAAATTATTTAAAATTATTTACAGTAAAAATATTAGTATTACGTTTCGCCATTAGCAATAATCTGTACGCCATTTAATAAAAGACTTCGAAGACTTTGCAAACAAAATCCTTTACGTGAATGATTTTGATAAAGCATTAAGTAAATAAATCAAATTTGCAAGTTCGCCTTTTTAACAACGAAATCTGGAAAACCGGTAATAGTTACTTACCACCGTATTACTTTTTGTATATAAAAATCCGTAATTTTTGTAGATTTCTATAACATCGTAAGTCTGTAATGTACTGAATTACTATATAACGGTTGAAAGCACGAACGCAATTAAAATCCAAATCTTTGCATTGAAAGTGGAAGCACTAATTTGTTTGAAAAGGCTCTTCACTAATCTCCGAAACAACAAACCGACCACTTCAAATTAAGTATTCATATTTATTTAAGCACAATGTTTATATATAAACCGCTTTATTATAACTCGCCACAAAATGAACCCAAAGCATATAACCTATAGACATAAATATATTTTTTTCAAATAAATAATGTACTTTTAACACACCTAAGTACCATCGTACAATGATATAATAACGAAAAACACTACTACCAATACATACTAACGTTTCGAACGACTATATGTAGTAAATAGGAATATCTTAAAAAAACAGTCAAATCAACTAACGCATTTCCCCTTCAGTCTTATTTTATGACGCTCACGGGACAGTACTTACAAGATGACATTCTTTTGAGTTGTCTCCATATATTTGTCAGGAGACACATAGTTTTTATATATTAAGAGTATATTGACTTCTTCTAGATTTGTATACTTTACTATCAAAAACTACCGCTTATCATCACCATCGCGATCAAACACTAGGCAATAATCATACAAAAACATATAAAGTAACTAGCTGACTCGACAGACTTCGTTCTGTCAAGAAAAATTAAAATGTTCTTTGTTTCTGCTTATTTTATAGCCGGGGCAAAAAAATCTCCTGAACAGAGCCGTCACCCTGGTTATGGGCGGTGTGTGGTGTTTAGCACTATATATATACATCTAATAATTATTGGGGTACAGGTTCCAGAAGAGTGGCCAAAGTTATAATTAAAGTACATAAGTTATATTTACTATAATATTTTTTTAGGAACAAATAACTGTCACATTCCAAATCTTTTTGACAGAATGTAGTCTGTCAGGTCCGCCAGATGGTAACGCGGTTTGTGCTCGACTGATGTATTGACGTGAAAACGAATGCATTTTATGTCGCGCGCTGAAACTAAAACAAAAGAAATAATATCGCGAAGCCGACCAAATTGAAAATCAGTATGGTGAATCTTTAGCTCTTACATTTTGTGACCGTTTGTGTTATTATTTCATTCGTTTTAATTTCGGCACGCGGCGTCAGATCGTCCGACGCGCATACGCACACTGTTTTGATAGAATAATTGAATTTGAACTTTGTGCAGCTGTGATAAAGTGCAAATTGACTCTTTAGCGTTACGAACGCACCTACATTGCTTAGACAGCAGTGAAAGCTTGTAATTTAAAATGAACTTTTGTTAGTTTGTTTCTGGTTTCTGGTTACTCGTTACTCATTACTGGTTACTCGTTACTGGTTTCTGGTTACTGGTTACTGGTTTCTGGTTTCTGGTTTCTGGTTTCTGGTTTCTGGTTTCTGGTGTCTGGTTTCTGGTTTCTGGTTTCTAGTTTCTACTTTTTGGTTTCTGGTTTCTGGTTTCTGGTTTTTAGTTTCTAGTTTCTAGTTTCTGGTTTCTGGTTTCTGGTTTCTGGTTTCTGTTTTCTGGTTTCTGGTTTCTGGTTTCTGGTTTCTAGTTTCTACTTTTTGGTTTCTGGTTTCTGGTTTCTAGTTTCTAGTTTCTGGTTTCTTCTGGTTTCTGGTTTCTGGTTTCTGGTTTCTAGTTTCTAGTTTCTAGTTTCTGGTTTCTGGTTTCTAGTTTCCAGTTTCTAGTTTCTAGTTTCTAGTTTCTGGTTTCTGGTTTCTGGTTACTGGTTACTGGTTACTGGTTTCTAGTTTCTGGTTTCTGGTTTCTGGTTTCTGGTTTCTAGATTTCAGATATCAGATGTCAAATGTCAGATTTCAATTTTCCATTTCCCATTTCCCATTTCCCATTTCCCATTTCCATTTTCCATTTTCATTTTCCATTTTCCCATTTCCCATTCCCATTTCCCATTCCCATTTCCATTTTCCTTTTCCATTTTCCATTTTCCATTTTCCTTTTCCATTTTCCATTTTTCCATTTTCCATTTTTCCATTTTCCATTTTCCATTTTCCATTTTCCTTTTCCATTTTCCATTTTCCATTTTCCATTTTCCATTTTCCATTTTCCATTTTCCATTTTCATTTTCCATTTTCATTTTCCATTTTCCATTTTCCATTTTCCATTTTCCATTTTCCATTTTCCATTTTCCATTTTCCCATTTTCCATTTTCCATTTTCCATTTTCCATTTTCATTTTCCGTTTTCCGTTTTCCGTTTTCCGTTTTCCGTTTTCCGTTTTCCGTTTTCCGTTTTCCGTTTTCCGTTTTCCGTTTTCGTTTTCCGTTTTCCGGTTTCCGTTTTCCGTTTTCCGTTTTCCGTTTTCCGTTTTCCGTTTTCGTTTTCCGTTTTCCGTTTTCGTTTTCCGTTTTCCGTTTTCCGTTTTCCGTTTTCCGTTTTCCGTTTTCCGTTTTCGTTTTCCGTTTTCGTTTTCGTTTTCCGTTTTCCGTTTTCCGTTTTCCGTTTTCCGTTTTCGTTTTCCGTTTTCAGTTTTCCGTTTTCCGTTTTCCGTTTTCCCGTTCCCGTTTCCCGTTTCCCGTTTTCCCGTTTCCGTTTTCCGTTTTCCGTTTTCCGTTTTCCGTTTTCCGTTTTTCCGTTTTCCGTTTTCGTTTTCCGTTTTCCGTTTTCCGTTTTCGTTTTCCGTTTTCCGTTTTTCTTCCGTTTTCCGTTTTCCGTTTTCCCGTTTTTCCGTTTTTCCGTTTTCCATTTTCCTTTTCCATTTTCCATTTTCCATTTTCCCATTCCCATTTCCCATTTCCCATTTCCCATTTCCCATTTCCCATTCCCATTTCCCATTTCCCATTCCCATTTCCATTTCCATTTTCCATTTTCCCATTTCCATTTTCCATTTTCCATTTTCCATTTTCATTTTCCATTTTCCATTTTCCATTTTCCATTTTCCATTTTCCATTTTCCATTTTCCATTTTCCATTTTCCATTTTTCCATTTTCCATTTTCCATTTTCCTTTTCCATTTTCCATTTTCCATTTTCCATTTTCCATTTTCCATTTTCCATTTTCCATTTCCCATTTTCCATTTTCCATTTTCCATTTTCCTTTTCCATTTTCCATTTTCCATTTTCCAGTTTCCATTTTCCATTTTCCATTTTCCATTTTCCATTTTCATTTTTCAATTTTCATTTTTCATTTTTCATTTTTCATTTTTCATTTTTCATTTTTCATTTTTCATTTTTCATTTTTCATTTTTCATTTTTCATTTTTCATTTTTCATTTTTCATTTTTCATTTTCCATTTTCATTTTCCATTTTCCATTTTCCATTTTCCATTTTCCATTTTCCTTTTCCGTTTTCCGTTTCCCGTTTTCCGTTTTCCGTTTTCCGTTTTCCGTTTTCCGTTTTCGTTTTCCGTTTTCCGTTTTCCGTTTTCCGTTTTCGTTTTCCGTTTTCCATTTTCCATTTTCCATTTTCATTTTTCATTTTTCATTTTTCATTTTTCATTTTTCATTTTTCATTTTTCATTTTTCATTTTTCATTTTTCATTTTCAATTTTCAATTTTCAATTTTCAATTTTCAATTTTCAATTTTCAATTTTCAATTTTCAATTTTCAATTTTCATTTTTCATTTTTCATTTTCCATTTTCCATTTTCATTTTCCATTTTCCATTTTCCATTTTCCATTTTCCATTTTCATTTTTCATTTTTCATTTTTCATTTTTCATTTTTCATTTTTCATTTTCCATTTTCATTTTCCATTTTCATTTTCCATTTTCCTTTTCCGTTTTCCGTTTCCCGTTCCCGTTTCCCGTTCCCGTTTCCCGTTTTCCGTTTTCCGTTTTCGTTTTCCGTTTTCCGTTTTCCGTTTCCCGTTTTCCGTTTCCCGTTTTCCGTTTTCCGTTTTCCGTTTTCCGTTTTCCGTTTTCCGTTTTCCGTTTTCCGTTTTCGTTTTCCGTTTTCGTTTTCCGTTTTCGTTTTCCGTTTTCCGTTTCCCGTTCCCGTTTCCCGTTTCCTCCCTTTTCTCGTAAAATATTATAGTTGCAATCAGTAATAGTTGGTTGTCAATATCAAATGTCAAAATCAAAAATATTCTTTAAATTGTATTTGGTTTCTAAATGACGGGACGAACTTCAAATATTTGACGTTTTATGTATTTAAAGTAAGGAGACCAGACATCTCGCTTTTAGCGGGACAGTCCTGATTTTTAACAATTAGTCCCGCGTCACGCGACGATTTTTAGAATTAAGTTAAATTTTATATTTACGAAAATCATTGTTTTGCGTAACATGTTGCTTTTTCTACCCAGTTACATTGTATTTGTCTCTCAGATGATACACTTCGTGTTCTGCTTCTTGCTATAGAAAATTAAGGTATATTTCATAAATACATAAATTTTCTTAAACTAAGCTTAAAATACTTGTAGTCTTAATATTTTATATTAATGACAAAAAGTATGTCATCGACCCTAAAAGAAATTTAGATAGAAATATGTCAAGGAATAAAATATTATACATTTTTATATTTATAAACTGTATTTATGTTGGAACTAAAAAAAATGTTACGTTATTATTACTCCTTCAAAGTTGTCGCTTTGCCTATCTAAAAATCTGGTCACCTTAATGGAAAAGAGAAATTGTAGTTTTTACCATATTCCGGGCACTTTTTCCGTATTTTCTCACCTTTTACACCTTCCCTGGACTTCCACGAATAATTCAAGACCACATTTAGCCAAATCGGTCCAGCCGTTCTCGAGTTTTAGCGAGACTAACGAACAGCAATTCATTTTTAGTATATAGATTATTAAAACGAAAAAAATGTACATACCGTAGCTGATCTGAAGTAAACACGTAGACAAAATATGTAATTGTTTAACTGTACAGTTTATTTTCACACAAACACAAACAAAAAAACCGTTCTTCATAAAAACGGAGAGAAACCCGCGCGCACACTGAATTGAGAAAGGTGACTAAAATATTCCTAATTTGTTTAATTTCACCTAAAACTACCCTACCGTATTTATAATTAAATTATACATATTTTATTAATTTACCCACGTTAACAATATGAAGCCGTGATAGCAATTCGTCAAACGGTCGTACGCGCTGTAAGTCTCGAAAAGACGCAGGTAGGAAAACCCCTGAGCTTAAGCTTACGGTAAAGGAAAATATCGGAAGAAAACCGACATGTTCACAAAACAAGAACTTTTATGGATATGACTTCTACCTACTAATATTTTGGCCAGCTTGGTGGCTAAATGGTCCCAAACCGAGTAGAAGAAACATCGAGGGCAATGTTGATTTTTTAAGTAAAAAATGCTACTTAAAAAAAGTTTTAAGATTAAAAAAGAACGTAGTGATTAACAGTGCAAAAATTATAACTTTATCAGAAAACTATAATATTATCACAGCTCCTTTTAATACTTTACGGCCACCGTGACCTCTCCTAGTATTACGTGGAATGTATTATGAATATTTGCTAATGTTACGAAAGGTCAGACGTTGTTTGCATCATAAACAAAGTAATTAAACGATAAATTTATTCTTGCCTTTTTCAGCGTAAAACCGTACTTAAGTATATATAGATAAAGGTAAAATTAAAGGATTATTAGATTTTCTACAATGCTTCAAATCTATTTAATAGAACGTTCGGCGACGAACCTTAAAGGAGGCTTGCGCTCAGCAGTGGGCGCCTGTCTCCTAATAATAAAAATTATAATATTAAATATTTTTAGGATGATTAACAGAATTGTTTAAGCCATTTCATTAAACAAACCCTTCAAAAATGTGCTAATAACTCATTGAGCCTTTTAATTTTTACGGTGTGGTGAAAAATGGAGCGGAATCAAAAAAGTTTTCTTCAACTGACCACTCAACTACAATTTAGCACTCAATGTTCGATAACAATATATCAGCAATTAAATAAACATATGCTCGAGCTTTTTTAAAGGATGTATTATTTATAGTTATATTAAGTTCTTATAGTCGGAATATCACATTTTGTAGCAGAATAATACCTTTTAACAGGTAATAATTGCGAACTGTGCAAACAGGTCATGTTGTATTGCATGTTTCATGCAATGCAAAGCAAATTTATCAGCGTTAAGCCAAATTCACGCACTATTAAAATGTATGTACACACCAGCCCGGTGCGTACACTTTAATGTTTATTTTAACAGTGCACACTTGTCAGTGAGAAATGCACCGTGTGGGATGTTTTAATGGCATTATTGGAAGTACACATGGTAACTAAACCGCTTGCCAACAATGTGGTGCTTGTTAAGATATTTATAGTGTACCGCTTCCGCCTTCAAACATTAGATATTAAGTCCTCTTACTCAAGTAATTTCACTTGCTACAACGCTCTTCAAACCGGAACACTAATGTTTTCACATCAATGTTAGTCGGCACAAATAGACGCTGCGGTTATCTACCGGATACTCATCTACATAGACTGTCTCTGCCATCAGAAAGGTAAAAGTACCAACAGCTTCTATTTTTGTCTCCAACATTATGAGAACTATCCTTATTAAACAATTTAATTGCACATCTTTGTAAGGGAATATTTTTAGGAAGCAATAGTCCTTCTAATTTTTGTCTGTATTTTAAGTTTTGTCTAAAGTTTTGTTTATTTTTAATATTTTTTTTGATAAAATTTCATTTCAATTTTTATTAGAAAAAACTGAGAGTTTATAGTTATAATTTGCCATCTTTATTTATTTACATTAAAAATATTATATATTGTTATTACATTCTAAGCAAGCGATTGTTGTTGCATATCAGAATAAATGTGAATGTCATTGACAAAATAGATGTTTTAAAGTAAACAATACATGCCACAAAAGGAAAAACGCGTTATTATTGAATAGGGGGGAGATTGATCGTTAAAATAAAAACAAACCAACGACAGACGTAGAATAGATACAATGAAATAGTTATTACAAAAAAACTATTAAACATTCTAGTCTGTGTATGCACTCTACTACTCTTATACAATCTATTGTTTTGAGTCACCTATTAAAATGAATACTTACAAATTAAATATTTTTAAATACTCGCTATACTCAAAATGTTGTATAATATCCGCTGTCTGTTACGATCAATGTGACGTAGTCTATTTAGAAGGAATTTGTCTGTCTTAGAAACCTCTATTGGAAAGGCATTTTAGGAAAAACGAAAAAGCTCTATTGACGTACCAAAACACCGGTGATTTATGTGGTCTGCAAAGCAGATTATAGATCCAATGACTAGTATCTCTGCTATATATCTTAAACCTTATAACAAACATCAATATAGAAAACCACTTGTACTTATTAAATGATAAACTAGTTGGTGTATCAAAAGATAGTTAGTGATCATCCACAGACCAGCTTCAATATCTTTGCAGACTTTTGATAAATTTAAAAATTTCTTAATTCGATAAACCTATGTCATGAAGTAATATAATTTATGAATAGTTTTTGTTAAAGGTTAGAAATGAAAATGCTGATGGATCTACTGACTTTAACATAGTAGTTAACATTGAAATATAATGTTATTAACTATGTACCTACTTTATACCCTGTGTACACTTTAGTACAATAAATAGATTGCAAGATAAAAAACAAAGAAATCTTCATAAATTTTTGTTTGGAAAACGTACCTATCAATTGCACGGATCATTTATTGTTGTTTATTTGTAATTTCGCTTCCAATTGAAAAGAGTTTCAGCATTAATACCATTGAAAACAGAGAAATAAGTCGTCCCGTCGACTTTTGTGAGTTTTAGGAAATGTTTCGTTAGAGATTTGAAACATTGTCAACATTAAAATATAAGAGATGTTTTCCATCGATTTTTTTTATTTACTGTTTTCGCAATTTCGGTTGCTTACATTAGCTTTTAAAAAGATTTTTGGAATAATTAAAAAAAATATCAGCTATGTATGTATGTATGTAAGAAATTTGTATCCCTAATACCCAATTAATTGTTAATCTATTTAAAAGAGCTTGTAGTAAGTAAATTTTCATATCTGAAGCCAACGAATTTCCTTACAATTAACAGTATTATACCAACCATCTTTAGCCTGTCTTTTGTCCCGAAATCAAATGCTTAGTGTCCAATTAATCTTCCTAACTTTGTGTCGTCCAACACAGTAACAACTTTAAGCGATTTGTTTGAACAGTAACGTCAATGAGAATCTTAAAATGTACTTAAATATCTTATTCTTTTATGAAAATTTGTTATGTATTTCTCTGAGTTTAGTACTCAGGTTTAGAATATGACAAATTATATCTATATGACTACTGCAGTTGTGTTTATGTTCTGTGTATTGCATAAATGAGTCCAAATTGTTTTTAAAAATCCTCTTAACTCCTAAAAAAATTCTTAAGAGCACAACTGTCTATACAGATGTGACTAGTATTTAATGTTTAAGCAACTAGTTTACTCTTTGTAAGTATTAAAACTATGTACAAGATGCAAAATGCCATTAGTGGTCTTTAAATTAATATCCATCTCAGGGCCCATTTCTATTTACACGTGTTGAAACAACCCGGCACGAACTGCTCATTAGAGCGATATTGATCTGCGCTAAACTGCGAATACTCCCGGCTCTTTTGTAATAAGTAACAAGCAATTATAACAAGATATTGTTATAGCAATAAACAACACAAATAGCAATAAAAGTACGAGTACCTCGATAACTTTTTGTGTTTTCTCTTACAACTCATTGAGCTGAGTATCATTTATCATCGAATTTGTGTAAATATTTTCATTGGTAATACCACAAAGTAGATAATATAAGTAGGTAATACGGAGAAAAATATGTAAGTTTAGAAAGGGGCATCTGAACAAAGAATTTATTAACTTCGTTTCATTATTTAATCGATATGTGCATTTGTAGTCACAAGATAAGTCAGATAAGGTTTATGACATATAAATATTTCTTCTTCTTATAGTGCCTCCCCGACTAGCGGAGGACATATAAATATTTAAAGATTATCAATTAATTTCATTGGAAATTGTACTGCAGTAATTAACTAATTATACGAGACATGAGAAAGAGGCATTACTATTTTATAGTTTCGTTTTCAACCATGGGCCAAAAACCTTTATTTTATATATATATATATATATATATATATATTATTTATTTTCATGGCATGTCTTAGTTAATATACCAGTACTGCTGATATTTATTAATCGATAATTTTTATTATTAAGTTCGTCATAGACAGCTTCTTTATTTTTGAATAATTTCTACTGCTGAATGTCTCTTCTATAGGTTTTAAATGCGACCGTTCTAATGCCACCTGCATCTAAAAATTCCCTGCAATCTTCACCAGATTGTCGGTTTATCTGGCAGACAGTGGTCCGACGCTGCGGTATTATTAAAATTTAATAAATATCAAACAATGTACGTATATTGATGACATTTACATTTTTAAATTACTTGTATCATGAAATTAATCACAAAACGCATAAAATCAAAACCATACAACGTGTTTCAACAATAACAATTCGTGTTGTATTAAAACAGTTCCGTCCGATTGTTTTCTCTGATAAATTAATCCTTTTCGAATATCCCCATCAACTCACATATGCCCAATGTCATATGTTGATTGAATTGTACCAAACTTCAAAGCCGATGACTAAAGGCAATATCAATTAAATTGGAGTTTCATACAGTAACGTTTGATATAATATGTTATAACATTTTCTCCAATTGTGCTTATTTAATAAAATATTCAACGTTGAATTTTGATGAAACTACTTTTATTTTATTAATAAGATATAAGTTACTATATATTTGCTTTAATCTGGAATCCGTTGTTTTTCATATCAAATATTATAATAACATATTTTTTAAATTGATTAATTGTTCGTTAACTTTCTGTTTCGCTTAATGTTATAAAGTGATTATACCCTTTTAAGTTTTTAGTTATTAACTAACATTGGAATATATCAGTACCCAACAATTTTTTTTGTAGGAAAGTAGTTTGATGGTGATTCTAGTAAATGAAATTCCTGGGGTAACGAAATATGCTATTTCATGTATTAAGGTTAAGTAACAATAAGCACAATGTTTTGCTGTGTAAACATCGTATCAAACGCCGTACTAGTAATGTTAAGGGTCAGTACATCATTTAAAACTTTATATACAATAGACGAACTGACGAACCAAGCAAACTTAGTACCTAACGAGTCAAAACATTTTATTATCTGCAAGCTTACACACATATTATTTTTTCTAATTTAAAGTATATAAACTTTTAATGAATACAAGATTAACTGTAATCGGTGTCATTTGAACTGTCTTAGTTTTAAATTGAATGTCTAGTTTTTTCTGTCTAATATTTAAAATGTTCGAGTTGATTTTGACGAGACTTACACAGACATTCGTTGAACGATTCTTTTAAAAGTAGTTCCGCTAAAATAAAAATATCTTTTCGAGTTATAAACTAATTCTGTATGTGTTTGATTTGCAAGAAACACTGAGCTATCTTTAGCTCATGGAAACATAATACTAAGAGTATAATATATATAAAAAATAAAGTAGAACATCTACTGAATTAATTTATTTATAATATGATCACCGCTTATAATTCATTAAATTTTTCCTTTACGTATACTTATCATGTCCACAAAACGTAAACGTATCCGAAATTGTTGACACAATTTTTCACCAGATCTTGTTATAAAACGTTGCCTACGTGAAAATTACTGTCATAAAAACTGACATATAAATAATGGTATGCAGACATCATGTTTTCCAACAATACAAAACGTCGTTTTAAATAATTGCAGTACGCTTTGCCGCATAAAAACTCACGCACCATTCGTTAAAAATAAAACTTCAACTAAATTAAAAACCTAATAGAAAGAGGAACAATCGTGCTATCTACATAACTTTTAACTCTCATTAACATAACGTAAATATGTGTTCAAATAATCCTTTAATAGTCTTATAAAGACTATGTTATTAATTATCTCTCTTATAAAAGTATGTTTAGATTATAACAGATAAAATTATTATATTAAAACCAAAAAAATATACGCTGCCAATGATCTTAATTAAGTTTATGAAGAATAAGTAGAACTTTTCTTGTATTATATGATCTTCAAATCATTATTTCCTAAATGATAGGCAAAAATTGTGTACCTAGTAACTTTGTAGTCATTTATTAAACTTTCAATACATCAGTTTTATTAACTGGTTCAAACGTCGCAGCATAGGTTTTATGAAAGTTACGAACGAATTTGTAAATAAAAACACAATTTTCCAAAGGCAAATTTTAATCATGGTCCAACGTATACTGAATGAACGGACCCATTCAATGTAAAATTCTGCGTATCTATATGTAATCATTTATTTTACAATATTTACACAAACGTACAACACATATGTATATAATTGAACACAGAGGGCGGTTAGCTGTTACTTAAAAAAGCGATCGCGGCTATTGTGAGAGTAAGCCGCGGTGGTGCGAGGTGATATACCGAGCGCGCCGCGTGCCCAGCGCCGGCCGCGGCCCTGGCCCGCGCGCTGCCACCGCCGTCGCCTCGGCAGGCCGCCCCTGCCGCGCTCGACAAACTGCGCCCGCGAACTTTTAATGGCGATATACAGAAATTTTCATCAACGAATTCCTTCGTCAGTGCTAACGGATTCGCCATTGGATCCCGTCCGCACTCGCACGGCAAATGATTACCACGTATAACAACGATATCTACTTCCAACACAACTGCTTCAGGCGACTCTAACATATGATTACCGGTAAGTTTAAATGTATGGACACTATTATTCTGTACTAAAAACAATTCTTCTATACCATCGATTTTATTGTTGCACATCTCAAGAATATCTACATGTCGAAGACCATCAAAAGCACCAGCCCGTATCACTCCTAGATCGGACTCTCTCAAAGCAAGGCGTCCAATGCGTGTCATTCCGAAAAAAGTATCTTGAAGGACTGCCGGTAAATCCATATAAGCTAATTCTATAACACCTACTCCCTCCAGGCCAACGAACGCTTGTGGTTCTATAAATTTTATACCGGAAGGTAATTCGATCTGATTAACATCGTTCAATCCTGAGAAAGCATGGGCAAGGATACGTTTGATAGGATTATTACGGAGAGAAATCAGTTTTATAAAATTTGTACCTGCAAAAGCATAACCCTCGATTTGAGCAATTTTATTATGACTCAAAACTATCGAACTGATATTTTGTAACGCAGCGAAGGCAAACGCGTCGACGGTCGCAAGCGGTGTGTGTTGTATGTAGAGCTCGTCAAGTCGCGGGAGCCCGCGAAACGCGAACGGCTTGATTCTGGTAAGATTACAAGCATCGAGCGACAGTCTTCGCAGTTGTCGTAAGTGTGCAAAGGCATCCGAACGTAACACACGCAAGTCTGCACGAGATAAGGACAGCTGCATTACACTTGGACTCAACGCTGCGGGGACTCCGCGAAGAGTTGCGCTGTTACATACCACCTGCAAAAGAGAATTTATGAAGCCAGAAAATATAATAACAAAATGGACTAAAGAAAAGCGTAAGGAACAACTGTAAAATACTTATATTAGTAAAACCCAAAAGCACCGTAAACTATGTCTTGAGCTTAGCGACAACAGATCTTATTCCAAAAAGGATTATCATTATTGTTGGAACTGATCGCGTACAACAATTACAAATTATCAGATGATTAGATTTGCCCAAGAACAATACATGACCTTCTAAACCTATATGGCTTATTTATTGAGTGAACAAAATAATCCTCTACAAATAGCCCTCTCACTTGATTGAATCCGTGATTCAATCACTTTAATCCTCTCAACCAATACATATGAATTAAATTTCCAGTATGGCATTATAGTACGTCTGATTTCATAACATTATTTTTTACTATTGATAACTCTAAATGATCTATAGGCTATTTACTTTATCTTTTCAAGAATTTAAATTGCAATAAATTTAATTATTTTCTTCGGTATTATAATATTTATTGGACAATAATTTTAAACCAAAATGTTTTCATGTTATAACTTATGTCCCCAAAGTGTCATAAGATACGAATAAATAAATAAATCAACATACCTAAGTGACACAGAGGGTTGTTTGGCAGAAGACTTACTACAGGTCCTTCTCAAACAATTTTTTACGCAATAGGAGCGAGGTATAACATGTTATTCGTTTTTGTTTAATATTTTTAATTAAATTCTATACTGTCAATCAATGTATAATTTGTTTCTAGTTCGATTAGCTACAGGTATAATAAACTTCTCATCGCTATGTAACACTATGTACTTTTTTAAACACATATATAACAGAGAGGATATATGTACCTGAGATTGTGATAGACAAATGCATTGTGAAGGACAGGAGGGCACCAAAGTTGACATCATCAGCTGGGCGTTGCCCAGCGTGGGCACGAGTGCACACCATGCCGTAACCACCACCAAAGCCTGCACCACCGACCTGTACAATTTTAATTTATTACATTTATAATTTAAAAAATAAGAAACTTACTGCGATATTACACTGTATCTAGGACATCTGTTATAGTATTGAATAGCAACTTTTTTAAAAAGTGTACAACACTCTATGAACACTTATACGAATTATAACGTTTAAAGAGCAAGCTAAATACATTATAACATGATATTCAAAAGAAATAAATATACAATAACATAATTGTATTAACGTATAATATACAACGATATCTTATATATGTATTTTTAATGTAAAATTTCGCGCTAGTAAAGTATTTTTTTAGAACCACATGGCGCTCATTTCCTTTACACATCAGATGCAGTCTCGTAATCGCAGTAATTTTACTAACTACAGCCTCCTTCAATCGGAAATATAGTAATCTTTGTTCACTACTATTTGGCGGCAGATTCTAGACGCTGCGCTGGTATTTACATAGATGACCTTCGTAACGAGATGATCTTGATATAAATAAAAATGCGGCTTGCTTAGGTACATTATATTAAAGTATGGACAGATTTACAGTAAAACCCTTTCTTTAAACGGAAAGACGTATTCGTTTGGGTGTCTGTCGGCAAGTTCCCCTTAAAGGACTTTAGCTGGCGGTACCCTCTCCACGCGCTCTTACCCCGCTGTCACCTTGCTCACGCATTGACGGCGTGAACACCGGAGATTTACCACCAGCATACACAGTAAAAACACATACAACATAAAAACACCAACTAATATCACGTGCTTTGACGGTGAAGGAAAACATCGTGAGGAAACCTGCATATCTATGCCATGACCATCAGTGGTCAGACTAGTATGTGAAATGGAGAAGGCAATGGCAAACCACTCCATTATAACTGCCAAGAGAGTCGTCGTGTGTTTCAATAAAAACATGATGACCACGACCCTCAGTCATGAGGAAATACGACTTAGAAGAAACACAGTAAAAAAATATTTAATTTTAGTAATTATAAGTCACCTGCTGATTAATGTGAAGTCCATGGGCGGGCGCAGGCTGTACGTAGCGCCCGCCATACGTCCTCACCTATTCATCTCCTTCCGAAAAATCACTCCAATCTGTGAAAAAAATGTTTTTTTTTATTCAATTTATTAAATGTCAGCTATATCACGGATACAAGGCAATAAAACTTAGTCAATGTAATGCAGTGAAAACACAACCTGTATTTCAGTGCATTATCATGATGTCATTAAAAACATTTTAAATGTGCACAGCAGCAACAATTATTATTTTCGTAAATAAATATGAAACGTATTCATTCCCCGGACTCAATACATAATATAAATGCTGATATTTTTATGTCTTTTGGTTTATTAGAAAGATAATAATAGATTTCGGAAGTCTTAACAGTAATTACTAACAATTTTAGAAGACAGACGTAAATATGTTTTAAAAAAACATTTTATCTACTCGGGCTATACAGATTTTTGACCTTGTTAATAACTATTATTGCGTGTTTAAAGCATTCCTTTAGATAATATATAGAATAATTCAAAATCAATAATTTGATTACTAATCTAATTAATTAATGTAAGATACTATTCTATAAATATCGAGTACATTTTTATTTACACCAATAGTCAATACACAGAATTCATTGAAATTTCTTTGAAAGAAGAATCCTTTAGAATCTTGTTGTACCAAGAACTTCGTCAATGCAATCGGCGCATCAATTGAAATGTAGATCGCGATTGCTCATTCCGTCTGTATTCAAAAACAGATCGAGATTCATTTTTATTTATACAGCATGAATCATAATCACAACAGAATGAATTTCTAAATTTTATGATTTTTTATAATCACGTTTAGTGCTCATCTGCAATGACATAAATTAATAAAACAAACTATAAACGAATTCGAGATTCATTTCAAATGAAGACCACAATTACTAATTAAGTTAACTTCTCTACTTAAAATATTTAATTTGTTGAGAGAAATAAATGGTAATAAAACTTTGAGTAAGTCAAAGGAAACCAATGCAATAAAAACAGTATTATGTTTTATTATGTAACACGAACAGCGTTTCCGGAAGTCTTAGCACTATTTGCGGTCGATGTCCCATGTTTGGAAATCAAAAGCATCTGGCGTACGATTTCTGTTACTGCTAAGTTTTTGTTAAATGATCCATAAATTAACATTGCTACACCTATTGTTTACAAAATACTAAATTTGGAAATTAGAGTTTTATATTTAAAGATATTTTTAAAAACATTATAAATATTTCTGTTATTGATGTGAGTTAAAAAAATTTTTTATTCGCTTGGCTAAGACGCAGTAATAACCTTAAATTGATTGAAGAGTTCGGCCTCAGTAGATAGTAATGACTGATGGTCGAATAAAATGTTTTTTTTTGTATTCTTAAAGTTCACGAATTTAAAAAACAAAATCATTTTTTAATAAATGTAAATTTAAGATTAAATAATTTATCTTTGCAAACAAAATTATACCTACGATATTACCAATTTAACTGATTAAACTGTAGGAACAAGAAATAACAGCATTCTTCCAATTTTAATAGTAAATTTTTACCCTACAATTAATCTAACTAAATTTGCATTGGTCATATAAGTGGACAACTTTAAACAGTTTCCTGGCAACACACAATTCATCATATGAATCCGCGGTTATTAATGAAACTTGCATGATAAACTTTTACAATACAAAGTTCGAAATTCTTTAAAGAATTATCCAAATCAAAATTGGCTCCCATCTATATAATCTAGGTCGAACCTCTATAGCCAGGCAGTTTGAAAATGCTACTGTTTCAATTCGAAGGGGTAATGTATTATTACTATATGTATAGTGGATAGCGACATCACTAAAATTATTATTAACATCACATGTCTAAAAGTGACAAATGTCATGTGGTGCTATGTAAATATCATAACTACCGCCTCGCCATGTTATTATGGATAGTAGACAGTTTATTGTGTAAAAAATTAGTCCATTACACTTCAACATTTTGAATATACGCCTTAACCAAACATGATTTACCAGCTTAAACTTAATTTGTGTAGGAAATTTCGGTATAATGTTTCGGAATTATCGAGGGCAATTTGGAATGTTTAGGTATTAGTAAACTTAGTAAAGTTCGAACAATGGTTCAAACTATCTGTAATTTATGATTTGGGAATGTTGATCTCTTACGAAATTTCGTTATAGTTTATAAACATACGATTAAAAAAAGTATTTCGTGTACTTTTTTTAATTTGCCATTTACAAACAACATTCATATGCCCATCTCCTAATGAAATATGGAAAATGATCAGACTTTTTATTTGGTACAAGAACTTTTTTTTAAATTCCTGTTAACTTATGAGACAGATAATGTCAGTCTTGCACCGCCTGAAACTTCCAAGACTTTTTAGTTACTTTATAGCTGGGACTATGAAAACTCTTTCGCGCACAGTCGCAACCTCGCCTGAAATCGGAACACCCCTCTCATAAGGGGGTACTCCTCCCCTTTCTTACCACGCTGGAACACGCCTTTCTATGCGGGTTCTTATTCTCAACAAGGCAACGGATTCCGCCGAATCCGTCAATCACACACCATGTTCCCGCGGAGCAAGAGATACGAACAGCTAGCAAAGAAATTCTGTATTAATGTCCCTTGGCAAGGTATGACGAATAAACTAAATGAATAATTTAATTTTATAACAATAAATAGAAACCAGCAGCTTTAAACTTTGCATCTTTTAATGTCTTAAAGAATGATAATTATTCCCACAAGTTGGGGATAACTTTGTCCTGTTGTGGACAACTTCGTTACAATGATGCAAATTTCGACTCTCGTGTATTTAGTTAATATAATTTCTTTATTACATTTTATGCATAACACTATTTATTATTAGTTATTACATAGGGGTTTGTCATATATTTAATATTTAACAAAATATAAATTGTTTAATATTATATAAAACAAGATAAGTTGGTAGATTCCCCTGACACGTGTAATCCTATACACAGCAGGTGTTAAACGTGTCAACTAACAACTCTTAATATGATTTGCAAATATACTCTTTCCTTTGTCATCTTCTTACACCCATAAATTATTTTAATAAATTTCGATTAAAATAACATTTACCAAGCAATAGCCTTGTACTCTATAGTAAAATGTTTTAATTTGTACTGGTTTGCACAACAAATGTTTAAAGTAATTGGGACTTTCTATTAGTTACCTCAAAAATCATATGACAAAATAATATTAGAAAAAAATATCTTCAACGTCACTTCTAAAAGATTATTTGCTCATAAACATACTAATGACAAAAACTTATGTTTAAACATGACGTTGTTTATCCACATACTTAAAAAAACAAATAATTGTAATATATTTTTAAAATGGTAGTATTCGATCCAAAGACCAAATTTTAAAAATTTGTTTACTTTACACCTAAGTACTTCTTTTTGGTAAAATCGAATTAATTAGAAACTCCTCAAAGTTTTATTATATATTCTTCAGTGAAAAGAGTTTCACAACTTCATTTGTCAAGATTTTTATGAATACTATAATCAATTATATAACAAATATCAAAATTTTATCCAAGGAATGATTTTATACATTAATTTAAAATGTATTAAAATCATACTTATCTATTTTTATAACGGCATATATAAAAAATATACAATGATTTGATGATTTTAATCACATACCTATTTGGTAACACTCTAAAAGATTCTTTTAAAATTAGCTACTAAAAACTATTATCGTTATTTATTTTTATTAAATATTAGACCAAAAATATACAGTAAAGGTCAACTTTTATACTTCCTTTTTACAATACCTTGGCGAGGTATTATAAATTTTTATCCATGTTTTATAGTTTCAAGAGAAAATGTAATTATTATTTTGATACATTATTTATCAACATAAAACATAATATTTAGCCTGCAACACCAAGCTCATAATAAATGTGAAAAATAATTTATTCACTTATGCAGAACACGTATTTATTTACTTTCTCTCGTCTTCAAAATATATTACCACTGAGTAGTCCGAAAGTGCTAATATACAGACTTAACAGAACAAAGAAATTACCTGAATGTACTTTAATTTATTGTCATTTTCACTGCAATTTGTTAACGCTTGATCTCAATTTCACGTAACGTTAAGTTGATGGATGATGAAGGGTGGTCTCAGAGACTAGTCTGGCTTTCATATTATTGACAGCCCAATCACATCAATACTATCATAGCGGTATATTTACAACTGAGGTCTCTGTTTCCGGAGACCGACCATCCATTTCGAAGGGCGTTGTAGCTAGTGAAATTACTGGGGTAACGAGACTTAACATATTATGTCACCAGGCGACTAGCACAATATGGTACTGTATATAACCTAACGCCACGTTATGGGCAGGCGTATCACTTACTATCAGATGAAAGTCTTACTCGTCTCGTCGCCTCATCGAATAAAACAAAAAAAACCGCAGTCCTTACTACCAACTAAATAACGTACATATATCACAAAAAGGAAAAATGTCCTTGATAATATTATATTTCTAACTTTTTTCTTTTTCTCATTATTGCTTTGTGAACATAACAGTTTTTATAACAATTTCCATTCGGTGGTAATTATTCAAAGAATACGTTGCTTAAAATGAGAAACATTTACCCTTTCATTATACTTTGGTCTGAATAAAAAACGAAAACATAAATTACGAAAGAGGATAGCTTCAAATTCGTCAAAAAGAGTTCACCTCCAATTACTCTGTCGGCGCTCCAAAAACCGACTTTCTATAGAATAATTACATACTACATTTAAGGTATCTTATTAAAAAGTTAAAGCAAATATTGCCGAAGAATGAGAAATTTGACATTTTTGTACAATAGATAATATAAGTGTATTTAATAATTTTCGAAGCAATACTCTTTATTCTTGTATTGGTAAAATGACATTTATATTAAAATACTGTGTACAAAACTCAACGAAGTGTATTATAACATTTCATGTGTCAATGTACAAAACGGCACCGAAAAAGCCGACTTTATTGTACAAACGCGAATTTATATGAAAAAGGCAAAAATTATTACTATTTGCAGTTTTGTTAATTTGTTTTATTTGTTCATATGATTCGTCGAAATTAATTGATATAAAAGGATTTTTTTGTAGCTTAAAGCCGCGCTGTTTGATGATTTAAAAGGATTTTGCACTGTAACAAAATAATAAAATCCGAAACCTTAAACCTTTATGCTGGTGGCAGTTTTAATTCAGAAATCCCCCCTCGGGCCAAGTGAACTGTCTACAACACTGCTTCGCATGACAACCGCGTTCCTATTATTATTCAGTCACAAAAACCTTTTAAAACATTTTAATTTCATTAGACCTTTTTCGCGGATCCTGTTGGGAAATTGGTAGAGGCGTGTATTTCCAATTCATAATGGAAAAGTACACATTTAAAGGGAAATCTTCGCACCTTTTCTAATAAATACTTCAATTCGGTGGCACAACCTTTTTTTAATTATGTAATGGATGTATCATTTCCTTAATACTTTATTAATTATTAAGATTTTTTTTGGACCTCTATAAAATTAATCTATACCTTATACACAATGTATATTAATATAATACTGAAGTTACAAAACAACTGTCTGCTTTGTCTTTGCATATGAGTTCAATGGTTCGTTCATTTTTCAAAAGAGCATCGAGGTATTTTTCAGAATTCAAAATTTAAACTAAATCAAAGAGATTATCGTTTGATAAAACTTATATCAACCATTTTTAAGCGGATTTAATGAGACCGCTGTAGATGTTTGCCATGTTTTCTATCAAAGCGGCGTACTTTAAATTCAACCGTGTTCGTTTATGTATTACCCGGTACACATTTTTCTCGCACATGGCATTAACTATTTAATGTGCACGGAAAAGCTCTCTTATCACTGTTTGTACGCATGCTTATTATTAATTTCTTATATACGTTTCGATACTTTTCTACGTGCTTATGATATACACTATTTACATATGTTCACAACGAAATTGATTTATGAACTTTTTTATAACTTCTAATTTAGACACGGTAGTGTATGCGACCTAAAATTTAAAAGAAATCGCTTACAATTCCAAAAAATATATGTTAATATTTTAACAAGTTCTTATCTTAGAACATTACATGAAGTTGAAAATTTGAAAGTCGATAGCATTTTTTATAAAAGCATGATGAACTGCGGTAAAACTCCAAAAAAAGAAAGATTTTTCTTCACAAGTAAAAGTAACCAGCATAAAATAACATTAAGATAGATATCTTTACGGCATAAATTACGAATGGATATCGTACTATTCATTCATCGCTCGTTTAACATTCAACGCGGTTCTCCGTTTCAAGCTCAGTATTTTTGCAACAATGCCCCGGGTGCAAAATAAAACCCTTGCACGTACAGTGGCTGAAAGGCCGGACGTACCGTCCTTGTTCTGCATCACTTCAAATCACGTTGAAATTATTAATTCAAAGTACTCTATCACTTATAATTTTACATTTTAATGTATGGAAAAATTTTAGAGAGAAATATGCAAAATCCGAGCGTATTCACCTCCAACAAAGGCTTGTAAACTTTATCTGGAATTTGAAACTTTTCAAAAATATGTGCCTGTGGAGGCGTGAAATGCAGGTAAGTAAAAATTTTATTACGAGAATGAATTCTTATTCCACTCAAGCAACTGACAAATGTCCTCTCACTGAATATAAATTCAGAATGCAATCCGAACGTTGGATCGAGTTCACATTCCTTTTTACGTGGCACTAATAAATGAGAGATATTATTTTAATGCTTTTGTTACTAACGCCAAACACGACGGCATAATTTTAAATAAATTCGTATATATAAAAAAATCATTGTGCAACCTTGTGACAGGGTTACAACAGACGAGGTTAATGTCTGCAAACATTTTTTACCAGTCAACCTTAGGTGAGGTGAAATATTGTAATTCTCATTAAAAGATATACAAACTTTGTGTCTGACTGCTTAATACTTACTGATCTATTACTACTTAGTATTATTTATTTTAATTATCACCTGTTCTAGATTTACTTTTAAAGGACTTGTTCTGTGCGAGGTTTAAATTTTTTGTCACAAGTCGTCATTACCTTTAAATAATTCTTTGTTTTTAAACGGTTTTATTTAGCTCGACCCGTACGGAATTTGTTTATTTGGGTCAAAATTAGAAATTGAAATTTTAGCACCTTCCTGTTGTCAGATTGATCTGAAATTTGGTACACACATTTAATTTAGATGACAATACAATATAGTAAAATCAATAACATTATAAATCTAAGATGGCCGCCGATACAAAATGGCGGATTACATATTTTTCCACAACCACCACAACATGGGTATCAAATAATAGGACTACACTAGCAGAATACTGTCATTATGAATATATAATATATGTCAGAATATTCGGTAGACAATTTCACTAAATACTAAAAACAAGAAAATAAAAATCAGTAAAAAAACTTTTAAGTTAAACGGTTTTCTTTATGTGCACTGAAAACTACAAAATAAATAAATAAAAAAATTAAAAATAAAAAAACAATTAATAAATAATAAAAACGTGGGGCCCATTAACTATTTCTGTATTACTTTCTACTATACTAAGTGTGGATTGCATCGACTTATTATAATCGTCATCATCATCATCATCCTATAGTAGAAAGTAATACAGAAATAGTTAATGGGCCCCACGTTTTTATTATTAATTATTTTTTTTTTATTTATTTATTTTGTAGTTTTCAGTGCACATAAAGAAAACCGTTAAATTAAAAAAAATTACCGATTTTTATTTAGTTTACTTCGCAGATTATTATTTTTGAAATACTCTGCAAATGTTAATGGTGTTAGAAACTCAGAAGTTCCAGATGTGTATGTTCAAAGTAGTAAACGATTAGCGATGACATTGCGTGGGTGTAAGCCAAAGGCAGATAATTGCAGAATATTTAATTAGTATGGCGAATTTAGACTTGCCTTACAACTTTAGCTGAAAAAGAGTAAAAGAGGTATTGGTGGAAGATGGAAAAAAGAATCATATCTTTATAAATAGTTGAAAACTGGATTTCAATTGGATAATAGTACTATTCTTTCGAAGATATAAGAAAATAGGTTGTCGGTTATACTGGTACAGAAAGTTATATATTCTTTTATTATCCTTTGGATTCAATACTAAAGGACATCACCGACAAATTTAAAAAGGCAAAATTTAATAGCACGGTGTTACACAACAATGCCAGAAAACTTATTAATGAATTGTAAAGATTTCAATTTAAGTCTAAATTGATTATTGGTGCTCATGTAGTGCTAATTTATTTTCATAGAAATCAATAATCGTAGTTGTAGGGTGTAAAAGAAGACGGAAAGTTGATGTTGTGTAAATATTAACTTTCTACAATAGCACAGTATTTTTTATTCATTTGCAGGCTAAAAAATACAAATACCGTTAGAATAAACTGACAAATGATTAATGACTAAAGAACCAAAGTACTCTTTGAAAAGAGTAGTTGCAATCGTTTTGAGCAGGAAAAGAAGTTAAAGCTTTTCGTTTAAGGCGAAACTAATTGCCATTTTTACTTAAAAAAAAACGGTAACGGCTCTTTTTGTGTTTTTAATAAAAACTTTTAATTCAATCTCTAAAGAAAACGTTTATTATTAAAAATAAATAAAGCATTTATTGAGTTATATTAATTTTTTATAAAAAAAAATCCCATGACATAATCGATAAAAAAACTAGTCAAGTATTATAATAGTTCTCTAATCATCATCATTGATGATGATATAAATAATTTACAAAAAAAAGTATATATCAAAACTAAAATTCCGTTGTGATGAGCCCTGTGTATCATTTCCCACTGTATCAACGCTATGCTTAATCACGTCATGTAAATTAATGACACATTTATGACGAAAATTATCCAAATAAGACACATTACAAAATAGTAATCCAGCTAAAAACCAAAATGTTATGGTAACGAGGAATAATATTCATAAAATTCTCTTTTGCGTAGTCCCTTTTCGCCACCTTACGCGCCTTTAGTGTCCTCATTGTCCTCCAAAAGCTTATTAGATATCATTACCTTCCTGCTCCCGTACATTTATATTTTAATTAAGGTCCCCGCAAAAATAAAATCATTAAGCTACGGGCTCCCCGTGTATATTGGATGCTTTTAACTCCGAGGAAAGTAAATACCATTAACACATTTAAAAGTAAGATAATATTAACACAGGTACAAAAAGAAAGTTTGAATAAATTATTACGTGTATTTTATTATGTCGTTGATAAACTTTTTAGTAGTAAAAACAATTAATAAATGATTTAAACATATGTAATTGTTCGGCCACTTTATGTTACCATTGTTAAGACTGAGACATGGCATTCTCTGATAAGGAAAGAATCAACGCCCTTTTATCCACCACGCTGACCAAATGCGGGTTGGTTTTACGACGATTTAAACAATGATCCTAAATCTGGAAAGAATATTATCGAATTCCGTTAGATAAGTTAAATCGACTTCTCTATTACAGCTGAATTTAAATGTATACAGCAAAAGGTTCAGAAACTTATAGCTGCTGTTCAAAACCCACTATAAAGCCCAAATTTCATCTACACTGGGTAAGAAAAGTTTCAAACCTGCTGTTGCTAAGATATGGTAGGGAGCAAATAAAGCATAGAATAAGGTTTACTATCCCCTTGATCACATAAAATACCCAAAGATAATTTTATTTAACGCAGAAGCAATCCTTTACTTCTCCTTTTATTGTGATTCAAGACCTACGCAAAAGATTGTTTGTTATAGAATCCCGCCATTTATTCCGTGAATTTGTTCTTTCAGATAATATTTTTATCAGCGATATTAGTAATAAAATCTAACATATCGGAAAAATCATTAAAAAAACAATATTCAAATTTGTGAGTTCAAAAGGACAGAATAATGGTGTTATGTTGGATATTCGATTATTCATCTAGTGTACCTGAGGAACATTAGCGTTTCCTGCTCGCAAACGCGATTTTATCAAAGTCAACATAAAATAATAAATGCATAGTAAAAGGCATATTATAAAAATTCTCATATATCATACACGAATGACCGCTCGCAGTCGGCGGGCTGGGTCAATGGCGGGCCTTTTCCTACCTCATTATCAGCCTTCCGCGCATATTAAATGCAATGGTCGGATGTTATTAAAGGTTAAAAGCCATTTTAATATTCATTCAAAAATTAACAGATCGCGAAACAATTCATTTACATAATGTTTTCACAGATGCGTGGAGTGACGAAAGTATGAATAAAATTAGATTTTCCATTTCACTGTTTTCTGTAATTAAACCGGGTTTACAACATCATACATAATATTTTTATGCCTACTCTTTAAAAATTAGCTAGAGGATTTATGAATAGTTTTTTCCTATAGATAATTAGGGGAATGAGGAAGTTAGGCAGATTTTCTTTAACTAACATTCAGTTACAAATGTTTTAATTCGTTTTAAATGAAAACATTGGTGCGCTAAGAAGACGATTAACGAGGTTATGTCAAAATTGAAATTGTTGTAAGCGCAACAAATAAATGTTTCCTTTCACAGAAATATTATACAATACCTGACAAATGATAGCCACTGGCGTGTTGCGAATATGTAAAACGATAAAACTTTACGTCATTCAGTGCGATACGAATTTAAAACATGAATATGAAACTTTACGATAAATTTTAAAATATATTATAAATTATTGGAAATCATTACTTGATAAATTTTATAATAAATCATTTCTTGATATCACAAAGCCACTCAATAATCTTGTTACCAACTCGAAGATACGAAGCCCTACAAGCTTCGATGAAACTTTGACCTCTCGTGTTCTACAAAATTATTTATTCCTCTTTTTTTCTTTCAAAATCCCTTTGATGTATTAAATTCGTAATACACAACCGAAATACGCTCCAATTTATACATACTTTCACTTCACATATAAACGATTATAACATAAACTTTACAAACATGAACATTTAATAAGTACTCAAAAGTCATTAACAGTTTACCACTATTCAAAGAGGATTACTAAGAGGCAAAACTTCCGGTAAAGGAAAACACTTTCGAAAGCTGTTGTACTTAGAACTTAGCTTGCTCCAAGAATAACACGTTTCGAAGACATGCAACATCCGTCAATCCTCATTTGCACAGCATGATAAGTAAACAGTTTTGACTCTGTCCATGTGAGTCAAGGTTCAGAGTCGGTTATAGAAGACCGACGCTAAATCTGTATTTTTTCAAATTAATCCAGCGTTTGTTGATTATTGGTTATGGTAGTCATGACGTAGTATTTTGAAATGGTTGTTGCAGTACGAAATACTTCATTATCGTCTTTTCTAAGAGTATCATTTTGCTTCCAGATTTTTAGAAAGTATTAAAGCCGAACAAATGAATAAAACTCCTACATTCTCCATAATTCAAAACCAGAGTTATATTACGGAACTGTTTTAAATATAGCAGAGATACGCAGAATAATTAAAAAAATTCTTTACACTTTCTAAATTAAATAACTTTTGCAGCTTTCCCAACGTTGTTTTTCCAACATTTATTTTCGGCTTGAAAATGTAATATGAATATAAAGAAGTTTTCAATTTCGCGGTTGGATTACTGTTATTTCAAGACCTATGAACATGCCGACGTACGTTAAATACTCCAAACAGAAGAGCGTGGATGAGAGGAATGATTGATGAACTGGTTAAATTGGTATGTCAGAATTAAGGCAGGTAGCATTCTGTTTTCTGTTTAAGTTACTGGCTAAAACATTAATAAAACTTTATTACTTACGTTATAACACATTTACAATTCAGTTATAAATAGAAGTTTTTAAATAGATATTTTTATAAAGGTTTTTGCTATAGACAAAACATTATAAAGACTCTCTACTTTCAATGATTATTGTTCACTTTTTAATAAGGTTGACAATATACATAATATTGAAATAAGAAAACAACGTTACTAGAAAAAAACCGGTTAATACTTCCACTCGGCAACAACTGTTACTTTAATGCGACGTTGATGTGAATAAAATTGTAAGGAAAATAATTTTTAAAGCTATTTATGCAGATATTAAGAACTGATTTCACACGAATTAGCATTAAGTTTACCTATTATAAAAGAAAAATATTTTTTTATTAGTTGTTCTTGATTATTTAACATAGCTGACTAGCATAATATAGCAGAAGTTTTCCTGGTCATGCTTTTTTTTTAAATACGTCGGTGCAAAATAAGCAGAGTAGAAATTATGCTATTTATTAGATATCTATCTATGTTCAGTAGCTAAGAAAACCTCAGTAAACTTACCTAAAACTTCTTTTTCTTCTTTATGCTTAATAGATTCTCTCAAAAGAGACCTAATATTTAAAATTACGTAGTGCCTATGAAAATCGATTTATGCCAATCCAAAAAAACAATGACTTTTGTGTGTATACTATCATCTTCTTCTAAGTCGTATTTCCTCATGACTGAGGGTCGTGGTCATCATGTGTGATCTGATACTATCAAAGCACTAATAAATAAAAATTTTAAATTATGAAGAGACATTTTAGTTCAATTAAATAACCTATATACAAATGTATATAGATGAGTGCGACAAAAGAATTAAATGGCGGACCTCTCGCATAAGTCACTGTCAGAACCCGTCGCGGGCCAGTCCTTTTAGTTTACGCAATTGTTGGAACAAAAACCTAAATACTTAACACTTTAAAAGTAACTTATAAAAAAGGGTTAAATTATATATAGAAAAGTGACCAAAGGTTTGCAATTATTAGGCAAAGATTAGTTATCTGTAGGTAGTCGTGTTACTGCCATTATTAATTAAGTTTAGGTTATTAAGAAAATTATCTATACTTTGTAGAAAAAACTCAAATTCATTATATGATTTAGTAATTATAGAATTACAATTTTGTTTTATTTTACCGTAGGTGTTATAACGCAAATTTATTATATATGTAAAATATATAAAATCAAATAATTTATAGCAAAGAGCCCACGTAATGTAGAAAGCAAGAAAAATTAAAAATTCCCAGTATGGTTCGCCTAAAAGCGCTTGTTGTATCAAATAAAACATTCAACGGTGTAGGAGTGAAGGAAAGAAACTGAGAAATATCCTGCTTCCCTTTCAAAATTATTTTACTTAACACTTAATTAATTACATCCGTAAAAAGAGAAAGTTCATTTCTCGGGTTTATTTAATAATTAAAAACATGTTTTACTATGTGATAAGCTGATAAGAAATAATTAAGGCAAACTTTTTTACTATTTTAATCTATTTTTTAATATTTTTTTTTTCATATTTTTTTTTTTGATAATGTTATTTGCATCAAATATTATAAAGATATATAAAGTTCGAACAGTATTGTGATTTATTAATCGACTCACGCGTTAAATGTTATGTTTAAAATTATTATTATGATAAGGTATTATTTATAGTTTCAGTTGCAAATGAGTTTATTCGAAAGAAACATTTTAAAACCGTTAGACCCTGTTGTAAATCCTTCGTTACAAAACGCAGTCACTCATTTTGAATTTGCTGTTTAATGTATTAAATTACACGTCTCGGCTGTTCTGCTCATCATAAAAATTTTGAATAGCAGCATTAAGCAGATTCATTATATAATTTCTAATTTTATTACGCATTTTTGAATAATCTGTAACTATTTATGCAATGACTAAAAAAACATTGTTTCGTTAAGGTCACGATTAGCGTTATATCATATGGTAGACCTTTCAGTTATTATTAGAACAGTCCGAGTGAAACAGTTTTAAAAGATTTTAACTTGAGGTAGTATACTTACATAATCACATTGGAATCTCTTGGGATATTGTATTTAAGAAGAATAAAAAGAATCAGCTGGAAATAGGTAAGACTAGTGAAGAAGTATTGGAGTTGGTTGGAGTGACGAAATAAAAATGGAACGACGAAATCATGCAGAACATGATGAATGGAAAAACAGAAAAAAGGAGTAACAAAGAAAGTCAAGAAAAATCTATGACGTCCAAAAAATGAGAAATTAGTCGGCTTGTATCAGGGAATCGAAGAAACGAGTTTGGGGAAAGCTCCCCCAATAAAAACAGAGCTTTTAAATTGTGTAGGTCAAAATACTTAAGGTATTATAAAATTATTAAAAAACAGATCTTTTGAATAAGAATAAAAGTTAATCAAATTATATTACGTTAACTGATAACTACTATATTACTTCGACTAAATGTAGCTCAATGACATCGCAAGTTTTAACAGACCATTATAAATGATAGCAAGATTCCTCATGAAAATTGTTATGACTTGAAATAGATGTTAATAAAATGTTGAATATACATTTTACCGCAATCATGGAGTTTCGGTCAAAGGAAAGTTTGTAATGAAGTTGAATCTGTATTATAAACGGTTTCCCTCCGAAATACCATTTGACTAATTATGTTAGGCGTCTTATTTCCTTTAAGAACAAATTTATCTCGATTTTACTAATGGCAAAATCCTAAAAAATATTTTAACAGTGTAAATAGTTTATGTATCCCAAATATAAGAATGAATTGGTAAATTTATCTATTCACCTAATATCAAACTCGTTGTTATATTAAACATTTAACTGGTTATATTCGACCTGGGAGCTACATTTCACATTCCCAGAAATTCATAGTTGTTTACTGTCATAAAAATGCACACATATATAACAATTTACTGGTGTGTATAACAATATGAAACATCGTTGACAACTACTATAAGCGATGTTATCTATTAGTATCATTCGCTACTTGACACTCTTGTAAAGATTCATTGTAAATACATTGATAATAAGCAGTAATTAAACAAAATTATGTTTTCTCCAAACTTATTACCGCTTAAGACCTGTTGAACTATTTACCTTACTATTACTGCATATTGTAAAAAAAAAATTCTCTGAAATTTACACTCGCTCGATTGTTACTTCATTTTACTTTTGCGCAATTTTTCTTACGTTTCTAGAGATAGGCACTCGGTGTAAATAATTATAGAAAAAATACAGCAGCTTTCCTGTGACTTTTACTAAAGCACTACGTTCCCAAATATATATACCAAGCGAAACAAATAAGAAAATTACCTACGAGTTACTATGATTATGATACTATCGATGATGTTAGATACGAGACATACCGGGTTTATTTAATTGTAGTCCACTTCCTAATCTCTTTGTGAAAAATATAAAGTATTTTAGGATTTACCAATACATACGTTTTAACAACAGATGCCTGACGTTTTATATTGTTTTTCAATTAACATATTTGACTCTCTATAACAGAATAATATTAAATCGGAGAGGAGAAAACCTTTTATTTACTATATATAGCAATATACTTTATTATATCTGTTGACCAAACTATACGACTAACGACATATGACCTCGGAAGACATAACAAATGTTTTGTAGTCTCCATTGTTAGCCGCAATAGCACCACCCCGTTGGCGTAACTCGTATGTTATGATAAAATGTATATCACAAGCAATTCGGGCATAGAATTTACTGCAATATTATTTTAAAACTTATCTCTCTTCTTTAAGAAAACTCCTAAGATTTACTGTTACACAAAACTGTTGGAAAGTAGACTCCATGTCGTCAGACGTATCATTCAAAAACTTGTTTATACGTTATAGTCAGATATTTTACAAGTCATAAATCGAAAAAAACGTTGAAAATGTTTCTGAAAACATCAACAAAAACACCTAGTCTACAAGATAATGGTTTTTAGAAGATAGTGACATTTAAACGCCTTTTCAGAGATTTGTTTTTCAACAAATTTCTTCTATCCTTCACATTACATGAACAAATCAAATCCTGCGCAAGAAATACGTTACCTTGATAACAGTTTAAACCCGTTAGTTTATGAATTTTAATCAATTCATAGAGCTAATAGTCGCTCAACAATTGTAAATCATCATAGAAACTTTACAGAAAACTGTAGACTTATAGCCAGAAGAAATACAAAATTAAATCACTCTTAAAATAATCTAATTTGAATAGTATATATTTTAATCACTTATACAAATATACCAATATATTTATGTTACTAGCAACTATACCGCGTACCGTTAAATGTAAGTGTTAATAATATATTTGCCAATAATCCCACAAAAAAAAAACGGTTATTTATATACATTGTACGTAGAAGATGTAGTTCACGAGATTTTTGTAAATTAGATTTAAAAATAAGGAAAATTTGCGACAAGCGTACTAAACATTAAAATGTATCATAATCTGAACACTTGATGTATATAATATTATATAAAAAAAAACAGATTAATAATGTAATATATTTTTTAATAATTACTTATCGTAAAATTAATATATCAGACAAATTTTGAGTTCAGCGAATCCAAAAAAAATTTTTTACAAAATTTTTTATTTCTTCGGCACATATGGCTTTCAACAACGCGCAATTTAAACTCTTTATAAAATATCTACTTAATTTTATACATAAAATAAAATTTTTAGCTTTTTTACTATTCCCTTTCATTGTTCTAAGTTACTTACTATTTTGATAATTTAAAAAAAGCAGATTTTCTGAAAAGGTTTTTATTGAAAACTCTATATGTACAAAAGTATTCAGCGACTAAGGTTTAAAAAGTTCATTAATAAGTTAATCCATATATAAAATATTACAATCACACGATTATTCTACAAAGTTAACAAGAGCGGACGTACCGAAACTTTGATTCCCGAAGGTCTAAAATTTCTACCAAACAAAGTTTAGCCATTATGATAATGAAAAACAAAAAAATCTGTATGGATTTTAGAAAATCAGTTCACTTCTATAATATTGATCACTTAAACTGTCACTGGTATAAAACTAGCAATCACGCGTATTTAACATTACGTTAAGAGCAGTTCGAATAGATGGCTACGGTGTGGGTGCTACGTTGTCTCACACCGACTTCGAAATCCCAACTGACTGAGGAGCCCTGCTTTACGTGATACGCGCTCTATCCTCAAAGGAAGGTCCGCGCAGTCGCATCACCCGTAAGCCGTCATCCATCTCGGTGTTCTATTAAGTGGTATTCCGTCACAACTATTTCATATTGTTTCGCAAGTTGTGAGCGTGATACTGTAGGTTATGATGAAAAACACCATTATTTACAGAAGCCGCCATTCCTAGGAATTTTGTATTAAGATGTCGGTTACTAGTGCATGTAACTTTACAGTATAACAGTAAATTTTTTCCTTTAAGTTAACACGCAATTAAAAAAAAATATATTCAGTTAGATTCATTTACATATCGATCATACATTATGAGCTATTAAAATTTTGTTTTATTTTCCAAGATAAAAAATTATTCATACCAAATAGGTACAGTTTTAGCCTTATTTTTTAAATAAATCTGTAGTTTACTCATAAACTTATAAAGGTTTATTAATCAAATCATTTTGAAGTTAATATTAAAAATAATCGCTATAGAATCTACAATGTTTTTAATAAAATGTGTAATATTGGACGAAATATAAGAACCTTCACTAACTTATAAAAATCATTATAAGTTACTGGAGATTATGACATAGAAATTTTGTTAAACAACATTTAGAAATATGTAACTACTAAGCTGCAGATTCATCACTATGAAATATAGTGTAATAATATATTCCAAATATTAAAATACTCAAAATCAAATATGTATATAACATAAATATGTATCGTGACACGATAATATGAAATAGTTTTAATTTATTCTTTCCTTTCTCTACGATTGTTTCTAATACGACATCATTGATATAAAAATACTAACACAGTGAAGAAAAACATTCAAAGGGTTTTAGTGGGAGGAAATTCCACATAACCCCTGACACCAAAGCTTCCGTTATTGCGGAAAGTTTGTAGAAATATTTTAAATAAAATATCTTTGATAGTGGCTAATTTGATAATCTGTATATACCCTGCGTAGACAGCATAAAAATTTTACCAATTTTTAGTTATTTAGATAAAAACATTGATAGGAAAAAAAATTCGTGGACGGAAGTTGGAATGTAAATCTGTTCATTGTCATCAGTCATCTCTGTATTAAGAATGAGACTATATTACACGACTAAGTTTTAAAACCAGGTATTTTTATCCAAATACGCGCATTAGGTGGCCGAGGAAATACTACTAACTTTACAATAAAGTTTTTTATACTGTTTTCGAATATTTTTATCCATGTTATACATTTTATATTTTTACTATGCCTTACTTTTTGTTGTTGATTTAATACGTAATGTACGCCAAACGAGTAGTACTATGTATACACAATAATATTTAAATGAAAACTGAGTAAATCAAAGAACAAGTCCCAAGAAGTATTTTCGATATGCGATTTAAATTTGATTTGTTTAATTTTTGAGTTTTTAAATGACGAGTTAAACCCTAGTTTTTAGCACTGGTATTTCAAAAATTCTTATACTATGGGGCCATAGTATTTAATTTTAAAAGTACGACTCATGACCCATATAGCAAAAACTAGTATTCATTGGCACATATCAATAACAAAATGTTTTATAAAGAGGTCATAAGCGAAGATGAAAAGATGAGAGCATGAACGATTGACCACGCAGACAATTTTTAATGGATTTGTATTCTTTTATTTTGTACGTCTACACATGACTTTGGCTCACGTACAAACCGTGCTCATGCCATCAAATGGGCAGAAGAAGAAAGAGGTCATAGAAACTCCACAAAAAAAAATTGGCTATGGACTATGGATGAGTGTAACGTCACATTGACAGAGCTTTTGTATATTTTGTCGCCGGTACCTAGTACATATAGTAAACGCTATAATATGAATTTAGTTTAGTTAATAAGTGTTTCACTGTACCGTTATAAGCCGTCCGCAGCCCAAGACAGTCGTCTCACTGGTTATTCCTGTTACATTTATTATTTTATTTAACATGAAATCTAAATCAGGCTTGACGAGATTCCATAACTGCAATATTCTTCGTAAAGGGAAAATAATAAAAGAAGATTTATGGGTACGTGATGGAAAAATAGTAAATCCTGAAAAAGTTTTTTACATTGAACAATTAGAAGCAGACGACATTATCAATTGTGATAATTTACTTATTGCCCCTGGTTTTATTGACCTACAAATAAATGGTAAGTAACTGTTAATTTTCGCAATAATAATTTTTTAATAGTTTATAATTAATTTTGTCATTAAATAAAGTAATAGTTTTAGGAAATACGATATTTTTTTCATCTTTAGAACACATTATACAGCAACTATAAATATAACTAGTAGTGTATATGTTGATGCGAAAATATTTTTATTAGGTGGATGGGGAATTGATTTTTCATTTAGTACTTCAAATGTTGAAGAAGGGGTCTGCAAAGTGGCAAAAGAACTTCTAGCTCATGGAGTCACTTCATTTTGTCCTACTATGGTGACTTCTGATAGAGAAAAATATGCCTCAATTCTTCCCCGTATCAAAAAAGCTCCTGGTGGTAAACATGGGGCAACAGTACTGGGAGTGCACCTTGAGGGACCATTCATAAGTTTATCTAAAAAAGGTGCTCATTCTGAAAACTACATATTAAAACCCGATAAGGTGAGTGAACTTTAATTATTATATATCTGAATAAAAATGTTGCTGGGTATAAACCAAAAATATTTTGAACAAATAATTCATATAATTCATTTTTATGTAGATACTACCTCACTCTTTAAAAGTAACAAGGATGGGAAACTTTTCCCAAGAAAACTTATAAATAATCACATTGCTATCAAACAAATAACACTTTTTAATTTTATAATAATATTTCAAGCATGTATATATGCTTTAAAACTTCAATTCATTCTAGTGAAATACAAAATGTAAACAATAGATAAAATATCATGACCTACATATGTATGATTTGCTATCATGGTTATTGAACTCAGTATTTATACTGTTAATACACAAATAATATCCACAGAACAGTTTAAAGTTTTCAAGCTTAATACAGAATTCTTGTCAGTGCATATTTTTCCAGATAATCCCTTGCATGTTTTTAAGACACTAAGTTTTTTTTTTGTAAGGTTTGATTTCCAACATACAAAGTTCTATTTTGAAATTGGCATTTGCTTTTACACATCTAATAATATAAGATATAAAAAAAATATAATGAGATAAGATGAGCAATAAAAATTTAGGCAAAGGCTCTAGTGTTAATAATAACAATAGATATAATTTTTTAAATGGAAATTAATTAAGTTTCACCATATTCTTCTGTTGTTTGCATCTTTGTCTTAAGGATCTGTAACTTGGTAATGAACCGTTAAAATAATACTTAGTATTTTTTCATTCTATTCTTAGCAGTATTTAAATATTTTTAGTTTAAGTATATTTTATACTTTTATTGTACTACTGTTACATTAAATATTATTTACAGGGAATAGAATCTATTTATGAGGTCTATGGCTCTCTAGACAATGTCATCATTGTTACTCTCGCTCCTGAATTACCTGGGGCTTTAGATGCAATCAAAGAACTTACCAGTCTTGGAATCAAAGTAGCACTTGGTCATTCTGCTGCAAATCTAGCAAATGGAGAACAAGCTGTTAAGTGTGGAGCGAACTTAATCACTCATTTATTTAATGCAATGCTTCCTGTAAGTGCTTTTGCAAGATTATGATAACAGTATGGAAAGGATTTGTTTATATCTACTATAGTTATTTAATTACATTTAATTATATTTTAGTTTCACCATCGTGACCCTGGACTTGTCGGGCTTCTTGCCTCCTCAACAGAAAACCAAGTGTTCTATGGCATTATATCTGATGGTATACATACTCACCCGGCAGCACTGAGAATAGCATGCAGAACTAATTCTAACGGTAAAGTAGAAATAATCTCTTTCTTTTTAGGAATGTAAGGGATTATTTACAACAAACACATTTTAACACCTTCCATAGTCTTAAAATAAATATTAAGCCGATCACCATACTCAGTTTTGAGCCAGCAAACTGGCAAGAACAGCAAAAAAATATCGCTTCAACTATAATCTGTCGATTTCTATATATAATAGTTTTCTTAATAATATTTATGATTATAAAATTAACTATTTATTAAAGGAAATGTTTTAATGTGCTTTTTATAATTGTTGGTGGTGTTAGGTCTCTTGACTGACACATGAGTTAGAACATGGCGGCACCTGTCTGCCCAAAACCAAACATTAATATGTTTCGGTTTGATGAACACCAGCCGAGGTGACGACCGCATTGTAGTGTTTTGTAAACATTTTTACAAGCACCTCATGTTTAAGAGCCATCGTTCATATGAGCATCCTGGTCGTCGCGACACTTTGTAAATTTTTTTTTCTTTTGCTAAGAGGGAATTATAATAAATGAATAAAAATTAATATGTTTTTATTCAAACTTTACATTTTGGTTTTTCATTCTGTTTTGATTCTTTATTTCTTTTTATATTGTTAATTCTTACTGCCTACCAGTAAAATAATTGTTACTTTAATAGGTTTAGTTTTGGTGAGCGATGCTGTACCGGCACAAGGATTGCCTGACGGTACTTACACTATTGGTCCGCAGGCAGTCAACATTGAGAAGGGCCGGGCTTATGTCGCTGGCACTAAAGTACTATGCGGCAGTACTAGTGGTCTCGATGAGTGCATAATAAAATTTAAGGAAGCCACCAGTGAGTTTTTTTCAAAGCTGTACTTTAAAAATGCTTAGCTTTTTTCTTTTGTGTTATCAACTGAGTATATTCTTTATTAATATAACAACTCTTGGTTTTATGTCAACATATTATCATTTCAGGGTAACACTTTACCGACTGATCGGGGAGATTATTGCTGTGAAATATAATTGTTGACATGACTAGTTTTCTGACTTTTTGGAGTTCAAATAGTGAAATTCTGTCCGTGCTACTTCCGAAAAATGCGCTGTGGACTCTTTATTAATTCTTATTAACAATATTTTAATGTATCTCATAAAGGTTAATTTTCTTACTGTTCCAGATTGTTCTCTCGAATATGCGCTAGAGACTGCTTCCTTACATCCAGCTAAAGCTCTAGGTATAGACAAATGCAAAGGCAACTTAAATTTTGACTGTGATGCAGACTTTGTTATCTTGGAACCTAATACACTGAAAGTTGTGTCAACTTGGATATCTGGTGAATGTGTTTACAAAGCGCTTCAATAACTTCATACTTAACCTTTACTAAAAGGAATACCAATATAATATATTTATAGTTTTAATAAGACCCAGTAAGTACTTAGTACTACAAAAATTTTTACTATTGTATAAAAATGTCCATATAAGAAATAGAAGTTACTAAAATTACTACAGGGGATTGATTAGTAACAGAAACTAGTGCAATGCGCCTTCTTCGAGCTTTTAAACGATTATGATTTATTAGTGGAATGTGTAACTCCGGAGAAAGGTCTAGTGAATTTAATTATCAATATAAATTGTACTGGTGGTAGGTGTCTGTTGCCGGAGACCGTCTGGATGGGTACCACCGCAGCTCCTATTTCAACCGCCAAATAGTAGTGAGCAAACATTACTGTGTTCCGGTTTGAAGGGCGCTGTAGCTAGTGTAATTACTGGGGTAACGAGACTTAACACCTTATGTCTCAAGGCGACGAGCGCAATGTGGTGCAGTGTATACCATCTTATCTAGCGCCGCATTGTTATGGGCAAGCGTATCACTTACCATCAGGTGAACGTCTTGCTCGTCTCGTCGTAACGACTAGCAAGATACATCTCTCTCATATTTTAAATATGCCGCCATAACAACATTGCTGTTTGGGCTGTTAACATATATAGCCAGAGTATTCGAGGCAAGCCCGCTTTACTATCCACTGTATTATTTCAAGTTCCACAAAGTGTAATTGATGTTAAGTGTTATCAATCAGTCTTATGGAAAAAACATTTTATTGCTTGTTTATAATTATTATCAATTGACAACTTATCACCGAGGGCTATTTAAATTTTTTGCAGTCTCCCGTTAAATACTTTTATATGGTTTAATGTCTTCAAAAACTTAATGTGATACATTTGTTACTAAGTATTTTTTTTATTAAATATATTAAATTTGACTAAATTTCAAAACTTTTTTACTCTTGGATTACATAAAAATCATTGTTAAAAACCGAAACCAAAATGGCCTCTCCGTCCAAGTTTGCCTTATAAACAACTTTTGTTATAAAACAAAAGTAGTTCAAGAAAAACTTTAAGGGTAAGAATACTAACTACACATCCAAACAAGCCCTGGTTATAGGATCATCTCTTAATGCTATGTAATGGCTTGTCATAAGTCATTCGGCTTTAGTATTGATTAATGAAAAAAAAATTATGAGGCCATTTAGCATAAAGAAAAAGAAGTATTGATTATGTTCTAGTTTAAGGGTGGTGTTTAAATAAAAAACGAATGCTTAGTGGCATGGAAAATCTTTATTGAAGTAAATATATTTATAAAGTCAGTACAATTTAAGTTCAATAGTTTCCAAAAATATTAAAGTGCAGGTTGCTGATCACCTGGCAATGTTAAATATGATTATTTCTTAATTAAAATACAAGCTAATATTGAGAAAACTGTAATATGTGAATAATAACATGTATATACCTAAATAAAATCATGACAAAAATATATTTTAGGCAGGCTCTGAATTATACTGCTCTGTGCAATCAACCTGGCCACGGTACACGACAGAAAATTACTCGTCCTGCAAGATCACGTGAAAATTCGTAATTGTCTCACAAACATTGTAACAATTGCCATGAATTCTCAAGTAACTGCAGCGGATAATAAATTTGGTCAAATTAAGATGTGCAACTAGTTAGAAGTAAACTTTTCTGTCCACGCGGATGATATAATAAAAGTTACCGTTTCAATGTATGACACGTAATAAAATCAATTCCACTACAGCTTTCTGGATGTTGTGGACAAAAAGACATAGATAACCAGTTGGGCATCTTACTTTATAATAAAAACCAAGTTACAAACTACGCAATGTATATTAATGTATACAATATTACTAAGTTTATGTATGTATATAATGTAAATACGTTTTCATGAAAAACAAAATATAATATCATGGAATATTCAAAGAGCCAAAATATTTGAGATTAACTCTACCTCGTTACATTAACTTCTAAGATCTAGGCACAATGCAGCAGAGACTCCTGTATTGAATAACAATTTTCGTTGACTGTGGGACAAAATACTAATTCATTCAGTCAACACCATCACACAGGGAGAACTGAATGCATTATCTAAACTGCGCTCCTACTTGCTGTATTGTATGTTATTGAACGTCGATGTGTCGAAGAATTGGTAACGTAAAATTATGAAATTCTCACACGAGGAGAAACTTACGAGATGAGCAGAATAGAATAATGATTTCAGGGCCCGGGTTCATGTGCTGATGCTGCTGACGCCCTTTGCAACTCGCTCGCGGCAAGATGCCCGAGGCAAACCACTACATCTAATAAAAATTTTAACATTTACAATGTTTTCAAATCTTCACGGAGGGTATTGTCTGGTAGATATATTTTCGTGTCTGTAGTCCAGTTGTACTCGCGTACACGTCTGCGTCGACTACTCTCTAAGTTACAAGTACTTTTAACAGAATTAAATTATTGAGCAATATATATTATTCTTACGAGAATATAATCGACATTTGCTCGGCTGCACCAATTCTACGGAAATGTTCATGTAGTTTATATAATTAAGAACCAATGCACACCACTCCACAAATGTCATTTTCGTTTCTTGTAAATAATTAAAATTATAAATAAAAAAAAAAGAAATCTTTGGATCGAAATTAAAATATGCATTCGGAACATGCACCTTCACTCAAATTACAATAGATTTCATTAATTAAAATCGAAAATGAAAACGAAAAAAACTTAAATGGGTAATAATAACCTAAGATATACTTAAATCTAATTTGAAAACAAAAGCCATTTTTACTGTATATCTAAACAAATACAATAAATCACAAGGAGAAGCAATTTTTATAAAAACAAAGACCATTCTCACATTCCGACCAATGTACACAAAATATACATCATTACTAGTGCAATCCGTTATGGCATGGATACATTACATTATACATATTTAACATGTAATATGCTGACCACGAGGGGAATCGCTTAACTTTTTGCACATACCCTACGCGACGAAGAAGTTGAAAAGTTTATTAGTTCACACATTCTAGTAATACAAATGTACATTTTGTTAACACAACATGGTATAGTCAGAGAAATGTATACATTTGGTATGATATGTTTTGTTTTTACTGAATAATTTGCAGAATGAAAATGTCTAAATGGCCGCTTCACGAAAAAAATTATGCTTATAGTTATAGAATCAAATCAATTAAAAAAATTAGACACTACAATACGTAAATACCAAGAGTTGTATATTAAAATATTTGTACTTTTACTGACTAAAGGAAAAACATTGGCAACTGCTAATAATCCTACAATTGTAAAAAAAAATAACTTGTATAATGTAGATTGAAAATGGTCATCTCAAATTCGTTCACTCTAGATGTGGAATGCAATTAGAATTCTTTAACAATATTAAAAGGTATAATAATATATTAAATTTTTATAATCAGCTCAACAATGTATATAATCTATAATAATTTAAAAGCCTAGATCCAAACTGTGATATTTATTGCACAAGCACACTTGTGGCTTATAATTCCAACGGGAATAGAGCTCACAACCTCATGTTTAATGTTGTTTCAGAACAGTGGAGACGAACTAAGTGATAGAGAGGTGGGTGAAGAATCGGTTTTTATACGATATCTAAAAACATGCTTAAAAAGGAACTAAAATATGTATTAATCAATAATGGCAACATCTTTATCTTTCTACTTCCTCAGTTACTTTTATATATTCAGTTATATTTACTGTAAGTTATCTAATACAGAGATCACTATACTTGTCGGGCAAGCAGGTGATCAGCTTACTGTGTCCTAACCAGACCGAATATGCTTAAATGAGTTAAAATAACATTAGCTGAAACCCACCCAAGTAACGCGGTCCGCGATACATACATATAATCTTGAATTCACTGCCACAGACTCCACCGAAACTATCGAGCTGTGCTTGGTGCCACAAACATAGGCAATACGCCCACCTCCAATAGGGAGGGTAACTTTATAAGAGCTCACCTTGTGCGCTGCGAACCCTACCACTATCGCATTAATTGGCACTGAACATTTCTACAAGCGAATATCTCCAAATCTATCCAAGACCCTATGAAAATCTTTTTCAATTAACCGCATAATGCCGAATAAGTACGAACTTGAAACAGATTAGACTGCAGTTTTCAGTGCCATATAATGTGATAACTACAACTACTGAAGTAATTTATTGCTGGATACATAAGGGAATATAGATTCAAGAGAAATATATATTTACCAAAAATTGCTTTAAAGTGTATATAGATAACTTTTAAAGATTCCCGAGAAGGGCTACTGTAATGTACTCTAATGATACAATTATTATCAAGTAATGTCAATGGACAATAGATACCATTTGACCTGCCATTACCCCATGACTAAGTGCTTACTTGCTACAGCAAGAATATACAGCCGAGCGAACACGGCGGAATAACCGCCGCAACCCGCACCATCCATCCACTAATAAACATTTCTAAACAACACCACCTTGGGCAATCTTAGGACACTGCTGTTAGGTTATATCATTTCGAAGTACTAACGCCTACAAAAATTTAAATTTCTACACAAATTTCCTACATAAGATAAATGGCAAGAACAAAGGAAACATTGTCAACAAGATATCACCAAAGTAAACTGTAAGGTTCATTAAAATTATAAAAATGATAATACTTTCACCTATTGGGCTGAATAATAAACGCCGATACGATATTGTTTGAAAATTACAGGTATAAATATGATATTCAACTTCAAATTTATATTAAAATTCACACATAAAATAGTACAATTTGTAAAATTATCCAAAACTTATCACACCACATTTTAATAATTTTATGCAACCCTAAGCAATATAATTAATAGCGTCAAACGCTCCCTTTGGGGCTCTCATTAAGTTTCATTTCGGTTAATTTACGTCACTAACACAATAATTTTATAATCATTGGACAACAAATAAAAAAATTGAACATTATAATATTAAAACCCTGAATATTAATAAAACAAAAAAAATTGGCAACAATTAGTAACTAATCTTTACGCGTTATTATACAATAAAATAATTACAATGTGCATGCACAAATATCGTATGAAAATAATTTGGCAGTAAAATTCGTAACTCTAAAGGCCTAAAGACACACTGGCCAAAATACTATTATACAATAGGCCCGGAGCGTATTTAAGCAAAATAATAAAGTGACAAAATCAGAGTATTAATCACCACACCAAGCGTCTGCGGAGGGTATGTATAGACCTCGTTTTAACCTACTTTAAAATAAACAAAATAAAATTCCCTAATACTATCGGGACAAAAATCCTGAAACAAATAACTTAAAAAAAAACAATATGAAAAATAAACCCAAAAGTTACTCACTAATAAATAAAGGATTCAGACTCGAACGTCAAAGTTCTAATAATTATATCACCGGCTGGCTTACGGCCCCCAACCCACCCCACTTCCCGTTAACGACCCAACCCCACCAAATGTCTTTCAAATTCTTCACACGTTGGATGTCTTTCTAATATTGCTTATTTCGCATTAAACATCGCTAACGAATATTTTACAGTGGTTCACATACAAAACAAAAACATTACTAATTAAGTACATGGGTTAAAATTATATAATATATTAATATTAATAATGAACTACTAGAATGAGTTTGTTGGATGACCATAGCTCTGCGATACTACTAAGCGATTCGCGTGATGTGATGAAGAGATGTGATCCTCTTAAGGCAAGTCACATTCCTAAAGTTAAATTGGTTAATAAAATCAGGAACTTAAATTGTTCAAATATTACCATTTAATACTATTATTTATAAGCAAAGTATAAAATTACTTTGGTTCTTTCTAAAATTCCGAATAAGAAATTAGAGAGCACGGCCATAAATTAACAAAATATCACACTTTTAGGTGGTCTGGTTAAGTACTATATTTTTGAAAACTTGGAAACTCAAACTCTTGTGTAACTAAATAATGGCCAAAAAAACTTTTGTGATGATGGTCACTTCCGATAAGAATAACTTTGGTCATGAGAAATATTTGATCCGCTAAAGATAATAACCCCAATCCAAAATTAGAAGAAACTTTTTTATTGCTTACCATTCAGAATTACCACATATGATCTGTCTATACAATAATAAAGTATTTTTTTATAAACAGTCCTAATATTCCCAGACTTTTCTTGCAAGCAGAGTCAATGCCAATTATTTACCACAGAAGCAAAGTGCATTTTGAAGGGTGGATATAAACATATTGACCATTATTTAGAAACACAATACCCATCTAAATATAATATAACCGAGGGTCTTCGTCCCGCGCGCCCAAAAAATTACGAGCAAGTTGCAATTGTGATAATTACACACAAGTTAATGATATAGTATACCTATCTCATTTTATAAATGACAGAGTAATTTAAAAAATTATGAATCTCAATTTTTAATATTAAATGTGGATTAGCTAGAAAAATATATGGATTTGGCGAACTGTGTATACCGCATTTCAAACATTACATACATAAGGAAAATGTTTTTGATGGCACATTACTTCAAAGTATTTGCTTCAAATAACTTTAAAAAAAACTTTTCTTTAATTAACGAAAAAAAAAGGTTGAGCAATTGAATAAGTTCACTCAAATGTAATTTAAATATAAATAAAGTTATGTTGCTTTAAAGATTTTATGGTTCAAACATTTTTTTATAATTTAAAATACGAAATATAATTTTCAGTACCCAAAAATTATCTTCAAATTGTCGAGTCGATTAACGCACAACTATTATTAGCTCTCACGAAAATGCCATAAGAACTAGGTCTCGATAAAACTTCTATAACTATCCAAATTACATTGTACAAAAATTATTGCAATGGTTATTGAACTGCGGCCATCACCAACTTTATTGCTCAACGTCGGCATTAGCTAACCACCGTTAGTTTCATTAATAACAACCAAATCCTAAAATATCATCATTAAATTGCCTAAACCAGGACAAACTTTCCAAATATAGGCTCTCTCAAAACAAGAGTACATGGAAAAACATTTTGTATAGACACAAGAATTCTGTAAATGGTAAATATATTTTAACGGACAATATATATAATATTGTATACGCAATTAACCTAAACTAGATGGCACGTTGTTACCAGTGTCGCCTGCTTTGGTCGTAATAACACTAAAAATTTTCGTTAACAATAACTCAATTGTGCGTTAGAAATATATAAATCAACCACCCAATGATAATATCTGTATCCGTGACCCTACATATCGACTGCAAATGATCATTGATTGCGATTGTGTTACAAAGGTCTGAGTGATTTTTGGAGCAACGCAACATTTACAAGGCGACACTCCTACGCGGACCTCTAATTGACATGTATTTATTAACTTCACTCGAACTAGGAACAATACCAGCTGCTAAATTTAGAAAGAAACACTAACTCCCAGTCAGTTAACAGCTAAATTTCGAGTAATCTATGTAACAGCAGTATTTGGTAGGATAACAAAACTGCAGCCAGTTTCAGTAATAATTTTTTTTAACATTTCCTATATAAAAACCTGAAAACTATTATTTGGCTTCTATGATAGTTTAATACAAAATTTAAAAGCTATGGCAGACGAGAAGATAAAAGATCCCACCAAACATGAAATAATACATTGTTTGACTGAAACTAAAAGTAATGTAAAATGAATAACATTAGCCTAAACTTTGGATTTTTTGTTACTATAACTAAATGCAACCGCAATATAAATAAGGACATGAATGTAAACCAAAAAGATATACAAGGATCGAGAGCTTGTGGAAAGATTACATCATTCCTTTAGCAGTGACACCCTCCTTTTAATCTTAAGAACCTAGATATCAACAACTTAAAAAGATAAATAATCAGGAAATTAGAGAAACTGGGATCACTATAATTCACTGCATATATAAGCAATGTGTACATAAAATCAGACTAATATGAATTTAAGACAAAATAACAAAAAAAAAAAATAAGTAGTCAAATACTGGTTTAGCAAAAAGTTAGCTTTGTAAAAAAAACAGCAATTAAATATAAAAAAATAAAGGGAATAAATGTGAGATCTTGTCGTATGCAGACTTACTATCGCCGAGTTACAACTCAGACTATGTATAGAGTGTTCAGGACTAGAACGTGGTGATTATTCTTAGCCAGAGTGACGATATAACCTTCGGATGTTATTTTTAACCCGCAACAACGGGAAACCTGAAAAAAAGTGTAAGACTGAAAAATAGTTCAATTAGTCAGTTTTATGCAACATAACATCAACATCCGCAAGACCGATATTCGCATCTAAACCATCATCACATCACAATAACTTATAGACGGGCATTCAAGATTCAAAAACATATGGTTGTGATTTTTTATCATTAAACAAATTAATAAGTAATTTATTTCTTAATTTACAATTGGCTGAAACTTGACCTCATTTTCATATAATGTTCAAGTGACAATGGGGCCGTGGATGGTCACGCATACTCACCCAGAATAACCGCAATGTTGATATAGGAGCAGATAACGGCAAGGGTTCAAAAATACCTACCACTAACCAAACTTTACAACACATACCCTGGAAACGAATCAGGGACCTCCGTGTTACAATGCTAGATCTTAGCCACTGCCTCACGGAAGCAGTTGATATTTAATAATGATCATCTATTTTATAATGTTATCCAGGTGGTAGTACACCAGTAAGTTTATAACAACTGCTTCCTATCTCCATGATACTAAAATTAAATACACGTAACTAACAATCATCACATACCTTGACATAAGGGCATTCAAACTCAGTGACAAGAACGCCATCTCGGGAAAACACAGCTACGTGAAATTTATTTCCATGCGAGTCCCCAATAAGCACATCGCCAGCATCGGACACATCTATGCCGTTAGGGAAGTTAGTGACATTCTCGCATCCGATACGACGAAGGAACCTGCCTTCGTCATCAAATACAACCACACAGTGACCTTTGAAATCGCAGACGTAAAATTCTTTGCCTGGAAAGTTTAGATAGAACAAATATTGTTTTTGAAACATGTTATTTAAATGTAAATACATAAAATGATAAAAAAGATTGCATAGGTTTTAAACAAAAAAAACATATATTCTTACCACTGATTGCTATATCGGATGGCTCCCGCATGCATTCACTACAATCAAACCAACTCATAAGATCGCCTTCTTCAGATAGAATGAAAACTGTTGGAGTGACGCTGTCTACAGCCACAATAAGGCCTTCTGCAGTGACTGCCAATCCAGCAACAATGTCAATGAAACGTACCTTAAATAAACACGGTTATTATAATATAATAGACAATATAATAGAACTAATTAAGACATAAATATTTTATTTTATTTATATATACATTTTGCATAAGCTGTAGAAAAAAAATATTAGATCACCCTCTTACCCTATTTATCTTTTTAGCATTACTAAAAATTCACTGAAATAAACATTGCTATTTAAAAGTGTTAGCCAGTTCAATAAAAAAATTATACTTACTGCAATTTTTTTAAGGAAATGACCGTTTTTGGTAAATATTTGCATGCGAGACCTCTCATTCCCGCGATCGCAGACGACAAACTTGCCCGTGGCGCGCACGACAGCTACTTTTCGTGGGTACCACAACTGACCTTCCTCTTTACCAGCCACGCCGAAGTTAAATTTGTGATTGCCCGATTTATCGAAGACCTATCAATGTAAAATTATTTAACAAAATAAATAAATAAATAATATTTAAATCAAAATTGTAAATGATATGTATGTATATATATGATAGTATAGAAATTTTGCAAAACGCTATGGGCGCCGCTATCTGAACTTCAGCTACGGTATATACGTTTTCAATAGATGTGTACACTATTAATATTTTATTGTGCACAGTATAAAGTTATAACAAAGTTCTTAATAATAAGAATTATCTCTAAATGAATACTATAGGCATAGCCATGATATGAAACATTTATTTTATTTATTTATTAACTTTAGTAGTGTACACGGGCGAACTAGATGTCTTTAGCAATCTCCGCCAGTCAATTCTGGTAGTGATAGAATAAAATGTGCGACCGGAGTATATAAATTAACTAATTTTCAATCAATAAACTAAACACTATATATATCATGAATAACGCATAAATACTTATGTGTTACATACACATAGATGCATTATTACACACTATCTGTTTTTCTGTAATTAAATGAATACGCACATACGACAAGGTATGATATATATATATATAGAAACTGTATAACCACTACCAGTGTGGCGAAATCACATTATTAACTACTTTTATAAAAATACTAACAGTTATGCGATGGTTGTTTGTGTCGGCAACAATGATATCCTCGTCATTTCCAAGGCAGAATCCATGCGGTGAGTTAAATTGTCCCTTGCCACCACCGAGTTGACCAAACTTAAATCTTATATGCATGGGTGTAGCTTTAGTGGCTCGGACAAGAGGAGCTGGAGGCGCTACTAAAGCTGCTTCGTCTGCTGCAGTAAGTAGCGGTCTTCCTGGAGAAACACCTCGAGGACCTACTCCACCTATTCCTCCTACACCAACACCGCCAAACCCGTTAACCTCTGAAAAATATTATTCAAAATTATGTGTACAAAAAAATTTTGTCTAATTTGAAACCATCGCAATATGCTTACCATTATTCAGACCAAGCTTAGCAAGAGCTTGCAGATTATTAAATGCCTGCGGCGAGTTAAGGTCGCTTGTTAGTAACTCGGCGAGAGTAAACGACGGAGCCGGTGAAGCATGTGGTGGGGGAGGGACATCCTTATCAGCAATGCTTGCTAATTGTTGCAAATTGTATTCAACCATAGATGAGAGAACTGGTACACCCCCCACGCCTGGTACTGCTCCAACACCTTGTACACTATTGACATTGACTACGCCTGCTATAACGCTAGTATTAGTCACCCCAGGTAAAGAAACACCGGGCACACCGATAGGTGGCACTCCTACTCCAGGAACACCAACTAAACTTACGGGATCAGATACACCTGTCACTCTTCTGACATTTCCCAAAGAAAAATCATCAAACACTGGTACGTTTGTTACAGACACAGCAGGAGAGTTGGTGTTTGAAGGAACTGATACAAGTGCAGACGTCTCGTTTGCGCGTTTTCGTTCTTCAGCACGCGTTGCCTCTGTGCGGAATGTTCCAAATGTCTCCTCAGTCACTGAATCAAACTTTTCTAACTTTGTGACAAATTCCAATGAGTAATCAATATCAAACTCTGGTGCTCCTTCCAATAAACGTGCAAATTGGGAGGCAACAGTTTTTTTTAACATAACTATTTCAGTACCATCGCCGCGTCGTAGTAGTCTTGTTGCAAATTTACATGCGCAATCAATTCGTTGGACAGTCTTGTCAACGCGATCAAATAAATCCATTACTTTTAACTCTCTTTCCTTATGCAAACGTTCCAATTCTTCTAGAGCTTTTTCACGGCGCCTTTCAAGAGCAGCTTTATAAGCAAGGAAAGCATCGTTGATAATACCTTCAGCTTCGTCCCTCTGTCGCTGAAGATCTCCAAGAGCGTCATCTAATCGAGCAGACGCGCTACCAGCAGCTTCAGCCCTGGCGTTCGCTTGTGCAATAAAGTTTCTAAGCTCAGCGCGGAGGTTGGGTTCAGCATCAACAATTCTTTCGCAACGATGTTCCCCGACCTTGTGATCCACCGTAAGACATTCGGTACAAGCGCCAACTTCACATTCACAACAATAAAATTTAAGGCTTTCGCCTACATGACGAGTACAGAAAATCGGTTTATGGACAGCAGATTTCTCCTTAGAAGATCTGAGAGCATCAAATGGTACCACTCGGTGATTTTCAAAGCATCTCATAAACTCGTGAGCCGAGTTGCAGTTAGAACAAAGAAAATGAGAGCAATCAGTGCATCTGGCAACAGCAGGTTCCTTACTTTTGCAGCAAGTACAAACAACAGACTGATCCATAGAAGAAACATCCAAAATGTTTGTAAGAACATAATCAGAAGGTAGTGATGCTGCTCCTCCACCAAGCATCTATAAAAAATATTTGAATGCAAATGAAAACCAATTATTATTTTGACAGACTTTTTAAAACTATTTACTATCATAAATCTAATTACCACCTTAGTTTCTTGTTTGCACAGAGGGCATTCTACAGCTAAGTCATACTTCAGGGAATCTCCTGCTTCATTTACCATCAACTTATCAATGCAAGCTTCACAGAATACGTGGAGACAAGACAAAACGCGGGGGCTGCAAAGTTTATTGCTGCAAAAAAGAAAATTATGAACTCAAATAACAATATTATTCTGTCTGATATTAGAAATAATGTCAATTTGTCAAACACAACAAATATTTTTAATGTTCATCACTTTTTTTGTAAAAATGACAATAACTTACTCGCATATTTTACAGTTTTGTTCTTGTTTGCCATTATCAGAAGATTCTAAAGAACCTTCATCACCAAGTGTAACTAAACCATCACCATACAGATCTCCATTTAGTTCTTCCATTTTGTCGCTGTATTATGATCTTATAAATGAAATAATTCTGGACTTCTTAACAAAAATCTGCAATGAAGCTTAAATTAAGTCCACAAACAATTAGAAATAGTTCTGAACTTTTACTACCAGTTTTGTTATAAACATAAACAAAATATTTATATAAAAATTGAGGGTAACAGTCCTTAATAACATTTAGATCTTTTTTAAAAAAATTAAACAACAAGAAGTATTACACCTATCAAAAAGATTCCCATAAACGAATGACAATTACAAACTAATATGGTCAGTATGGTATTAATACAAAATAATAATAGTGACTTGATTATACTTCCTAAGTACTTATTTTTAAATGCAACTAAATAAAATAATACATTGTACATTTTTCAACTTTTCAAATCAAAAAGAAGACTGTTCACACACTTTACAAATAACATGAAAACAATTTAATAAGCTGTTTAATTCTCAAAAGGATCATACAACTGACAAAGTATAAAGCAGTTTTTATTTAAAGTATATTTATTCCACTTGCAATAGAAAAAATATTTAAATGTATAAAATAAAATTTTATTGTCTTTGTTTATTAGGTCTTACTATTGTGCTGCAATTTTCTTTTCATCTTTACACTAAGCATTTTTTATTTTACTTGATCTTAAATAAAGGGCAAATGTAATCATTACCACAAACATATTACAAATTAATCTGGATAATAAACTCAATTGGGGTATAGTTTACATTTATAGTCACAATTAACAATTTATTTAAAAAAAAGTAAAATCATGTTACATAACAGTACAAAACAAATTGAAAAACATAGTATTAATCACAGCCTATATACATAAGGTATGAAGATTGATAAAACAAATATTTAAAATAAGAATAGTAACTTTTTTTAATACCCTTATTTGTAAATCTAAATATTAAACAAAACCTCAGATAATAAAATTTTCCTAAAATATTTTTAATTAATATGCTCTTAAGGAACAAAGTAGAGTGCAAAAAAGAGAAGAGGATAGAAGTAAACCATTAACCAAATTAACAAGTTACATGGTTTTATGCTTTTACATTATATTATAATTGTACATGATATATATATATATATAGGTTATGGACTATGGCTAATGCAAATGACACCAATGTTTAGCAAGAGAAAAACTTTCATGTACTTTGGCAATTTTTAGCAAAAATTTTATTAAAATTTCAAACATTTTTTTTAATTAAGTATAAATGTTTTTTAATTTTTATAAATCTGAATAATCATTGATTAAAAAAAGAAGCTGTCAGAACAAACCAAATTTATTTTATTTAATTCAACATACCATAGTTAACAATTAACATTTTAGAAATATATAGACGCCCTCATAAGTATTGTTCATTTTCAGAAAAATTTAAAACAATCAAAAATCTAGAAAATCAATTTATTTAGTATTATATGTACTGAATAAAACAATAAAACAAATTGTATAAGTCAAAACATACATACCTACCGCTTACGTACATATCAAAAAACGCAATGCACCATGCATGATGCAGACAATGGCGAAGGTCGATATTTCAATTTCATAGGCATTATACGAAGTATAATTATGAATAAACAGGTAAAAAATCATGTATTTTAACGGATTTACTAACCTTCCGTAGTTATTTAGCAGATGAGGCAGATACTGAAACACGCAGATCGTTCTACCACGCCGTAACTAAGAAAATATTCATCACTATGTAAATAAATAAAAAATGAGCATCTAGCTTTAACAGATATTTTTTTAAATAAAATAGTCACTTCGACGAATTAAAAGTAATGTTTTGTCAGGTTCTCATTTTAAAAAGACAGACTGCTGTATTGATTTTCTTCGCTGCTTGCGCTCATAAAGAGTGCTGCCATAATAAAAAGTTTTTGCGAGTACTTCATTACTTAAGTTATGGTACTTATTTCTGTTGTAACTATTCATATTTATAACAGAGAAATATTGCATTGTAAGAAAACTGATTGTATTTGTATTACACTTTACTTAACCTTTCTTTTCATTTAGATTACATATTTTTAATTGGTGCTGAGTATTGAACGTTTTTAATGTTTTTAAAGGTACAGTAAATTTCCTTTTTTTTTCTCAGTATATTAATTGGTTTACTCGAAATCAAATCAATTACTTGTAATTTTTAGCCTTAAAGATTTTTATGTGTAGTGAATTACGTTAATTAAATCATAATACAAATTTTGTATATTAAACATACATAATGTTAAAATTATTTTACATCTCTATTGGAATAATATAAGAAATTGTAACATGTTTAAAATACATTCTTAATATTATGTGTCTAATACACAAAGGAAAAATTTTTGTCTAGTCCAAAACTGGTACTTAAAATGAAAATAGGCGACGTAATCGCATAAGCGATAAAGCCCAGTTAAATAAAGAGAAAAAAAAATGAAAATGGGTGTTGTAAATTATTCTGCTTATGTATTAAAAATTGTCTTAAGATATTGTAGTTATATGTTAAGGTAGTATTAATATAAATCGTCTTACGGTGATTGTAACCATCTTAATATAAGCAGTAAAAAGTTAATATCTTCTGGAGTATAATTTTATAAAACTGGTAAATTGGGCTATTTTTAATTAAATTAATTTAGAAATTTAATTCAAATTTGTTTTCAAATACACATAGTAACACTAAAATGTCAAAACGAAATACGTGTGTCGAACATATACCTTGCACAATTTTGTATTTTTCATAATATATAAATTACTTGGCCATTATTGGAAGTATTTTTTTTTTTGATTATCATTGCTATTTTTAATTAAAGAAAATGACATTTATACCTAATTGGGAAGAATTTGAGAAATCCGCAGAAATGTTATATTTACGCGATCCCATAAATACTCGTTATAGTATTAAATATTCTCATTCTAAAGGTGTATTTTTAGTAAAAATTACAGATAACAAGAAGGTGAGAATAAGAAATATTACTTAGATTTAAAAGAAGCCAAACTACGATTATGATACTTTGAGAAAAATCACTTTTCTTAAATTTTTATTCCGAAAAGATGAGTAGGTTCCATAAATAAGAAATCTGTTCTTAATTTTATAGTCTGACGCTCTTTTGTTTGGTATCAGAAATAGTTGTGATGTTCCTGCCTTGAGAGTCTCCAGAAACAGTCAAGATACTAATTTCTAAAGCACTGTATTTTATAAATTTTGTCTTGTTTCAGTGTCTTCAATATAAAACTGAGGTTCAGCAAGATGTGCGGAAAATAGATAAATTCATTTCTAATCTTATAACGCACATGGCATCTAATGATAATTAGATTTTTATGTTTACTTTTAAATAAATTTAAATTCATACTCAGTATTACTTTTTGCTCAGATTGGCATGGAGATCCTTGAGAGAGGCCTGAGCTCAGCAGTGGGCGTTATCAGGCTGATAATGATGACGATGATTGCCTTTTTTGACATAAAAGAATATGATGAGCAAAGACAATAGTGATGGATTTGATCACAGAAATGAGTAATTCATTTGCTAAAAAGTTAGTGTCTTTGTACAGCACATTGCACTAATTTAAGACTATGTTGAGTGTAAAAGATTGAGATTCATGTTATATTTGTTGAATTATGTGACATTAATATAAATCGTCTTACGGTGATTGTAACCATCTTAATATAAGCAGTAAAAAGTTAATATCTTCTGGAGTATAATTTTATAAAACTGGTAAATTGGGCTATTTTTAATTAAATTAATTTAGAAATTTAATTCAAATTTGTTTTCAAATACACATAGTAACACTAAAATGTCAAAACGAAATACGTGTGTCGAACATATACCTTGCACAATTTTGTATTTTTCATAATATATAAATTACTTGGCCATTATTGGAAGTATTTTTTTTTTTGATTATCATTGCTATTTTTAATTAAAGAAAATGACATTTATACCTTATTGGGAAGAATTTGAGAAATCCGCAGAAATGTTATATTTACGCGATCCCATAAATACTCGTTATAGTATTAAATATTCTCATTCTAAAGGTGTATTTTTAGTAAAAATTACAGATAACAAGAAGGTGAGAATAAGAAATATTACTTAGATTTAAAAGAAGCCAAACTACGATTATGATACTTTGAGAAAAATCACTTTTCTTAAATTTTTATTCCGAAAAGATGAGTAGGTTCCATAAATAAGAAATCTGTTCTTAATTTTATAGTCTGACGCTCTTTTGTTTGGTATCAGAAATAGTTGTGATGTTCCTGCCTTGAGAGTCTCCAGAAACAGTCAAGATACTAATTTCTAAAGCACTGTATTTTATAAATTTTGTCTTGTTTCAGTGTCTTCAATATAAAACTGAGGTTCAGCAAGATGTGCGGAAAATAGATAAATTCATTTCTAATCTTATAACGCACATGGCATCTAATGATAATTAGATTTTTATGTTTACTTTTAAATAAATTTAAATTCATACTCAGTATTGCTTTTTGCTCAGATTGGCATGGAGATCCTTGAGAGAGGCCTGAGCTCAGCAGTGGGCGTTATCAGGCTGATAATGATGACGATGATTGCCTTTTTTGACATAAAAGAATATGATGAGCAAAGACAATAGTGATGGATTTGATCACAGAAATGAGTAATTCATTTGCTAAAAAGTTAGTGTCTTTGTACAGCACATTGCACTAATTTAAGACTATGTTGAGTGTAAAAGATTGAGATTCATGTTATATTTGTTGAATTATGTGACATTAAAAGAAAATAGTTTGTATTAAAGTTGCTGCAGTTGCAGTTGCTGTGTCACATCACAGAGGTTATAATAGCTATGTGAAGGAAATTTTAAGATACTTCTAAGTACATACAGAATAATTATAAAAAGACCAAATTGTAATTCCAGCAATGATTTAACAAGTGGTTACTAATAAAAATTTGTTAGAAATGTCTTGGAATTATCAATTATATCCCCAAATTTAATACTACATTCCTGTGATGGTATTATAAGTACTGATATAATTTGAGAATCGTTAATTACCATCACTATTGGCAAAACTCATAGGTAATGCTAGAAAATTGTGCTCTTTGAATCTACATGGAGTCTGCTCTTCACAAAAAGTTGCGATTTTAGGAAACCGATATTGTTATAATATATGAATATTGTTTCCCCGCAATTTAAGTAAATAAATCGATCGTGTTACGTACACAGCTTCCATTTTAATAACATTTGTTATTTAAACGTTAAGTATGCATTATAACGTAGCTAGACTAATTATTTTTACATTTTGTTAATCAAAAAAGTTACGTTATAAAAATTAATAGTGGTTAGATTATATTTACAATTATAACAATTCGATTGATTTTAGCGCACATGACAATTGTAATGAATTGACCACGCAGACAATTTTTTAAGAATTTGTATCCTTTTATTTTATACGTCTATATATAACATTAGCTCTCGCCATCAATTGCGAAGATGAAAAGTTGAGAACATGAACGATTGACCACGCAGACAATTTTTAATGGATTTGTTTTATTTTATTTTGTACGTCTACACATGACATTGGCTCACGCACAAACCGTGCTCGTGCCATCAATTGATTCCCAATTGGGAAGAAGAAGAAGAACAATTCGATTTTATAATGCAGATTATAAATGTTAAGTGGCGAAAAGTACCACAATTTTTTTAACATCACCAGAGAAGTGAAATTTTTATTTTGAAAGAAAATATACACTAAAACAAAAAAAATAATACAACATGAAGACATTATATAAAATCTTGCCACTACTACTAAAAAAACATAAATACTACTACTTCTACTTTAAAATCATAAATGTAAAAAAAACAAGAACGTGTCTTTTATTGGTAAAAAGTATATTCGTTTATATATGCGTTTTAATTAATTTTGGAATAGTTAAATAAGTATAATTTTAAAACTAGTTTTAATTTTGTTAAATAAAAATATATAGTACAGAACGCAATTTTTGAGAGAACCTGTGAACAAACACTGACAAGTATCGTCAAAACTGTCAAAAATGTTGATGGACATTGGACATGTTATTTTACTGTCATGCAGTGTGAAACATAAATAAAGCGTATTAGTTTTCTAGAAATCATGACTTAATACTCAGGCCTTAATTGTTAAAATGAATTAATAATTTTAAAAACGCAACTGCCGCTCATATATTTTTTTTTAATTAATGACATTATGGATGGTTTAATTCACGCGGCATTGGAAGCAGAGGTAAGTGTTATATTAGTTTATTTTTTGTTGAGTACTTAATATCATTAATAAATTAAATTAATGTTGCAGGTTATACTTAATCGGGTGAAACATGCTAATGCAAACTTAACACAATTTGACAGTGGTGTTCCAGACCATAAAATGACTTGGACCCATGAAAAAATGCATCTTTCAGAATCTGTAGATGACAGTAGGATGAAATTTCAAAGGAATTCTACTACTTTAACCACTTCCAAGATCGCAGAAAAGTTTGATTTATTTAAAAAACTGCATGAATTATACAATGAGTTAAGTAGAGACGAATCATCACAAATAAATTTTGTAAGTAAATTGATTATTTATTTAAACTTATATATATTTTTAAAAAAACAAGTTTTTTACATACACTTAAAAGAAATTTGATAGACAAAATTAGGGCAAAGAATGTAAAGGTTGATAATAAATTTCATAATAAAATGTGTTACAAAATGATACAGTTTCTTTTAAGATATTTAATTATGTAGAAGATAAAAAAAACAAAAACAGTGCATAAATAGTTTTTTAGTTACCTGATGCATATGGGCAATATATATAAAATTTGTCAGTGTAATTAAATGTGTATAGTTTAATTTTCATCACTTATATCTTATTTTGTATACATATTATTTTCCTGGAATTCGCAAGAAAGCTTCTCAAGAAACTGTATGATTGCTGTATATATTATAAAAAATATGTGAAATTGCTAGCATTATAACAAAACAACAAAGCAACAATTTTGTGTGATGGATATGTGTTACATGCTTGTTGAATATAGCTAGCCAAACTTGCTGCAAGTGCACTTATCTCCTAGAATGTGTACAGTCTTCCTAAAGAGATATCATCATCTAAAGAGTTCTGTCTTATAGCCTGGCAGTCAGACTGCAGATTTAAGCAGATGTTGGACACCTCATGAAAATTCAACTGTTTGGTGTATTTATTGCATAAAGGTATTTTTTAAGTAGGCTGATTGCCATAGTGCTTTTGCGCAGTGCAAGAAGTCACTTGTGCATTTTGTAAGAGATAACCCCTAAGCCATCTGTATTGCACTGAGAATGATCACAGAGAGAGTTTTAGGGGTAACAAGTCCTACGCAACCCTGTCTTCTGCCCAGAAACAGGATATCTTTTAAAAATTACCCCCCTGACACCAAAAAATAAATGGTCTGTCTCCCATAATACTTTCAATGGCTATAAGGCAACTGATTAAAACTGTAATGTCTGCAGGTCAAAGAGATGTAGCTCTTAGGACCTTTTAAACTGTCAATAGCTCCTAGACCAATGTGCTTCAAGTCTGCATAGAGTACATTCATAAACCTACAGCAAAAGTTGGATAAATAAGAGCACAAAAGCAGAATACAGGCTTCCACAATTGTTGTTGAGTCTTACTGCAAAGCTTATTTGTTGCTTCAATGTTGAAACCAATTAAATGCATCTGGAAAACACATTTAACTTTTCCAAACTCTGATTTCACAATGGTTCTTTCTGGTTTTTTGGACACAAAATATTCTTGTGTGAATGCCTTGGAGTATATTTTTTTAAATTCTTAATTAAGCCATTCAACTATAGGTTAAGCCAATTGAATATTTGTATAGAAGCATTTCTGGCATTCACATTTTTCTGTACTACTAGGGTCATGTTGCATGACGATGCAGCAGTTGTTACAACATAGTGACAACAAAACTGACCTTTGCCATGTTGTCTAGGTCCGTCAGAAAGTTAGAAATAGGATAGAAAGTGTAATAGCAGAAATTAGAATTTCTGATATCAGGAAGAACTGACAACTAGATAGTATTGCAGAAAGTTTAGTGTGTGCAATGTTCTACTATAAGACTGATAATATTTTAAAAAATTTCACAATTTAACACGGTACATATTAAATATAAAAATATACTTGTGGCAGTTAATCCTCAGGGAACATTATCTTTAGAAGAGTTTCATAGTTTAATTTCTTTCTTTACAGCAAGGACTCAAAACTACATCATATTTGTTAGAAAAGTTATTAGCAACCTACAATCTGAATACTCTAATATTAAATCTATACCCTGGGAATAAAGGTTATTCTTTATCTCTGAAAGTTAATGGAAACACACAGTACATACAGCCACCTGATGCAAATGTAAGTAAATTTTAAATGTAATCATTATAGTAATGTAATAATAATATATGTATTAATTTGTTAAAAACATTTGTTGGTAAAGAGTTACTGTAGCTTTTCTGTTTCATCTAGTAAAATGGTGTTACTTCAAGTTCAAAGACTAATTACTTCAATTACATTTTTTTTTTATTAATAATCACTGTGCAAAATTATTATTTAATTTATTAACACAAAATTACATTGATCTTATTTATTTCATACAACAAATTCTTTAATATTATTTACATTTGTAAATTAAGTGATATATTTGTTTATATCAATGTCATCATACTGGCCCATAAAGGTCTGCTAATATTACTAAATTTATCATAAAGCGTTGAAACTAAATATTTTTCTTGTGCAAAGAAAAGGTCTTGTCCAGCTCGCATCCAGCATAATTTATCAGTGTGAAGGCCTGTGCTGCGCAGCGGCCGTCATTCCGCTCAAAATTATAATATATTGCATAAGAAAATTTCATAGATTCCCATATACATCCTAAAACATTATGATATTGCTTGCCTGTTTTTATGTATTCTCTTACTCTTTAAACAAAACACAGACTGTAAACAGACATTATTAAATAAATGGATGATTTAATAATATTACAGATACCAAACCAAGAAGAGACTTTGATTGAGACACCTCGGTGGCCATATGAAGAGGAAGAGCTTTTGAGCTATATAGATAATGAAGAATTGCCTGTAGTACTACTTGATCTGTTGGAATCAGAACACTCTTCACTATTCTATTCAGGCTGTATAATTGCTCAAATAAGGGACTATAGGCAGGCATATCCAAGTTTCCTGTGTGATACACATCATGTCTTATTAAGGCCTACAAATCAGGTAATGTTTCAATAAAGTTTCTAATATTTTTATTCCACAAAACGACTAAATAAACAGAACATTCATCTGATCATTTGTGTGATGAGTTTTTTTTTAAGAATTACTACTTAAATCTTCAGAGCATAATAACAGATGCCATGTGTATTGGAGGAAAATGTGGCTGGACAGGTGAAGAAAGGGGGTCTCTTGAAGCAGTTGAAGCTGCTCTGGTACATGCAGCAGCACCGCCTCTTTGCTTGGATCCACGACCAGCTGTAGGACTCTTAGCTGCACGGTTACACGCTGCTCCAAGACTGTTTAATACGCCTAGAATACGACGACAAGCGAGGCGATTCTCGCAGGTTGAATTTTTTTTAATATGCATTGTATATAACTTAGTGATATTAAAAATATCTTAGTTTATGGAAAATGTTGTGATGCTGCAAAATTCATATTTTTTAAAGCTGCAATGGGCTAAAATTTAAACTCAATTAGCTTTTCAATTGGCGCCCTCGCTTTTTTTTAAGCTTAGAGCCATGCCATTTGATAGGTGGCTATGGCATGCTCGCTTTAGCTTTCATATGTTAACAGTCAGACCACAACAATGCTAGCAGCCGAATTGTAACATCTGGGTGGTGGCTAGCCGAGCGGGTTTGAAAATTACGACTCACCAAATGTTATAAGGGGTGGCCCCAAAAATGAATTAGGCTCCTTCTTCTGGTACAATACGTTGCGGTAACTGCTTACCATCAGGCGTGCCGTATGCTTGTTTGCCACCTTCGTGGTAAAAGAAAAGGTAGGCGCTTGGGCACACGCGTGCTCCTCAGAAGCAGTTAAAGATATAACAATCGACAAATATTTACAAATTTATGATAATGTTAGTTTTCTCTTACGACTTTGGGCATATTGCTCAGTTTGATTAATTCCTTCATATTATATCTCCTGTTTAATCCGTGTCCGCAACTGCAACATTAAGCGGGTATTTTGCGTGTTAGTATCTTCTGGTTTCTGGCATTGTAGTATTGAGCCCTGTAGTCTCGCGATAGTAACAATAAAAGTAATTTACTCCCTGTCGCGGAAAGCGAATAAAAGGGTCTTCAAATTAATGGAGAGTAAGCTTGAGACAGCCGGCAAATGCAAAATGGTCTTTACCTTGGGATTTTCTTAGCCAAAGTGTAAAAGGTTACCGGGTCGTTCCGTAGCACAACCTGGAGCCTCCACCTAATGTACCGAAGGAGACCACGGCCCCCGGAGACAAACCCTCTAATTTTAGTGAGTGGATATCTCAAATAACCCTGACTTCTCTCGCAGAAGTATGGTATCTTTTGAAAATTAAACCCCATCCTTTAAAATCAAAAATTGTTGGTTACCATTATGTATTTCGGCCAAATTTATATTAGCCTGTAAATAATTTTAAATATTTTAGGTGGCAGTAAATAGAAAAAGAAAATTGGATCAATTCACACACTATCATGGTTTAGAGTTACTAGAATTAATACATAGGCAGAGAGCCAAGAATAGCAGGCAATCTGTGCCACTAACTAGACTGACGTCTAAATATCCTAAGAAACCACCGGAGGTAATTCCCATCACTAAAGCTTTTCTGAATATTTTTCCTGTATTCATTAGTATTGATTTATCATTGAAACCCATACACTTTTCTTTCAATAGGATTAAGATTTAATTGTGTTGTTAATTCAAGACATTCTTGACCATATTTTTAACTTGACGAAGTGACAAAATGAACGTGTCGTTTTTTTGATGGTATATGGTACGCCTGCTTGTTAGATCAACAATGAATATGCCCTTGTGACTTATTTTATGTAAATATTTTCAACCATCAATCTGATTTAATTTTTTGTTCTAAAGTGGTAACATTTGGTTTCAATTTCACGTGATATTGAACGCCAATAAAACCGTGGATGGTAAACGAGTTGGCGCAGAACACTCTGGTTGTTATATGTTGGTAACCGGAACACAGTAATGCTATTATGGCTTCAGATTTATAATATGAGTGTGATAGCTAGTAGCTAGGCAGGTTCAATAAAATCCTTATTCCAACTTACCTAAAGAACCTAAAGGCTCGGAATCGAACCAAATGCCGGTGTGTTATTAGGCGATTAGCCATTGCGCCACGAAAGCGGTAAAATGCTGTGACTGTTTGTCGATATTAAATAAAAGAAAAAAAAAATGTTTTTTTATCACGCAGGTGTTCAAACCGATAGAGCCACCAAAGATGGACTCGATACCTTTAATTTTGCCGTCTGAATCCAATGCGCCGCTGCGTCTGGCTCGCGCTTATGAGCGTCCCCGGCCGACATCGGATTGTCAACCACAGTTGGTCGAGGAGTACGTTCTTGAGACTGAAAAGACTTCACCACACGCCGGTGCTGGTTTTTTCCACATCAAACTATCAATATTGCAAAGGCCATCCGATCAAGAATTTCTTGGGGAGCTGTATGTTGACAGAGATCATGTCGAAGGTGAAAGAAATGGAGCTGCGTGTCGTTTTACTTTAGGTTAGTAATACTTATACATTTTGCATTAAATCATATTGTATTAAATTCATCACCTGTACTTTTACTTTGTAAAAAATAAAAATTTTATGAATTGAATTTTTATCTAAAGCTTTCTTGAAAATAAAGAGAAGTGAAGTTTGTTTGTTGTTCACGGAAGTTTAAAAATAAATATTATAACAACTATAAACAGCCTTTTTAACAATCACACACCAGGAGCCAGGAGGCCACTCTATTAAACGGTGAAAGTTAAGGCCATTCATAGGCTAGGTTGGCTATGTGTGGATCGGCGAATGTCACATGTACACAACAACTATTGTTCTGGAATCATGCCAGTTTCCTCAAAATGTTATCCTTTACCTATCCCTATGAGACGTATAACCCATACGACCGCTTCGTAATCTGAGCATCGCAGCTTCTTAATATGATAATCATGATTTTTTTTTCACATGCTTAATGTACAGTATAAATTCTTAATAACATTTTTGCTTTAAAATATTTTTTCATAATTCTAGGATCAAGACTTCAGGCCAATAAATACATACAACAGTTCACAGAGATTTTTACCGAGGAAGGACGTAAGTCGGTCAGGATAAAACATATAGTTCCTGGGCAATTACCAAGGGTATCTTTCACAGGTGGCATGAGAGAAATGGTAAACAAAAATGTAAGTAAATTTCGGACATATTCCATATACAAAAGTATATATTTTTTTAATTTATTATACCGTAACATATTTTTTTTTATATACAATAGGCTAACGCTTCACTTTAATTTGTAAAGGTGTTAAATGATAATACTGACAATACCGCCGTGGATGACGAAGCATGCTGGCCTAAAATACTTTGCCTCTCATATCTTGACAACTAGAACTTCTTCTAAGTCATATTTTCTCAAGACTGAGGGTCGTGGTCATCATGTGTGATGAAACACACGACGACTTACTTGGCAGTTATAATGGAGTGGTTTGCCATTGCCTTCTCCATTTCACATACTAGTCCCACCACGGATGGTCATGACATAGATATGTAGGTTTCCTCACGATGTTTTCCTTCACCGTTAAAGCACGTGATATTAGTTGGTGTTATACTAAATTGCACATAAATTGAAAAATTCATTGGTGCAGGCCGGATTCGAACCCGGTACCTCCGGAGTGGAAGGCGGACGTTCAAACCACTAGGCAATCACGGCTTATACGCCATTCTCTTACGGTGGTAGGTTTACTATATGATGGTCGAAATATCGACCTACGTGTTACAAGTTTTTGAAAAGACATATATGGAAGAACTCTATCAATTTTCTTTTTGTTTTCGAAAGACGATTTAGTGTCAAACTTTTTAATGACCTTGAAAAACTTTTTCTTCACAGGGTCAGCAGTTATTATTACAACAGAGGTCCGCCAGTAGTTCCACTGTTCAAACGCATGCAACTACAGTTCCTGTTGTGTACGTAATACAGTTAATAATTAAACAAACACAAACACTGGTGTTTTTACAAGTTTCGCGATTGAATTTGTGTATTTGTTGTCGGTATATTTCCGGCGCCGTAGCCACACAACGTATCAAGGGATAGACAAGTTTTTTCTTTTTATTAAAAAAGCTAAAAACCGCCGCAGGTAACTTGTTTGATGATTATAGGTCATCTTCATAAGAGCATGACATGTTGCACCTATTTAGATTGAATGGTTCCGACGCCGTAGTTGGTTGCCAAACTCATATTATAAATCTCCTATGATAAAATTGTTGTAGGCGAGCACGAGTCAACCGTCTAAGGCTTCATTGACACTTAATATTAATTAATTATAAGATGAACTGTCAGCCCATTATAAACAAAAAAAGCTAAAATACAACAGTATTGTGATAAAAAAAGTTAATTTGAATATATTTTACTGATTCAGAATTCAAGAGCACAAGCACACAAATGTTATATATGCATACAAAATATCACATCAGTGATCCTCGTGGCCGGAAGAGGCCCACTTCTGTGCAAAAGTTTCTCTAGAGGATCTCCACGCCGATTAGTCCTGTACTGCCTGCATCCTGAGGCAACGTTACTTAAGTCCCGGGCGGTCAATAATCTTATTCTTCTATTTCTTTCAGTATGACGTTAAGGTTACAATTAACTTCTTTTTCAGGACATCAGCAATAGCTCCGGCACCGAATGCTCATACGAATGCCAGACAGCTACCTATTCTGGTAAGTGCTCTTTAGTTTTAATAAAAATTCTAAAGAAGCAATCAAAATAAATATCATAAAATCTGAAAGAATTATTGACAGATTTATTTGTAATAATGAGTGTGTAATCTTGTGTAAACTATACAGTTTCATTCTACATTCAGTTACAAGTTCCAATATTCAGGTACAATAAAAAGTGGTATCGCATTAGTTTTAATTGCTAATTTATCTCTACCACTTACTCTTGATGGAATGGTCTTGATCATATATATATATATATTTATTTCACGAACCAACAAGCCGAGCAAGTCATTCTCCTGAAGGTACATGATATGCTTGCCCATAAAATGGTAGTAGTGAGCATCATAAACAGTACACCACATTGTACTCGTCGTATTAAAACACGATGTTAAGTCTTGTTTTAATACATCGAGTAGAGTGACGAAAATTCGAATGATTGAATAATGAGTGATGGAGGAGAGTGATAATTAATATTAAAGGTTATACAAACGTAAAAAAGCTTATACGCTCAATAAATAGGTGTCTTTCTGTATGCGTATGGTACGCATACACATAGACATCTACTTTTGCTACAATACACTTTTTTAGACGGTTCTTCAGAAAAAAAGGGTTTGTTTAAAATAATTATCTTATCGCCTCCAAAGTAAACTTGACAATATTGTAGTTAATCTTAACTCTTAATAAATTTATATACTCTTAACAAGTTTTAACAATATCAAATATCATTCTTGCCTGATCTCATATGGGAAGACAAGAAAGGGAAAGAAATTATAAGTCCCTGTGTCAAACAAGTTAACATTAAATTAAGATATAAATATATTACACAGTGACTTTATCACGTTTTTATTCTCTAATTGGATAATTATCTAAAAGTAGACTAAACAATGTTTAAATTTTTACTGATGTATCGTTACTATTTTTAAATACAATTTCTATCAGGGTATTGTGAAATAAAAGCTTTATAATCTTGTTGGCATTTACTAATATGGAAATTATTTTACATGTACTAATAAAAATTCGTAATAGCAGGCCCAACTACAACAAGTGGGCGGCGTGGCAACTGTTGGCACAGTTGTGGGCACCGTAGGTAATGTTGCGACTGTTGGCAACGTTACCGCTGTCGGTAGCCTAACACCTGTGGGCAACGTAGGCGCCGTGAGCACTGGAGGAAGCGTCAACAACGTAGGCAGCGTTGGTAGCGTTTCCGCGGCTACTGTTGCGGCGAATGACGTTGCTTTAAAGCAACAGCCTTCACCGTCTACGCCTCGACTTTCGCCGCAAGTGATTATATCCATTTTTTTCTCTTACCATGAAAGATAAGGGGCGGTCTTTTTAGTTTTAATATTTTATTCAAATAAGCCACGAGACACGCGGAGCGTCATTTGGTGGTACTAGTTAAAATAGGACACCAGCAATGTACTATTAGTATTTTACAGAGATTTTTTTTGCTTTGTTTAAATTTATTTTTGCGCTTATCTTATACTTACACAAGTCTTTTGATTGGTAAACATAAATAAGAATATGGACACGGGGAACCCTCAGACAACGAAACTATCAAGGCCTCTATAAATTTCCACCACGTTTAGCAAGTGCAGGTTAATGGAAATCATATGCCTTTGAATAGCTGCTTGTTTTGAAACACGCCGGTATCATAACGATGTTTTTTTTTTTCACTGGAAGCTCAAGCTCGGTGGGAATCGAACCAAGAACTTTTGAGAGTACGACCGGTTTACATACTGAGCTATCACGGCTTTCGCGGTAAATATAATAATGTATTTTATAATTAAACTTTCGCTTACATTATTATCTCTACTGTGTATTTGTTGTATATTATCTAACAACGTAATATGAATGCAAATTTTAAGGTACACGATATCCATTCGACGCAGGCGTCAACAAATCAGCTATTAGCGCAACAGTTGACTAACCCTCCTCAACCACTTAACCCTCAAAAAATGCAGTCAGCCATCATTCACATACAACACCCTCTAATGTCTTCTGCTGGTACGTCACAGGTGAGTTTTGGGATATATCATAACTTTTACGTTGTTACGTTACTGTTTTGATAATTCACAAAACTTAATAAATAAGTCCTTAATCATTTGTACGTTATGTTAATAGGTACAAAATATTCAATACACGAATACATCGACGTCCCAGCAGAAAACGACTGTTACCAAGCCGAGAACAACAAACCCTGCTATAAGCGCACTTGTCACTAGTCTAATGAATTCCGCACAACAATTTCAACAAGGTTTGTTGTATTTTTACAAGTCTGTTAATTATAGTTATAATGATTTAAAGAAACACATCTAAATGTGTAATATGGCTGAAGATAGATGATAAGAGTTAAGCGTGCATGCCTAGAATACTGTGGCTTCGTATTGTAGTAGTCGGAAAAGCGTAATGCTATTACGGCGGTAGATTCACAGTATGCTAGTAGCTAGTAAGCGAATTTTTAAGGATCAATTGAGTAGTTGCAGTAGAGACGTTATTACTCAAGTTGAAAAACGGATATAAATATAGTTCATTTTACATTCCAGCTGCGAGTCAGAATGCTGCGAAAGCGGTTGTCAGTACAACAAATAGCAACGCTACGATCCTCAACCTACTAAACAGCGCGCCAGCCGCCATGACGCATGCTACACACGCAACACACGCGTCCCACGCGACGCACACGACGCATGCAGCGCACGCGAACACCGCATCGGAGGGGACAATCGACGGACATAAGTTACTTGGTCGCACCGTATCTATAGCTGGTGCAAGGTTAATTGCGACAACCACCGCCTCTCATGCGATACCAACCTATACACAACAGGTAATTTTTCAAAAACTGTAAATATTCTCTAGGTTAATAGATATAAGATATTTAATATTTATTTGTTTATAGCCTTAAATTAGATAATAACACTTAATGTAATATTTTGGAGGATTGCAAAAAGCCATAACTACGGACTGTTGCAGCATAGCTCTGGTTGGTAAAAAGTGAGGATTCGGCAATTAAATTTTATTTGTGTCTGTAAAAATGCAGATAATAACATAGATTATAATTTTTAAAAAGTACTCCAAATCTCTAAATAAGAGGATGATACTAGAAAGGATTCTTTTTGTAATTTTCAATTTTTCTTATTAACTACAGTGTATCGTGCTGGTGATAGAACTCTATGTATGTTTCACCTCAATGCCTATTTCAGCCGTCGAACAGTAGTGTGTAAACATTATTGTGCTTTGTTTTGGAGGGGGCTGTTGCTAGTGAAACGGGAATTAACAACTCGTGTCTCAAAATAACAAACAAAATGTTCAGTAGTATTTATGTTCTTAGTTAGCTATGGGCTAGCATATCACCATTAGGTGAAGTTGTTTAGGCTGCTGGCGCTGGCGGTGAAGAAATTGCATGAATTTAAGTCACTGATTTTGATGACTAATACGACTAAGTGGGAAGTTTTTTTACGTATAATTTTGGAGGTTTATGTTCGTCTCGTGGTTCGCGATAGCGTTATGAAAAAATCCGGAACTCTATTGAAATTTAGGGTGTCGTCTGTTTCAGGTTATGAGTGGATACACTCGTGACAGTGAAACAGCGAACGTATCAAGTAGTGAGAGTGCTTTGTTAGAGAGGCTTATGGGCACAGAGCCCAACTCCACGCCCGCATCTCAAGCACAACCTGTATGCCATTTACAGGTAGCTTCATAACTGAAACGTAGTCATTGCCTTAGTCACAACTGAATAAGAATAAAGTTATTAATAGCATTTTGCTTTGTTTAATTAATATATTGTTTTACGACGAGCGCAATGATGCATTGAAATTGGCTTGTTAGTTAGAGAAGCTTTGCGGTCACAGTTTAATACCTTCATAAGCAGACGAAGTTTACATACTTTGAGATATATCGATCTACATGCTTTTCACGCAAGAATAAATTTTATTCACAAAGAAAAGGAATCAATTAAGTCATACGACACTAAAAAGTTATCTGTAGTTCTAAATAATGTAAAAACAAAAAGAACACATACAACGAAATTAACACTTTATTCCTTTCGATGTATAAAGTAATAAAAATATTTCATATTTTATAAAATGTGCGTCATTTCTTAAAAAATAACTCACTTTTGATTCGAATCTCAGTTTTAACTGTTTGGCTACGGAATTTAGCCACATTTATAACATTAACAATTCACATTAATCGTTAATTTATAAAAATTGGTTTAAGTGCCTACTTGATATGACACCTACCGCCATCAACACATTGTTTTGCTGTTGACGATACTACTCATATAAAAATTAATAAATACTATTAACTCAAAACACATGGCTCATATTAAATTTGTTCATATTTTGTTTTACGTATTTGTGATAAAGCTTAACGTTTTAGTTGATTAGAAATATTTTCAAAATTAACCACGTAACGGTGTTTATGCATCTAAGCCGTCAATTGTTGCATGTTTAAAGATAACTAATTGTGTTTAAATTTTTATACGTTTTCATAAAACTTTTAGGTAACGTAGTAAGATAAACCCATAATTTAGAATTTAAATTCTCTTCCAGGGATTAAGTTTAACGTCGCTACAGGGTCTACAGGGTCTACAAGGTTTGCAAAATGTTCAGGTGCAAATCCCGGGTCTGTCCGCACCTATATCACTTTCGTTGAACGTTTCCGGTGCACCCAGCGGCCTGTTGGTATCGGTACCACCAACTACATCCGTCGTGCTCACAAATCAACCCTCGGTACTTTCGTTGCCAATTGGTAAGATCATGTTTTATGTTTCAGACATAAACCTAGCCATGGCTTATAGACAACATGTCTATTGTTTACCTAAGAAATCTCTATACTCATAATTCAACAAAACAAGTCGTGGTACAGTTAATTGTACCGTTTCTGTGACGCAGCGGCTAACCGCTTGCATCTTTGTACGGTTTTGGGGCTATTAGTGGTGGGTGGAGTTTGATGGGGTTTCCTCGAACTCGCATACCTACCCCGCTTAGCTATCATCGCTATGTTGTAAAACTGTCGACGTAACATCACTGCTGCGTTCGGGCTAACAACAAGACTTCTTCGATTTCATTTTTAACTAACATCATATGAAATTGTGGTTGAATGTTAGCCCATTATAAATAAGTTAATAGCGATTTAAGTAATACGAAGGTTGAATAATTTGTTATGCAATATCTTTTTAGCGCAACTAATGTCTGGCGGAGTTAAAGGCGCAGTGCGAGGAGGCACTGTACAAGTGGTGCGAGGCTCTCGGCCAGCGAGACTGAGTCGTCCAGCTGTGCCTGCCGCGCCTGCACCACAGGTGGCCACCGCGTCGCCGCGACCCACGCAACCTGCTGCAGGTAGACGTCATCTCAATCTTACCTATCACAACATCGGAGTCTCATTACCCATACTAGATAACAGACAGTTTATTCTTCTTGCGTGTGAGGGCGAAGCATGAATGTTCATTAGCATTGTATTGTTCTGGGCAAGTCGCATAACTTGCGAGTGGGGCGGACATCCAGCTCATCGCATCGCCTCTTTTAAATAATGAAAGGATAAATGTTCTCAATTTGTTCCGAATATAAATATTAAAATATTAAATGTTTAAAGGAATCATTCTTTATATAAAATATTTACTGTACTTGTCTGCTGCTATGTTGCGGAATTTTGTTGGTACAAGGGTTTTTATCAGACCAGTTTGTCTAGCCCCACATATTGTAAACCCGCCATCATAAGAGGCTACGGCTTACATGGCATTAAGACTGTCACTATATGATTGCCAGTGCAATCTGGCTCAAATACAATATACTCCCGAACACATCTATCCCACCCCGGCCCACCTAGTGTTTTAAATTCTGACGGTGCCTAGCTAAAAATAAATGTTAGGTGGAGCAATAAGATTGAATGCAGTTTTGAAGCTGATTTATTCAGAATTATAAAAAAAGGAAAATTCGAGTCTGTTCATTGTTTTCAACGATCCAGGGTTGGAGAAAACTTTATTTAATTTGCAAAAGTGGAAATTTTTTATTGATGTTTCTAATTATTGGTTCTATAAAAGGCTACTCTAAACTTTGAGCCAGTTTTGACCAAAAAATATGGATACTCGGCATGAAATTGCTGCTCAAGCTGCAGCACTTCTGCAGGCCAGGCATAGCCAAAGAAATGTGAGTGCACAACTGAATTTAATCCGTACTACTTTCCGAAAAGTTTATCAAAGGTACTATGAGACTGGCTGCTTCGTTCGTCGTCAAGGAAGACTGCGATCTCGTGTGACAACTGAAAGGCAAGACCGGTTTATCTTTACGACCGGCTTGGGAAACCGTCCTTTACTACAAAACTGCATAAAAACTTATTGCTCCACCTATCATTTATTTTTAGGTAGGAACCGTCAAAACTTAAAAAACTAGGTGGGCCGATAGATGTGCCCGGGAGTGTACATTCCTACGATTGTATTTGTATGTTTAACATTATACTTTTTTCCTCAGGAGCCGCACAGTTCATCACACAAACTCCGACACAAACACTGAACACTCATCAAGTGAGACGGAAATCCAATCCAGACAGTTCATAGTAAATATTTATATCGATACTTTTAGGAGACTGCCGAACTAATAAAATAAAGTGTAAATATGTGAAGATTATAGTTAAATTATTATTATATTGCTATATTTAAAGTGAACAATATAGAGTGAACAAATGTTGTGCAATTTGCAACACTTGCTAGTGAGTGAAATCTATAAATGTGAATTTTTTGTAAATACGCCGCCGATCTTATAGAAATGTTTCGACGCGTTTACGAAAAACTATGTTACCATTAGTTGCCCTGATAAAGATATATAAATAGATATAATATTAGCAAATAATTTAACAGATTGAAATATTAAGTACAGGCCGTGATTGCTCAGTTTGTAAGGCGGTCGTAGGCGCTATACGCCTCGAAGAGGCGCGGGTTAGATTTTTACAAAGTTGAGCTTTCGAGGATATATGACGTCCTTCAACACGCACTTGATCAGCGTGGTCGATCAAATGGTCTTAGCTCTCTCCACGGGAGAGATGGCCTCGCGTTCCGGTAATGGGAATAGTGAGGGGATGTTGTTAATCATTACTCAAATATTAAACCACATTTAAACTATAAACCAATGAAATGAAATTAAACAACATTTTAATGGTGATAAATTGCCAATTTGTTTAAGTATATACTTATAATATTTTTTTTAACGGAGTCACAAATTTACGTTATATCAATATATTAATTTTATACCCGGTGAAGGAAAACATCGTGAGGTAATCGACAATAACATGTTCCATGAACATCTTTCGAGGACATGTGATATCCAAGAATCCGCAATTAGCCAGAGTAGTGACTAAACGCCTTTCAATCTTTCCTTGTGAGAGAAGGCCCTTAACCCCAGCTGAAAGAACATCAAAAATGAGCTCTTTCTTATTATTATATCATAATTTTATATTGCCTTGACCGTATTAGGATTTAATTTCATCATGACATAATCTGTGACAAGTTTAATAAACGTTACAATTAGCGTTAAAAGTTATCGATTCCAATGGATATTGTATAAATAAAGATTTTATTTGTTGTTACAATGATTCGTTTTAACTGTAAATAGTTATAGATTGTTGATGAAATAAAATGTTGTCACGTTCTTTGTGACATTTTGTACTTAACAACATTTATTGGTTTGAGAAAATTATGAAGTCAATGGGTGCTTCTCTGTATATACAGTCAGTATTACTTATATCTGTTTTTTCTGTAGCCAGCGTATCATTTTTTTGATTTACAAAAGATTGACTCTGGACCTCCATTTCACAACATAAAAGAGCTGAAATAACAATGCTATTATGGCGACAGATTTTTAATATGAGAGAGGTTTTAGTATGAGGGAGATTTTTAATATGAGCTAGCCAGGCAGGATCATAAAATCTGCCATCTACCAAGTTCCACATAATATTATACGGCAAGCGCTTGGTTAAGCCACGATACCATTTCATAATACTTTATTAGGTTCGAATGCATTTCGATGGATATTTAGTTCAATTTAGAGAAGGGTGTTGTTACTGTATCCATATAATTTAGAAGAGAAAAGTTTATTTTAACAGAAACAGGACACTAATTCCATAAATAATTTATTTTTATATCTCGCCATTTGTCTGCATAAAAAAAAATTCGTTGCAACCTGAAGACTTTATTGGTAGGTTATAATCGATGTATAAATATTACGTATTTGCTACAATTGGTTTTAATAATTATTTTTAATAGAAAGTTTAACTCTTTAATTATCAAGCAATTTAACTAGTTTAAAAAAATCTCATTAAAAGATATATTAGAAATACTACCAAGCTGATGATGGAGGGATTGTAATATTAGAAACATTTAATTTTTGTAATGCTTTTCATAAAATGTCACAAATAATATTTCAGACAGTTCTCTCTCTGCAGGGTACGCTTCTGTCAATGTTCTGTGTTTTCGTTATAAGGGATGGTCTATTATTCATACAAGTTTATGTATGGATTAAAATTTATGGTTATGTGGTTTTTGGATTATGTCAAAAATCGTATTTACCAACCTCATTATTTATAAATTTTTCCTTTAGAATTCATGGAAGGGGTAATAACTGGGCACATATTTTCAATAATTGTTTGATATGTAAAGTCTGGAGTTTTTAATACGCTTAAAATCACACTTGTTGACTATAATAAGCAATATATGTATAGCAATTGGCAGACAATAAGTTTTATATTAATTTTATCTTTTATATATATATATCTTCGCTTTTCCTGTGAGGTCTGTGCTGACTGTTTCGTAGTATTGTATCGGTATCTTTTAAAGTTATAGTTTTTACACACTTTCATCTTTATATCTCTAAATTTTTCTCTGGCATGCAAGTTTTTTGGTAACATTCAATAACAGTGTTTTTTTTAACGTTTGGTGTTTCTTGTTCACCCAAAACCATGGCCCTTTCGGCAAGTTTTTAATAAAGATTTATGTTTAATCTTTTAAAGCACGCCTCAAGTGAAAAACTACTTTATTTACTATTCCTTCTGGAATTAGTTATCCTGAAAATAATGTTCCTACACATCTTTTCTTATATTGCGGATAATCTGTATATTCCTTCGTCTACTTTAATTTATTTAAATTACGGTATGCTTTTGTGCGTTATGTAACCTTTATCTGATTGGATCTTCACTTCTTTTAATTTTTATTACATTTTCGTCGTCGTCGATAATATTGTGTATGGGGCTTTGTTTATATTCTATGAAATGTCAAATTTTCTTTAAACAAGAATTTTTTATAAAAGTTTTTGTAATATTAGCTAACCTATATTAGTTATATAAATGTCATCACTAAAAAATTGGATTCCATAACGTTTAAAGTTAAACATCAAATACGAATGATAGGTTTATTCGTGACTGCGTACAAACGTTTTTTTTCTAGGACTTCATCGAACTCTACGTCCATTAGTACACTTTCAACCCATCTTTTCTTCTATTTCTGCGAAACCTTTTATATCGTTTTAATGTTTTTACTGAAAATTAATCAGTTTAAACAATTTACTACGTTATTTAAGACATGCGTTTGCTGTGACTGTTTTGTGAAATTCTGCGGCAACGAACTAGACAACAACAGCTATCTGGTGCTGGCGGGGACATTCTCTGTAAATGCTGATGAGGTTCACATACATACGAATTAGTATTGAAGACATAACTAATAAATTTCTGAGTCTTATGCTAAATAAAACATCCAGAGTAGCATTTCTATATACCTGGAGTAACTTAGTGAGGCAAATGTCACTTTTTCAATTTTCATGTATAAAACAATTATTGAATTTAGTTCATATCATTTACTATCGTTTTGTTATATACCTGTGCTCAAAATATTTGTATATTTATAGAGAAATATATAATTGATTGTTTGTAGTGTCTTATCTTACAAATGAATTGGTCGGCTTTGAATTTGAAATATCTAAAATTAAGACATTAATTATGCATGTACATAAAAGTAAAATTTGAAGTATATATATATAAACAAAATATTGATACCTTTCGTGTTTATGTATAACTGTTTTAAATAAATTACACTATAACATACTTATCCGGCATGTTCAAAACTAGCTTCCATTCTCTCTTATAGAGAATGCTGCATACCTCACTATCTACTTGACGAGTTTGTCTAAGTTGTTTGTAAAATTATATATAATTCCGTGATCATCAAGTTTAAATTCATCAAGCCCAAAGTTATTGGTATTTGATAGAAATTTTCCAAATACAGGAACGTTACAATGACGACAGCTCTCTGTTTCATTCTTCTTGGATTTTCTAAAAACGTTTGTGGCTTGTATCTTAATGGGTCGCTACAGCTAAATATTTTTTTTTCAAAGTATACTGTGAACTAACACTTGATGTCAATTTTAAATAGTCTTAAGTGCATTGTGTAAGTTTGCAGCTGGAACACATCAATGCTGTTATAGCGGCAGATTTACAATATGCAGGTAGTAGTTATCCAGGCGGGTTCTAAAAATCTACCACCAGCTAAACTCGCATGTGACCCCGGATTCGAAATAGGGACCTCAGTGTCACAAGGACATCGCTGAACCACTGCGCCTCGGAGGCAGTTATTGGATATTTTCGCAATGCTTTAGAACTTAATATAATGCAGCTCGTAGAATATTTTTGTACATAATTGCCTCGAGTTCAAAATAAACATGGATGTGAATTTTTATGTGTTCAGAATTATTGATAACGACATAGAATTTTAAGAGGGAGATATTTTTTTGTATTTAAATCTATTATCGAATGTAAGTAAATGTTGGTGTCTATATTTGAGATCATATCCCTGGTAATAACTTAATTTTTTATGAGATGTTAAGCGAGGTTAGGGTTAAGAAGTATAGAATGCACCTGAAATTTACTATTACTCACAGAATTATACCTCTGAATAACGAATAAGATCTTTGTACAAAACCATTAAGTCATTTGATGGTTATTTGGCCTTCGTGTTTTATATCGTTGACATTGTATGAGAAACTCCTCTACTCATTTTGTACATTTACTTAAAAATAGTGTGAGACGAGGTTGCCTTTGATGTGTACTATATCAACAAAGAATATACAGGACAATCTTATGTACTAATTGTTGTCCTGTTAAACGCTACATTTGTATTATTCTTAGTGTTTTGATGTACAATGCTATAGTAAAACGCGTTTAGCATCGGATTGTGTATATATGTTACCGTTAACAAAGGCATCGCACACTGCAGTACATGTTATAATCGTGCAAAATGTTGATCTCATTTGTTTACGGACCTGTAGCTCAATGTAGATTTTTTTTTGTAAAATAAACTCATTAACGTTATTCGAGTGTAAATGTGTACTTTTAAGGTTATAAATTGTATAAATGAATACATATATAAAATATATTTTAAAACATAAACATCGAGATCTATATACAAAAGAACAATTCAATTTATTAAGTCTAAGGTTGTATAAATATCTCGATATTATTCGTCTAAACACTTCCGTTTCTATTTACTTTGATGTATAATGTAAATATTATCTTAATATGTAATAAACATTTTTATGTTTATTGCATTTAGGTGTATCATAAAATTTTTATGAACGCGTTGACATGGATTTGTGTATAAATTATTATTGTAAAAATTAACTTGAGTACGTTGTTCGGATATTGGCGTTTTGAACATTAATAAATAACTTTTACACAATAATATATTTTCATTGTATTATTAACAGAAAACATTTAATAATATTTTAATGTCTGTGCTGATCCCGGGGACTGATGTATCCTTGCCAGACATAGAATATTAAAGGGGTTTAAAGATCGCGTGCGTATAAGGTAAAATTGATGCTAGTTATTTCAAACTCATTTCTTAGTTTTTACATAAGAGATTTATTTAATAAAAAATAATCTTTGCCTTTCAATTATATCATTTTGTGTCATTGACTTTGAGAGGTTACTATATTAATTGAAATAACTGTAATAAACTGAATAAATTTTTTCATATACCATATTTTAAGTTAAAGGATTATGGAAAAAAAAACTTCACTATCATTTTGGTTAAAAAAGTATGCCTTTTTATTATTCTTTCAAATAGTCTTCATCTAAATTTTATAAGAACATTGGACACAATCGAAGCTTTTTACCGATAAATAAGTATAAATAATTTCATATTCACATAAATCGTCTTATTTATACATACATTACATTTATTTTTATATCAGTCCTCTCAAAAGGTCCTTCTCTCCCTGCAAATTAAAATTTAATATTTACATAGCGATAGGGATTCGCGTCTACCGTACATACATACATCAACAATTAACAATTAATAGAAACTATTTACAAAATATAATCTTACAGTCACACACACGCTCATCCATCATCTATCAACCACGACAAACACATTCATACGATTTGGCATATGGATGGCGGCATGTCTTTAGCAGAGATCGTCCCGGGAGAGCCACCAGGGCGCGCGGCATTCTTCGCGCTTCCGTCGACGACGTTCCGCGCGGTCGCTCCTCTTCTTCACGAACCTAATGTTGTACGGGTCCTCAGCCAGCTCGGGGTAGCGCGCCACGTCATGCACATATTCACCTTCGTACCCTGCCGCCGAACCCGCCTTCTGGATTTCGTCTAACTCGGCCGCCGACCAGTCCAGCGAGCCTCCTAAGCCACTGCGCAACGCTTCGCGTTCTCTATGCCACGCCTTTCTTATTGCAGCAGCATGTGCATGATGTAACAGACGCTGTCGCTCCCTTTCTGCGGTTGTACCATATCGTAAATTAACAATACTTGTTTTGCCATGAATTTTCACGTCCGCGTAGGATCTTCCACCTTCGGCAACTTCATGAAATGTTACGTTTAATTTTCCTTGCATACGTTTTAGTTGTTGCTTGTCGTCAGCCGCGCGCCAAGTATCTTCTTTGACGAAGTAGAAGACGTCTTGCTGGTCTCCATGCACGACGAACGAGAATGGAAGGAGATGTGATCGATTAAACACAGATGTGTATACGTCACGGTATATTGCATTAGCTGACGGCACCGTAGTAACGACTGCACGGCCACGTGAATTGCGTGATACTAAAATTCCACGTCCAAATGGTGGTTCGGAGTCAGAGCCAATCCTTTTCGGAGCTAAATTCAGGACATCAGTTTTAAGAGCAGACATGGCTGGTATAGAAAGACTTCGGAAATCGGCTATTCTTTTGTTAGACATGTGCGATAAGAAACCGGATTCAATGGAGACACTTGGTAGCAGTGACATAGCTGATGGTAAACCAGGATTACTATCAACAGGTGCGGATCCCCATACAGGTCGTCCACGTGGAATACTCGGCATAATGGATCCACCTGGTAGTTCATCAGGGTAAAGTTGTGGCGCTAAACTCTTTGTGTCGTATCCCAATAATTCAAGCCACGATAAATGATCTGAAAATGTATTTATTGATATGTTAGTATTAAACATTTATTAGAATAAAAAGATTTTGTTTATTTGCATATTTGCTAGCCTGCAACTGTAATTTTTTTTTTTTTTAAATGATTAATATACTAGATTTATATTATTTTGGTAATATACGACATTCTTGTTTTAATTTAGCAGAATAAAATTTTTGCTCCTTCATTATTTCATTGAATATGATATATTCTTTGGCTCCAAGTGTGGCATATGGGTTAGAATATATTGCCACTATCACCACCACTACGATCTACGTTTGTGGTGAAAAACAAGTAAAAAGGAATAATTTCAGGAAGATGAATTTTCTGTCATAGGACATCGATATAGATCAAAATATTGCGGTTGTTTAATGTTCAGCGGTGGGCGTTATGAGACTGAAATACTGATACTTTTTCATGTTACAGCTTGTACGATTGTGATTTTAATGTATAGTGATTAACTTTTCAAAGTTCATTTTGGTTTATAACTCGACATGTATTTTTTTCTTAATATTTTTGTTAATATTTACCTATAGGCTTTTTATTTTGAGGTCGAACGTTTATTGGATCATTTCCGTTAAACCTGTATAGATGCAGCTGAGTTGGGTTATGTATTCTTTCGATTAAGTTTTCCCATAAAGGTGACATCCATTGGCCTATTAATGGGTCATACACCTTTCCGTTTGCCATATGCACCAAAGATGTTACTTGGTCCAACAGTCCTCCACAGAAGTCAACGGGTAAATATAGATAGGGATTGGAATCATAAACAATATGACCATAAGGTGACCTCATAATTTCTCTAATTCCTTCTCCATATTGGTTGAACACCATAACTGGTGTACCGCATTGGTCCGTTGCTATATAATATTTGTGTCTAGCTACCTACAAACAAAAAAGTATGTTTTACGTATTTTAACGTATTCAAGATTTCGGCATTTTTTATATTTCATATTTTGTCATAATATTTACATACCTGAGTATAAATAAGGTGACCTCTATCGTCATATACCAATGTCATAAATCTATTTTCTCGAGGCGAATAAATATGGCTGACTTCATGAGGTTTTTCTTTGTTCGTATAAAAGAATTGAGTTACGTTACCAAAGTTGTCTTTTCTTGTAGATAACCTAAAATTAGAAACATTGTATATAAATTTTGTGAATCTCCCAATTAAAAACAGAATCGCAGTTTCGTTTATTAACATAAATTCGTTTCTATTTTATAACTAGACAGTTTTTGCATGTAATGGTAACCGACAGTTCACAGAAAAAAAATATAATAATCATCTACTAGATATTTGCTTTTGCATGTGAGAATATATCCTAAAAAAAGTTTTTCTGGAAATCGTTAGTAGGAATAATAGAATACCTGTCTAGATGGTCATAATAATAGCGGACATCAAATCTTCCTCGTTTGGTTGCTCTGATCAGTAAACCTTTGGAATTGTATTGGAATCGTTCCTCTCTTGCATTTTGTGATACTAAACCACGACTGTCATAGCGGTACTGGCCCTCACCAAATTTTATAATTCGATCCATGTCGTTATATTCCATTGGGATAGTGTTTCCTCTGTATGTTAGAGATAACATGTTACCATTGTCATCATATCTAAATCCCCAAGGTTCTTGAGCTTCTACTCCTGTCAATTGACCATCACAATCCCAAGTATAATTTTTAACATTAGTATAAGTGTTGACGCCAACGTTTCTTGTATGTGTCCTGGTTTGAGATATTCTTCCGTGTCTATCATAAGAGAATTCCATTCTAAACACTTCCATTCTATGAATGTTAACTGTCACCTCTTTTTCTAGGAATTGATCGTTTAATACACGTGAGAACATAGCGATGCCGTCGTATACAGATGTTTCATTCCATTTTTGTTTAGATACTGTAAATTGCCCTAATATTTCTGGAGCTCCCGTTTTGCCGTTATAAACTATGTGATGAGGTATGAGTGTTTGTCCGCCTATTCTCCCTTGAACAGAAATTATCCTATAGTTATTATCGTAATCATAAATAATTTTTGCATTACTCAGACCAGTTTTTGCACCATAATCGAGTCTTTCTTCCATTAAAAGACCACCTGCGTATGTTGATTCCCATCTATAGTCAACATCTCTGTCTACATGAAGGATTTCAGAAGGTAGGCCGCTATTCTCAGAGTAATGTATTTGTGTTTGTCCATCACCATGGACAACTTCAGACACTTTGTTACTTGTGAAATATCGATAGATAACACGAGCACCATCACCTGGAAATACTGTTTGTAACAATTCCCCTGTATGGGAGTAGTGCTGCAAATATTTCTTGGACGACCCAGGCGGAGAATACGTGACCCTTAAAAATCCTATTGAAGGTTGTACACTAAAGGAATGATTTGTGCCGGACGGTAAGAGAACGTGAGTCAATCCACCATCTTTATCATATAAATATTTAAAATTCCTTTGACTTGCTAAAGTAATTTTTGACACTAGATTTCCTTCGTTATAATATATAAATTTGGTTCCATCTTGTGTACTTGTTATCTCTGATAGCATGCCGTGGGGATCGTAATTGTAAGTTTCTTCACTAACGCCCCATTTCCATCCATTAATTCTATAGAAACGGTCATATGAAATGTTTACAGGTACACCTGCTCCATGAGGTGTAAAAGAAAGTGGTAATCCTGCTACGTCATAAGCAATTGTGAAGAGAGGGTTTCTATCAGCATTGAAGAATGTTTCACGACTTTTAAATTGATCAAATTCGATAATTAGAACACGTGAATCGTTTACCCATATTTCGCGGTTAAGAGTTTGTTGTGGATTTCTCACATCTCCAACTAAAGTGTATAGAGAGTACATATTGTTAACTAAGGCATCTCCAAATGTTGTGCTTTGGTGAGACCACATATGAAGCATCTCGGCTTCTATGGGTAGTGCTGCTTCAAGCAATGGATGTTTGGCTGCTGCAATACTTTCAAATTTACCAGACCATGGGGTTTCGATAACTAAAGTATTGTTTGAATATATTCGACCTTCGGTAATTTGCTTTCCGTTGTTGATTGTGATTTGTTTGAAAGATTGACCATGTAACACATATTCACACTTTTTCGCAACTCCTACTGGTATTGTGCTTGATGGATTCGAAACAGTAACTGCAAGACCATAATTTTTAGCCAGTCCTGACGCTATATGAACTTGTTCTCCAGATGGCATTATAATTTTTATTACTCTGCCTAGTTCATCGTAGTTGTAGATGACAGTGTCTCCTGCCTAAAAATTATTAAAAAAAAAAATGTAATGTTTTTTATAATAAACAATTAAATACAAAAATACTTGAACGTGTTTAAGGTTTCATAATAATTAAATTACAAAATACTAACCCCTGTGCGACTATTAAGTAATCCAGTATTTGCGTCATAATCTAATTCTATTTCCGATGTGCCTTTTTCTGTAATTTTTGTTAAATAGCCGATACCTGATATTTTAAGCTCTAATTTATGATCTTGTGTATTTTCAATAGAGCTTACTATGTTACTGTAATCCCGCAAGAGTTGAATTTTATTTCCTGAAGCATCTGTTACAGTAGAGAGTTTACCAAAGCTTGTATTTTTGGAATACAAAAATGAATATCGTGTTTTACCAGATGTCAGATCTTTTGTGGTTATATGTTGGCCGTATCGATTAAACACATAGACCTCAGAAGTCGGAGGATAAGGAATCCTAAATTCACCATTTTCATCGTGAGTCGGTAAATAATGTTTCAAAGCTAGTATATGAAGTGAACCTGTAAATAATAAATAATTAGAAAGAAGAAATTATTACCAATAACACAAAATGGTTATCAGTGATGCTTGCAAATTACCTTGGTCTACCACGTTAAGTACTCCATCAGGTGTAACAGCGAGGGCAGAAATTGTTTGAAATTTAGCATTAGACGATAGCAAAGTTTCAGTACTGGTTGGTGGTTCATCTCCCGCTACTACACTTAGCTTGCAAGGGCAACCAGCACCTTCGTCGCGGAAATTAACAGGAATGACTGTTGCCGAAAGTGATGAATTGCATTCGCAACTTAATTCTTTAAGATTTTCTTGAAGCTTTCCAGCGAAATGTATAATCTTTCCTGAGGGGTCTATAGACTTTATCGTATTAGTCTTCTTTGAATCTGACTCTGCTACATATAAAATACCGCTTGGAGCAAATGATATGGCTAGTATCGTGCCAAGATTAGAATCTTCGCGGAAATCAGTATTTGTTTTATTAGCTACTTTACTAATAGGTTTACCGTCACTTCCTAAACGGCAGTGAGAAGGTTGACCAGCTACAACTTTGATTTTCATGTCTACAGTAAGTTTTAAAATAATTCTATCATCTATGAAAAACAAGGAACCATCTAGCGGTGATAAAGCAACCCCAGTAGGCCACTGCAACTGGGCCTCATATGGTGGTATGGCTCCTCGGCACGGCACTGGTGACCAATGATTGTGATGCCCATGGTGACCTACTAAAGTGTGAATTATTCCATTGGGGTCAACTGCACGGATATTTGTTCCATCGGCTATATACATTGTTCTATCAGCCGCAATTGCAAGCCCTGTAACAAGAAAATTATTTAAAGAAATTAAATGAAATTGTACAAAACAATTTATAATAAAACAATTTAATTAGTCTTATATAATTTTACCTTTGGGATGAGCTAGTTTAGCTTTGATTGCTGGTCCCTCGTCGCCACAATTGGTATCATCACCAGGTACGCAACGGTCACCGTTACCGACAATAGGTTCTGAATTCGTTGACGGATCCCTTACTTTTTCTAATACAATCACTCTTCTTACTTGATGTCTTTCTGAATCAGATACATATAAGTATCCGTCTGCCGGGGATATGCATATGTAATATTGATACGCGACTTGTGTAGTCCTGAAGCAAATAGTTATTTTCGTGAAATGTAATTAATATTCTCTATACAAATAATTACTTAATTTATCGACATCATTATTCTCTAAGAACTTACTCTAACTGTAGTATGGTCGTTACAACCCCTTCAGGTGTAATTCGCCTCACTAAATTAAAATCTCCAACGTAGAGTGAACCATCGGGCCCGGAAGTTAATGCAGTGGGTGTAAGCAAACGAGAATCGGCTGCTTTCCCATTGCAATGATCAGGACATTCCAAAGATCGTTGAAGACCAGTGCCCATTACAACCTATAAATTATAAACGTGACGAAATGATCTTATTTTATGTTTAGTAAAGAAGGTATTCGATTTTATTTAAAATATAACTTAGTCAGTTAATGAAATTTACTTCTTGCTTTTAAATGATGTTAGTAGAGTGTAAATTAAATCGTTAAAAGAAATTAAATAATACCTGTACTGTACGAGGATATTGCTTCAAGTGCAGTAAAGCACCGTCGCCTTTTTGAAGTATTCCTTCGTAGAAGTTATAATGATGATGAATATCAAGACCCCAACCTCCAATATCTGAAATATCAACGTCGAACCCGGCCAACGTCGCTGTCTGTGTTTCCCACACTACGGCTGAACAAGATGAATATTCGTAACCAATTGAGATTTTCGCTTGTGCTTGTCCATATACCTGAAGGGATATAATAAACGATTACAAAGTACCCCATTTATGAAGTATGTAAAATTAATTAACGGCTCTATGGCTCTTGAGCGTATTCCGTTATCTTTATTTTGTTGAACAATTTTTTCATAAACTCTAAGCGGATAATTATGAATGTGAAGTATTCGCATGAAGTCCGCTAGATGCCGCTGGGTGTATTTTAAAAAGCGGTATTTTTTGCTCATCACAATACATTTAATTTTTGTTGGTTTTTTATTAATTATAACATTACGCGATGGAGGATTTTGTTTTTTTATTTCACAAAGTTGGCTAACAAGCATACGGCCTGCCTAATAGTAAGCAGTTACCGTAGCCTATAAACGCCTGTAGTACCAGAGGTATCACTGCGTTTGCCGACCTTGTGTTTTTTTATGGACCCTTGATTTAGCAATAACTATGTCAACATTATGTAAAAGTTAAATATTTTGTAAAGCTTCGGGGAGTAATACATTAGTTATACCTTTTGTTTATAAACGTTTCGTTTGTTCCATGCGAAAACATGTGTGAGGTCAGGATCTGCTTCGTATATATGGGTGTGCAATGAGCCTTCGATTTCAACGCGAACGTGTACACGAGCCAACGAGGCGGGTACAACACGACGCGTCAACTGTACGTGCACGCAGGACAAGTAGCCGGCAGACTGCGATGAGCGGTAGGTCAGCTTTACCGACGAGCCCGGAATTCCAATAGATTCACTGACGATCTGCAGAAATTAAGTTTATTTTATTACCTAAAACCTTATTAATTAATCTTTTCTATCTCGTTGATACAGGAAGGTCTAATTTAATATAAAAGCAGTGATTTGATTACAATCGTTCTTGCAGGTGTATACAAGACACTTTACCGTCTCCTAGAGGATTAAGATTATATCATATTGTAAATTCAGCTATATCAAATAATAAAAGTCTAATCTACTTAGTGATAACTCATATGTCATTTTTAAGTACATCACTGTATTAAATTTTTAAGTCGGAATTTTCTTACACATATATGTGTGTGTCAGCTGTGTAGGACTCTTCTGTATGGTGCGTAATGTTTCACATTAGTAAAATCAAGCACATACCTGAGCTTCAGGATATATAACTGTCGTGGTGGTTGCAGACGAAGCAGCGGGTGATGCTAACGGTGGCATTGCAACAACTTCTGGTCGAAGTCTTTCATGATCATGTGCAGCGCAAGGTGGTGTTTCTACTTCCCACCACTGTGGCATTGGTGACCAATCCAGTCGAGGAGGCGCCCTGTATTTTATTAAATATTTTAAGTAAACCTTGTTTATAGTTTAAGTATAAGTTGTGATTGCTGTCTGTATTAAGAATATACATAGTATTAGCAATCAATAGTTTATAAAAATTACAAATGTTCTATTTGTAAACTACCTTGGTGTTGGTACCCTGACGCTGTCATCGCTAAGTTCCATTTGTACCGGGGGAAGTACGACTATTTGATTCCATGGAACGAAGACCGTCTTGCGTAGTGGTTTGAATGGAGATCGTTGAAATTGTAAAGTCACGGCTCCACCTCCGTTTACTAATACATCAAACCTGAAAATTATTTAGATAAACTTTAATGTAACTATAGAAAAACGTAATGTTGGAGAATTTTAACATTTTTATCGGTGTTAAAATTATTGTTTTATAAAAACCATAATATTATATTTTGCTTTTAATAGTTGCATAATACAATTTAAAATAGACCACTGAACGTAAATTACAAATGCTTACATTTCTTTTGATATTTGGCTCTTGTTAGTTGTACTTTAAAATGTTAAAACATTATAGTTCGCTTTGTATCTAATAATTTTCTTATGCGGTTACAATTTATTGCTATTATAATTTTATGTAAAGCTAAGACATTTTACGTAATATTCTTGTACTGCGCATGTTCAATACGGTAAATTTTAGAAGGCAGTGAAGGCGTCGCGTCTCCGACCATTTTAGCTTTATGGTTACATGTTTTCATAAACAACATTCTTGCTGACTCATTTAATTGTAAAGTAAGCGCATTAATACATTTTTAAAGAGATTATGGAAACAGTTTATTACTAAACGTTCACCGTTATGTAACACACGTATTGAAATATTTATGTATAAAAGACAAGAAATGTGTTTTTATTTATAACGTAAAAGAAAATAAATATGATGATTTCAAAATAACATATGATGAACGTAGCAGAATGTATTGAGTATACACTTTAAAACCAATAACGGTTTCTTTTTTCTTTTAATTTAAAGAAAAAAGAAAAGGTTCGGTCAAATTAATATGAAAACACCGTCTCCAAAGTAATCAAATTAATAACTTCAAAGTTCATTTAAGCCATTTTTTAATACATCATCTACTTGATATAATCAATAGCAATCGATCTTAACGAAAATAAAATAATTTACATGGAGCCATATTTAGAAAAACTGTATATTTTCTTAATAGAAAATATATAATAGATTAGTTTATTATTTTTATTATTCCGTAGTTACATAACTACAAACGTTTCGCTACGCCTGACGGATATGTCCCTTACAAATAAAAAATTCATAATGACGGTGTTCAGCCTGGGTTATTATACCTAAATAACACATGAATGGTATTTAGTTAGATATTCATAAAGAATAATCGTTTTCTAAATATTTCAGTTAGTCACGCACTTCTACGCAGAATGATATAAATTAATTCACATAGAAAAGGCTGCGTTCGTAACTTTTTTGTACATAATAATAATTGAATACATGAAAATGTTCGAGTATGACCTAGAACATATTTTTCTTATCTACAATTAATCGTTGTGTGTACAAACAGATACAATAGTGACTCGCGAACCGAGATTGTCGAATTTCGGAAAGAATTTTTACTTAGTTAAGAACAAAACTGTTAATAATAAATTAACACATTTATTTCAACTATTAAAGAGGTGAGGTTAAATGAAATAGTCAACTACTTTTAATTAATTTAACAGTGAACTTTTACAATTTAATTACAATAGTCATCGGAAGAATTTTGTTAAGGTTAGCGTTAGTTTTTAAAGAAAGGATCCGCAGTATAGGGTAAGCTGTGTTAATTAATGGTTCTTATTTGCTGCATTACTTCATTTTACTTTGTGCCACGTACTTCCGTTACTTTCACCTGGCGTATTTAGCTTTTTATCGCTTCGAAAAAGCTGGCCTTGTTTTTAATTGTTGCAACGGGATGGTAACAACTTAAGCACTAACCGTAAAGCAATAGTCTTTTATTCATCGATATATTTAGATACAATAAGTATTATAAATTTATATTTTCGAATAAGTTATTTGTTGATTAAATGTTTGATCTAAAAAGTAAACGACCATTCATCATTTTTCTTTTACGTTGTACATAATTTATAAATGTTTTTATTTCCGACTTGTGAAAAATTAACAGTGATAATAAGAATAGTAGTAAGTTAACAATGTGTGTTGTCTTTGGAAGACGTATACTTACCATCCACCCTGTCTAGTGAGGGTGAAACCAAATCGTGCTTCCCGATCTACGGAGACCCGTATACCGATGATACCGAGCCCCTGTGGCGAGACCACTTGTCCTCGCATCACCGACACTCGGCTGCACATATTAAGCTATGTCAGTTCGACACCGGAGAGCTGTGCACAGCGTACAAGGCAATATGCTTCAAAGCTTATATTTGTTTAACCTACTTATCTATTGGTTCATACACAAAAGTTCATTCGTGTGTACTGGTTCATAAAATCATATGTTGAACAATATATTTCATAGTTAAAGGTGTGTGAAGATAATATATGAATAAATAAATAAACTAATATAATGTATGCTGTGACGGTAAAGTATTTGTGTGTGAGTTGCTCTTCACATCGTTTCGTGTCAGTTTAAGTGCTTGTCTTGATTCTTCGACGGAAAGAACATTCACGTTTAAATTTTTTTGTCGGTTTTGCGGTTAGATATTTTAGTACAGATTTTACAGCTTTTTATTTTCTAATGCGTATTATAATATTTTTTCTGAAAGAAATAGGTGTTATTATTCATTTAATGATAATTGAGATGTTCCGCATATGAATATACTGTTCTGTGAGAAGTTTTAAAATTATAAATTTATATTAAATCTGTGCTTCACTAAACTTTACTATTTGTCTAGTTATTTCATTAAACGTTGCGCACATTGAATTCGCTTCTAAAAATTTTGTAAAAGATTTATAGACCCTAGATGGTTTTCGACATCAGAATAATTTTTTTTAAATAAAATGGTATAACCCAGTGCACCTGTGTTAACACGTTGGGCTTTTCATCTTTAAGTCTAAAAGTATCATCTAAAAGTATGTCAGGGTATGTTAGGGGTTATCATCACCATTAATGGGTTTTAAGTTCGTAGTTTCTATTTGGTTCACTTTCGTAGTTAGGATCACGAACATTTCCTGTGCTATGTTTAGCTTAAATGTAGATGCGGGCGGATTCTAACACAAAACAACCAACTTGCGAGCACATCTGTGTGCATAAATTAAATTAGAGATGCTTTCATGGTTAATATTAGTTTATGCAAATATGTAAGTCATTTAAAATATGATTTAATATCAAAAGATTATTTATGTTCTAATGAAATTGCATAAAAACTGCTTATGTTATATTTTAACAATATTCGAAAAGCTTTTTCTGGTATTTATTATATTCAACGTTATGATGTTTCACTTTGATGTGAAGTTTGTTATAAAAATCAACATTTTACTTTAATCAATGTTGCGATTTTAAAGTAAGTTTTTGACCACCAGAATAGATTTTTAAGTTTTTAGATTTTGTAAATGGAATTCATAAGTAGTTCGTACCGAAAGTACTTAATAATTTGTAAATAAAAATATGCTAACTTCTATAAATTTATTAATGAAATAAATGTAAAACGTATCGTTTTTTACAAATGTAGTAAGTAAATTAATAACATAAACTTTGTGTGTACAATCAACGTCTCATTATAAGTTTATATTGTAGATGTACGGTACATGCCAGTATTTTTTCCTTTTAATTCCGCTACATATTATTATTATTACAGATACATCTTAAATTATGCTTTATAACGAAATAATAATAATAAATTACTAGTAAATGTAATAGTAACTGTTTCAAAAGCCACTGACTACGTTCATAACTTTGACTTGATATTTTTTATACGTTTTTCAGTTTCGCATGAATATCGAGACATATTTGTTATTTTATCTGTTGAATGCATGAATTGATACTTGTGGCTATATTTAGCGTAAGGACACAAAGGAATTAAAAACCAAAACGACTATATATTCATTTTAGATTGTGGCAGTAACTATAGAAAGTTAGAATAAATGTTACTATAAAATGTATACATTGAAACAAGACGCATATACGGTATAGGCAAGATGAGAGCTGACTCTAAAAACCTCGTGCGGTGAATCGAGCTGGATGTTCAGCTGTAGGTGACATATATTTCCGTTTATAAATATAAATAACTACCAGAAAAACAATAAGTAACGTTTGCTAATCTCTGTACGGCGCTAGACATTGTTACAGTAGTAATGTTTAAGAGAGATACGTGTGAAAAAAATAAATAAACTTTTATTTACAACAGTCTTTGTTTAAAAGTATCAACGTCAACGGAAAGGGGTTAGAATATCTCTACAGTCACATTATCTTCGGCGTTTCGTATAAGGTGACTAAGAAGGAAGTAACTTTAAGGAAAAGGTAGCAGCTTTCTCTACGCTGTAATCTGCAAACATTGCTATCTATGGAAGAGGGTCGGACATAGTATGACTATTGCGTAGCTAGACTAGATCAAATATTACTAAGGTATAAACAGTACTAAGGTATCCTGAACCAGCTGTAGAAGGCGACTAAAACGAGCTTTTGGATTCGGGGACTGAAGGTCGCCTCTGATCGCCTACTGTGCTAGCCGAAGGAGGACGACAAATAGGATCTGGTGTCGTGTTAGTCGTAGTACAGCAAGAGTGCTTGGGTGGACTATCATCCACCTTGGGACTTGATTTGATAAAAAACAGCGGGATACGTTTCGTAACCCGCATAACTCCGGCTTCTCTTTAGAAGCAAGGTGATTTTAGAAAATTTCTAAATTTTTCTTTATATGTACTTGCGGTGCTTCCGAATCAAAAGACCGCTGTCTTAGTTTTATATTCAACATTAAAATATTTTTATTTTATGTTAAAATGATAAACTTACATATTTTATAGTACAATGTACGATACAGAGAACATCAAATGCGGTAATGATATGTAACATATAATACTGTATACAGATATTAGTAAAGATATTAATATGCACTATTACTTCAGTGTCTGTTACCGGCAACCTAGACGTAGATTCTTAATCGTAATACAAACACCAAATAATAATGATGAAAGAAACGACTGCTCTTCATCTTGTGCAAATATTTGATTCCGTTACTCCTGTCCAACTCACGGAAGCGCCATGCGTACCAAACGTCGAATAAATACCATAATTATACTATCGCGTGACTAAAGAGCAGAAACTAACACACATTTTTGTTTGTTAGTGAACGCCATTTACAAACATTTTCATAAAGAATTTAATGAAAAACCTAGCAGCAAATACAGCAATATTCATCGTGTTTAACCAACGACACAAAGGAAGTTCTCACGTTGATGGGTGGGTACTCTTTCCTTTTGTGTTTTTTGAACACTAGTTACAGAGTTTTAAGATGTTTTAAGATGATGAAAACAACCTTACGATTGGGAAAGTAGAAAAGATTCTTTAATTCGGTGCATTTCTGTTTAAACTCTCTATGTTTGGCCGTTAAAATTTAGGAAAGCTTAAATTAGTATTCTTAATAAATTTTATTAAAACTTTCTGTTGATTTAGTTTTTATTATTGCCATGTTTTAAAGACACATTACTTTTATTCAGAGAAAAATAAATATAAAAAATGTAAGCGGTTGTTCAAAACCTTTATACTCTAATTATAAATCATTATACGTCGTTAGAGTTCTTTAGTCACGGAAGATATTTATCTGATTAGTGGTAGTAGTAAAATACGAAGTCCTGTATCAGGTAATTGAAATTGCCGTAGACTAGGTAGGTAAGTATCAATACAGCACCTTATTCTGTTGTCGAACAGTAATGTACAAATATTACTGTGTTACGGTTTGAAAGACGCAGTAGCTAGTGAAATTACTAGACATTTGACAGCACTGCCTCCACTCCACTCCAGCACTACATTGTTATGGACGGATATTACTTGTTTTATCGAATAAAAATTAACTCAGGAAACATAAGAATAGGCAGATGATCATTTCATCATATATAGATTGGCGCTTGGTTACAATTACAAAGGAGATAATTAATTACATCGAGTAGGGTGATAATATAGTATTGACGTCGGGGAAAACATGTGACATAATAGTGTTGATTACATCTCACTGCGCTTATCCTTATATAAGTTAGTATATATACATTTGTATATTAATTTTAATAACAAGGAAAGGACGTAAAATAGATACATTTTTCAATTATACTACAACGTGTTGTATTTAAATTTATCGTTTATGTATAAAATTGATATTGGCGTAAGGAAACTGTTAAACGCATTTAAGGTTTTTTTATAAATGCTATTTATACTTTTTGATTCGTGTGCATGTTAGTAGAATTGATGTGTTTTCTAGGAACTGTTAAGGTACTAAATAATTAAACATTTTTCAAAAAGAATAGGTCGAACATTATTATGTATATTAAATTTGTTTAAACTAAAATAATCATTAGTAATTTCTTTTTAAGGATTATAATTAAAAAAACAGTAACCTGTAAAATGTTTTTAAATGAAACTTGTACTAAAATTGGCTTAGAAATTATGAAGTTTTATTTTTGAATGATAACTGTATTGTTAAGTATTGTTTGTATTGGGTTTTTATGTGAATTGAGATTTTAAAAAAAATATTTTACTATTTTAATATATTTGTTTATGATAAGGTTTTTGTGTTCGAATAATACTTAAATAAATAAGAAGTTGTTTATATAATAAATAATACATAGTGTGTTATGCTTACCATTTCGTAGACAGAACAATAAATCGCTATTTATTTCTAAGTAAGAAGTATATTGCCTTGTAAACTTCTTCGATCATTAACTGAGCGAAGTAATCGTGCTAATGAGCTTTATAAACTTTGTTGTAAATTCTGTGAAAGTGAAGAATGAAATAAAAACTGAATAAATAACAAACAAAAGAAGTTTTTAGCATTGCACATTCTCGTATCAGGATCAGTCAGCTAACGTTCTAGATTAGATTTCTGTTTAGGTATTTGCACATGAAAAATGTTGAAAGCTAAAAAAATACTTCAGTACGTGTTGTAATAAAACGGAAATCTATCTAGAAAGATATGTTGTATGTAGGTATTATAATGCATGTTACAGCTGCCACACAATTTCCTTTCAAGGTTTAGTTTCTTCTCGTACGTAAATCGTGTTGTTATTTGACACTAGAAATTGGTGCAAATATTTTCTTACAAAAGCTAAAATGTACAAAGAAATATTCAACAAAAAATTACTTTAACCGTTATTAATCAATGACACGTTTTCTTTTTCTAAAGTTATATATTTGACATTAAAGTATTGGTATAGTTGAAAACTGCAATTTTAAATATTGTTTTAATGTTTAATCAAATGCTCATCTTCACTTTAGTGTAGTTAACATTTTCTACTCTATTCTCGTCGTAAATGCTGCGGTCCTTTCCCACCCTGACTCCAACCACTGTCGTTTTGTTTCATTCTGATTGCTCGTACACTTGTATGTGTTTTGTTTTTATGAATGCAACGACGACATCAACGGCAATCTAGTGGGGCGGTTTCAATAGCACACACTCATAAAGTCAGTACTTTGTAAAAAGTTTTTCTGTTATCTTCCTGGATGTGGCGACTTAATGGAAACAACATTCTTTATAATAGTGGAGCAATTTGTATTTGAAAATTTACATGTTTATTTAAAAACATGAAATGAGATAATGAATGTGTTCCAAGGTCTTACATATGTATGAATAATTTGTATCGATGTATAAATTGTGAATTATTAAAATGTCTTTGGTTTGAGACATCGTCTTTTTAAAGTAATTTGTCTTAACATTGAATAAACACATTAACGTATTTCGGGGAATTATAAATATTTTATTCATGATGAGCCATCACAGTGAGTATATAACAATATTAACGCACAAACGCGATACATATTTGAGTCAGGGCAGGTTAAACGGTTTTGCAAAGTAATTAAATATTAACCCAAAAGAAGTATAATACTAAATATTCATTAAAATCAGAAATAGCTTACAGTTCGATACAATTATTGCACCAATTTCATAGTTAAAAATACAAACAACATTATAACGATGGAGAACTGATGGAAGCGATGGTTGTAATATACAATATCGACGAGAATGCTATCATCTCGCTATGATGTATACATTCAATAATTTGTGTTTTGGTTAGTCACAGGGGGAAAGGATCTAAACACATAGAGCTCGGGCAAAGGGTAAGGGGTTGGTTCACAGATGAAAGACGCAGACAAAGGGTAAGGAACACATAAAAGGGTAAGTTTTTTTGAAGCTAAATTTGCGTGTTCGTTGAAATTTTGCTCAATTGAAAATATTTAAATTCGCGCCTCGTTTTGTAATTTACAAGCCCTACACCTACCGAGATGTGTTGATTACGTTCTGCGTGAAAGCGTAAATGATTTTCCTAGGTTTTATAGTATAACAAATATACTATTATGTGAGCTATAGTAATATAAGCACAGTAGACGAGAACAATAAACATTACAAAAATACTTTTTGTGGTTGCGGCAAATCATCGAAAACGGTGAACAAATCATACAATGGGAACAAAAGATCCAACTTTTTAATTTTATGCTTTACAGGTGGCAGCGTTACAACGTGGATACCTTTTGCCCCAACCACAAAAAAAACATTCAAGACAGACATACAGATGTTACATACACATAGAGAATGAAACGAATACAGACAAAGGAGTGAACAAAAAGTGAGAAGCGTCAGTAGCACCGTTCGCGTGTCGGTTAGCGGACACGCGGCGGGCGCTGGCATCACACACATATGCAGGAGTAGCAACAAAAGGGAATAGGTTAACAGATACTGAACACTGAGGGGCGAGGGCGGGCTGACTGACACTTACCATGGTGTAAAGGAATTCCAGAACTCGCTAGGAGTGGCGGACACACGGCGGCACAGGGACACAGAAAGACAGGACAGATTACTACACAGATACCTACATCCCTCAGTGCAACACCACCCCGATTTAGCAATCCAATGATTGCACTCGTCTACACTGGTTACTTTGCGTTTTAACACTTGTTTTGAATGAAATTTACGAATCAATTGTGAATATACTGGCTCGCGTATTAAGCTCGTTTGCATTAGAACAACACCACCACTTTTAATAATTTTTATAAAAGCAATTTAAACAAAAGTACTATATGTATTCAGATAATGGGTCTATTGTTGCACGGAGTAGAGGAGCATGCCGGATGGTGAATGCATGAAGGAACTCCGTCAAGTGTTACGTTTGTAGGGTTTAATGAAACAAATGCCAGAACGCAATATAACCTCTAGACTTTTCAACTTAAATAAAATAGTGAAGCGGCTTGTGTTTTAATGCAAACAAACTTTTTAGGCGCCTTTGCATATAAAGCGAGGTGGGTTGACTACTAATATTATTCAGTTTTGCTTTGTTTTATTTGAAATTTTGAGTGATTAGACATTTTCCTAGACATTCTTTTAGTTATATTTGATAGTGGGGCAACAAAACACTTTAGATGGATAAGTTTTAACTTGAATCATAACAGACTAAATAACTTTCAAAATTTCAAATGTTTACGAAGTCATCAACCTTTATTATTTTTGATAATAGTCTGTCATGATTCGAGCCGCGTATGTTGATTCTTACAAAAATAGCTGTTAATTAACTTGACAGAAAACAAACAAAACTGTTCGGAAGCTTGAGTTGAGCGATCAATTAATTTCATATTTCCATTTATTATTATTATAAGACGCATTGTTTTATTTAGACAAACAGGTAGGGTTAGACACACACAAGGGATAAACATTAGACAATACACAACACATCGGATCTGGTGTGAAAAAAAAAACATAAAAAAATTAAAATAAGGTTAACTTTAAACCAAAAATCATGCTTGGACAACAATAAATAATGTATTTATATGTTACACGCGATGAAACACAGGAAAATCAAAACACTTCCACCAGATGGTAAAAAAAAACTGTAATTTAGAAAGTACAAATGTGAGGTAACTAAAAATAACCACACCAAATCCTCGGAGAGGTTTAGGAAAATGAGCGGGATTAAAAATGGTGAAGGTGCTAGATACTAATTATATCATAAGATGATTTTTTTTGGCGTTTTATTGCGGATTTATGTCATTGTATGACAATGAAATCATACATATTTTTTAAAAACTAACGGAATACCTGTTTTAATCCTGTGTCGATAAATGATAAGAGATATCGTTATTATTACTTGTCAGACCTAAACGATATCTTTTACTATCAAAATGATTTGGTTTTTATCATCTTGTCATTACTTATAAACACTTACCTCTCAGAATATTCATCCATGTGTGCGTAACTCTGAACTGAGTTCTCTTCGATGAGGAATTTGACGCGCTGATAAAACGAAGCGGTGACGGAGGGCGGTTGTTTACGTAGGAGCACTTCTACAGGGTCGTTTGACGCGAGGCACATGATGTGTTCAGCGCATTCGGGCCGACTGCAGCATTCCGAGTCCGAGCAGTCCGTCATGCCATCTTCAAAATGGTAGTGCTATTGTCAGATGTCGGCAGTCGCACGATAAAGTTGGGTACTTCCGTATTAAAAAGTTCTTGTGCATTTACAAAAGAAAACAGTTACATTACCTTCGTCGTTGTCTTCGTTATCACTGCATGAAAGTTCCAGTGCTATGGAGCAGTCACTGCCTGCCCATCCATTAGCACACGAGCAGTGATAAACGCCATCTTCTAACAAGCACTGACCGTGTCGGGAACATCCACTTGGACAGCCAGCTGTACGTAAATATAGTATAAAGTTTGTGTATTGAATTATTTAAAAACTTTAAATTTAGTTTTTATTTTTTTTAGCCTTAATTAAAAACATTACAACAATTTTAAAAAAAGATGATTATTTTGCTAACAACTAAAAAAGTTAAAGTATAAAAGTCTTACGTAACGTGCAATGTTTTCCGTTCCAACCCTGCGTACAAACACATGTGCCGTTTTTACACTGTCCATGTTCATGGCAGCGTAAGTCACATGGTCGTTGATCGCATAATGAACCCGTCCAGCCTTCATCACAGCGACACACTCCCTCCGCGCACACGCCATGTGGTCCACAATCCAATGAACAAACCACTGATCCACGAAGATGCCACATTAGAATAAAATCAAAGAATATACCTAATTGATTTCTTAAGAATTCCATATGATTTACCTTGCGAACAATCATCTCCTGTGTATAATGGATCACAAACACATCTTCCAGCGTCTAGATCGTAAACGCCGCGTTGAGAACAGGCTGGTAAACATCGCTGTACCCGAGCGTCGCGCTCAGTGCAAGCCGCACCTCGCCAACCCGCCCGGCATACACATCGACCACGAACGCATGAGCCATGACCACCACAGCTTGGATCCAAGCAGTCCTCTGGAAAGTTAAATTTAATACGTCATCTTTTGTAATACACAATACAATGTCTAAATGTAGATCGTTTATTGAAGGGTCTATTAGACCACACTTTTTAAACAATACCTTCATCGCATTTGAGTCCTTTCCAACCCGGTTTGCAATGGCAATGGCCAGCGATACATTGTCCTCTCCCCGAACAATCGGCCGGTTCACAATCATGTGCTGGAACGTCGCATTCAGCTCCTTTCCATCCCTCAGAGCAATGACATATACCCCCAGCGTATGCACCGTGCCCAGAACATAATACAGGACATACGCCTAAAATAAAGCGAAAAAATCACTCGTGTGGCAAGTATGGGTATAAATATATAAAATTAACGGAATCCTTACTTTTAGAGCAATCGTGACCCTCAAACCCGTCCATACATTCACATTTACCAAGGTAGCAAGAACCGTGTCCTGAACAGTCATCTGGACAAGAGTTAGTGACACCTTCAGCTTCAGATACTACCATTTCTACGCTGTGAGGCTGTAGTTCATCATTGTATATAGAAATAAACCATCTTCCTGTGTCGAGATACTGCAGAATACTGACATTCACTCTCATGTCTGTAGATCTTTTGCTTATTGTATGGTTCCATCTGTGATGTGGGCTAATTGTACCTAACAAAGCATCCCAGTTGTCGAGACTATCGAAAGCACTACTTTTGAAAATACTTCTTCTTCTTCGCAGCCTATGATCGACTCTACCGCCGCGTATGAATTCAACGAAATCGTATTGAGTAACGCTTGGTGCGACATTTCGCCTACCATATACGGCAAAATTTGCACCCCAGGGTACAGTAAAATTTAAGCTAACGTAAGCTGGTTGCTTGTTCCGGAATTCAGAGCTCCAAAATTGATATGCGGGTATAGTTGCACTGTGTAATTCATCGAACTCCCTAAGTTCTAAAGCCGGTGACCAAGGAGGAGGTGCAGCTTGCTGTGCCTGCTGAGGAATAATAGCGGACTCTATTGAAGCTTCGGCTGTTGTTGACCATCCACCCAATGATGAGGTTGATATAGATTCTAAAAGAATAATTTGAAGTTTTAAAATGTTATACAATAATAAATAGAAAATACGACACGATTTAGTGTTTTTACCATCTGACGGTGAGGATGTAGATAGAGAATCTCTTATTCCTTGTGCGTGAGTTACAGCCTTAACATCTTGTACGAGAATACAATTAGAATTGTCTATATTACTTTTAATTGACGATAATGCTGAAACAAAAGGTAAAAACTTACATAAGTTTTTGAATAAAAAAATCGAATAAAGAAAAACAATGTGTATAACAAATATATATGAAAAAGTTAACATTAGTTAGTATACCTACGATATGGGAAAGAGTACAAAAGTAAATTTTCGGCAGAGTGATATATAACAAATTTTATATCAGGGGATGCTTATTAGTATGACGTAAAGGATATGAATACAAAAGGATGGATGTCGTGACGTTCCGTTGGGTTTTAATTAGGCGGAGCACAGCCCGAGCGCATTTCGTGGCGGTGTGACGAATCGATTGGTTTCGTTGCCACGGGCCGTGAGGCTGGTGGGCACGTAGGTGGTTCGGTTACTCCCAACTATTTCTTGCTCCCGGGAATGTCGTTGTCTTCTCATTATGTGACAGTTGTCAGCCATCGAATCGATCGAATTCCGTGCTACGCCGCCTAATTGGATATTTTTTTCACGGTTCTAACTAAGGAGCACGGGCTCCGATAACACGAATCAAGCGAAGCGTGAAATACCTTTGAAAATAATCCGAAAACTTTGAAATGGATTTTCCTTTTCTACTTTCACAGACAAATATTTTTTTAGCTCGAGTTTCGCCCCCATAACGTTTTAAAAACAAAATTTGCAAACAGAAAGTTAGAAAGGGGCATACGAACAGTTCTGGTATTGTAATGCAAAGAGAATTTATTGTGTACATTTATTAGTTTGGTAAGAAGCCTGCGAGCAACAGGGATTTGTTAGATGGGATGTTTATTTTGTTCGTTGGGGCGTGCGGGGCAGCACGAGTTAGTTTAGCGGTTTACGCGAAATTAGACTGTAAGTCAAACACCATTAATAATACCATTCCTGTGAGCAATGTTAAATTATATGAATCACTGTTCATTATTTTTAATACGATTGACTTGAAAAAATGACAAATAGGTCACGAAAAAGCACAGCGCAAAAACCAAAGGTTTGAATATTTTTTTTATTGTTACATCTCTAATGTAACTACTTTCTCTAAAAAAATATTTTATAACAATTTTATACCTAAACGTAATTTTTACGTGACAAATTATATATTCGAAATTTATAACTTTATACGAATTATTAAATATTTAATACATGTTATTAATAAAATTCTACTTTTAACGGCGTTATTCAAAAAAAATTCTGCGTCACTTTCTAAGTAAACAACGTTCAAACTTGGCAGTAGTAATTTTCACGTCCTCATAAGTCAGCGGATAACCCCGGGCGGTGTCAGAGCAATTAAGTTATCATCTCGACCCTCGGCAGTCGACAGGCCATCCCCGAGATTTACTTATAGATAAGGATCACTATGCGTTGACGCCATTTGGCCGTTTGCCTTTAGCTTTGGACAATTTAGATACGCAAGTTAAAGGGTGTCGGCCACGACAGTTAGCGACTATAACTATTATTGACTTACGAAACTATAATGTATGTATATGTACGCTATTTGTATTCATAGCGGCTGAGTGTATCTGTGCGATAGTGAGTAGTATTTTTAAATCAAATTCTGCAAAGGAAGATAGCTTGCATTAAAAATAAAGATAGTCTGAATTTGTTTTTAACGGCGGGTAAGATTTTAGTTTATAACTTTTTAGATTATCTAACGAAAAATCTAAATCTTAGGCAATTGCAAAAATGTACCCGTTAACTGCAAACGTATTTCACTCCGCGATTCGTTTCCTCAGTCGTGACCCTTTTGCGATAACCTACTTCTTATGACTTTCCGTTTCTTCCTGTTCCACATCGCTTTTATGAACATTTTTAGGTAATTTTATTTATCAATATTTATTGTAGATGATGTATATATTAAATGCGCTTTATGGACATTTCTAGTGAAATTCCCATAAATAATGGCATCTTAAACAAAATCGACTTGAAACGTGGTAATTTCCGCTCACAAAAATGAAATATAGCAATGTGGTTGCCACGACTTTTGCCGATGATCCCTCGTAAAACCTATAAATTTTCTCCATAGAATAGTTGAGAGGAGGAAATGCGAGGACCCTCGACGACTTCGCCGTTTGAGCAATGTATGGGACGATTGTGTGCAGATGGACGATGTTTGCTATCTGTACTATTTTTCGAGTTAATACAATTTATTGTAATACGATTCAGCATAGATTGCATCGAGCCATAAGGGGAGCGAAACTCGTTTGATGGAGTCCCGGGGGATGGAGCGAGTCGCCCCGTCGATGCGTTCGGTATTAGTCACGTGATAAATCTCCTGCCACTCGTGTGTCCTGTCTTCTTTCAATAAACGTCTAATATTATAACGCTGTCCTTGTCTATGATCGAAATCTGTCGGAGGGTCGAGGTCTCGCCTTGCCCTATTTTACAAGAAGCGTGGACACTTTCGTGTACGGTATTTGTGAATAAAAATTTCATTTCGTTATTTAAAATTTTAGCAAGTGTGGAGTTATGTTATGTTTAAATATCAATATAATTTGATTATTATTAGCAAATGTGAATATCGAGGAAAAAGCAAATAAATATATAATGGCGGTATTAATATTAGAATGTTTTGACCAAAATTTAGATTTAAACGTAATAGTAAACTAGTTTTATACTTTTGCTCTGATTGAGAACAAGTGAGTACGAGTTAAAAGCAAACTGCGAGAAGCAGCTCCGGTTAATCAGTAACCGTGCGCGAAGATTAATGTTTTATGTCTAATGCATTTTGCGCATTAACAAATGATTTTTCTCTGTCCGTGTATGTACGTTTTAAATTGATTAACAAGTAACACTAAGCAATAAAAGTGAGTGAAAAAATTTAATAACATATTCGGGATCTCCTAAATTTCAATTAAATTAAAAAAAAAGTGGCCGGGGCCAAGTTCCCCATTCGCAGAACTCCATTTATGTATGTAATGAAGGGTGCAAACACATGTTGTTCATTTTTCAATTACACTAGTAAAACTACTGACGCGGAGTAGATTTGTATCGGATTAAAAACTGCAGTGCAGCATGTTATTCACCGTGCACCCGAAACGCCTATAGGCGTGCAATGCAAATATCAACGAGTATTTCAGAAACTTTGTTTTATCGGACGTATTAAAATTATGTAAAGTTTAAAAATCTGAATGGTCAAGGTTCAGAATGATTGATATAAATTATACCAATCTATGCTCAGTACAAACACCGACTTAACCATACACGAAGACAAAAATTTCGCGGCTTTCTTTAGACAAAACATAATTTTCAATATCATAAAAAAAAACATTTCTTTTTATATAAATACGATGGCTTTAAATATTATAATATGTTAATAAATAACTAGCCGTGTTTTGTAAATGAAAAAAAGATACATAATAAATTGGGAAGTAATCTCTACAATCATTTTGATGTTTGAGATAGAACGACGTGATCTACTTTAGGATATCTTTAAGCGCGGTGGATATAAAAGCATAAGCCATTTAATTAGAAAAACGAATTTCGTTTTAAATTGGAAGTATTGCCGCGCGTCGGACTTTATACGACATGCATCTCTTATCTCCTCTTCCCATAATTTAATGGGAATCTAAACGAAGTAAGATCCGATACGATAAGAGTCATTGACTTAAAACACCTTATATTCCTGGCGGGTTCATTACATTAAAGAAACGAAGAAAAATGTAATGTTACATTTTATGTGCTATTCAAAGGTTAGACTTTCTCTTTGGCCAAGTTTAGATTCGTTTAATTCAGTGGACTAAAGATATATCCAAGTAACTTGTTCTTGGCGTTAAACGAAAGAATTTTTGAACAAAAATATTTTATCATACAACAGACAAAACAAAAAGAGCAGTTCCAATGTTATATATAAATAATTCGAGCTATTTTCACCAGCCTCACTTTGAATATTTAAAAAAAAAAATATTATTATAATATAATTAACTAATATAAATTTCGAAATAATTTTTCAAATGTTTTACAAAAGTGAACAACATAGTTATCGATATCAAACAAATAAATTGACTATTGAATTGTAAAGCAAAACTGTAAAATTAATTGTCCAATGCCACTGCACCTGCTGAAAGATTTATCACATATAATTAACATCCTTCCCCAAAGTTTGGATAGTTAACATTGTATATTTTTTTATGTAATTGACAAAGCAGGCTTTCAACAAAAGCATTTTAATTTTAGGTAAATAGATAGTGATCTTTGGATTTTGAAAAAGTCAATACGATGTCTATTTTTAGTGCATCGTGCGCATTCTGTACGCTCACTTAATGTATGCAAGCATATCTTTAATGTATGCTGTCATAAAACATACAAACAGTAGTTGAACTATCACGAATGTTAATAGCAAAATGTTGAATCATTATTACTATGAAGTGCTATTACGAGAGAATGAAGAAGAAGTCATGACTTTGAAGTTATTACTTATACCGGTAAGTGTATGTTTGTTGTTGATTCTGTAATTGTATCTATTTTAAAAAGTATTTAAGCATGTAAAGCAAAATATTAATAATATAATTGTTTGTGTATAGTATCGATTGTGGTGTCTGTTCATACTTATGTGCAAATTAATATATTGTATGAGTGAGTGAAACTTTCGGTGTGAAAAGCTTTTCTTTCCAACGATGAGTTGCCGAAAGTGACGAAGTTCTTGTAGCGTGCCACGGGCGCATTATTTGGTGTTTGTTGTAACAGTTTAACCGTTCTGTGGGTTAAGTTAAATTGAAACTGTTGTAGCGAACATGCTATATTTTTGCTAACATTTCGCCTTTTTTCTTTTATTCTTGTATTACTCTATTTTTTGCACTTGATTAAAAGAATTCATTCAACGTTAAGCAGATAAATTGGTTTGATTGTTTTCTAAAAGTAAAAGAGGTTAGAAATTCATCGTCCGATTCATTCAAAAACAACAATTACGTGAACTAGGTTTTCGTTGCTTTTTTTAAGGAACTCTGTTTTTAGAAGTAAATTCTATTAAATAGTTTATGATTGTGTAAAAATATTTAAACCGAATGTAATGTTAATAATTTTAACAAATTAAACAGAGAATAGAATCTGTTTTGCAACCCGGTTTGAAATGGTTTTATTGACATAAGCAAATTTGCCTTTATCTAGACAGTAGCAAGAGCAAATAAGAACTTAAAGTGCAATTTCCCGCCTTAGCATGTGGGTTGCAGCACAAAATTGATTCAATTAGCATATTCAATGAATTCTGTTAACTTTTGAACGTCCGAACAGTTTTGAAAACAAATAGTATTCATTTTCGGTTCCGAGTATTTGTTTTATATTCCCACTGGCAGACTACCTCCGTTTACTTTTCTTATTAAGTCTAGAGATCTAAGAATTAATAAAGGGATATTATTTAAAATTACATACGAATTATAATAAAAATGTTATCCAAGTTTTAATTTATCGAAACGTTGTATTTCGATAAATAAAAATTAGGGTTTACCTACATATAATTTATCCGTACTTCATCCTACTGCAAATTTTGAAGTTACAGTGGTTTCGATTATATTTTTGATACAAAACTCAATACATTTATATATTATTTCTCTTAAATATGAGTAGCAAATATAGCATTGTTTCTACGAACGTTTTGCAGTTACGTAATAGAGGCTTTGCGTGACATCGTAATGAAATGGCTTCACCTACTTGTACCGCGTGCATAATGCCAAGTCCTATTTTTAAAGAAAAATTGTAAATTATTTTTAAAAATAGCTGCTCGAAGCAACATATTTCAATTAACATTAAGATATGCTTTATCGTGTCTTAATGAAGACTACATTAATATGCTTTTGCTATAAGAGTTAGTTTAGTTTAAAATTATGAAGTTTAGTTCGCAACTGTGCAGTTTATGTTTCGAAGAGGCGCTTGTTTAATCTTAACTGAGATAGAGCTTCTTCGTGGTGATAGAAAACATAGTGAGGAAACCGATATGTTCTGAGCACAAAAGCATTAGATAACTCACTACCGAGAGAAGAGGGTAACAGAGGTCTGGGAAGGCCTAGAATGAAAGACTGTTTTATAATTGTTTAATTCCTACATCACAATAACCTTTGATAATCTCGCATTAATAATTCTACACTAGCACAACTGTTGTATTAAACATTAAATTAGTTTAAAACGACGATATATTATTAGGCTACATTTAATAATATTTAACAACAGTTGTGTTTAACAGTAAAGTACGTATGATGAAGGCATAAGTTTTATATCAGAGATTCGTAGGTACATCTAAAGTTTGGCCGTATTCCACTTTGATGCTATTTTTGCGACCTCCTTAACGTGTCTGCGGTCTGGAGTTTTATCGTTAATAACTCTCGTGCGGTCAACGGAATTAGCTCCAAAAATAGTTTATGGATAAATAACACTCATCAACCCCGTGATCGGATTCAAGTTCCTGTTTCTTAAAACGCAACGAGTTTAGTTTTTTTTTTTTAATTTATTGTGAGTCTAAACGATAAAAAACAATACTTATTTCGAAATAAATTATAAATTAAAGATTTTTTTAACAAAATTTTTGTTTTAGTATGATAAGAGCTTAGATAGTTGAGAAATTCGTACCGCGTACAAGATATTTTATAGCGTCGCAAATAAAAAGTTATCCAGGGTTAAATCGAGATGGGATTACTTTCGCGATTTATGGAGCTTTAGGTATGGTATACGTAAATTATGATTGGTCGTTTCGCGGATAGGCCGGGATTGCGAGTCTGATATATCCGTAGTAAAATGATATGCGACGTGAAAGTGTAAGATTATTTATTACCACGCTAACACAGAAGCGAGTGCCGGAGGCCTGTTGCCTTAGGTTAGGCGCATCATTTATATTTTTTTAATGAAAAGTTTTTATGTGAACGCCACTTTGAAATCTAAACAAAGAAGACGCAAGACTAATGCCCCACGTCTGCTTTCATTGCAACATCGATGTTTAATCGACTCATTTCCATGTGCTATATTTGTACAATAAAACTGTTTTGGTATAAGTGAGTTTTACGTTGGGTAAAACATTGAGTAGTATTAATATTTATATTTATTAAGAAATAAATCGTAATAGATACTTATTTTTTAAATATTTGATTAAGAACTCCTTCCCAAGAGTAGAATTTTATATAAATTTATTAAATACTTGAATAACATTATTTCATAACGTTATCAGCGTTACCAACCTCAAAACTTTACAACGTTTAATAATAATGACTTTGTCTATAAGGTATTAGGAATGACAGTTCAAACGAACTCTACACAATGTAGCCGAAAATAAAAAGAGAGTTATAATCCGTATAATTTGATCGGCATTCGATGTGAGTTATTAAAAGAACACCTTAACGATATATTTGGACAACCCGCTGGGATCCTATGAACATTGATAAATTGTTGTTGTTGTTCTTGTAGCTTTGTATTAAAATATGGATTAACTTACTCGTTGATTGTTAGATATTATATAATGTTATAGACTTAGAAACCATTGAAGACAAAGAATATCCAAGTATTAAGTTATAATCAACATAAATTATACAACATTTTACATTTAGATGTAAAGTAACATAAGGTTTTATTTTGAGCGTATTGTCATATTATGCTACAAAGCAGTTTAAGTAAATATTATTTTTTGCTGGTTTTGTATATCATAATCATGTTAACGTATAACTGTCCACTGGTTAATGTAAATCTTCCTAAGTAATAGGTAATAGGGTTGCTAAGTAATAGGTATTAAGGTAAGTAGGTTCCGTGTGTTAATAGATGCGTAACGAAAACTATATAGAGTATATGTTTATCATTGAATAACGTTATTTCAGAATGGTCCTGCTAGTCTTGGCAGTTTATATTGACCGTAATAATTTATTCAAGTTGTATCTTTTAAAATAACTTACCTATAAAGTAAGCAAGCATTGCCGCTAGTATGACACAGAGGCATATCATGGCTATAGCGAGACATTTCCACGTGCATCGATGTTGGCAACGTTTATCTATATGGAAACGAGAGGGTGAGTAAACGGGCACGGGGCTGGGCTGTGTAGCCCGAAGTGGGAATACTGGCATTACTAGTGGCTGGTTGGCCAGTTGGCAGTGACCGCTGCCGAGTGTACCGCCGCCCATACCGCTTGGCATGCCCGCTGCGGCCAACCTGAAACAAATGTTACATAGTTATTTCTCGGTGCTCTATATATCCGTGCACAGACGCTTTTAGTTATTTTAAGAGTACTAAAAAGCCTTTTGTAGTTACAACTTGAATTGCAGTTCAGAAAATCAATGCTAAACATCTTTGCCTTAAATTGTCTTTAATATATAAGAAAAAGAATCCCTGGTCGCAGTTTTTGAATTCGTTAATCAACAAATTGTTGTAAGTGATTCTATGAGACAAGCTCCCGAAAGGTAATCCTAAAACTTCAAAAGAAATGTCTAATGACTAATTTAATAAAGTACCAATACAACATTTTTTCATTGATGTATTAAAGATAGTGGTACGATTACTTAATGCATTGCAGCTTTTGTACACAATTTTTAAATGTTAATTTAACAAAATTGTAAATAACTGGAAGTTATAAAAGTATTATTAGAAAACAGCTTCATATTTTTATGGTACGATTGTTTTATTCCAGGAAATGTACGTACATATCAAATATGAATTTCATATTTTCAATTAAGAAATTCTACGGAGTACACAATTTATTTCATCGCAGTATTCACAGAATCCAGTTGCTGTGGGTAAACTTATTCTGTTACATATTTTTTTAAATTATTCATATAAAGGTAGTTTCATTTAAAATTAGGTTATTATACAGATGATGTTATTCATGGTGAGAATTCTTCGATTCAGATAATTTCGGTTGTAAGAAAGTGCTAACGTTTTGTATTGTTTCTAAAGCGCTTAACATAGTTAAATATTTTATAAGTAAAAATATTTTTTTTAAAACTTTTAATTTGTACTTTTATTTTAGTACTGTATTATTACTATCTTTGTGCATTAACTTCTTATTAAAACGCAGATGTCGTACGTAATTTTAATTTTTAAAATAACCTTCCTCAACTTTAATTACGTCACTTCTCTTATAATACGCTGTTTTTCAAAGCTCGAATAAGTTCACATACAGCTAGTAATAAATTATTACCGCATACTTAATTAGAGCTGTCAAGAATCCACAGTAAGGTAAATGTACGCTCACCATGACGTAGATGAAATATCCACTGCTTCGTTAGGTGTTTCATTCAGTGCTTAACCACGGCACTAGAAATTCAAATGGCAAATAAAATAATTTTTCTCTTAAGTTACACTTCATGTTTTTATATATTTTTTACCCTGGCTTTATGACACAATATTGTTATTAGATTTATTTATACAGTACAATATAATCTTGTTCTAGTTTTTATAATGTCTATTCCTCCGTCGGTTGAGTGCTTTACAAAATTTGAAACGAAAGTTAAACATTTCTTTTGTGAATAACCAAAAATTTACTATATAGTCAAAATTGTGAACCACACGTGACTAAGGCTTATAAATTACACTAGTAACTTCAACGAAGGTTTTTTTGTACATAAGAAACGCAATTCCATCAACATTTTAATTCCATTCCCACACTCGCCGTACATAACTGTAACGCTTCTAACGTTCCACAGAAGCATCGTAACAAAAATCTGGAATACCATTCCATATCCTTACTTGCTCTGGAACCTGTAGCGGTTACATAAAAAAGTTCTATTAGGAACAACTGTTGTAAAGCGAATCTGTGTCTACTGCCATATGGTGAGTGGTGTATTATTACGAACCTTTTTAGACAATCAAAACGTATCATTATTAGGGATTCCACGTAAAAAAAATGATCGAGGTATTCAAACACGTCCGCCCCGAGAGATCATTAATCAATTACTCGAACCTCGCTGTCACGGCTAAATTTAAACTTTTAAAGGCAGTTAACATATGGCGTATTGGTTGTCCGAAGCGCTCACCAACTGACGCAAACGTAATGACCCCTGCCCAAGAAGTAATAAGAAAGTATAAATATAATTGGTCAGAACTTAGTGAGGTCGGAGCGTGACTTGTAAAGGGTTGGCTACGAAGAGGTACTTTACTGTAATTTTCTTTGAATGACGCCCGAGGTACGAAAGAAGAAAGAGCTAAAGAAATATGAAACGACGAAAAGAATTCACAGTAGTAGTTAAACCGAATGCCTTTGAAAACTTGGACATAGTTTTGAACGGTAGTAGAGTAGTAATTATCGCTTAGTATTATTACAAAATTACTATAGTTTGTAGCTGCTTGCTACCTATATATGTTTATCGCATTATTTACTCATTTACCAACGAGACGTTTGGTATAGAAACAAGAGACGTTATTATATCGTCTCGATACTGCGCAGCGCTCGTAGACAATACTCGCTGCACAATGCCGCGCACCTAACGAACGCGCCTTGCATCGAGCGCCATTGTATGCACGCCGACAAAGGACGCCGCCGCGCTTTTGTTCGGCGCCGCTCGGACGCCTCGGCCGCACATCTGGCGGCCATATTTCGCCGCAACACATACCTGGCGAGAGGCTAACGCGCTCTAACGATCTCTAATATTTATGGATACTTTTCGTATAAATAGAGCATACTTTTACAAAACAATGGAGTTACACTACAAACGTCGACTAAGCTACATCTCTCCAACTCAAGATCTCCTACAAGCTGCAATTCTTCAGAAACATCGTTAGAGGCTGTCAAGCACAACACGCTGCTCGACGGACCATCTACATTGGTGACCCCGACGTGATTTAACCGACCTGATTCCCCGACGTGATCAAACCGGCGTGATCAAACCGACGTGATTCAACCGACGTGATCCATCCGACGTGATTCAACCGTCGTGATTCAACCGACTTGAATTTGCTCGGTTATCACCATCCACATTGGTGACCCGACAAACAACGCAACTTCTGAAGAACACCACTGCTCAGTCATCATCATTTACATCGGTGACCCGCAACGAACATTCAACCGCTGAAGAACAAAGATGTCGCACAACGAAGCTACATCATCACTAGTACCAGCACAACCATCACAGCCTGAGATCGCCGGCATAGCGCTGTCAATGCGCATACCAGCATTTTGGAGAGAACGAACACAATTATGGTTCTGCCAGTTTGAAGCAGCTACGAGCCACCTGCACAAGAGCCAAACCCAGTTGGCGCATATGGTCATCGCTCAACTCGAACGGCGAGATATTGAGCAAATCGCAGACTTGCTCTACAATCCTCCCGCCGATGATCAGTATTACGCAGCAATTAAGAACCGTCTCATCTCCGTATATGAAGAGTCCGACGAACGCCAACTACAAAAGTTGCTTTCAGAAGTCGAATTAGGAGACCAAAAGCCGTCACAATTACTTCGACGCATGAGAGATCTAGCAAGGGATAAGGTTCCGGACACTACACTACGTCTGATGTGGACTAATCACCTTCCACCTCACGTCCGATCATTGCTAGCTGTCATCGAGTCATTCAGCACGAAAACTGCACTCGACGAACTCGCACTGCTAGCAGACAAGATGATGGAGACTACTTCGTGCAACTCCGCGAACATCTCCTCCATCGAACCTACTTCAGCACCCAACGCTGAAACACAGTACTTAGTCGAAGAAATTAAGAAATTATCAATCGAAGTCGCTGCTCTCAAAAATCAAAGATGGACTCAACGCTCGAACTATCATAATAATCGCAACAACTACAACAATAAACTCAGAACAAAGTATTTACTGCGAAACCGATCGCCGTCTACAAGTCGAAACAATAACAACAATGCGCCGGCGTGCGCTTACAATCCTTTGTATACGCCGCAGGAACCATCTGCGTCGCTCTATTGTTATTATCACCGAACATTTGGCACCAACGCGAAGAAATGCATGTTGCCTTGTTCATATAATAACAATAGTCAACATTCAATTTCAAATTCGGAAAAACCAAACATGACGCTAGACGCGGCAGAATCTAGCGTATCTGAGCAATCCTTCCGCCTTTTCATCACTGATCAAAAAACAAAATTAACATTTTTGGTCGACACAGGAGCGAACATATCAGTTTTACCGCCAACTTTCAAAGAACAAAGGAAGAAGCCACTCAACTTGGAACTGTACGCCGCTAACAATACGATCATTCCAACGTACGGTAAAAAAACTATGGAACTGGACTTAAACCTTCGACGCCCATTCAGATGGAATTTCGTTATTGCTAAAGTCAGCAAACCTATACTCGGTGCCGATTTTCTACGATTCCATGGATTATTAGTTGATCTCAAGCAACAGAAGCTAATCGACTCGAAGACAAAATTAGCAACGCAATCTTTCGTCCAGGCAACAACTATACCAACAATTCGCAGTATCAACAAGGCAAAGTCCACGCAGAACATTCGTGCAACTGCGTTTCATCCACAATCCAACAGCAGGATAGAACGCTGGCACCGCTCACTCAAAACTGCACTGAAAGCCCGTTTATCACAACATTCTACGTGGATAAATGAGCTACCTACTGTACTCATGGGCCTACGCGCCGCACCTCATTCTGACACTGGAGTGTCATCTGCGCAACTTACCTATGGTAACAACTTACGATTACCGTGCGATTTCTTTACAACTTCATCTACAACTGGAAACGACATGGACTTCGATTACGTCAGCCGATTACGCGACACAATCAACTCCATAACTCCCAGACAAAACGCATCGATACATGGAAACAAGAAACCTATTTTCGTGCATAAAGACTTGCAAACGTGCGAGCAAGTATTCATACGCACAGATGCTATAAAGAAACCGCTGCAACTTACCTACGAAGGGCCTTACAAGGTAATAGAAAGAGACAGCAAATGTTTTAAACTATTGCTACCAGATAGGAGATCAGCTGTTATATCAATCGACCGATTGAAACCCGCCTACACTATCAACGAAGATACTACAGAAGACGAGCCTACGTCCGCAGAACAGAAACAGGATAAAAGTATCTCGACCAATAGCATCCCACCAGCGATAAATCAACATGCACACACCGCAAGCTCAACAACATCCAGCCAAGCTCCGTCATCGCTAATGAAGACAACTCGGCTAGGACGTCGCATTCAACTGCCGGTACGCTTTCGCTAGGGAGGGACTACTGTAGCTGCTTGCTACCTATATATGTTTATCGCATTATTTACTCATTTACCAACGAGACGTTTGGTATAGAAACAAGAGACGTTATTATATCGTCTCGATACTGCGCAGCGCTCGTAGACAATACTCGCTGCACAATGCCGCGCACCTAACGAACGCGCCTTGCATCGAGCGCCATTGTATGCACGCCGACAAAGGACGCCGCCGCGCTTTTGTTCGGCGCCGCTCGGACGCCTCGGCCGCACATCTGGCGGCCATATTTCGCCGCAACACATACCTGGCGAGAGGCTAACGCGCTCTAACGATCTCTAATATTTATGGATACTTTTCGTATAAATAGAGCATACTTTTACAAAACAAGGGAGTTACACTACAAACGTCGACTAAGCTACATCTCTCCAACTCAAGATCTCCTACAAGCTGCAATTCCTTCAGAAACATCGTTAGAGGCCGTCAAGCACAACACGCTGCTCGACGGACCATCTACAAGTTGTTTAAATAAAAAAAAACAATTATGGTACTACACAAATTTGTGATAAATTTCCATTAATGAAATTGTAGCCGCGTATTAAGCGAATACCATTTACTGTCACACGATATAGGCCAGTAAATGTCTTTACTTAAAGTTCTCAATTTATTTCTCAACTTTGTCAACTTACCTTACGTGGGTTTGGATTAATAAAATATTGTAACAGTTAGTTAAATCCGAGTTCTGTAATCGGAGAACGTCGATTAACAGTTTATTATGCGGGCCATTTGTAACTGTACACGAAATTGATTCTGTTAAATCCATCCTCATTTTGTTTTTTATTGTTTATTACTTCGTGTGGGTGTCATTACTGACCGTGGAGCATTATTTCCGCGCATTACCGAAATGAGTAGAGCGAACGTTTTGTTTTTGTCGACGGGAATTTTGTGGCTTAGTAATGCCATGTTAATATATAGATAATAATGTCCGACCGGAGATTTAGTTTTGAAACGGAAATGTGTGTGCCATACGCGTGTAATAGGTTAAGAGCAGCGACGGGGTAACTTTGAATGATAGTAACGCAGAAGACAATTAACGGCGCCGCCTGTGACTATTGTTGAACAATGTGACTATATTTCAGGCGGCGTCCGACGTGCCGTACGTTCAAATTTTGACAGGCGCTGGTCGTGAGTGAGCTCTTAATGAAGCGGTAAATAATGAGAGGAGGTGTTGCGCAGCCAGAGCCGTGTCTAATTAACGCGAGAGCCCTCGACCAGTTTACACATTTACCGAAGCATACTCGTTATATGGACCTTTCACGCCATTATTTAAAATAACTCTTACGTTTAATGACAACGGTAAAATGATATCATAAATGATTAAATGTCCAGTGAAAAAAAAAGCATTGTGTTGTGGAGTGAGGTTGGGGCGGCAGGTAGGTATGAAACTCGTTCGTCTACTCGGGTGTGCTAAGTCGCACAGTTTTTGTGATCGTAATCGCGCGTGCAACGGTTACTTCTAGCATCGGAACGGGATGCACCGACCTCTAACTCGGAAACCAGATGAAATAAAAAGTGTATGCCAGGCACGGGCCGTGAGAACGCGTCTCCTTGCGTGCGGCCGCTCCGGTGTTTTCATCCATTTATCTTGCATGGTCGTGCGAGAATGGAACGGACGCTGATGTGATCTTATTGCATTGCGTCCTTAAATATAGGTCTGTGGAGTCAAATAACTTTGTAATCAAAGTAATCATCTCACGTTATCAATGGTTTAGGCAGTACTCGACTAAAAAAAATAAATCGCATATTCTGTTATAACATAGCTAAGCAATAATGTGTAGTTAAAATTATTTCTGTCTATTGATTGCAAGACTATTAGTTGGTGACAAAAGTGCAATTTTACAAATGGATAAGAAAGATTAAATTTAAATCAACTAATTCCAGGTCAATATACTTTAGGTCTTAAGTTTATATTGTTAACCAAAGTTTTAACATTCTATGAGAGCACGAGTATATTACAATAATGGATTATTCATAAAAATTTACGTTCAGGTACCCATAACTTCTTTATATTTCTTTGAACTTGCTTTGAACGAGACTGTTTTACAAAGTATGAAAGGTTTTTTTTCAACGAAAAAGAATTTCTAGTTTAAAGAAATAGGAGATTGCGCTCTTACGTTTCATGTTACAAAGATGTACGTACAATCCGTACTCCAACCCTAATACAGAAGGGTGATATGCATCGCTTTGAACCCTAGGTACAAGAGCAAATCGATATGAGCAGGTTAAGCTTTAAATGTCTAGTAGTCTGCACAAAGCAAAAAAAAAAAAAATTTTGCCTTTTTTACGGTGCTTCTTTTATAAATTCAACAGTGGTAAATAACGAAATAATTTAGAAATTGTATTAAATTACGCCGTAAGAGAAAATGGGATATTCAAGGAAAATAGCGTAGTTAATAAATAAATGGCGAGAGTCGCATTTATTGTGCACAACGGAGAAATTAAGGAGGCTTCAAATTTACAAGGACAATTTGAACAATACTTATTCTCGCAGACTTTATATTCAAACGAGGGTATAAGAAGCGTGATTACCTGAAGAGCGATTACGACGAAATAATCGAAATGAAGTTAATTTCTTCATTGGGATAAATGTAATATTCAAAACCAAATTATTTTGTGAAGTGAATAGCTATTTTTACCAACTATTTTCTTATGTGACTGGTAATATGGTGTTTTGCCTTAAGATAAAAACGGAAATAGCGATATAGAATATAGCAGTGAATAGTAGAACATACGAAATACGTTGGTATCTCACTTTATCAACGATTTAATTTGTATAAACGTTTCATAAATTCTCAATTTTGTTTCACTACTGTAACTTCTTTCTCTCTAAATGAGAGATTGCAAGTCCTCGAAAATTGTACTCGGAATATCCTGATTTCTTTAATTACTGAAACTCTTACTTAGTAAAAACCGAAGCCACGGATTACTGAACTACTTAGCGTGTAGTTCTTTTGAATTTTATTAAAAATATCGTAGGATTACTGTACATATTTGCCACTTATAAAACGAGGATCCATAGTACAACTCCGTAGGCACATTACCGGATGAGATAATATATGAGAGACAGTGTATTCTGGGCCCAAAAACACTTCACAATCCTCACTATCACTGTCACATAACACCAAGTATAGTAAAGGTAAGTTAATGTATTGTGGAAGTAATATTCACGCTTATGGTAAACTCTTAAGGTGTTTTAATATCAGGTAGTGCATTCATAGTTCTAAAATTCAATTTGTATCATCAAAATATTAAACCAATCTATTCCTCTCCTACAGGCGTGCGTATCGCCGCAAACAATTTTTTTTACCTCCGCCGACTTTATTTACGCCCCCTATATTTAGAGCGAGGGGCCGAAAGCACGTTGAAGATGATATCGACATTAAAATGAATCATACATTGTAATAATACGGCGGGGCTTTGCGTTTCAGGTCCTCGAATTAATTGTGCTGTATTGAAAGAGAGACAATAAGCAACCTTGAACACATTCGATTGTTAAAGGTTTTAAAATGACGCATTGTAGTTATCGAGAATAAAGGAATTGAGGGTAATTAAAATGATCGTAAGGTTGATTATTTAGAACATGGTAATTCGATGTTCTTTGAGATACAATGTTAAAGCTAACAGCTGCAATTTACGATCGATTTGTTTTGACTTTTTGTTTTATTACTTTAATAACTGTAATTACCTGTACAAACACAACATAGGTAGGTATTTTTGACTTAGTAAATTTTTAAAATACAGGCAATATAGCCTTTTCATTATGAATTACAATGGCAGTGATATTTCTGTTTTTAGATCTTTTGGAAACTAAATTTTATAGGAGAGAGTTTATCGCACAAATATATTTTAGGTGTTATTAATATCATAACTAAGTTTAATTAAGAAATTAAAAAATGTATTTAAAATATTATTTTATACATACTTTATTACAAAGATATTTTAAAACTTGTTCATTAGCGATACGAATCTTGTGAAATTCTCGTTGACATTCCTTTTAGTCAACGGGAACATATGTTACTAAATGAGGAAGTTTAAAATGTTTATAAATCAATCGATGTCAGGATCACCCACCGGCCCCTGTAATGTTATTGCAAGTCACGGGTGTAAATTTAAGAAAGCCCCCAATTTAAAACGGAATGTATAACAATAGAGGACCCGTTCTGCCAATTTCCTCCGCCGACAATTGCGTTCGATAAAAAGGCAAGGAATAAAATTATCGTTTAAAGCCGTTAAAATGCTAATGCTACTTTAAAAAAATATTTAATCTATAAATTGCAGACAATGCGTTATATTAGTAGCTTAGTATCGATTCCATGTTATTTACTTTAATTAAATTTAACCTCAGTTACCCCAAGCTTGCGTTTTTTCATTGTTTAACTGAATACAACAATTTTTTTCCGATCTTAAATTTTAAAGTATAAATTTTGAATATTAAGTTCTGTGTTAATATTCATCGTCAGATGACAAAATTACATATCGACTTATTTAACAATCCAAGACAAACAAAATCCATATACATATAAAGTTAATGGAAATATGCTTTGCCGGGAAGCTGTGTGCAGTTTAACTTTGGTGACAATATAAAATAACAATTTTAACATAACACTTGTTAAAATATCTGCTATTCAAATAACTTACATCAAATAAATATATGATTAATAATAGTTTTACACGTATGAGTGCATATTTAAAAAAAAAAAATAGACAGGATAAAAAAGCGTTTGGGCGGAGCTACACCTCATGATCAAACCCAACCGATTACGAAGATGTATAAGTTATGATATTCAAATGAAAATTTCTCGGAATTACCTTTGTATTACTTATTACTTAAATAATTAAAGAACATCGGTATTGATGAAATCGAAAAAGTTTTCAAATTAAGCTTGATTATAAAAAGGTTCATTTATAATTCTGCTGAAGGTCAATACATATTGAGTTGTCACATCTGTAAGAGAATTATTTTCTCTATTATATTTTTCCTCCTGGGAAATTATTTGTTTATTGCGTTACATATATACATAAACATTATTTATTAGACGGAGCATATTGTTTTACGGTAATTCCATTGCTATTTATGGCCGTACGATTATAGATCATTTACACCAGTGTCGTGTTGGTCTTTCGGAAACGCGTCGTTGAAGAGATCCGTTGATAAATTTGCATTTTGTGTAATCTGACATGTTAGTTATATAGTTATGTACGCTGCACTCTCGGAAACGTTGAACTCCCTCCTTATTAATAACTCTCATGGCTTGATGTTTGTTTTAGCCGCTTCGGGGCTCGGTTAGGTAATGCTGAAGTTGATTCATGAATGAGAGAGTGCGGCTCGTGCCTAGTGCGCGACCACTCGCTTAAATATAGCAAATATAATTTTCTCGGAAATACATCATTCGACGGAAGCCTGCAACGAATTTGCAACTCACACATATTACAGAAATTAATGGCTTTGAATTTAAACTAACGGATGAGCTTCTAAGCACTTACTATTTTCAACTGTTATCTGGACTACACAGCATATCTGCGCATGTTACTCATAAAAGTAGAAAACTAATCGATCTTTGCTATAAATCATTGTAAATAACGAGGATTAAATTTATTCAATGGATGAGGTGTTTCATATTTACAACGTCGCACTAAATATTATTATCTTAACGTGATATCTGCTGGTGGCATCAAGTGCCTACTGCGGCTAAAGAGCCTCCGGCAGCTTTATCGCTCCAAATGAATGGAGGCGATACAGAATAAGCGGCCAATTACCGACCGTCCTAGACTGCGGGGATCCGTGCGTAAATAATTGTGCTCACGCGCAGTAATAAATTTTCCATAAGACCAACATCGCTGTCGAGACAGGGGCCCTACGTGCAATTCTACATTTCCTAGCTAACGGTTTCTACAGGACAGTTATTAATATGAAGTATGCTATACACAAAATTCAAAATGTTGTCAGATTTTTTAAAAATGTTGTTTATTACATTGAATATAACGTTACATGAACCGATTAATTTTAACAATCGAAATCTATCAAGGGGTATGGACGCAGCGAGAATTGCAAGTTTAAAAGAAGACGGTCGTCAATGTTCAGTGATACGGAAAAACGGTTCGCAGGAGGTGCCCCCTGGCGGCCGGTCGTATTTCACCCCGGTTCAATATTATTTCGACAGAGGCACAAAGAGGCGGAGGCCGGTGCCGCCAATGCCGCGGGTCTCTCGCGTATCGCTCCACAATATTGTCCTCTCGGCTGCTGCTTCGGGTTACTCTGTAAATATTTTTTGGCGGTTTGCTGATTGAAAATTTTTATCGCATTCCTTCTTCATCACCCTCGCAGCGAACGATAATGGATCGCTCTAACTTTCCGACGTTATCTGATATGGACCATAAATATTTTTATTTTCAGTTTTCTCCTATTTACATTGCATCTCTGTTTCGCAAATATTCAAGTAGCATCGCAACCTCTTTATAGCCTCTATTATAATTTGCACGTAAGTTTTTTTTATTATATTTTTTGCTCATGAATCTATGTAAATATTATTAATTAGTTTTCTTAGTTCACGCGCTTTTATCTTTCTCGTATTATCCTAGAACTCATTATCTCTCACCATCAGTTCAGATGGAGGTCAAGCGTCGTTTAGTCACTATAAGAAATCTTTTGAGTTAATCGTAATGGACTTCATTATTTCCCCCGCAGCCTTACCTAAAGATATAAATGAGGCCATTACTACATCTCGTCGATCTGGGCTTAATGAATGACAAATAAGATCCATTTCAAAGCGATCAATAAGACATTAGCGTTGCTTTATCTTATTTGAATTTCGACCGGTGACTGGTTTAATTTTAGTGTATATAATATGGGTTTGAATAATTCAGTCGTATTCTCTACTCCATATCAAATTGAAGCAAATAAAACTTTATCGTCCGTATATAACGATGTTGACATTCAAAACTTGGCTTGTATTACAATAAAAATGCAGTAAGAACTCTCTTGTCGAGTTGAAGACACCCGTAAAAATAAAATGAAAGTAGAAATTGTACTTCGTTGGTGATGGCTTATTACAAGGAGACTCCCGTGTTGGTACGTAGCGATGGAATGTGCAAAAACTAAATTTGTAACGTAAAGAATTATTACGACAAATTATTAAGAACTAATGCTAGTAAAATTGCTAAGTTGGCGAGTCTTAATACTTCGTGTTTCAAGCAGTGTAGTGTATATCATCCTGACTTGCATCACATTGTTATGGACAAGCTTACTACTTACCTTACCACCATTCGCACTTACTCCTTTCGACGAATAAAAAAAAACGAATTCTATTTTCCTCATGTTATATTTGGTGTAAATTTTTTGTTAATAGATTTTTACATACATCAAACTATTTTATCATTTTGTTTAATTTTTACATGATCCATTAATTTTCCATGTACACAGTGTTATATTTTATCAATTAAACGTGCTCGGTTTCAATATCGGAATTAAACTGAACCATTTGATCAGCCTGCAATTTATTGCTCGGAATAATATCACAAATGAAAACGTTGTTATGCTACTTATAACTGTATTATTATAATGGGTGTGCGGTAACCATACAATAGAAGTTTTGTTTTCAATTAATTATTAATTGATACATCGAAATTCGTTGTTAACTTTTTGTATACCTATAGTCTATCAATGTATTCGTATATTTATTGAACAAAAAAATATTGGTAATTTGGATTACCTATAATATTAACGCATTTATTTTTAGCCAATTTTCTTGACTATAACGCTGATTATATGAATGTTATCAATTTAATGAATCATAACTAGCATTGCATATACAAGTAAGGTATTTATGTATTAATAAGCAGTCTTATCTAGTTATGTATAACTATGACTACATAAAACTTAAGATATTATACGTCTACGAACTCATTTTGCATTTGCATTTTCTCCTTTTATTACTCAATTCATAAGTTACAGGGACAAAAATAGTTATAGCTGATGAAAAATGCGATAAAACAAACGAATTTTAGAATGTATCAAAAATACAGATACTTTAATATATACTAATGCATAAGCTTTGCGTGTCAATAGTATTTATAAATAATTGTTCTTAAATTTTTGTAAGCCAACATTTTGCTTAGTTCTATAAAAACTTAAGTTTAATAGATTTAAGCACGGCTGCATTGTAAGCGTGCATGTGGTCGTTTGTTCAAAATAAAGGGTTCCCTTAGGAGAAATTTTAGCTGCAGCGAGAACTGTATGCTTGAGCGGCTCTCCGTAAATGATAAGGCTATTGGGTCATTGGTTACGTCCTACCCAACGATTGAATAGCAAAGCTTTTGTAGCACTCGCGTTGAATATTTACACGGGTAACGACTGTAACACCCTCTAATGACCAACAATACTGAATGCCATTCGACTATTAAGTACAAGAAATGAAACAGGTTTCCCAGAAAAAAATTGATCATTGCTTTACACCAGGGGTTAAGAACAACGAAGAAAACGTTTATAAAAATGCTTTATCTAACTTTTATGGCCATAGAATAAATATACTTTAGTAACCACTTCCACCTGTAAAAATACACTTAGTCTGTTATTTTTGAGGTTAGCAGTTAAAGGACTTACTTATAAGTAACTACACAAACATGCCTGTTTTATATGTTATTGATTTAGTTGAGTTCCATTATTATAAATATATAGATTCCAAATCGATTAGGGTTTGTTTACAACAAAAGCTAAAGTTCAATTAAACCTATTTTTTAATTACCTCTATTACTTAACGGAGAGGTTTCACTGGTTATTTTGAATAAAGATTCTTAAAAGATAAATGTTTAATTTTGTAATATCAGTAACTAGTAAACCGGTAAACTTATTTTGATAAGAAAAACTACGACTTTCATGAGTTTTTCAATAGAAAAAGAAATACTTAAAGTATACATTAAATGTATGTTATTTGGTTAAGAGAGCTCATAGTGATATTGTCAATTCTGATAATTCCGTACTTACTGCTGTATCGAATTTGAGTAATATTTTTTGATTATTTACAATTGCTTTATAAATCTAGCACCAATTAAAGTATCAGAATTTCGTTAGTCGTATAAAATTTATAACATATTTAGCATTCTCTTCAAGGCGTCAACCCTTTACGAATGAAAACAGATTAATATATCTCGGAGTGGTTCTGGTGTTATTGGTGTCTCTAATTACGTTTATGGGTCGGTTAGAGTTATGGTAATGTTCGGCAGCCTTCGTAGATATCGGGCTCCGTCGCTGTCACTGATACTTACGACTCGGAATTTAGGGTCTGTAGGGCGAGCCATTCGTTAGTAACGCCCGGTGACGTGTACCTTGGACAAGACCAAAACTGTTATTAGAAAGGTTCGACAGCAGCTTTTTGTTAGGTGCTTGTCGCAAGTTTCAAAGAAAAATATCTATATGTTATTATTCTGTCTTTTATACATGATTTACGTTAATTTACTCTAGATATCTTTATTATTAAAAATATGTTGATGTACTTTTTGTAGTATTTTCTGAAGTTACGCGTATCGCACAAATAGTTTCGATATTATAGTGTTATATTTATAGGCTGACTGTATTTTATAAACTTAGATAGGGTTTACTTTAAATTCTTACGTATAAATGTGAATAAGAAACGTGACGCGGCTCTTTAAAATAATTTATTTTTAACCTCGGTGCACTGTTTGTTTGCTACATCGCGTCGTAAATAAAATAACAAAAAGACATTCGCTGGTATCGTACCTATGTGTCTTCCCTTAACTGCACATTGCGGCAAAATGCATGAATTTCCGGACAGAAACAAAGGCACTCGACACGCGAGGCACGCGGTACCGCGAAGTCCTAAAGGGTAAAAAGAAAAGGCGTTTCGTGGTAAAAAGTAAGTTAGGGCGCAGCTTTGTTTGTGTTCGCTACGGCTTGAGTGTTTAGATAAGTGCAGTCGAGAGCGTGCAGCGCGTTTGTTATCTTTCGTGTATGGAACTTAGACAAATGGATCCATCCTGTGTGGTCTGCCCTTTGGCTAACCTTGTTGAGAACTCAGTTTTTGATAACAAATTTTAGGCAAATATTGTTATAATACAATGGGATTTGAGTATAAACAATATCACTCCAGGGTATTAAGTAAAATTAAATTACTGCTTGTAATTTGTATTATAAATAATCTTATAATTTCAGCCGACGGTGTTAAGTGACTGTAATCTTGTTAGTTTGCTCAAATGTACTCAATTTTATAAAAAGGTCAAATACAGTTAACATCATAATATAAAGCGAGAAAAGGCCATGCAGGCGTTTACTTTCGATATTAGCTATTTCCGTAATTTATTGTGCTTTCCCCATTTAACCCTGTACCCCGAAATTAGATTAATTCATGGGATCGTTCCGTGGTAGCTTTTTATACGACATGGCTTTTAGAACTGTTTGTTTACATGTCGGGGAGTAAGACTGCCTATGGACTTCTGACATATAAATATTCAAATTAGGCACGAAATAAATCCAGGCGAGGATACGTCGACATTACATATTACCACGGTCATGCCAGCCGCCTTTTCATTACAGTTATTTATAGCAGTGTCAAAGCGTGGTTTGTATTTATTCGGATGCAAGGCGGTTTTGTTTATTTTTGAAACGGGTTGGGCTAAAATACCCTATACAGATAAGCGTCCGGTGCTGATGCCATGTGCCACCGAAATATCCCTGCGCCGGCGATGATTCGTGCGATAGTCTGCCTGACGTGGACTACTCCTCCACAGATTGAATATGCGTTCGCTGTCACGGCAAAGTATGATGAGTTATATTTAAATCACAATTATATTTTAAGAATGCGTTCAATGATCTTTCTCTCTTAAACCTTGAGGTTATCTCTTTCATTGCGTATAATGCGATACGTAATTAATATGCTTTTATGTTGTTATGTCTGCATTCTTCTCATTACAGGTAATGTGTTTTTTATTAAGGAAACAATTCGGTTACATATATAATATATATGTAATTGATACTAATAAATCGGTATCTTTCTAAAATGGAAATATTAAATAAACAAACGTATTACGTTTTTTTTTATATTCCTCAGAACTGTATTTAAATAGCCTCATAAGATCAAAGAAATATCATAAATAAAAGTACACGTGAAAAGTGCCAACATTTTATCTCAATTGATTGTTGATTATATGTAAATGGAGATTGTTAGGTCTTGTCAAAGATATGTGACATAAATTATGATTATTTAAAAAAGTTGTTTGAATACATAAATAATCTCCATAGAAAAAGAAACTTTAAATTTGATTTGTTCCGAGGGACTTGCAACATCATACATATTTATCCATTGAGGGGCTTAGTTGAATATTCGACACGAAAATCTTTAACGATGTTCCACCGGAATACGATTTCAAAAGCTAGCATCAGTAGCGCATAGAGACGAACCCAATCAATATCGGACGGAGACAATGGGCATCTCTTATTCAAAACGGAAACTATTACAGTGTCGTCATTGTCTTCTGGGCCTCACCTCGACGAGTGAATTATTCAAACGAAAGTTGTTTGTTTACTAACACAAGATAAGCGGGGGTTCGAACGCGAAGGATTTTATGTGTGTGAGCGTGCTGATAGCTCCGAACGAACTCGCTGTCGATGTCAACTTGAAAGATTTACGTCCAACTATGTGACAGCGGGATAGTTGTGTACAATCCTAGATTATCCTTTGCCCCGAACACGTCGTCACGATTTTATGATTATTCCAAATGATTTTGATGCATGTTTGTAATAAACATACTAACGCAACATTTTTTTAAATTCATGACAAAAAGATTTTTTTGCAAAAATGTGGGCGAACGTTTCGTTACACATCGCAGGTATTTTCTCACAATAGGAATATTCGAAATGTAGGACAGCCTGCAGTGCTCCAGAATGGACATAATGCACGTTTCCGAATATCTTTTTCGATGTGAAGTTTTCCTTCCCGTTCACTTACCGCTGAGTGGGTGATAAATCTGAACTAAAAATTCGTAACGCAAAATAGCAGCATATATATAATGTATTAAATACAATAAACATGCATAATTATCGTGTGTATTAGTAGTTAAATTCTACGCAGTAATTCAAAGCAGTCAACACGCGGGTAATTAAATAATTATTTAAATACTTAATTGAGGTATTCGCAACCTCTTTATTCAATCTTGCCGCTTCATAACATAAGGTGTTATTAATACTACATTTCGGTTATAAACCAACTTGATTAAAAATGTTGAAGAGACATTAATGGTCAATATATATTTAAACATTACTAAACTATTTTTGTAGTGCTGCAACACTAACAATAAACAGATGTTGGCCCGACGTGATCGTGAGGCTTGATGGGGCCAATTATGAGCGATTGGAGCGGCAAGATTCAGCTAAATGAAATGATTGTGTCGATATTGTGCATTAAAGTTGAAAGAAGATAATTGAATTTCCTGTAGCGTCCATTGCTTGGTTTGAACCGAGCTGTGTCGGTACATCATTGCCCCTTTTATCGGCCTCACAAGAGGACACACGGTGCTAGTTTGATGGGGCGTTTCCTCTAATTATTCGGCCTATTAAGATGGCATGATGGGCATAGGCATAGAACAATCGACTACTGTGTTATATTAAAAAGCATAACAGACAATCATTGACTATGTAGTTACAAACATTAAAACAGCATGGAAAAAATGAGCTTCAGATTATTTTTCCAAAATCAAATAAAATCTTTTAGTATTTATATAGTACTTAAGTATAATACACTTCATACACATAAATTTATATAGTACTGTACATTATAAGTACATTAATATTATGACAGTATTACAGAAAATTTTTGAATACTTTAATACTTACGGTTTGTAAAATTATAGTATTGTTTTCCTTAATTTTGTATTGGTATTGTACTATATTGCAGTATGATATTCAGTACTATTTCTAGTTGTGTTCTGATTACTGATATTTTTTGTAAACATCCAAATTAAATCAATATGGAATTGATATTTAGCGAAGCATATTACTTATGACGTATTCAATTATAACATAATACTACGAGAATATTATTTGATATTACGTGCAAAACTTAAAGGTCTCAAAAAGCAGCGATTACAACAACATTTAACTTTAGATTAGTTTGGCATCAGGTTCACAAGACAAGCTTCAACGTTCAACATTCTGCGTAGGTAGTAAAACCCGTGTTTACTACAATATACTCATTATTCTACATATGAATTCCAACAAATTTCCATAATTTAAATCAATTGTATTTGTTGCTTTTAGGCGAAAATGTTCTTTTCCAATTGTGAGTAACAAAAAATAAATTAAGTTTAGCCGGTATAACCTTAATATTACCTTGAAATTTGAATTAATACTTAATAATTTACATTAAAGGCAAAGTAAACTTAATGCTGCTTTTATATTTTATTTATTTCATCCCTCCCTTTGAATAAGGTATTCATTCGCCAATTCCTTTTAGTCTGCTTGATTTTGGATTACCATATTTAAGGCGAACAACATTCGATTTCTTATTTTGGATCGAAGTTGGTGCTTGCTTTGTTCGACGAAAGAGATTATGCTTGAAATTATGTATACAGGTTTGACCGTCAAGACTTTAGTTTTTTTTTTAAAAAAGTTAAGTCGAGTATTGCGAGATTTATAACGTTGCGGCTTTTGTATTAGTATTATTATTTAACTTTATTTATCTACATGTAAAATTTTAAAACAGTATTTAATTGAAAATTATGTTAGTATCTTATTATTTATTTCGTTATTTTTTATATCTTGTTTCTGTATATCAAAACGAATTGATGTTTGACGTTGGTTTAAGGAAATTTTGTTTAAACAAAAATTAAATACAACAAAAAACTTATAAAAATCAAATACCAAGGGCCGAGTCTACAAAATGTTTTAACAAAAACCGAAAGTATTTTATTATTTTGAAAGTTATAATATTCAATGTGAAAGATTCTGTAAATCTGGTTTGCTTTTAAACTTTTGAGACTCCGTTTTATTATTCAGTAACTTTAACGGTACGACTGCCTGACTATGAAAGTACTTTCGGAGATGTTTTTTTGAAAATAAGTTTTATTTACTTAGCAGTCATTTTGAATAAGATAATAATATAAAGCAGTCCTAATAAATTCAATTCGGCTTTCTTAATAGTATACCTAGTTATGTAATCTGTGTATTAAAAATAACTCGAATATGTCATATATTCGTGCCATCGAATTTGATGTATACATTTTTAGATACACACATATAAAATTATTATGTATTGGTAAGTTGTCTGTGGATCTGAGCTAATCTTATAACAAAAAAACGTCGTCTATATAAAGATTCGCTATATCGCGTATTCATGATGTACAATAGTTAGCCTTCAGTGGTTCGGTTAATATTACGGAGTTTTTTGTTATGATAACATCCATTAACTGCTTCAATCTATCTGTTACCTTCAAAACAAATATATTAATGACAGGTTCGGGCATGCACTTTACAACTTTTACTTGTTTGCCCGTGCGACGAAGCGCAGCGATCACTTGGGGGGCGAAACGATGCTATCTAACGTCTATTGTTGTTGCGTGCACTTAACCGACGTCATATGCAGTCGACTTGTTGTACCTTGTTAGCACGTTGTAAAGGAAATTACATTCTTTACGAAACTGGTATACGGACACAAGCGGCGTTTCCGTTATCGATCATCGCGCCGGCGTGTCGGATTGCCGTCATTACGTACGGGAATCGCATCTCGACCTAGACAAATACAGACTACAATTCTACTATTACTATTGTACATATTTGTTTTTTTTATTCACGCTGATCGATTTTGTATGCGAGTTATGAGAATAGATTATTATTTGTATAATAGATAGGCACATTCGTTTCGGATGTAGAACTAAAAGTGTAGTGTAGTGTAATGCTTACAATAACGTTTAGTTACTTATGTTGTAATATAATCGATGTGGATATACACAAAAGTTTCTTATACAGCTTAATAATCTAGACGAAGCGTATTTATCCTTTCTTTTGAATTTCTTTGAATATTGTATTTACAGAAAACAGAACTTTTTAAGAGAAAATTCATTGTAATGCATTATCTTGTGCTCTAACTTGTCCATTCTTATCACTGCGATGTACATAAATTACATTTCTTAATTACTAATACTAACTTACTTATATTATAATATAATGCTTATTAAGTATAATTTGTTTTTCCTGACCATATACTGATAGATTTTTTTTTATTGAGTGTATAATTATATAAAAAAGAAGAATGTGTTCTTTCAGCATTAATGCTTATATTTTGCATTGGTTAATTTTATATTAATGTTAGGGTTTTGCCCTCGATATCTGTCCAAATTAAACTGAGCGGCGATTGGGGTGTCACAGATGGTTCTAACTGCCGAATGTGTGCCGCCGGCGGTGTAGCTCGCGCCAAGTATAAAAATATGATTTATGGCGGAATATAGCACCGCACATCCGCTCTTTCCCAATACAGTTCATCGTTATTAGCACACAATTTTATAGTATACTGTATTGCCACCCAACTTGGTGAATGGTGAACGATTCACACTTAAATACCAGTAATATACTGTAAAATCTTTTAATCAACCACCACCGACTTCAATTTTTTGTCTATTTCCAACTCATGCTTTAATTAATTTAATTGTAATTAATGTTAATATTCTACTTGTTTATTAATTCATATAGCTTTGCTTTCATTTTTAAATAAATTTTTGGATGTTTTTTGTGTGGATTTTAATAAGTACTATTTTGGCAGGAAGAACCCCAACAAGAACCGCAAAATTAATTCTGAAAGTTTTTTTAATAACGTTAGTTGGTCTTTGGAGGTTTGTGGGGTTTCTATGCCGCCTGTGTTTACTCCAATAGCCTCACAGCATATGATGTTTTCTGGCTTCGGGCTCTTTATTATTGCTTAGAGGCGTTCTCTTGTGTGCAGGGGTGAACTAAGTTGGGGTTGAGGTAAATAGGTAAAAACTCATTCATCTATTAAAATGTTTCGATGATTTTATATATTTTATTGAAATTTCATATAAGTTTTTATCGGCGTTTCGGGCATTATATTTTTATATTAGTAGGTTCTTTTGCGCAAAAATATTGGATTTTTATACAGATGTAATATTAGTATTATACAGTGGTTTGTATTTTCCACGTTGTCGCGCAAAAGGACGTGTTTGTTTCACGTTGGGCTTTGAGCGTCGTCGGTTTTATCAAAAGCACTGTAATTTATTGCCTGAATGGCTTAACGATGACTGTTACAAGCTTTATCTTACCGCTGCCTAATGTTTTTTTGATTTCTATAATTTATGTCATAGATAAATTATTAAAGCAACGCCTAATCCCATTGTTATCGGAAGAAATCAACAGTTATGTTGTGGAATGTGATAGAAAGCTCTTATAACTTTGTAATCGTCAATAAGAACAATGTCATAAGTTCATAAAAAAAGTTACGAAGAAGAAAAAAAGCGAAATAATAATGGCAAAACTTTTCTAAATCATTATCACTTACCTAGGATCTACGAAGGGTTCAGCGTAGATATTCCTGACAGGCTGACGCCGTGGCAGCGGCGGCGGGACAGGGCTGAAGCCCTCCATCATTTCGTCCCTTTCGCTGTACTTCAACGACTTCATCGTCATCTTTTAGACGTTATCCAGTTCCTGAGTCACTTGCACTATTAGATATTGGCCCCGGTGGTCAACATCTCACTTTTTCCAAGTCTCCTCTTTCACTTTCATCTTATTACACTATTGTTAGTATAATTATTTAAACGTACACCACAAAGTCTAAACGTTCGCGATCGTCATATTGTTCTCGATTTTGTATCTTGTATCTGGAAGCGTATTTGTGAGCGTCTCGCGATATGTGTACAGCGGGGCGACTCCGTGTGACCTGCTCGGTGTAGTAATCGTGAGCGACTAGCGGCGTGCGCCCGACGGCTGCCGCGGCCCTGCCTCGCGACCCTCTCGTCTTTTGTAGTTTTTGCGCCCGCGTCGAGGTGCCACAAAAGCTTGCCGAGTTATTAGACGGGGCACAAAAAATACCAAAGCACACAAAATATGTAAGTAATAGACCTGACGCAACCGAATGAAAAGCGCGAGTCGTTCCACCCATGTACAACAGCGTGATGCGGTAGAATTTGAAATTTTGAAGAACGTATTGTATGAAGTGTGAATGGAGAGGTTCCAAGGATTAACTATAAATATTAAATGGTCGCGGTAAGCTTCTTTGGGATTTCCGTTCATCGAAGATGACCTAGTATAAAATGATTAAAAAGTTTAATAAAAACAATGGAAAAGACTAGTTACGATATAGGACATCTGCTAGTATTTAGAGTATTAGAAAAAATATCTGTTGTATACATCGGCTATTGTCTCAGTTTTTTGTTCTCTGTAACTAGAGTAGGCTCAGCGTAAATTGCATATCATAGTCCTCGACTCCCCCTACTGAGGACGGCTGGTTGATCTCAGCGCTTTGCTTGTCAAACAATTACACTCACATATATATTGTTGGCGACAAATACGCGCACCCGTTACCTATTTCAGTGGATTGTTTGCTTTTAAATCTCGTCACCCCCGACATAAATATTATTAACATTGTAGAGAATTTCCTAAAGAATATGATTTATTGCATGTTACTTTACTTAGATCTCGTCCATGTGATCAATAAAATACTTTGAAAAAAGTGTGAATGACGCGAGATAAAACGCTTCTCACAGAAAGGGTTTCAGTGAAATTATGTTAAACCTTTCCTATAGGCTCGAATTATCCCCCCAGGATAAAGAATAAGAATATAAAAAAGGCTTAGAGTTTTCCATACGTCTTTTTGAAAAAGCAACGAACGGACGATTTACATACACATACTACATAGGAGTAAACAGGCCCAATGTCGAAGTGTCTCCAAGTACATTGAATTATAAATTGATTTAAGCGCCTCTTTCCAGATTTAAGTATGGTTTAGACAAACATTAGAGAGCTTAAATCGCACACGACGGAAAATTGTTTCATTTCAAACAGAAGTAGGATAAAATGATATTTAATTCCTTCGTAAAACATATATAAAAATATTATCTAATTGAAGATAATGTAACAAATAAATTTGGCGAGGATTACGTTATTAAAAAACAAATATTGTCTTTGTACAATTATTATAAACTGATCACAAATATTTTATACATCATATGTTAAGTAATCCTTAAAGCAAGTTTCTGTTTTTTTTTTACAACAAAAATAAAATCTGTCAAAAATTAATGGAACTCAAATATCTGAGCTGAGAGTCGTTACGCCGTGTTAAGTATTATTTACTGCAGAATCTCAAAGATCAATAAGAGATTATAGCAATTGAGAATCGCACTCAAGTCTAGTCGAAGCAAAATGAGATATGACATGAACTTCAGCTTATTATGATTTATCATTTATTCACTATTAATGTATCCTGTACGCGGTATTACTAGTATAAAAGCTATAAAGGCTGAATAACATTTATATAGATAAGAAAGTAGAAATGTTAGTTTCTCTTATGCAATTATGGTCCGTACAAATAAGGAAACTAGGAAGGGAATGGTATCGCTATCGGCGTTTTCCCATGGCACAGACTTCTGTAACGTTTTTCTGTGCTATCTGATGAATATGCCAACTTGTTTTTGCACCTTAACTTGTATTGGCGAGCCGTTATATGCGAAAAAAGTTATCGATGTCATATTTAGACAAGTAACACGTTATTGCCAAAGTAAAAATGTTATATGAAACAGTATACTAAATTTAATATACTCATTAAATGTTCAATTTGTATTAGGTATGTTTATTTTTTTAACATGTGATCTTAATTTCACATGATGTTAAGTGAATGGTGAAGCGTGCATACCCAGAGTATACCGGCTTTCATATGTTGACTCCATAACAGCATTGTTGTTTGTCAGATTTAAAATATGAGTGTGGTATCTTACCACGCTTTCATATGTTATATAGTCTTTTGATTGCTTGTTATATTTAAGCATTCAATGTTGTTGTGACCGTGAGCTTAAACGCTCATTGCTAACACAAAACGTTGAAATAAGTTCAAAATTGTTTTTTACTTAAATTTATGAATTTATTCAAGACGGTAAAAAAAGTCACTCGTGCTTGCGGTGCAAACTTGCGTTTGCATTTATTTCGATTGGTACAGAAAAACAATAAAAGCTTAGTAAGTTGTATATTCTCTAAATAATTTCGTAATATTTCAATCTCCAGATAATGTAAAAACAAACAAAAAATTTAATTATGTACAGCAGACGAGAATCAGTTAAAAATAGAGTTGTTATTGGTTGTAAACAATTCCGACTCGGTATTACGTCCTGTAAACAACCCGAGGCAATAACATCGCGGCAATTAACGCTGCATTGTTTAAATTATAAGATCTTTGTAGTTAAGTTCAAGAGACCAGTTACTAATAAATACATTTTACAAGTGTTCACACTAACATTAACAGGGCACTTCTTTGTATGAACCAAATTAATCTCTGCTCCCTGCCCCAAATAAATTTCGACACCCGTCAGCCAAATGCGTCACAAAAAATTACTCAGCTATTTTAATTAGCGTAAAGGTTCACATTTCGATGCGATACAAAAAATACCAATGAATCTCTTCCCGTTCGTCATCTGCGTTTTCAACGTTGATAATTAAATGTAAAACATGCGAATCAACATTTACGCGGATGTTTTTACCTATTTAAAAGTGACAGATAATTGAGTTTAATATTAATTTTGTATAAATCTTCATGTCGTTTATAGAACAGACTAAGATTAATTAAATAGCATGAGCTTTGTATACTTTGCGAACAAACACGCGCCAGGATGAAGAAATTTGGATAAAGTATCTCTTTCTTGTCCTATATTTGTTCGTTTATTCTCGAGTTTACAGCCCTGTAGGAGCGTAGTGTGTGCGTCTGTGTGTTGGTGTATGTAGAGCACGTTTCATAAGATAAAAGACGATATTGATTCCGTGACGAGCCGAGAGCGGGCTGTGGGAAACCGTTCCTGTCTGTCTTAATAGATGCCTCGAGCAATTGAGTGTTTCAATACTCATAGTTAAGAGTACAGTTTAAAAGACGTTACATTAAAAATTTAAAGAACTTTTTTCATGTTTAATAAGCTTTCGCTTTAATACTTTGTATTGGTGAGCAAAAGTAAAAATTTGTTCATTATTGTACTTGACATCAAATCAAAGTTTTTAATTATTTTTGTAGGGTAATTTATATTATACTTATGAAGAGGCAGTACAATTTGCGGAATACTTATAGGTTTAAAGCTTGCGCATTAAAAAAATAATCCGTTCCAATAACCGCGTTTTAATTAAAATTTACATTACATGCAAATGGGGACAATTAAACTCGGTCGAGTGCCAGAAGCGCAGTGGAATTAAAGCGACATGACAATTTTTGTGTCTGCGTTAGTTAGTGAAATTTGCAACACGTACATTAAGTTTCCGGGAGTAATTAACGAGTTAAGGACACAACAGCGCTCACGGAGCACTTTATTCCTAGTTTAGAGTCGGCGGGGATGCTCCGGCGGCCACAGGACTCTGCGGCCGTGCCACATTCTCGTCGGGTAATTACACACGCTTCTCTCATTCCCAAGCCCCGGCTAACATTTTATGCCTCATTTCGAAGTACATGATTTGCACACATTATTTAATGTAATTGCCGTGGGAGCAATCCGCGCTCGCTTACCTCACCGCGTAACCTATTGTTTCAGAATCGATCATTTGCTTCGTATTATGAGTGCGTTCAGTTGATAACCAATTGTATACAATTTTAATGTGTGATTCCTTTTCAATAGAATAAACAAGCATGTATCCACATAATAAGTTAAAAGTTAGAGAAATTTAAACGGAATAACAAATTTATGTTAAAAATAATTGCTGGCGTTAATAAATGAGTAAATGAGTAAATCTAGTGATGTTATTTCAGTAGAAAGCTGTTTATATGATGAATCAGTGCGTAGCCTTTTTTGCTACCTAATTAGTTGCTTTCAAAGTACTACTTTACGATTTGAAGAGTGCTGCAAGGAATAAAACAAATGTAACTCTGTGCAGGAGCTCGCATTTTGAGAGCATGACGTGTTGCTGTATAAGATAGTTGGTATCTTTATTATGTATATATTTTAAAAAATTATAATTATTGAACGTGATTGTATTTATTTATGATGTAGTAACGCCCGTAAGCCCGTAGTAATGCCCGTAATTCAGTTATAAATTGTCGCCGTAAATAAATTCAACGAATTATTTTCAGAGTGCACCGACAATTTGCCAATGAAGAAATATAAGATCAAACGTTTTCAGTTAAATTACATCCGACAGGAGTTCCTTCGGTCGTTTTTGAGCGACCGAGCTATAAGCGATGGATTGGTCTACATCATTCAAAGAGAAATTTCTTAGCGAAATAGGTTTAGAAATGAGAGCCGTGAAATTCTTATTCATACTTTTCCCCCGACGTTTGTCACCTATTTTTAACGGTAAATTTGTCATCAAGCCCTCCATCTGTCAACACCATTCTTTTATTTTAAAATGTTGAATTTTTCAGTAGAATTTTAAAACAATTCCGTGTAAATAATATTTGCTTTAGAATATTATTAAACAACAATTATTATTTGTTATATCTTATATTATTAATAAGAATTCATAGAATTTTGTCTAACTTATTGGTATACTTTAAGAATTAAAATGAATCACTGATGAAATGTAACATAAAAATATTTTGTCGAATGAAACATTCACGTTTAAATGGAGGTTGAATACGAGGAATAATAACAGTGAAAGAAAATCAATGTAAACGGGCGATACTGGACGTGGACTCCGCGGTGTCATTAATGATTATAATGGCCATGGAATTGTTTCTAGAGCGTAATGGCAGGAAGGCAGGGCGGGCCCGGAAATTGTCCTCTTGTCGGGCTACCGTCGCATTAGTCGAAGACATTAGGCCAGTGTGAGCAATAACAGTATGTGCGTGTCCTTCTGTATGTATAGTACATAAAATTAATCAATAAAATAAGTCCAAGAGTAATTTTAAAAAATTACATATTTTTTTTACTTTATAATTATATTTTCTTCTTGGCCCTTATTTACTAATAATGAATGGTAACATGAAAACAAAACAGAAACTATTGCTTACTAACCTAATAAACATAATATACAATATAAAAAATAAAATCACTATAAAGTATAAAAATTACAGCTATATACGATACCAATTTAACTACCTTGTTATAAATTTTCATAAAAAAATGTGAATAACTTCAACTCGCGTGGTATTAGTACTTATTTACGTGTTAGTGAATATTTAATATTCATATACAATGCAAACTGATAGTATGATAATAGAACGGACGATATTTCAGGCTCTGCGGACAATTACAGATACATATAAATACACATTACAACTTATAGAGGACCTGTCCAGTAATTTACAGACAAATAACTTGCTTACCCTGTTCCGTTAAGTGAAATTATTACAGTATTTCAAAGTTATTTCAAATCATGATGAGAAATTAAATGTATAAGTTTATTGCTTAAATACAGGGCTACATTTTTTTCTGCTGAAATGGTGACTACATAAAAGCCGTTTAAAAATTATAAGCACTTAGTCTTTTGTTAAAGTCATCAAAAAAGGTTGGTTTTGTTGTGTTTTATTAATTTCAAAACCCATGTCATATGAGCGTGTGAATGTGCTTGTAGCAGTAAGAGATTTTAGTCACATATAATTTCCGTTGCGGCGGAGGCAGTAATGATTGACGAATTTTCCAGCAATTTACACGGTGTACATAATTGCGAGAACAACTCAAACTGAATTGATGGTGAGGTCTGAGGATATGACTGTTACGGTATCTTGTCAGTGTAAGTTTCACGTCTAAATAGGACTTCGTGACTGTATTTGTTTGAATTTTCTTCTTCAAAAAGTAATGAAATAAAAAAAAATGTTTACTGATTTTGTAAGAATAGACTTGTTGTAGAACATTTTATATAATATTTAATCTCTAAAAAACAAAAAGTCATAATAGTATTAGATTTTTCGAAAAATATTAATTTGGATTATCCTTAGAGGGCCTCCAAAAATTCAAATTTCATTTATCTCAGGGATTCGTTTCAGATTTCGTCTAATATTTGGAATCCGCGATTGTGTTAGTTTTATAAACATTGGATGTTTTTTCTCAATTTCAATTAAATAGTCCAGAAATTATTCACAAATTATTAATTTACATTGTCTGTACAAATAAAAAACATTCATGTGTCTGTTTGTAATATGAAAATAAAAGACATTTAATTTGTATGAATATTTACACGATGCCTACAATTTTTTATATTATTAATAATGGTTTAACTTGGTCAAAAAAATTTTGTTTATTTCTTCAGGATAAATCTATATTTCTAGATTTTTACTAGTAAATAACTGTATAAAATTATATAATCTAAATTTTTTTCTAGCAAGTGTTGGAGAATGCGAATGAAATTTTGCTTTACTTTGACAATAATAATAAAATTGATAAAAATTATCGACGGACAGAACAGCATGGTGGGTTTAACTAATATAGTATTCATCATATTTTTGGCTGATCATCATAAAAGAGTTAGGAATTGCTGGTTTTGTTGTCTATAGATATTTTTTATTAACAATTAGTAGTGTTTTCGTTTTGTTTCAACAAACAGAAAATTTTTTATAAAAAAATAAATAATTATGTATTGAATATTGTTAGAATCTAAGACATAAATTTCGTAAAGCTTTTTTCAATTTCAATGTTTTCAAGCCTCATGAGAAAAGGTAGTAATAAATCAAAAAGTGATACTATATGCACTTTTTTAAAAGTAAAAAGAATAAGAGGCGAATGTTTTTACAACAACAGATAATATTGTAAAAAACAATAATACAAAAAAAGTGCCTAAAATTTTCAAATTTGCTGTTAACTATTGTTTTATCAAGATTGTTCAATGTGCGAAAAATAACTAAGAACATTTAAAATTGTTGCTTGAAATATTTAATTTGTTTAAGATAAACAGTTTAATTTTCAAAATGTTTTTGTTGTTCCAAGCGAATAGGCGTCTTTGACCGTAAATTTTCTCAAACGGAAAACAAAGGATGGCACTGTACCCATCACACATGTTCGGAAGTTAAAACTATAGCTAAAAAATCTCTCTTTTTCGTTAAGAAAGAAAAACTTTGACTTAACAATATTTTTATTAGCTATTTAATACTTCAACGAAACGGTCTTTTTCATTCATTTCTTACAAGAAAACGTAAATGCTATTTATATATATTTACCTACCGCAGCATGACGTGACCTCATGCGACAGAATTATAAATAAATCTTGAAAATTTCTACTAAAAAAATGTAAACGCGCTTGAATGCGGTGTTATAAATATTTACCAAATAAAACTTTTATTCAGTTCAGTCCGATTTACAATGAAAATTTGTAGTTATTTTGGTCAGTCCTTGAGAAACTTACATTTCACGCAACTAATGAGGCTCAAACACAGCGCAGGGGCTCGACAAAGCATGCCATTACGAAAGCACACAGAAAACAATAAACACCGGGAGCGATAAAAAAACAAATTCGTAGGAAACACGGCTATCGAATACTGCTGGGGATCACGCTATCGACACTACCTGATGCAGTGGCAATGTTAGGGCTCGCGTTAGTCGGCTGGTGGGTATATAGGGGCGGAGATCGATGGTAGTGATTGGTGGTATCGGTCAGTGACCGCCGAGCAGGTAGCACTGAGAACCGAGCGTACCGTTCACCGTGAGGGCCACCGTGGCGAGTGACCGCGGAGCTGACAGGGACGCGCGCGGACCGTTCGCCCTCCGTACGCGGTTTGAAGCCCTCCTCGCGACGCCGCTGCGCGCGCATCCTATGGCCAGATAATGCCGCCCTATCCCGCGTCGAGCTATCGAGTTCTCCACTATGGGCAGCTATCGCGCTTAACCCTGTCAGTTGCCACGCTAGACACGCGAAAGCTCTTGTACTTTGAAAGAAACTCTCTAAGCTGTATATGCCATTTGACGTGAAACTCAATTGCTTTCTATCATACCAATCGAATGGATATAACTGGTGTAAACGTTTGCTGATACTCGCCACTCTGAATTTGCTATATTATAATAATATATAACAGGTTAGAGGATATTAGTTATTGGAATTTTTTTTGTGAAATAATTTTAATCGACAAAAGACATCCCTAAGCAGATTATAATTGGAGCATGCGTGGTGCAAACGTTTGGGGGGTTGGCAGGGTGGGGCGAGGAGGTTGGGGGAAGGAGGCAGTGTCACCCGCGGCGGTGCGGTGCTACAGCAACTCCACGCCGCCGTGATCTTGACATCGCGTATGCAAAGCTTATGGTGCTCTACTAATCTAGGCTGTAAAAATGAAACCAACGGACTTCTTTCAAAGAAATTGTCCCATAAAAGTGTCCAGGCCTAACGAAATTGCTTTAATGCTGGAAATAAAATCCGTGCCTACGTACAAACCTCTATGACTGCAATAAGAAAATAATAAGACCATAAACATAAACATTGATTTATTCTCTTTTTATTCAAATGATTTTAATTCTTGTTCGTAAATTATATGAAACAGGACTTTTAAAATAGTCCTCGAGATAAAATCCTAATTGTAGGATATGAAAACGGGATAATGCTTGCAGTACTTACTAGATTATAGCTTGTAATAAAAAAGCGGTAACTACGACAGAAGATTTACATGGCTCAGATTGTGATCTATTGTGAGATTCAATAAAAATTATATATTCAGAACGATTTGATCAAGTTTTTAAGCTATTAAAAAAATTGCTACTAAAGTAACTCACTAAAAAATGTGAAAAGATTAATTTAATTGTACATTAAACTTGAACATTCTTAAAAGCAATGTATAGATTGAAAAAGATTCGTTTTTATGTGATAAGAGTGTCGTTAGATAGGAACAATATTCCTGTATTCAGTTTATAATCATTGTGATACAGCATCAAGATTACAGAGACGATATTTTAGTTGTTAAAAGACTAGGCAAGATAACTTATGTTACACAGGACACTAAATTATTAATGAAGCTTTAAGTTAGTTGGTTTAACGACAACTAAACTCTGCAGCAAAGAGAGCATACGTATAGTGCTCGACGTGTGGATAAGAAATCCTTGGCGCGTGACTTTCGGTTCACGCTCCATCGGGTTTTAGGTATGTTGTATCAGGCAGACGATCAACGAACATCGTAAAGTCATATAAACACGAACACCCTTTGTGGTCTGATACAGAGATTGTTAAAAAACTCTCATCGTAAACCGCAATCAGCACAATTAATGAAACATTCATATAAAGATTACTCACGATGAACTAATAATTTCAACAATATCTTGGTTGTCGAGTATAGCAATTAAAATTTGTACACACATCAACAGTACTATTTATACTAGTACCTGTATACAACATCCTAAATCTGTCGCAATATCAGATTATTTTATGTTTGAGATATCAGCATAAGATAGTCCGAATAAATTATATATTACTTCTGCCTTATTGTAACTAACATTCTAAAAACAACATTTTATTTTGATTATTAGGTAAATCAATGTTTTTATGACCCCGCAATCAATATTATTAAGTCAAATATTCAACCAGACTATTAATTTTATTTCAATAAGGACTAGGTAATTTTTATTTAATTATAGAGAGTCGAATACTTTATAGTAAGTATTATTAAGCATCGTAAAATAATAGGTTACATTTATATCAACTAAAATAATGTTAAATGTATTACAGTTATGGGATTTTCTTAAAATTAATTAAGTAAATTTAGTACAAATGTTACTTGGACAAGTTATTATGTTATCTCTAGCGGTGTTACGGTAGTAAGGTTTCGCGGCTCACCGCCGGCACCACCCTCGTGCTGCTTGAAGGGTTTTGTTTTCTTTATAAACAAGCGCGAAGGTGCTGTTAACGACCCCCACGAACAAATACGAAATTCGATCTTCCATTACGCATACAAATGGTTCCCCTAAACCACCACCTTCGTACCGTGAAAGTATTGTCTATATTACAATCCACTCTCTGGTTCTCGATTTACTTCACGAATACTTTTAAGTGTTGTTTTAATTTGTTTTATTCATCTTAAAAACGTTTGAGTCGTCGTTATTTAAGTTTACAACCAAAGGATGAATTTGCACAAAGTTTATTTAATATTTGTAACGTTTTCATATTTAGGTTAAATTAAATTTCTGACAACATAAGTTTTCGTTATCAATATAATACAATTAAGAATTAAAAACTGACAAACAAGAATCATGTTGCAACTTTTAACAGTTAGACGTAAAAAGTTATAATTTGTTGTAATTGTTAACGGTTTATATGTAGAAGCAACAACGAAATGGATGTTCACTGGGATAGTGATGTCCCAAATTGAGCGAGGAGGGAATGAAAAAGACGTTCGACTAAAAAAAAGTATTGGAGAAACGTAAATCGAAGTATTTCTATTGAGGAGCATGACGTCGCATAAACGTCGGGCACGAATCTTGTTTGTCACTGGCCTGTGCCGACCGTCGTGTTCTGATTGGACGATAATGCCACCGTACCGATGGACCATGCCATATTGAAATATGCTCACAAACGTAACGTTTTGTCATTAATATCGATCCATCTAAATGTTTATCTACAAATGAAGCAATGTTTGTGGTTACTGTGACTTTTATTTATTAATTTCCATCACGTCCAGCTGTACTAGTTCGCCTGACGTATACGTCGGTATATCTATCTAATGGATGTTTATCCAATAAAGGGTGACTTGTAAAAGACTCGACATGTTTGTAGGAATCACTCAGATCTTGATTCTCATTCCAAATAAAAATACAAATTTCAAGCACCTATGAAACTCCTATTTATCCAGCTAAAATAATTACCTAGGAAATCAGTGTTTTGTTACAATTTTCTAGAAGTTATAAATTAATTATATGTAACAGGTCTTCTTCATTTTTTGAGTTTTTTTATTAATGAAGGTTGGACGTTAACTTAGAAAATAGTCGGGCTTCTAGTGCAAAGTAGGAAAGTTGCTCGTCGGATGTGATGCCGGTCCACTTCTATATGGTACGTTACCATGACCTCTTGCGTATTCTAGCAGGTCTTTTGCCTTCTATCTTGCACATCATGATAAGCTGAAGGAGGCTGTATCGGTTAAGATTCATAACATGTCCGACGTATACGACCTTTCATCTTTTAATAGACTCACGAAGCTTCCGACACTTAGGAAGAAACTGAACAAAATCTCAATTGTTATTTTACCTTCTTGTCTTAATACATTTCTCTGTCCTAAGCCAGTAATAGTGTTAAGAGAAAATTAATCATATCTCTTCGATATCAAGGATTGTTGGGTCAATGATCGCGCGGTGCCAGCGCTTGAGTCTGCCCGTTGCGCCGTCTTGTGCGTCTCCGCGGTCACCTTCCGATTAATTTGATTAAAGTCTTCTTTCATCATTTATATTTCGGTCTTGGAGAATGAGTCTTTTACCTGTGTTGAAGGTCACAACGATTTTTGCTCAATGGTGTCTTAACAGTAATAATATTTAACTGAAACTAGTATGTAGTATTAGAATTTAAAGGAAACGATATAATATTTCGCATCCAACATAGAAATATTCACATATGATTATTTTTAAACTGCTTTAGTTTAAATCCATGCACATTTGTGATTTTCAATAGAGAAATAGTATCCTTAAAAGGTATTATTTATGCGCACCAATACCCCTGAATGGGTATCACAACTCGAATTGTAACCTTTTCAAGATGTTTAAGGGGCCATATTGAATCTCAAAGTATCAGATATATTGATAAAGCACTGTCGAGCTTGCAGTTCTGAATAGATCTAAAACATCAACGAGTAACAAAGCAAAAAGGAGAAAAGGATCCCTCGACAATTTTTTAACAGTAGATTTTTAGCAACCTTTGTTGTTCAGAAATTATATGAATAAGCCTGTTATAATTGTGTATTATAAGTTTATAACACAGAAATTAAATATTAAATTTTTATTAAATACATCATAGAAACGTAATAAAACATATTACACTCGATTTATTAAATAATTATAATACAATTGAAATATTTCTTAATTTTTAATAAGTATAATCTTTAATATACAATCGTATTAATCGGATATGGAGAACCAATGTACGAAACATGTAATACATATGGAGGTATAGAACGGGGTCAGTGCTTGTGCAGCAAAGCTAATGGCTGGAAACGGATTAAGAATTTACTAGCGTGGAACCCAAGACCGGAAGGTGGAAGAGAATTAGTGAAAAGCGGGATAAGTACTTTAAAAATGATTTAGTAATTGAGAACGATCCGAAAGTGTTCTATTCATAATTGAAATTGTATCAACATTAAATTGCACTTATCCAAGACTAATTATTATACGTTATTAAGATATAAAGATGTAGTAATTTTAGGGTCATTTTCATGTTTTCATTATTTAAGACAATACGGATTTTATACTTTTTTTACATTTCGAGTAATAAAGAGGCACAAAGTACGTCTTACAGTAAGCGTTTGCTGTGGTATATGCGACGTTTATAATTCTCGTGGCATCGTCTTTAAAATTTTGTTTCATCATAAGCAAAACACATGTCGCTGTTGGTTTTTAACACAAAAAAGTCTCAATTCTTAAAAAAACTTAAAGTGCGTTTTTCCATCTTAGAGGATTATCATTTGATATTTCGGCTAGTCAAGTTTGTTTAGTTTAGTTTACTAACAAATGTTGTCGATATCGGAGTAAATTTTTTGGTAAAACATTTTCATTATTTTCTTTAAAATTGCATTATTATTGTTATATGTGATAACTTGATTAGGAAACCAATACTGAACGGAATAGTTTTCACAATAGTTGAGCTGTTAATAATAGGAACAATTGAATGTAAATATCAAGCATACGTCGACGTACAGTTTATAAGGCGACGAACCATTTTGCCGACACTGATTGCCCTTTATGGAGATTTGGCTTCCTAACTCGGCACACCCTACATACTCAGTTTACGTATACCAACGGGTTGTACGGACGTAAAACTTTTATGCTCCCTTCGCATTTTACAGCAGGTCTTTTATTATTTAGTGAAAGGAGCAACGGTGACGTCATAAATCTCCGCTCCTGCGTGAACTTTCGCCTGTTATCTCGGCAAAGAAATTATGGAACTTTCAGGCTTCTCCTTAACAAAGTGTTTGGCGTTTTGACGTTACGGGTCACTAACAATTCTATCCAAATTAACGAGTATCTTGTTGTGCTTCTCCATGATAACTACAAACATTATATCAACTATCTCCGTTATTAGTGCAATCGTTTAACGTTTGTTATGGGTCCTTTGTTTCAAAAGGTCTTATAGGTTGACACCTCTGTTGAGTGTTCCCATCGCCAAACAGAACTGTTCATTGGGCAATTTAAACACACACCTAAAGTTTTCATCATATACCATGACGAATCATCACAGGTTTCATTATTCACCTACAGTTACAGATTCTGCTATGATTATCGCTTTATGTTTTAAACAAAGTAAAAAAAGAGTTCTCTTCATGTTTTCTTTTCGGGTTCAACCCGTGTCATCGAGTAGAAGATGTAGTACAAATGAAAATACAAAATTCATTCATTTATTTTAAAGCTTATATGTAAATGTGAACTCTCAAGAATTTCAGACACAAATCGAATTTAGTGACAGTAAAGAAACATTGGAACAACAAAATGTTGCCGTGTTCCTGTCTTAATATAATTCATTTATGTTGTATTAGAAGAGGTTGTGTGGGCTCAGTGACAAGCGCCGCATGTAATTAAATAACGTTCGACGTTGCCCTGAGCGAGCATACCTCTTTAAATCATAGATGAGAAAAATGTAATTGAAGATCAGCGGAATATATTGGATAGGAAATTGGTTGAACGTACGCTTTTTAAATTAAAAACTGTGTTCAAATTTTATTATATTTGTACGTTAATGAAAACGAATTTTATAATGCTGCAGTAGTGAGAACAGTTTTTATCTATTATTTTTAATTGAATATTAATGGCTGTATTAACTTGGATGCGGCGATGGAATTGATTTTTAGTAAGTTAAAGCCATATTTTTAGTTAAATTGATTGTAATTAAACGAATACTAACGAAACTTTGATACGTATAGAAAAAACAAGAAATTATTTTCGTCAAAATAGTACGACGAATTACGCAATTTAAGAAGTTGTGAATAAGTATTTTAAACAAAAATAGAAATGAAGACATTTTACAAGACAACATTTTGTTGACTATCGAATTTGTCTACGATTCATTGAGTAGTTTTTAGTATCTTATTTCCAATATTGTATCCTCGTAAAAGTTATCAGAAAAAATACGACGCCGTTAATTGTGGTGAAATATAACTTAAACCATAACTTGAGATACGTAGAACGTAACACATCGCCGCTGCCAACGCTTCCAGAGGCAACTACAATTAAATAGATAACATTAAATTAACGAATCCAACTCGTAAATATGCTCACTTTATTATCTATAAAAGTCACTAATTAATTAATTGAATAATGATTAAGTATTATCTTATGTGATGTTGGCCGTCAATTTGGGCCCATATTGATAATGAAAGGGCGATTAGATCGCGTAACTTACTCGTAAACGCTTAACATAAAACTATAGTATAATAACTTATATCAAGTTCAATAACATTTACACTTTTCTAATAGATTTGTATTTTTATAAGTTAAATTGCGGGTATGTGTTATAATATCGACTGTACGGATCTTACATCGACTGTACGGATCTTACATCGACTGTACAAACTCGTTACTATTTAACTCGTGTCTCCTCGTAGTATACTAAATCTCGAGCTGTGGCTGTGGCTGTGACGGTACTTAATGCACTCCACCTCTGCTGCGCAAGATAAGCTAACAAACCTCTTTAGCCAAACAAGAGGCGGCCAAACAATAAAGGCGACTTAAGCATCGTGAAATATGGCTGAGACGAGATACGATAACTCAGCGAGCTATGCGCCGGGGATGCTTCTTTTCCCCTAATTAGCCATTCAATTCTCGTAATCTTGTTTACTCGGCGAGGCGGCTCGCGCTGCCCAGGTGCGATAATGGCCGAGCTATTTGCATGCCGCCATATTGTTTCCCCATGTTCGGCCCGCAGCCTCCGATCCCGTCCGATGCGACCCCCCGTTGTTTTGGTCGGGCTTATTGGATCCGCTCGCGATTACTTTGTATTGATCCCGACGTCCATTATCTGCATTCGTTTATTTTGGTATCAGAGTAATGTTACCCGTTCATAGTCGTAAATCCTATCAGTCTTTATTTAGTGCCCAAGGCTCTGCTTTTTACGACTAAACTTCTCCATACATTTTAACAAGGTCAGCCTAATGACACGGTGTACATAAAGCTACTAAATAAAGTTACGTAAGCGAGCTTCGGCGAGGGTTTGTCAGCAATGATTTTAGTAATTTAATTTGACATTGTTATAATTTTTATATAATTCATATATTATAATAACGAAAATTCTAATAACTATTACAAATCTTAAATAAAACTATGTAACCTTTACGTAGTTCTTTTTAAAACGTTTATTGCATATAGGGGTCGTAATTGGAAGTTATGTGATAAGATGTTAACGTGGAGACGCATTTTTCCGAGAGGTAATAGCTTTACGGGAATTCTCGTATGTATAAAAGTCAAATGGAAATGTAACTTATCTTTAGTTCAGAATGGATATCACGGAGTTGTATAGAATCAGCACGTTCCAGGAGCTCATTGTAATCTCAAACAGTAAATTGAAGACGATCCCTGCACCGGTTTGATGTCGGGAAATCTTCTATAAATACATTACGGAACACGGTTTATTACTCTTCCGTCCTTATCCAATCCTATTAAGTATTTGTTCGAAAGCAGATTTACCTTAAACACATTATAAACAAGTCATTTTAAATTTTTCTTTAACAACAACTATGTTTATATGATATAACAGATTATAGTTAAACCTGGACATAATCTTCAGTGCTCCTAGTAGATGTTGTAAAAATATAATTCATTTAAGATTTATTATAGTGTTGCAGTAAAATTTGGATTAACGTTTTTTTGAGGTAAAACATTTTACAAATCCAGATCATAAATCCTTTATAATTTACCATCTCACATTTTCTGCAGTGCGATAGAAGAATCGTTAGGATATAAATTGAAATATATTTTTAAGATAGGTAGACGTCGAAGCCACCTATAAAACTGTTCCAGAGGATATGAATGTAATTTATGGTGCGTTACAATCCGAAAATCTGTGCAATTTAAATGGCGGCCACTGGCATTACATAGATTGCAGCCGCCTAATCTCGTATTATCAACGAACCTGTATAATTAGGGGTGACGACACAATGCTTGGCAACAAACACAATACGTTGACACAGACCACATGTCAATTTAATTTGACCCCCTAATTCAAGATGGCGGCCAACCCTCGTACAATGGGTATCGGCGCTGTCGATTTGACCGTGCCTATTACCTGGACTGGGTGTTCCACCATTACACTTAATTGACGTATTTAAGAGAAACATTACACGGGTTGCTGCGGAATGGCACTGATTTCAAATTCAATTATCTGATTTAAATGTATGTATTGTACTTTGTGTAAGACAGAAACACACGTAAACATGGAAATGTAACAAAGACTTCTATAAATGTCTACAAAACTTAAATTTTCGTTATTATATTTGTCTATCCATACACAAGATTTGTGTAATTCATATATCGCAACAAGTAGACTTTCCATAATGTATCAATATTCCAGATAAATTATGCAATTTAAATTAATCGCCCACATACGAAACACATACCGAAAAATAAATGAGAATAATAGCAAAAGAAATATATTATAATTATTATATGTTACTGAAAACCGAGTGTTTATTTTCACATTTTTGCCTATTGCATCGAAAAACTAACTAAAAAAGTAGTAAATTCTGTACATATACATACGAAAAAAGTGTGCATTTTGAAATATACTTTACCCATGTCGTGTTAAAAAGTTACAAATCGATAGTAGCAATTAAGTTCGAGTACGAAGGTGATGTCGTTAGGCGGAAGGCTTATCGGTAAAAGCGAATGTGTAAGCATTTCAAGCCACTTAGAGCATCAAGCGAATTTAAAAAATTGGATTGAGCGACTAAGCCAGTGTAATTATGATAATGTTATTGCAAATTTTTGCGGGCGAAGATTTCTTTTTTCAATCATTTACTACAGAAGGAGGTATTTTTTTTGGTTAAAATAACTTGTTCTAGACAATTAAAGCACTGATCCAATTACTGAGTATAAAGAGAAAAGACATTATATCAATAGCCAGTAGACGCTACTGTCGAGCATAGCCTTCCCTCCAGAATTTCCTCAAAGTGGACATCTTGTGGATATTCAGATTGACAGTACACTATGGTTCTGATAATCTCTAATCTAATTATCCTCTCACACCGAATTGAATAATATATAACAAATTTGAATTTTGATGGACCTCTAGATAAAGGTTTCATATAAGTTTTCTTATAGTTATAAAACATTTCAGTCGTTATTATTTTCTCTATTGCCCATAAAAATAATAGAACTGTTAGCTTTCCTCGATATCTGTTTTTTTAATAATTATCTTAAAAAAAAGATACACCAGCTAAACATTTTCCACAATATGTAACTTGGCGGTAAGTCTATGTGTAAAGTGGGTACTGCTAGTAAGTAGATACATTTACAATATGAGAGTCTAGTGTTTAATAAAGATTATATTAGATGGCACTTAAAAAGGAATAGAAAGATCACAACAAAATAAGCGACGTTAAAAAATAGAGAGCGCTTGATCCTAATTCACAGGTACTGCTGGGACCCTTCCCAAACGGAACGGTACCAAACAAAAACTCATTAAGTACTGGAGCTCAAAAGCTTTTTACTAACACATTGGGGTTACATAGCGAATGTGAAAGTAATTATAATCGAAATCTTCTTTATATGAAAAGAGGGCTTGAATGTTAGCAACAAACGTTTTTAACGAATATTTTAGAACTCTTTGACAATACATACTTTATTGTTGGTTACCATTGTTTAATACGAATAAATGTACTATTATAGGTACGTTATTACATTTAGTTTATAATTTCGTCGAATCGATTTGTATTGCTTTATAATATTTAACCAATTAATATTGCCATGCATAGAGATGATAATATCAGACACGTCTCCCCAAGCATCGCATTTTAAATTTATTACGTGTCAAATTTATATTATCTACGGATTTTGTATAGAAATATTAATAAATGAAAGTAGCGTGAACACATAACTTTTCACTGTAACATTTGCTTAATCTTACTGGACAAATATGTATAATAAAAATAGCGAAGGCTTTTTATGTGCGAGCATTATGGATATAATAGATATAGGATATAATAGAGCTGGTACAAGCCAATTGAACAGCTATCAGCTGTCTGTGACCCCGCGCCGTGATCAATTTGACACTGGACTATACATAGACGCCTGCTCAGCAATGAATTTTCGTAAACTATTTGTTAACCGACGGCACTACCTGTGCCTTGCATACTTATGCAAATGGGGTCTTGTAAATTGTTACTTTTGGAGCGATCTTAACAGTTACATGTCACTGCGTAGCACTTTTGAAGCGGTGGTAACTAATTTTATCGCCCATGTAACTCTCATTGAGACGAAAATAAAAGTAAACAACAATAAAGACGTCGAAGTAATCTACTCAGATTTTATAGGTAAATAGTCGTAAAAATTTTACTGCTCCTCGCATACGTACGTTTGTATATGCAACGCGTCGATTATGATAAAACGTAGGAACGTTTCGTTTTCTCTGGAGACTCGTTACCTACCACAGACGATATTCAGCACCCAAGTGTCTGTGCTTTTGATATTAAAAATAATTAATATTTGTTAAAAATTTTCAGTAAACTCCACAATTTACAATTGTGACGTTTACTCAAAAATTCTGGTATCGGAGGGAAATTTTGTAAAAAGATATCCTGTCTTTTTAGTAGAAGTCAGGGTTACCTGGAGATTTTACTAACTAAACTACTACCTCGTCGTCGTGAAAGTTCAGGAATTCGCGATATCTCTATTCGGACTTAAAACGGCGGACTCTCTATTGCTATTCTATAACATAAACAGATTTAACGTGTATAATTTTAGACCTCTTGATTAGATATTAAAATGAGTAGATAGTTATTTTTTTTAGTTTGACTTAAAAAAAAAAACCATTCAGTAGGTACTAATTACGTACAATGTCGAATAGGTATCGAAGTTTTATAGTCAACATGTTACATAAAGCTATTTAAGGAAATTTAATAAATAGCTTATAGACTCTTATAATTGAAGCGCCGAAATCGTTAAAGTAGCAATAAATTTATAAAATCATAATACCTTTTTGACGGCACATACGTTTCACCCTCAAGCTGATTACGCATATTTACGTGAGGATTCCAAGTGGAAATGAGCACAGCTGCGAAAATAAGTTCGGTAATAAGAAATCAATGAGGAAAAATATAGATAGTCTAGCAATAAAAGTAAATGTCGGTATATAAATATTATATATGAGTTATTTCATCAATAAATGTCAATTTTGAATAGCAATTTCATTTTATTAGGTTATAAGTTGAGATACGCGTTTACGATCGCTTTAAAAAGTTATTTGTATTCCAAGAATAGCATAAAGCAAAATAAACTCGTACGCATATACGTTTTCTAAAATAAAAAGGGTTCAAAGTTAGAGTTGTGACTAGAACTTTAATAATATTTTAAAGTGTTTATAAGAAAACATCTATCATTGCGCTTAATATTTGAAAGTTAGCAATTAATAACATATAACAAAGGAAAGTGGACGGATAGTAATACGTCTGCAATGAACAATGTAGTGATAAGATATTTTCATAACACCACTAAATACAATACCTTCTAAATTGGGATATAGACAGTACATGAACTTTGCAACTTTGCTTTGACAACAAAGTCCTGCTAATAAATAAAAAAAGTATTATTTGAAAACAAAAAACACAACTGAGAAGAAAATTCACAGGTACTGCTGCTGCATTTAGCGTATCCTTTTAGGAGATCCTTATAAGTCGATCGGTTGTATGAGGTATGTGTATATGGATGGTTATATGATATGGTAAGCGGTATGTTCTAAGAGTAGTATCCACTGCATATTTTCGCAACAGCAACACAATGGCGTCTATTTTCAAATTAAGAGCGCGGGAGCCCGTCAATGGACGCGAACGATATTAAATTGGTTCAATTGCTTTGCCGGGCTTCGTTCTGCGACTCCTCGGGGATACGTCCCCGCCGCCGCGACGCGACACGCTAGACGACGTCTCCTCTACACTTTCATGTATTCCCAGCTCATCTATTTTTTTGAAATTCGATGTAATTCTGATTACCTACACTGAAGTCAATATTTATTGTAATATCTATACATTTTTATTAAAAAGACAATGTTCTTTTTCATGGTTTTTATTATTTATAGAGAATTAATTTCTCGTTCAATTTCCTCAGTATAGTTCTAACAATTGTAATACAGTGTGTAAAGTACGAGCGTATGTATATTTATCCGTTATTACCTGTTCACCATATTTTTTTATAATTTAGAATAGTCAGTGCAACTGAAGAGTTTATTTTTTAAGCTTTAAATATATAAATAAATTTTTACGTTAACTATTTTTATAGTAAAAATAGTTGTATTGGTAAAGTAATTCTGATCGTAACAAGACCTTCAAGGGCAATATGAGGTTATCGAATTTCGCTAATTAATTTAAGTACTTAAGTTTAGTCCGGAGTCTATAAAGCTAATATATAAACTAACGATACTAGTCAATTATTTTACCGTATCATCGTGCGATAATCGAACTGTTCCCTGGTAAAGCGATCCAATAGATAATTACAATAGCAAACCAAAAATTACATGCGACATTTAACAGCGGGACCCTATTACGCATCACAAAGTTGGGACGGCCGGTCGATCTACGATCTTTGCCGGACAGAGGATTAACTCGGAACACAATGAGGGTCTCTAGAGGAGAGGAGTGGGGAGTGGATGTATTAATAATGGGCGCTGTAGTGAATGGAGCACTTACACGCTCCAGCGGGAGCTGAATGTGTGACTATCACGTCGAGCAAATCGAATCGAAGCGGTTGGTTCCGCACGCTACAGATTTACCGTTTGGCGGTAAACCTTCTAAGAGGGCACCCGAAAATCGAATAACGACTTCTATGATACCCTAATTAATATTAAAGTGATCCTCTACCAAAAATAATAAAGTAAATCCATACTATATTATCCAAACTACATTAATACATAATTGCAATGCTTATATGTATATAGTAGTAATAGCGGAATGATATTTTAAATTCGAATTGATCAATAAAAGCTTATGTATTCAAACGTAAACAAATAAAGTGCGATCATGAAACAATGATTACCCGTAATGACACTAAATTATCCTGACGTCTGGAGACAGGGTATTGCTGTCGTATGAAAATCACTGCACTTTGCGGGGTGGTACTCCCGCCGATAATGGTAGCAATTACGAGTGCCTCGGCTTTAAGTCGTTTGTTTTTAACGACAATCTACGGTCACTGACTGACATTTCATGCATTTCTATTCCTCTTGGTATTGCTTCTCTAAATGTTACGACAGCAATATATTTGAGCGCAATTTAGACTTTAAATCAACAAATATGTTTTCGCAAACTACAGCACATTCTTGTTTCATAATATACATAGTTATAGAATAATTAAAATTGATATATTATATTAATATTGTTAACGCGCGTTAATGATTATTCATAAAGCTTAAACATTTTTATAATAAATGTAGTAAAAAAATGCTTTAAATATTCATTAGAAAATTGACAGTTGCTCACTTCATATTTCAAAACCATTCGTCTTAAAGAAAATGTAAGCCGACAAACAAAGAGGACGGGAAATTTTTAGGTCGTCTGACTCAAAACGTCAGCTGAGCATTTGTAAGGTATCGAAGTAATCAAAAATAAAAAGCAAGATGTGGCGACGTGTTTCTATCAAGTTTTTTTCAGATGTTTTTTTGCACCAGCCCGGAGAAATTTGTTAGTAGCGCTGCATGTTTCTTGGCCAACCTTTAGACTCATGTTCCCAAAGGCAATGAAAAATGTGTAATATTTATAACGTACGCGAGGTCTATGAGAATATGAAATTTGTTTGCACGTGTTACGACAAATATTCTGCATTTTCGTTCAAGCTTGCTCTGTTTGTTGTAAAAGTAGAAAGTTGACGTGGAAACGAAAAGTTCCATTGAAAGTCAATTTTCGAAGTTGTTCGTTCGTTGAAGAACGCGGGGAGCATCTTGAGTCGCGGAATGCTCGCGCCCTTTGCATACAAGAGACAGTCGCACGTGATGCTGAATGCCAACTCCAGAGCTATTTTGAATAATAAGAAAAGTGGAGACAGATGAGCTCCTAACACCGTAAGAGTAATTTGATTTAAGTACTCATTTATACCTATAAATTTAATAAAGATCTGTTTGTATTAGTCAATGTGAGCTTCAATAAATGTTTGATGAAAAAGTGGAATATATTCTGGTGTTAACTTTATGAAAATTACTGGAAATTATAAAAATCTCTTTTTGTTACCATCAATTTTAAATTCTGGTAGAAATTTTATTAGAATTCTCATATATCAAAAAGGTAATTACCTGACCTTATATCAAAAAGCTATTACGTATTAGACTTCAGGTCTTACAAGACGAGAGGAGCTTCGATGTTTTATATTCTTTTCACAATTAATTATAAAGCGTATAAAATTTATTTTTATGTATTAACTTAATTAAAATGTTCATTACGAAGCACCGATAGCCTAATGGATTAGGGTTCGTTCTGAGAAATTAAGGTTATAAGGTCAAATACACCCGACCCTTATCGCGAAACATCTTCAAGCTGAAAAGTCTGTAAGTTGATGTGATTAACAATATTGTTTATAAAGCTTCTAGCATTTGAATTGTTGTTAAGAAAAATTGTTGTGGGGAATGTAATATATATGAAGTATATTCTATACTCATACATTTACACACCCACCAAAAATGAAATAACCAACATTTCAACCCATTGTGTTTTGCGGAAAATTCTGCTTTTTCTTTTATTTAGTTGTTTGTCTGCATTGTGATATAATATTGTTTGTACGCTTGTATTTCTTTAATTAAATAGTCCTGTAAGCAATGAACGTTATACTTTAGATTATCCATTATTGTATACTTTGTCAATAGTAAATTTATTAATACATATAAAACATTGTCGTATAATAATAAAAACTAGTTTAAATAACCTTCTGCTATATTTTCAGTTAGAACACTAAATATAAAGCACCTAATTTTTATTTTAACTTTATTATGAAGCTTGCTTAACAACAACACATTTGTAAAATATTTTCAAGTACCTTTAAAACGTAATGTTTGTACATTTTCATCAAATTTGGCGGAAAAAATAAATAGTAATTAATTCAACTCAGGGATTGAAACAAACGGATACTGCTGTTCTATTAATGCATGTTTAAGGTTCGGACAGCATCATGAAGATGTTAAAAGTTTATGTTTATTATCATTATCATGGAGGTCCTTGTTTCTTATAAGACCTTATTTTGACGTTTTCCTAAATATTATAAAAATATATGTATAAACGTGACAACTTTATGACCTTCTCAGTGCGACCTTATGCGACTCCAACCAAACTTTTTGATATTAAAACACAAGGGCATATTGAAATTTAAATTCCATCGAAACATGAAATGTAAATATAAATATTACATTTTAAAATCAATCTCTAAGTTTAAAATATTTACCTCTTGTGTATTTTATGCCGAAAGCTAAATTTGTGAAAAACAAAGTGAAACATAGAAGACGAATATTTAGTGTTGTTCCCTGATCATACATTTACTTAACTACAATATTAATTACGGTTTTTATTTAAATCCATTATTTCAATTAATAGCTATTTGCAGACATTGACATTTTAAACTAAGCTTATTTATTATGTTAACTAATCACATATTTATTCATTTATACTTATTATTACAAAGATACGTAAACAAAGTTTATTTCTTCTTATTGAAAACACATTGCCTTATTTAATAAACGTAGAAGAAAATTATGATATTGTTTCTTTTAATTGTTTGTAACCTAGTGGTTTGAACGCCCGCCTTCCACTTTGGAGGTACCGAGTTTGAATCCGGCCAGCACCAATGAATTTTTCAATTTATGTGCAGTTAGTATTACACCAACTAAAATCACGTGCTTTGACGGTGAAGGAAAACATCGTGAGGAAACCTGCATATCTATGTCATGATCATCCGTGGTCAAGCTAGTATGTGAAATGGAAAAGGCAATGGAAAACCACTCCATTATAACTGCCAAGTAAGTCGACGTGTGTTCCATCACACACGATGACCACGACCCTCAGCCATGAGGAAACACAACTTAGAAGAAGAAGATCTAATTCTCTATGTTACTCTAAAACGAGAAACCATAGCTAGTGAAAACATAAATGCACATATTAAATTAACATATGTTGAATTTTTTTAACTAATTATATATTGAAAGCACAGGCGTTGACCATAATTAACGCTGTACACTTTTAAGGCTTATAAAGGATGCGCAGGTCACAGAGGCCAGGTGTGAGACGCGTGCGCTTCCGTTTCCGTAACTCGCGGCTCGTGTCCCCCGCGCGATGGACAGGTGGACGGTATTGATTAATGGTTGCTTGTCGAGAATCACATCGTGTTATAACGTGAATAACATTGTAAATGGTTACAAATTCTTTATCAGTCACAAAGAATAACCTATGGGAATATTTCAATTTGTTATAAGTTGTAAAAATCTTCATTTACATATAAGTTTTAAGTAAGAAATCAAGCCCGTAAAATTGTAATATATTAAAATCGCCTTCATTCTTCCCACGTGAGAGAAGTTACAGAAGAGAGAATTTTAGCTTCATTGGACATTTTGTAGAAATTTCCAATTCCGAACTCGCCTGATGACAAAAAGCATCCTTGGACATATGATTAGTAAATTTTAAAGAATTTAAATTTTTGTAAACTTCTCAGTCTTTTTACATTTAAAAAACATAACATGATAAAATACAATAACAAAAGGTTTTGCGTGTTCAAATCTTGAACGTACACAGTATTCTGTGCAACAAAGGTAAGTGACCTGATAAGAATCTGTCTGCCTTTAATCCTTAAGACAAAGAATAATGTTTTATCATGAGTCTGAAATATAACATTTGTTTACAAGTGATAAACAAGTTTTGTATTCTTTTACAAGAAGCCTATGTGTGTGTATTATAAGTCAACGTGTGCATAAATTGAGCCCTCCGTATGCTTCAAACACTCCCTTTTGCTTTTTACATTACCATCTTGATTATACATGCATGAATTGCCGACTCCGGTAATGTTATGGATGGGGATGTAAAACTGATTTTGTTTTTCCTCATTTGGACATGACGAGTTTACGATCATGATTACATTACAAGTCAACGGGATTTATAAAAACTTCTATTATTTTTAATTATAATTACTAAAGAAATATCAAGTATCAAATCAATTATAAATCTGTAGTATTTAAAAATGTTTTTTGTGAAGATATGTACAAAACTTAAAGACATTTATTTTAAATTATGGCTAGTAGGTCATGCTATGTCGTATATCTTCTTACTTAAGTTATAATTATTATAAGAGAAATATATGCTGTAAAAAAATCCAGAGTTTTTAGGAGTATTTATATATTTACACACAAAAAATACTAACTTTTATACATACAAACTTTTATACGATTATCATTTTACAATGAACTTTTGCTCCTATTCAAAACTATTCAGCACTTTGCGAAACATAGTAATGTTTGTTTGTACACGATTTTTACGGGATTAATAAACGCTTCTTTCTGCCTATGATCAAAAATGTCAACATAAACCGAGAGAGAGAAATTAAAAGAAGACCTACTGTCAAAAAATAAATAATTCATACTCAATAGGTGCATATACTCATATATTAAAAATGTAAACCGGCTATTGAGTACATACTAAACAACAAAAACCTTTGAGACCAAAGTTACACTGTTAAACATAAAACCTTATAGTTTAAAAATTAAGGAGCAAACTGTGCAAACAAAGTAAAACGTATTGCTTAACAAAACAAATTAAAGTAAGGAACACTGTGGGCTTCCTATTATGAGAAAAGTTAAAAGTAGCGGCGCAGACAAAGTACAAAATAATTTAATAATAGCTGTGAGCTTTAGTTGAAAATTTCCAACTGGCTCTTTATGGTATGAAAATAATAAACCGTTGGATGCGCGTCTTGGAAATACACGTCGTTACTCACGGAAGGGAGAACAAGAACAAAATTTCCGCCGGCCGCCATCGCTGCGAGTCCGTCCGTATGTGTATTGTTGCAATTTCAAAAATTCCCATTATCGTGGAGCGTGAATAGGAGAGAAATAAGGAGAGCCGGACAATGGGAGCTATGGACAGTGCAGTGCAGTGCAGTTAGTGGCCGGTCTCCAGGCAACCTCTCGCAACAGTGCTTTCCACGGCGACTTCGGCTCAAAACATAAACGTATATGTAGTTATTATATACACGCTGTATCATGTCCCAGGGACGCTGCTCCCGTGTTATTATCGCTGTCTTGTTTATGACTGAGTCGTAAAATCGCGAGATAATGAAGATCCGACTGGAATGCTTCCCATTCAATAATGTCGGGAATATTTGACGTTATGTTGTGTAGGTATTATTGGGCCGTAGTAATGTGCACGTGTTTGATGAAGATATTTTCCTCAATGTAAACGGTTTACTAAATAATTATATGATATTTAGCGCTTTATAAAGTAATCTTTACTAATTGTTTGGTTTCCGTATCATACTGTTTGTTTGAACTACACTCCCGGACACATCTATCAGCCCACCTAGTGTTTAAAAGTTTTAACGGTGCCTAGCTAAAAATAAATGTTAGCTGGAGCAATAAGATTTAATGCAGTTTTAAAGCTGATTTTTTGGTCAACCTTTATGTATGTGTATGCTAGGTGGGCCGATAGATGTGTCCGGGAGTGTATATTTAAAAAGTGGTAATTTATGTTATCTTTAACTTTGAAAGCACAGGTGTCTAGTTTTTTATGTACATACCTATATAAATAATTGTTATTAGATAAAAAGATATGAAACACATGAAACTTGAATTTTGGCGTATGATTAACGTCTATGTTGTTCATTACAAAATTATGTCGTCACTTAATTTCAATAATATTATTATGAGGGTTATTATAGCGTAATGGACGGGTTTCGCTTCATCATCATTTCAGCTTGACGATGTTTACTGCTGAACGTAAGCCATCCCCCTCCCCTCACCCCAATTGGGGGCATTTACCGTATTCTCCACTGTTGGCATGCATATTGGCTAGCGTAGTATAATCGTGAAGAACCTAGAAAAAGCCACTACCTATGCAGGAATCACTTCCTCTTAGTCGTCTTTTACAGCACGACGAGAGCAAAGTGGCGGTGGTGTTAGTCTAGTCCGCTTTCCGTTTGAAGTCTTCGGTTATTCTTTGTTTGTTTATTATTACCAAACCGATAGTTACCTGATAACGAACGGTGACGAAGTTTAGACGATAAAGCGTACTGGTCTAGAAGTAGTTTATTCCGTCTTAATGGATGCCTCATACTCATACTCCTACATAATATTGGGATGGAAATACTGATGCCGGCAGGCTATTCTAATCCTCCGCTGTTTGTATTATGAAGGGCGAAGCGAAAAGCTTTGTTATAACGCGTGGATGTTTCTATGTATTACAAAAGTGTAAAGGAGATTTAAGGTTAAATAGAAATACATTCATGCTTTTGTACACATATCCTAATATTACGCACACAAATTATTGTATAATTTTTAAGTAATGCATGGAGGCGTGTGGTCGAATAAAATTAGTGTCACACTTAACGCTACCGATGTGTAGGGTACATTGTCCGTTCACATACCGGAACAATATTTCACACAGCCCGTTGGCAAGTATGTACATCACTTAACCGGACACAATGCTACACGTACGATTTATCGTGTACACCGCGCCTGATAAAGCGTAGACAATAGTGTATCAGATGGCGCTGCGATCGGCTGCTACACGTGTATGCTTTTAGCTCTAGACTTCGACACCCAATTACGTGTACCCCGTCGCTCGCATCGTTCATCGCGGCCAAACGAGCATCCGTTTTTTTATTACACGCATTGGACAACCGAAAAAAATTAGACGCGACACGGTATAGTAAATCGGCCCCTTTCCACTAGCTGATGCCCAGCAATTAAGGTCACTTAAAAAGTTCTACGTTATCAATTGCCGTAGACAATAAGTCGGGAGGAACTCAACGGAATTATATTTTTGTATTAAAGGCAGATGGAAGGTACGCGTACTTTGTTTTTATTTATTTAAACCTTAGTTTAGAGTATACAAGAAAAAACAACAGTAGAAATAGATAAACGCAGAGGCAGACATAATGCCACAAGGCATTCTCTCCCGGAATCGTTTAGGTTGTGCGGAGGATAAAACAATATACTCTGTGCAAAAAACTAAGAAAAATTTATTGTACAACAAATACAGACATGAACAAAAATTTATTTTTATAATTATAATTTTTAAGTTTCAAAGAATAATTTTGTATTAATCAATGTTTGAGTGTTGATTGATTAATCAATAAAAGTAAAACATATAAAATACAAAGTAGAACATAAAAGATTTCTATGGACTCGCTCTGTACAAGGAGAAACACAAAACTTTGTAAAATACATCAGGTCCTTCTTATACATTGATTATAAATTAATATTGTGTAAAAAGAAAAAAATTAACTATTATATTTTATAATTTGGTTTTATTAGTATTTTAAAACATTTTAAGTTCTTTGTAAGATTTTCATAATAAGTATAATTTTATTAAATATTTTATTCAGTTACCGACTGGCATGTTAGATATATTTTAATCGTAGTCAAATATTTTAAGCTTGAGTTAGTTGAAAGAGAAGCTACAATGCTAATTAATATATATATTAAAAAATCAAACAAATCTGTCTTGATTAAACGAAATAACATTTCCACTTTAAGTATTAATTATGTACTAAGACTTGGTTACCGTAAAGACGTGATTAATATTCATAGCCGGTAAATAGGCTGCGATGAACAAGAAACTTCATATATCTTCAACATATTAATAAAAGTTTAGTGTAAATAAAATGTTGTTTGTGATAATTATATACGCTAGAACTAATTTTTGACAAATGATAATATTATTGTTAAACTTTAATCGCCGGTTAAATTGAAGTTGAACTCAAACTGAAGATTTTTTTTCATGTTTTTTAACAACGTTTGTTCAAAAGGTAAACCTATTACAGAAGTGTTTTTTACGTATTTTATTTAGTTGTATTAACTGTTAAATTTAGTGTACTTTATTTAAATTTCTTAGGCTCGATATCGTTACTAAAATCTATTTTTGTATAGGCAGAACAGATATAAACCAAATAACATATGCAATACCCATGGATCCAATCAAAATGGATGTCTTAATCAATTTTCCATTAGTAATAACCTGGATATTAATGTTGTACGTAAAGATTGATAAACATGTATTCGTTGATGTATTATTTATATTTTATATTCAAGGTTTTCGTTTGATAATTAAAGGCTTTCTATATGTCAAAAACAAACAGCGTATGCTCGGATTTATTACGTAGGCCATTTGTAATGAACGCTTTGAATCCCGCGTTAACAGTTATCTTTCCAATTACGCCACTGCGTGTAACTAATTGTGTCATTTATAATAACAAAACCTTAACAGCCGTCGCTTGTCGCGTATTCATCGGTGGGGGGAGGATGGGTGTGAGTTAATTGTACGAAGGAATTCATAAAAGCTATAAAACTCGCATTGTGACATAAAAGGTGATGTTCAAATAAAAAAGTAGGGTACGAAGGGCCCCGTGCCGCGAAGCGCCGTCGACGTCATTAAGCATCAAGCATCGCCTTCGCTGCTGCTTCCATTTTTCACGCGTCAATGGACACATCTCAAACTACGAGCTGGATATGAAATCTGATGTGCACGCTAGTACCTGTAATGGTGGAGAGATAATGGTTTCGAGTCGCTTGTTTTACTTTGCACTCTTTACATATGTTTTACTCCGCGAATTTCCTATATACCGTTCCGTATGGAAAAATATTAGATACTAAGAAAAATCTAAACGTATAATTCAGATTTTTTTCTGACACCACAAAAAGTATAACAAGTGTTGCGTTAAGTAGTATATACAATAGTTTAATATTCACATTCGCATAACAATGTTTAAAGTTCGAAGGTTAGGATGATATACACTACACCAAATTGTTCATCGCTTTGTGACACGATTTCTTAAGTCTCGTTATATCAGTAATTTCACTAACTACCTTTTAAATATACTGCAGTATAATTTGTTCGATACTGTGGGACGGCAGACTGGTGCTTCGGTGGCACTTACCTTCTCCGGCAACAGAGAACTACCAGTGAAAAGCGTCTCATCACATTGAATGCGAAGTAAATAATTTGACTAATTATCGCGAATAATAACGGTACGAATAACGCTTAATTCTAATACAATTATTGTCTTGTTAGCATTTTTAGATTCTGAGCAAAAGTCACGCGTTTCAATTATGCACCCTTGTTTTAATGCTGTAGCCTCTACAAGTGGTATGTTTTTTAAGCAGAACAGTGCTCCACATAAAGTAGTACTCATAATATTTTTAATAGGATTCTATACATATAACTTTGCGCAAAAATCTAATTGAATTGATATTGGCACAACCAGTTTCAGTAGATTTTTGAGATTTTATTAAATGTCTGCCGAGGAGTTTATTAGAAGTCTAAGAATTTCTTGACTTTAAAAAAATTTTGAGCTCATATCTGAACAATATTTGGCTTAGGCCTGTTGTGTTTACATCTAGGCAAAATCCTGTTAAAGATTTGAGAAAAACTTTTTTACATACAATCATAATAAATAAAGCTCAGTGATTATTCCTACTGCTGGGACTCATAGTATTATTACATAATACTAATTAGCGGGAGACTATTAATTTATATTAAAGTTAATATACAAATATAATAAAGTCGTTATCGTAAATGTTTAACGCTTCGAGGTCAAAAGCTCGCGAGAAGTTTAATCTATATTCATTATAGCGATATTTATTCACACTGTTTGCATTTATTTGTATTTTTAAATACGCCATAACGGCATATTTAAAAATAAAGGGTTGTTTTCTATTGTGTCGAAAACAATTATAGGTTTTCATCTTCATTATCATTTCAGTCTATTGCTATCCACTGCTGTATATAGGCTACCCCAACGATTTTTAGTGCGACCGATTCGATGCCACTTGACCTTTCGATCTTCACCGTAAATACATATAATTTTAATTAGAATAAATATCTCAAGTATAGCTGTTATAATTGTAATATATAAATTTATAGTTATTTATAAAACAGAGACTTAACATAAAACACCGCGTGCAGGCACAATATTTTGCAATTAATTTTGTTTTATGGCGTAAAAAATAATAGGCAACTCGACGCCGCAGCTTTCCCCTTGTGACATATATCGAGGCGGCATCATGTGTCACAATGCCGATAGACATCAGTTCCCGTCGCGGCGTAATGCTGAAGTGATTTTTATTACATTCGATTCGGTTGCTTTGTTCATGTTGTACGGCCTCGCCTTCTGCGGCGGTAACTCTCAGCAGACACCGCAACGCGTCACGGAAGTATTGTGGAATATTATTGAAATATTACAGCAATACGTACCAGTTGTGAAATTGTCATACATTTGTCGTTTGTCTCGTTTTATCATATCACATAAGCAAGAGGTAGAACCTTAATGATGTTTACTTATTAATAATGAAATAATTAGAAAATCAAAGTAGTCTTAGTCAGTTTGGTAAAATTTGTTTATTTATTTTTTAAATGTTGAATTCGTCAAACGGAGCCAGTCATAATATAAATATTTCTTTGATAATGTGTTAATTTTTATTATACTCAATACTATAATATGCCATTATATTAATCTTTAAAGAAGATAAAGCTACGGTTTAATTTTCTATCAAATTATTTCCTTTTATAATCTATTGATGATATAATTTACGAAGTTTATAGCAATTTCTACTAATATAAGTAGAGTAGTTTTTTAGTTTTAGCAGTTTTTAAGTTACGTTGTTACGTTAGGTTGTTATACTGTTATAAATACTTTTGTCCAGTTATTGACAGGTTTGTATAAGTTATAATTTTCTTACAAGTTATAAATGATGAACGATTACGTTGGGCGTATGTTCTACATGTACAGGGTGCAGCTGCGGATGTTAATCAAACCGGGCCAGTTCGATAAGGTTTCAGTGCAGAACCAGCCTTATGTCGCTCCAGCACGCGACTGCAGTACGCGACCAGATACCCAATATCTACGCATGACTTCATCAAGCATATGGTTCTTAAAATATAATGCTCCCAATTCATATGCATAGAAGAAAGCCACGAAACGACTACGAAAGACAACATCCTCAATTCCCTCCGTACAATAACTGTTTGCAGTGGTGATACGTGGAATCGTAATTATCATACAATGTATAGAAATATCCTTCCTCACAAATTTATCGTTATGCGCGATGTGAATGTTTTGGGTATAGTTTGAATGGAAGGCATGTCTGAAAGTGGCAGCTGAATATAAAGGAATGGAGAACGGTGTACCTCGCGATAGGCACTCTGTGCCGGCTTGTAATTTTAGATATCGAACCTCCGAACCTCCACCCCTTACCTCCTCGCTGTCGAATCCCGCAGTTCTTCCCGTCTGACTACAGATTAAAGTGAAAACATAATACTCTGTTATATTTAGCATGACCGTATGCCTAACTTTACACATTTTCCTCTTATTATCTCTGCAATTAACGAATAATAAAGATTTAAATCTTGCTACCTTTATTTTGTTTCTCAGTAAAATCTTAACTCTTTGGACTCGGCAACGTTAATTTTATTATTTGAGAGCAGGCAATTCTTTTTCTTTATCCCGTGTATACTATTATTAGAATTTTTAAGATTACTTTTAAGAATCATTACATAAATACATTAATATATAAATATTCATATTAGTTAATTAAAACATAAATTAAAGTTCGGGAAATTTAATATCAAAGACAATTTAAAAAGATTATCAACAGTTCTATTAAAAAAATGAATGTAAAATAATGATGTTTACAAAAGAAAGCAAATACAAACAGAAAGTTGTCTGTAGTCTTTGCCTTTTAATGCTCGCAAAGTGCTGAGATCAAAGCATCCTATGCAATATATTAAAGTTTTATTCGATGCTGCGCGGCCGCTCCTACTGGCAATTTCCTTTTCAATTACGTCTACTTGAAATAAAAAAAATACAATTTTTATTTGTGCCGTGGTAATTAAAAAGGGATTCTGTAATGAAAAGGTATACCGCCAGTTCCGGGCGCTTCTCTCAATTTCGCTTCCGTTTGTTTGTTTCGCGAGGGCCACGCCTTCGGGGCCTGAAGCAAAGGGTTGTCGATGTAAGCCGTGTTATAAGTATTTTGCTTAATATTTAATGTTTCATAATAATTGCTACAACGCCGCTACAACGCCGAGTTTAAATCGATTAGTGTTCTTCTATTATTTGTTATACTAACTTCGATGCTCCATACCACTTGCCATAGATTTATTACATGTGAATATTTACTTTTTATTTTTCTAAGTACTACAATGACTATAAAAAATAAACTTTTTAAAATTTTATATCTCGTAATTCCTACTTTTTTAATTGTTTAAATATATTGAATGGTCAAAAGTACTCATTTTTTATGTTGCAAATGATTATGGTATATAAAAAGGCTTATGAAAATATAACATACTTTAAATTTGCGTCATTACGAAATTCAAATTATTAAAAATTCCTATAGTTATTTATGTATATGAGTTCAGTGCAAGTTTATCACGTGATTCGTATTATATAAAATATACTTCTGGCAACTGAAAACTTATTGCAAAGTACTAGATGTTATATTACATGCTGTCTTAATTCATTATTCTGTTTAGTAATTAAAATACCAGGATAATTTGAATATTAAATGCTTATAATATAAAAAAAAATACGAGACACGAGCAGTTCGTTTACTTTATGTCAAAAAGTACGCCCTACATATAATAAGGACAAAATATGAATGAAGAATAGAGATTATAAATAATATATTCTAGTACAATGGCGCGCTACACCAATGAGTGAATAATTTTACAGGCTACACAGCACTCTTGAAACCGGAACAGTACACACAGTTTACATCCACTTAGACAGCTACTAGCAAAGTAGGCCTACAACCAGGAAAATGAAATAATTTATAAAATAGACAAATATTAACTAAAGAAGTATGTTCTTATTTAACGTATTGTTGATATTGAATCATTATAAATATAGCACAGTTCGCATAACAGCTAATTTTACAAAAAAAAAGAAGTCGACTACAAAGGAGAATACTTAGAACCTAATCCTGATTTGTAAATATAGTAGTGAGTGAGGGCTGACGACAAAGGCTTCGTAATCAGACGGAAGTGCGACCGATTGGCGCTGCGCTGCGTCGTCTTCCTGCGCCCCGGGTAACACTGTTTCTGTATAAGTTCTGTTCTGTATTGTCGCTACTTTGCACTCGATTTCCAAGTATTGCTTCATTTCCAGGATACATTGATGCTCCTTTATAGAAATTGCAAACTACTTTGCTATTAACAGAAGAACAACTTCATTCTTCTTATGAACATTGTGATTAATTAAAACTTATGAGAAACCAAAATGAAATGTTATTTATACAAAGATGTAAGTCATTTATATATTACGCGTAATCACATAATTAATGACGCAAAATTAGAACGAGGCTTGTTTAAACTATTATACGTAAATATATGATCGGTATAGAGCAGACAGAATTGATCCTTATGGTTAATCATTTGGTATAAAAACGAGGGTTGCAGAGAAAATTTCACTACACTTCTATATAATAACAATATAACAAAAATTTCAAGGAGTAGATCTTTCATTTATTGTTATTTAAGTTGATATCTTTGACATTTAAAAAGCAAAAGCATTCCTTTGAACTAAAAGCTCCTTAACTTCTAAATGCAATTTTTCATCATAAATTTGATTCTGTCATTTAATGTCATCGATAGAAAAGAAATTGGAAAAAAAGTAATAAAATTGAGCTTTTAAATTTTTGTACAAGAGTTATACAACGTAGTAATATATTATTTGTTACGTTTGAATATGGTGGATATTGTAGTTATTATTATGTTAAATATATTTTATGCTTGTAAATATCTGCAGGAAGGACTGTGACAATGAGACATATCTTAATACATTAGGTGTGATATTGGATTATTACCTATTAATGTAAATATCCCAGATAGTAACATTTTATCATGCTAAAGAGGTTTTATTGGACTTCTAATAAGTGTAAAGTTTGGCTTTACGTACATTATAAAATACGGTATTTAACATAAAAAAACTAGGATGTATAGGTTAATATTATTACGTATATTAACTATACTATATAACTGACTTTAACATCTACGAAAGATGCTGAAAACACAGTTAGTTGATTGGTTAGAAACACTTCCGTGATGCGACATCTGTATGATATTACTACAGAATATTAAGGAAGGCTTTTGTCACTACGCTGATGCTTCTTACCACAATATTATTCACTAAAGATTTATTTATATATTTCATAATGTTAAAATACTAATTGTTACTGTTGTAAATGTAACGGATATGTAAATACGTAGCGATATGGATCTACGGGACGCGTCATTAGCTGCGTATTTCAATGTAATCTCATTCCAAATCTCGCTACCAGATTGTCAAAGGGGAACGAATTTATGCTGTAGAATTTTTTCCTTAATTCATTTTAAGGTTTATCTTCTATTTGATATAACTGAAAATTAATTGAATTGTCATAAAGTAATAAATACTAAAGCTCTAAACGTGCTGATATTTTAAGAGCTCTTGAATTTAAAGTTTTCTATTTTACCACTCTCTGCAATAGTCTTTTCTAATTTTACAATCATTTATATTTTACATGGTTATATGTAATGCTAAACCGATACATTACAAAACGATTTAACATTTCTAATTTAAAATAAAAAAATATGCTACTTAATTTATATTTTGTAAATTATGGTTTGATATAATTACATTAAAGTAAATTAAAGTTTTTTTTTTAAATCAAATACTATCTAAAATAATTAGTGACACTTGTAATAGAAAAAGATTAACGTCCTAATTTTTAGTTAAAAAGACTTTTACTGAATATTTATCATAATAAACCACAAATATTGATGTTAAATTCAAAGCTTGTCCCACAAATACATTTATATCACTTCGTTGTCATAATAGAGTAAAAGAGTACTTTCCTAATCCTGGAATAAATACAATTTCGTTAATTATTTCTCGGGTATTTCTACGCCTTCAAGTAACCTAATATTTTATTTATAGTATATTATGATAATACGCGGCACACGAACTCATGAATAACATGCCAGTAGTAAAAGATTCGTATATTTCCCAACGTCGGTACTGTCGCGTCCCGATTTAATATTAATGCGGGATACGTAGACGTTACGGATAATGAAAGTTACATTATAGCCAACTCGATGAGATTCATAATCTGTTAAAATAATCTGGCTTTCTAAATCCATATCGGCAAACGTTATTGCAAACTATTTCAACTTTTCTGTTTGTAATTTCGGTTTAAATCTGACAAAGACTAAGATCTAAATCCAGTTTTACTAGTTTCGTTGTTTCTTAAGAAAGAGAAGACCGGGGTATATAATCAAACGACCATTATGCTTAGCGTTTACGGGCTATGAGATAGTCATGTTTCTGATTAGGAGGAAATATCATAAGAGTGGAGACTATGAAGTAACAAGTACAGCATGGAACAACTGTCTGTAAGATGAGCCGGTAACTTGGTAAAGGTATCGATCATTGAGCCTTACCAAGGGGACATAAAAAGAGTAAAGTGATGATGGTGAAAGGATGCCGGTTATAGTTAAATGACTTTTGTATTGTATAAAAAATATACGTCTGTTATATTGTGCACGTTTTTAGATTACAATTCCTTAATACTGTTAACTAATATTTGTTTGTGTATTAACTCTGTAATAAGGAAAATGAAATTATTTGAATAAGAGTCGATGCGTGTTCAAATTGAGAGTATTGTCGGATAAAATCATTACTTTTCAGGTTTTGGTTATATAATCGTCAAGGAAGTCGTTGTAATATAACAATGATGTTGAATTTTATGAAGTGATAATGTCCTCCAAATACCGAGGACCCCTCCAGAAAATATTCTAAGAAATTTGCGATTCAAATACGCAAAGCCGTTTAAAACGCCTAACAAATTAAAGGCGGACTCGTTAATGATACAATCACTGATAGTATAATAAAATAATACTTTCGCAGGATTATACCCGTACTGAATTTACATCATAGTATATTTTTAAAACAAACACAATATTAATGTATACATAGAAAGTTTTACTATTTAGACAGGGTGAGGTAGTACGCACATGTTTTAATATTTTACCGGAAGCTTTGCGCTGAATCGTCGAATACGCAAACAAAGCAGCCACCTTAATAACCGTGTCGTGGGTTGTGGCACAACAGAGCGCGGGGCTAAAAGCTCTCATAATCCTGCCTGCGTTCGCTAGCGAAAGAGCAAACCGACTGGAGCTTTTAAAAACTCGTTCTTCGTTTAGATTACGCCCGATAGAGATAAGTCGAGTTGTCATCTCGTCTCAGATGTATTTTAGTATCCGAAAGTCCGTTGGGAGAAAAATAAACAGGCAAAAGATTTAATCTGTAAGCGTTTCCCTATTTAAATAGGAGTCACAGGAGACGGCGTCTTATCGTCGCGGGCCGTACCTATTTGCCGAGCCGCACCGCGCCTTAACTTCCCCTGTTTGCAAACTAGGATTGGATAGCGCGGTCCTTCTTTCCCCAGGACGTCCGCAATTTAATTTTATGACTTTAAAACGTTATTATCGCTGACCTAAACGGTGCTTATGGCTTTATATTTCGATCGGTCGATCATTACTGATTTTGTTCAAGATTCCTATGTATAACGTACTATCTCCTCTGAGTAATGAGGTGTTGGGTGCATTCTTCTACGCAGCAACAGCTTTGTATAGGAGGCGGCGCAATGTCGGCTCCGCTGCGGGGGTCCGACATCACAATGGTATTGTAAGACGATCGCGACAATAAGCAGACCGCTTTGAATGCACAAAACGACTTTGACCAATTGATTTTAACACCGCTTTAGTTTTGGATAGTACAAGATGCGATTCTGCGGCTTTGTAACATATGTACATGATGTATAATGAAAGCTGACGTTTGTAATAATGGAAATAGGTTTTGAAAAAAAATTTACAAATGTGTCCACAACAGTGTTTATTTATAACAAACAGCGTTTTGTTTTTAAATGTGTAAACAGTGGGAACACAAACAAATCCACGTGTGGACACATGTTGAACAGAAGTGCGGGGTAGCGGGCGCTGCTCGAGGGGAGAGGGAATATAGAGGGAAGCATGGAACGTCGACGAGGCTTTGTTTAGAGCATAAAATTATACGACATCAATAAATTCTTTGTTTACCAGATAGATGAACGTATACGGCCGCCGCCGCGTCGCTCCGGCGCACAGTGGTTCCAAAGTCAATTTTTGTGGACATAGGGATCAAAATTGATGCAGAGGTCTGATTTTTTTTTCCTAGGTAGCTGACATCACCGCAAACGTCTTTTACTGATTCACTTTTTTTCGAAAAACGTCTAGTTTACGAGAAAATAAATATTAAAAAAAAAATTGTATGGACGAATTCATATATTTTATGCTTATTAACTTTATTGATTTTGGAAGTACATTTCACACAGAGTAATTAAACTAATTACCTTGCTTTTTTAGTTAATGAAGTCTACAAATATTTACCTTATTATATAGGCGATTAGTACACTTCACTCTTTACAGGTTCTACTTGTTTCTATAAATTTTTATAATGGATGACAACGATAACCTTATAAACGTTAATTATGCATATTTTCTACGTTTCTTGTGAAATGTAAAGGAAGAAATGTGAAATGTAGAGGAAAATGTAAAATGTAATGTAAGGTTTTGAAGTAAAGTCAGATTCTTACACATAGATCACTCCACAGCTTTTGTCTTTTACTTTTTATACAACAACTTGAAGCTGACAGGTGGCTTAATAAAGAGTCTGTCGTCTAAACGCCTAAATAAACAAGCGATATCAAACGCACTCCACAAAGGTTAAGAAGAGAAATGTCAACTCTTTAGAGATAATACATATTGTGCGGTTTACCTGAGGACAAAGTGGAATGACAATGGAACCGACGGCAGATGTCTTCGCAAAATAAACTTTACAACGGAGCATGAATCGTTGAGTTAAATAAAAAAAATACGGATTAATTATATCTACTGTGCAGTTGGAATAGCTGGGTAACAATATATCGTCATCGCTGACGCGGGACGCGATATAAAATGTTAATGCCGCGTATTATGTCCGACAACAATGATGCATTGTGCAAGGAATTCGGTTACGACACGCTGCAGACAAGCTCTTCGGCATTTTTTCTCAGTGGATATCTATTGATACATTTATACAATTTGCGACGCATGAAACTTTTCTGTACGCTGTGCTTCCGCCGACGGTAGAATATTGTCACAACAAGGTTAAAATAAACAAACTGTTGTTAGGAAAATATTTTTTCGGGTACCTATTCGAAGCCCCGCTGCTTCGAATACTTACATAAAAACTGGTTTCAGTTTAAAAATGTTGTCTATCTGATTTGAGATGAAAAGCTCTCAATTTTTTTTTTATTTTTTAAACCAGAGGTTTCGGACAGTTATTTCATCACCACTTTTGGTATCATAAATAATTTAATATCATTAATGAGCTTCATTAGTAAATATTTAAAAATATTGTTTATACTAGCAGCTATATTCCGTTTATAACAACACATACAAAGTTAAATTATATTCGTAATAATTCATTTATAAAAAAAGAAAAAAAACCTTGGAAATCGTTTGAGTTATTCATAAACCATTTAATACTTGTTCGATACGGAAGAGTTTAAGGAATAACCCCATTATATTTTCAAGTCGCGTTTACCTGGAAACAAATAGGTCTACATCGTGGAGCGGATTACGATGCGTACTTTAGTCATCTTATTCTTAAAAGGATCGATGTTGTTGCTTATACACCCTCCTCGAGACATCTTCCTACTTTAAAAGGATCTTCCGAATATTTGATAAGGGAACAGGGATTCTTTATCTGTTCTTTGAACGTTGTCCAAGAGTGTTCTTTGTATTTGAGAAATATATTTATTTCATAATTAAGTTTAGTCTTCGTTTAGTTATGGAATGAAAAAATAATATACAATTCACATTGTTTATGATATCTCTGTTTATCGTCATGAAAATTGAGAGAAGTTGAAATGGAGTATAAATGGTAAGTAACAAAGTAAACAATACGAAATTATTTCATATTTCTGATTATCTAATTATTGCAATATTCACACAAACAACATGTAGTATAGATACCATTATTTTGTTCTGACATTTGATGACAAATTAAAGCAAACTAAATAATAAAGAACAATGATAAAAAAACTAAGAGGAATAATATTTATAGGGCTACTGTCGCGACAGTTTCAAATAAATATACCGCGCATTTTATAGACCATAAAATCATATTTTTATACACTAAAACTGTAAAATTTTATATGTCCAAAGACAGAGTAGATTTAAGTTAATTAACACGGTAAATCGTTTCATTTCTCAAACGAAGTTGTCATTACTTCGATGAAAGTTATATACATGGTGTAAATATTTGTGATGTTTTTGTGTCGTAGAGGGATATACGTGTTTACATCACACACTAGTTCCACCCGGCTTCATTACAGGTTGCTACAGACAAAAGTTACGGTCGCCTTATTAGTTGAACTTCAGATCCCTTCCAGATGTTGCCAGACTTGCTTCGTATTTGTTACGGGTTTTGTACGAAAGCATAGTGAAGAGAGTAATAATATAATATTTTCCGTTTCATTATTTATATATTGTCAACAGAATATTGGTTTAAACAGACAATCGCACAATAATCGTATATTGTGAACAATTGGTATTATATCCAAAGGATTTCATCTAGTTAATTCCCAAGTATTATTTACGATTGCTTTCGCCTCCAAATAGATAAAATCAAACGTCGATACACAATATTGTCTCGTATTACAATTGTTAGGAGAATAATACGAACTGTATTGTATCAAAATCTGGTACCTTTTCTCAATAATGCGGCTCTTACCTACATAAACAATAAGGCCACCTTAAACTTTTTATATCATTTTACTTTTAGAAAGAACCATATAATTCGTCCCGATAAAAAATACAATCCATTGTTTATACAATGTAATACGAAAGTGTACATTGTCCCGTTGAAAAATAAATGATGCCATTTTTCTAGATAAATAAAATACTGTGGCCTCGAAAGAGTTGTGAATAGAAACAACGTTACATGTTGTGTTTAATAAACGTTTGTTTAAATATTTTTAAATGACAAATTTTGTAGTGTATATTTTAATTAAAATCAAGTTACAAACATTTTTAATTAACGATTAAGATGCCGATGTTTCAATCTTCTCAATTAATCTGAAGACGGGGACTTTGTATCTAAGATTGGTATACAAACAATAGAAATTGTCCCCGAACTGTATTTGAAAGGTTGCTTAATCACTCAAGGGCACGGATACAGTTTAAACACAAATATTAATTATTGCGGCTACTCCGGCTTACCTAATTTGAGAAGTTTCGCGTATCTGAATACACAATCAAACTAGAGAACTGTCCCCACTCCACGGAATTGAACATGATAGAATATCAAGCACTAGCGGGATCGTAAATAACGAGATCAGAATATGCTATTTGAATTACAGCGTTTTGACTGGCAGCTAAGTTTGTTCTATTAAGACACCTAATAAATCCTATATTTACACGTAAAAGTAAGACATTTTTTTAAACGTATAAAATTAATACAATGACAAATATTTTAGCTTTCATACAATTAAAATAATCATTATGATCATTTAAGCTTATTCTTATCCTTATTGAATATAAGTTTCCCCAACTGATTTCCAGCGCGACCTTCACCAGGTCGTCGGTTTACCAGGTAAGCGAACGTTCTACTCTTAGCTTGCCAAGACGTGGTCTCCTATCCAAGATCTTTAAGTCATATCAGCAGTTCGATATTTTCTTTTTGGTTTGTGTTAGCGAACTTTGTTTTCTACGGATCTCCTTATTTTTTATTTGATTATGTAGAGAAACACCTAACAGGTAGTTTCGTTTTATAATTCGCTAAGTAACTATAAGCTTACAAGACTCGTCTTAAAACTTACTTAGTCAAAAATATTATTTGAAGTAAGGAATAAAACTTGGCATATTACTGTAATTATTCGATTATAATTAAAGAACTGTAATATTAAACACTCACCCGAAATACTACGTCTACGTAGATGAATGATTATAATGCGGTTTAAATTTAATAATACTGAAACACTATTATATTAGGACGATAATTGGAATTATTCTAGACATGACCATCAAACAGGGGCAGGCGAGTGCTTGACGAACCGTGCAAAATGATAATTAAGAGAAACCGCTCAGTCATCGTTAATGCGATAGCTGCCATGTAAATTACAGCGGCAGCGCCGTGTTTATAACAATGCCGGCATTCGATGGTTTTCATTAAAATTTCATACCCACAAAATATAAAATACCGATTTCAAAAGGATTTTCCATAGAAATACAGCGATATAAAAACAACGCTGATTGCAACGGCAGTTCGGTAACCAAGCCCTGTGGTGTATTATTAAACAGTAAATTTTGATGAATTATCACTTTATTTTCGCAATGACTGCAGAAAAATTTACTTCGCATAAAAAAATGATACAATTATAAAATGAAGTAAATTTATATAACATTTAAATTAAAATAGTGATTACAGTAATATAACGATGATTAATGATTATGATGGTATGGTACGGACTGCGAATCAAAGGTCGCATAATGAACCATTCGATTTTAGTTAGCAACATTAAAATAAGCAATCGTCTTTTTTTTAAATAAGTTGATCAAATAGCTATAAAATAACAATTAAGTTGATAAATAGACCGGCGGAGAATAATGTGTATGAATAGATCATTTAATGTTATTATTATGTATAGGTGTATATAAAACGTAAACTGCTTAGGTTGGCCATACTATGTGCTGGTAAGTCTTTTACTATAGTGTTGGTCACTAGTCAATCTTTGGCACAGCTATTGAAGTGCCTAAGTGAGTATTGAACTATCTAATGTGAATATTAACCTTAACATCTCCTGTTACTGTAAATGGTTAACTGTACACTAAAAGAATACCTCTGAGCCTACTAAATTGAACAGGTAGTAAATATAAACATTAAAAATTTCATTAATCCCGTGGTTTTCTTTCCATAAAACTCCTCTAATCATCTACAGTAGTCATAAATCTTCACTTAATACAAAAGAGGAGCTTATTGTATATTTAATAGAAGTTTTGTTAATGTTTGTAATGTTTATTTTCCACACACACAAAAAGATTTCTTTAAAGATTAAACAAACACAGGCGTGCAATTTAAAAATTATAAAAAAATATGAAAGATCTGAATGTTGTAGACATTTCCGTAACATGTACACATTCTCGATGCAAGTAAAAATCCATATTTTCGCTTACACGTCTGTAAGTCTAAAGTCTAAAAGGTTAAACCAATAAGAAAATGGAAAGATATAAATTTTAAAACTACACCGCCTTTTTCTGAAACATAAACTATTAAAAACCCTAGACAGATTTGCTGTGCGGCTCTAGGTGGAGTGTACATAAACCTAAGAAGTAGTTGTATTAAAAAAAATGAGAAACGGAGATGCGTTTTAGTGTTATACAAAAGTAACAACTAAACCAATTTTTATAACATGTATTTACATTATCAATGTAGTAATCATTTTTGTATACTTTAAAATACAGCAGCGCTTAAAGAAATATATATTTCCTTGCCAAATCGAATTTGCAAAGACAACATAAATAGAAAATGTTAAATCGTTATAATGCAAATTATTTTGGTGATTATCTGAATATTTATGGTTGGATATTTTGCCGTTTATTCAGAGTACTAAGTGAAGGTACGCTCCACGTCGGTGTCGAAAGGTGCTCCGTAAGTACGAGAACAACTGCAGGGGTAATGAACGGCTGCAATGCTTCCGACCACGCTTTTATTCGTACTACAACGTTTATCACAAATTGCGCGTTATAATTGACCGTACAATGAGTCACTCCTGCTGCTAATATATTTTTTATAATATACAAATTGTTTACAGAAAAAAACCCATCAGAATTTTAACACAATAAAATCATTATACTGCTAGTCATAACATGATAGGTATTTGGTTTATTGTTAACAAAAAAAACATTTTTTTTTTGAAACTCGAAATTGATAAAGTGCTATAAAAGTTTTTGAAGTAAACTTCATGTAACGTACGATGCTATTTTGCCACATGTAACAGACGTACTAAAATAACTTTCCCAATAAAATATACACGAGTTTTGACTGGATGGGATTGCTTGGTATGTGTCAATGAACCTTCGTGTTTTGTGGCAATTTAGTAAGACCTCCGTAACTAAGAGCGTGTATCAATTATAATTGTTTTTTTTAAAAACCAAATAGTTGTTAACTGGTTTCGGATTACGAAATTTATACAGGTTTTTTTTACCATGACAAATTATTAACGTAACGTACTGTTAAAGTAAACTATTGGGTAATCTTTAAATTGATAGATTAAATAGAATATTATTTGTTTTTACTATGTACGGTTCGTTTTTTTATAGAATATCGCCTTTATTTTACAAGAATATAAACTTGCTAGTAAACTTTTCATGTTACTATTGTATATTATTTATTTTTAAAACTTTTTTCTTCTATTACGCTAATTGGTTAGTTGTACCTGTGTAAATTTAGTCAAGTTTTTATATATTTTTAAACTAGTATAACTGTCGGTCAGGATATAAAATTATAAAAGAAGAGTAACCGGCGCCGACAAGACGTGATGCTTGGTTTTTGTTTCTAATAAGAAAAATAAAATTTTGAATTCATATGAAAACTAAAAATACTGTAAAAGTGTAAGTATTATTTGTTTCATCTTTTCTACTATATCAAGATTAACATCTTGATTAAAACTTCATGGAATGTATAGCAGAAGGATATATGATATTTTTTCTATAGATACCAGTTTTTGTTCGTGTGGGAAAGTTGTTTAGATGGTAATGTAACAAACGCGGTGGTAGGTTGCCGACTATGGGCCCGTCGCAGCTCGCGATGTGCCGTCACCCTAAGGTTGCGGGGGCACCGCTAGTGTCTCTGGAGCATCATTCCGCTAACACATTGTCTAGCCTCATTGTGCACCGCGGCGGCTCTCTCGTTACAGCGACGTTCAACTTTTTATTTACGCCCAAGTGCACTCCGCCTCTGTCACGAGGAGAGCTGAATTAAGGCTCTCTGCGTTGATATGGGATCATTCAACCCGAGAATATCGAATTACACAGAGAGCTGGGCGCTTTGTTGGATACTTGCACGTGATATTCCTTTTATGAAGACGCAACCCTGCGAGTCTGCCGCTCACGGGGTATACCTCGCGATGTGTATTAGAAATCGATATTGCAGCTAGCATAAACTTCATCGAATTAGTCTACACTGATCAGAAATGGAAATTGAAAATTGTCATAAAGAGACCGGATAATTTGTTATAATATCAAAAATAGCCCTTTCAGGTTTTTAATATTAATTGCCACTAGAAACATCATAACGAGTCTACATGCATATATCTACGGTTTTCATATTACAAATAGAAAAAGTAGATCGGACACTCAATTACTAGTTACGAAACATGACACTAATCTTATGAGAACGAATTCTAACAAGAAGTTATTTTTGTATAAACTACAAAAGTTGTGTAAATGTAAACTAAAAAAGCTGTACTTTTTTTAAGCTTTTCCTTCCTGTATCTTCCTACACTTATAGCAACAAAAACACACAATTGTAGAAAAGATATAAAACATTATATTGGTTAAGAAATAAAACCTTCTTTTACCTACTTAATTCATGGAATAATATGTATATCTCATTTTGGAGACAGTTTTCTTTTGAAATGAACTAACGTTACAGAGGCAAGTATCACAAAGAACGTTGTCTCCTACCTGGTAATCTATTATTAGCATTCCCTTTAATTTTGTTTCAACGGTCTAGACTGAGTTAACTTTCTATTGAATTCGGATTTTCTACCTCTTTTCTAAGTCTTCCTACGGACTCTAGGAAATTCGAGTCTCTTTGTGTTTTACATCATATTTAGTTTTTTTTTAACATTTAATTAAATTACCTTAACTATAAAGAAATTCTAGGTTTCTTGAAGATAATATCTAAATATGACATTGTATTGGTTATAAATTAACTGTACATTCACCGCGATTCAACATTGTCCTAAAAGAGTTATTTGTGTAAATAAAGTGTATAATATTTAAAAATAAGCTACAAAAGTTTTTATGTGATCTCTATTTAAGTACCTAACACATTCACATAATTTGTTCATTGTTATCTATGTTGTTTATTATTATATTTACTCTAATGCTATGTATGTACAACAATGTAAACACCAAGAGAGTTTGTATTTACTTTCCACATGTTGATATTTTCCGTATAAAATCACTCAATAGCGGATTTATTAGGCCACCGGCGGTGGAAATTGAATTTGGAGCTACGCAGTTTCCGGTCGGCATCACACTTCCGTTTCACTAGCTGCTCTACCACCCTTTAAATTTTATTTCAAATATCGGAATTATAATATCATTACTATAAATTCACCTGTTGAATTAATTATACAAAAAATTTTAAGTCAGATATAATGGTAATGGTTTTTTTTAATTTCACGTGATGTAATTTGCTAAAGAGGCTGATGGTGGAACCCGCTTGTGAGATGAGCGAGGTGAGAACATTCTGATTCTTAAATGTTGATAACGTAGCAATGCTGTTATGGTGTCAGGTTTACAATAAAAGGATTGTTGTCAGACAAACAGATTTAAAAAAATTCAATCCTCACCCATACTACATTACTAGTCCAGGCTCGGAATTGAACACAGGTCCCTCATGGTATAAAGCAAGGGATCAACCAGTAAATGTTGGTTGCTAGTAATCTATTAATATTGACCAATATCCAGCAGTGGTTCATTGTGTACATCTAGTTATGTAACTATAAATTTTCACAACTTAGACTACGTATTGATAAACATATAACTTATTTTTTCCACATGAAAACAATGATGTGTCACTTAAATAAGCAATGTCTAATTTTTATTTAAATCCGTGATCCCTCTGAAACCCACAATTTGATCTGTTCATTAAAACAAAATTAAAAATTGAAATTTTTCAACGGATTCGGAAAAGATAATAAGCGGGAAACATGATAATTGAATGCACGACATTATCAGAATTAACATTCATCATTTAAGTTGTATCATAGCAATAAATCAACAAGGAAGAGTTTAATGAGTCGATAAAACTTTAATTGGTATTATTCAGAAGTATTAATACTGAACAAAATTTTTTACGATCTAATAATTTCCAACTGAAGTTGTTTTGCTTTAACTACAATAACATATGGCTACACAATTTGAAGATATATTTTTAACGTTTACAATACTAAAGTTGTCAATGGTAAAGCAATTTACCAGACCTGAAGTATTTCGATGAGTTGTAGGAAGCGGGCAATGTGTTTCATCTGCTTTCGCTATATTATGCTGTACGTGAACACTCCATGCCAGTGAAAGTAGCTGGTATCTTGGCGCTGAGCCAACACGCAACGTCGAAACCATTCTAAATTTATGAATTTTATCTAATTTGTGAAAGGAAATTTAGTGCGATAATTAAATTTTTTGTCATCCAAGAAATTAACTACTTTTCGATGATTCAGACGGCGGTGATTGATTTATTAGTTTTGAATAAGTATAACATTTAAGGATTTAAAAGATTTACATTTATGAAAGACACAGATACTGCAGGATACGTTACGAGTATATTGTAGACAATGACAGATTGGTCATTTAATTTATATTATTAAGTCGTATTTATATACAATCATCTGTTTAGCAACAAATGATAAAAGTGGATTTGGTGGGTAGCTATTTCCTACAAAAATTTTAATAGAAGCTCACTCTAAATTGGCCGGTTTCATTTGGGTATTAATAACTTCTGTATCAAGTGAATTCTTTCACATTTTTTTTAATTTACTGCTAAGAATGGTACTCATGTCGAGACAGGTTAAAAACCTAATTTTCTTCTTCATAATGTCGTCTCAAATACAACGGAATCAGCACAAAATATATTAACGGACAAGGGTTTGCCCAATGGCGAATAAAGGTAATGAAATACTTGTATTAATCGTAGTATAGTCTTCTTGTCAAATTGCAATATGTTCTACTATATTAAATAGTTTTGTAGACTAATGTAGCCAAGAATCAATAACCATTGCTACATATCTTTTTCGTATAATTTACATTTTGTTGTCATTTAATTTTAAACAACTGAAAAATACACGCACAATAAAAATTAAATGTAAATGAATTTACATTAACATTCACTTTCCGTTATTTGTAAACATCGGTTCGCGTGGAAATAAAAACTTGCACAAAAAGAGTTAAAATAATGATGTTTAAAAATTGCGGGACATGCGACTGAATTTCGATTTCCGATTCACCTTTAATTTATATTCAAAGCACACGCGTCGATGTGTTGCTGTTTAAACAAATTCCGGTTGTTTGCTGAGATCTTACGGCCGCCTGTAGCCGTGTAGCCATGTAGTCGTATAACCGTGTAGCCGACCGTTGTCAACAACCACGCCTCTGTTGCATTTAACGTGTGAAGCATATACACATAAATATTGATTGATAAAGTTTAGTTATTCTGAACTAAGCCACAATAAAAATCTTCGTTGTTAAAAATATATTCTAACATGACGTTCACCAGACCGTTTTTAAATGAACTCTGAACACCCAAAAAGTCCTAGGTTATATTTCTGGGCAACTTCGTGAGACAGTTTGGATAGTAATACGATTTTCTCGAACCTTCTTGATTAAATACCACCCTCATACTATACTATGTAAATCTTTCGCCATAACAGCATTCAGAGATCAAGTGATAGTCCGTTGTAGATATAAATAAAAAGGTAAGCGGGACGTCTGGCCATAACAACGATGTAGGAGTTAGGAATTAAAATGTTCACACCGAGCTCCGTCTATGTACATATTTCAAGTTGAGTAGTATTTGTCTGCGAGTTGTTTTTGACGGCTTCTGAGCTAACCATATCTCACATATGAGACTCACTGATACACTGATATCGAGATATCACTGATTACAGCGGTCTTTTTTAGTGCCATTATATTTAAAAGAGAGATGCTCATCATATATTCACATACTGCGTCAAGATTTTTTTTTTTTATTTTTTTTTTTTTATTTTACTATGCGACGAGACGAGCAAGACGTTCACCTGATGGTAAGTGATACGCTCGCCCATGACAACGTGCTGCTAGTTAAGATGGTACACACTGCGCCACATCGCGCTCGTCGCCTTGAGACATAAGGTGTTAAGTCTCGTTACCCCAGTAAGTACACAACACAGCGCTACAGCGCCCTTCAAACCGGAACACAGTATTGTTTGCACACTACTATTTGGCGGTTGAAATAGGGGCTGCGGTGGTACCCACCCAGACGGTCTCCGGCAACAGAGACCTACCACCTCTTACTGTTGCTTCTGCTTTTTAAACTAAATGCTTTGCGGTGGGACATGTCTCCAGCGAAACCATAAGTAAAGAAGGTCTGACAATGCAATAGTCTTTACGGATTTTGTTACACTCGTAAGAGACAGAAGTTGTAAAGCTCTCGAGCTTATAAAGACAATTCACATACGTATATTTTAGTAAAAAACTAAAGCCGGTGGTATACAGAACTATATTTACATTTTGCGATGATGAGTTAGTACGGTTTTCGATGAATATACAAAAACTGACTACCCTTCATGAATTTTGTTTGTTTTTACAAATATAAAAATATTTTTCTATACAGAATACACATTGGTGCATAAAATACAAACAACCCAACAGACAAATGTCCTCGCGTATATTTACATATAAATATTAAATCTATGAATATAAATATTGTGGGACGATAGTTGGAGTGTTGGTGTGGTGAAATAAAGGATTTCCAATCAGGGGCGGCGGCGCGTAAGAGATTCTAATAACATTCAAAACTCGTCCCCGGGGACGGTGTCAGTTTAATTACTGAGCACGCCGCGCCGTCTCCACTGCCGTCGCAGTGGATTTTTTTTTCAATGGGACAAAGGACGATTAAAAAAACTTCGTAATGAGAATCGTCCACTGAAAGTAATGGGTGAAAGTGCGAATATACTACACGCTAGTTTACTTAATAATTGGTTTAACACTACGACCAATGTGCCTTGAACTCAACTCACAGATTGCAAAATTGTACCTTTCCGAGAATTTACTAAATAAAGTCAAAACAATACAAAAGTTGCATTCCATTTTAAAATCGTCGCTTTTGCTTTCAAAATTTTTAGGGCGTTGATAAAAAATATGACATTATGACTAAAATACATTTCATAGAGAGAAATACTAAAATTAATATAATAAAGACATCTCATCAAAGTATTATATATTATACGTACGTAATATATTGTTGAAGATATTAAGTAACTATATACCTCTTTCTTAAAGTACGTAAGAGAAATCAAGTATGAAAAAATATTTCGCACTCTTTTAACATATGGTTCTCATAAAGTTAATTATAAAAATGTTAAAAAATAATTTGTATTTTTCTGTAATTTTTTTTAGTTATTTGAAAGTAGAATAAGTAATTTACGTCAAAGATGTTTAAGATTTTGCGTGCGTTTATAATTAATTTTTGATCTTTCATATTTACTTGAGGACTTTATGTTCTGTACAACTACCAAAAAAAAAAACCCAGCGAAAGAAAATTAATCATTAAAATGGAAGTATTCATAAAGTAAAGCATCATAGAAGGTAAAGGAAAGTAGATTTCATTTTCATAATCCAACATCCGACGAACTAGAGTGGCTCTGGAGGAAATCTTTATTTACAAAAGAGTTCATTTAGAGATCATTTAGTCCGACTGCAAGATTTTGTAACATAAATTCTTCTTAGTTTAACTAGATACACGTCTATACCGCTACCGTCGAACACATAAAAAAATGTAATTTATTTTCATATAGCTATCACGTTATGCCTGTTATTTTTTTCTGATGAGAACACGTGGAACAAAAAATGGAATTCGCTCGTCAGTGGATACGTTAATAGGATTTAAAATGTAACGACGTGGTAATAATATTCGTACATTTACATGTGCGTCGGGATACTCCGGTGACCCCTACAAGTGTAAAAGATAATGTTTTGTAGGAAACCAAAATGAGCAATTGAAGCACCAAAATACCGCTCATGAGAGCTCTTTGTGTGTTACAGGAAGAAAAAGAGATAAGAGGATGATTCTAGTACGGAATTGATGCCGTTATTTGAAAAACTCGCTGATAAGTCCCTTCTCCGGTTGAGAATAAACCTGAACATTTTCTACCTTTTGTCGAAGTTAAAAATAAAAGTTCGCTTTCATTTTACATTTTCAAATTCCGATTACTACTGTTCTTGCTCTTATTACCATTTCTATTTTTAAAGTCATCAAAAATATTTAGTATTTACAGCGTATATATTGTAAGCGTGTATTTTAATACTGGAACAATCACCCATCATTATTTCAAATGATAAATAATTTGTTTAATATTATATCGATATGAAAAGATGTATCCTGGACAAGGGTCGAATCGTGCATTTTGCGATTTTTACATAACAGGTAATGTTGATAACTTTGAGATGTTGATTATGCATTCGGAATTAATTAGCAACTTGAAATATGTATCAATTATCAATTTGATTACTTAAAAGATCGAGTACATAGTATCGTTACCAATAACTTAATATTTTGTCATTTTAATGCATATTCATAATGGTACATGGTAATTACCTTTTACACTCTAACAAAATAAATGTTTGCCATACCCACAATTATTTATTATATATTCCATAATAAAAACATCCATTGTAAAATACTAGACAATTCAACCCTTAATTTATAGTATTTGCTGGCATTTTAAATGGGGGAAAGTATAAGTCGCGGATAACGTTAAATGTTAAATGTTAAATGCATAATGTATGCGCCGACGCAATTTAACTCCTTTGGATAAATAAGTGCGCGTGGGCCGGAAACGTAGCGGCTGCATAATTTTAGCTATAGTTGGATGTGCTTTATATGATACAGTAGGTATTTTTAAAAAAATGATTAATGACACGAAAATCTGATGTATCTTATTAATATAATCTGGCGACACGATATAACAAATATATGCACGTATTTATTGCAAATTTTAAATAAGTAGTCAACTCATTTTCCACAAATGGTAAAATGTCTATAAAAAAGACATGCAAAATAATTTTACTACTGTTCCATAGACTAGGTTTATATAATTTGTATCGTGAAAACCAGATTATTATTTACCTATACGATTTACACCGTCTGTTATAAACTAATAAAATTATACTAGTAAACAAAAAAAATACAGTAAGTAATTTAATTGAAAAGTAACACAAACAGTACGAATCAAAAAACAAACAGAACTTCACGGGATCACTTATATCATTTTGGAGATTGTTCAATTAAACAGAGTTTTGCAGAGTATTGTTATATTTGTCCAACAACGTAAAGATTTCTTAACAAGTCTATACACTCTGACGGACGAACCGCGACTGTTCTCATACCACCGGCGTGTTCTTGTTTATACCCACACAAGAATTACAAAAACATGCATGAGTTTAAGAAATCATTTCTAAACAAAACTTAAAATTATAATCAATGAAAATTTAAGAAACAAATGACTTTAAACGTATTTGCTCTGATATTTAACTAATTTTATCTATGAAATGATTTCATAACGCGATCGCGCCGATACATACACATGTTGTTATAAATAAATTTATATTAAAATGGTTGAGGGTGAGTGGCGAGAGGTAAATTTAATCTAAAAAATTAAGTTTGAATAAACCAATATTTTGTTGAAAACACAAAAATTTCGGTGCACATTTTATCTGCAATGTTAAATTATGTAGAGTGACTACTCACGGTTTTGCGCAACTTACGAAATTCTCAGCGCGCCAGTTCATGACGTCAGAAGTACACATTCATTTGTGTTTAAACAAAATTTGTCGACTACATAAAAGAGCTGTTGAATATTTTTAAATATTACACAATTTTGCTAAGAAATTATTATTAAACGTTTAATAAAATAGTTTAAATTATTTTACAGGGTATTTTTAAACAGCTTATAAACAAATAGTTATAAAGCTTTATTTGGTTACTGATTTTGAGATAAAACAACTGGAAGAAAATAACTAATTGTATATGTATAAAACTACAACAAAAATATAAAATTTTATTATTTTTTCGAAAATATCTGTACTTATAACCACAATTTTCTTTGATAATAATTAAATAAGAAATAAATGCTAACATTCACTAACCTTGTTACACAATCTGTCAAAAAAGAGTTTAGATAATAGTGTTAGTTAGGAATAGTTTATCTTTGTATTTTATTACCTCATAATTCTTCCCGTCATTTTTGTCATTTTGTGTTGGTTAATGAAACATGCTATACATCTCAAAGACCGCTCATTTAATTATGACTGGCATAAAGTGATCCCAATCCTTCGTTCACTTAATTAACACATTTACACATTTACGGTTTAATTATGCTGCTCTGGATTGTTTGTTCGTGCAAACAGAAAAGACAATTTATACGTTATTTTCTGAAAGAACATATACCAAACATTACAGTGAGTATAATACAAAGGTGGATGTTGAGAATTTATTTTAAATACGACTGTTGATTGTACAAAAATCTAACAAGAAACTTAATATTAGAAAAGCTTATAAGACCACAACTTTGTCGGGGAAGAATATCCTCAGCGCTGTTTATAGTCCGTACCGTAAAGGTTTAAAAAAATAAATCGTTGTTAAAATTCTTTACAAGCCGCAATAGTTCAATTCGAAAGGCGTCACGTGGTTTGAGTTTGTGGTCCCGGGAATGAAATGAGAAGACCCCAATTAACATTGAGTTGTTATAAAAATACTGTTTCATTTAAAGCGAGAGAAATAGAAAATTTGATTATCTTACGTGTAGATAACCAATATATGGTTTTAAATAATATGTGCAGAAGAAATCATGTGGTGCTTTTTAAAACATGTAAAATGAGTCTCCGTAGCAACTCCTCAGTTCGTACGTGAATGTGGCTCCGCCCACAGGGTCACGACGGGAAGGTTCGTTACTAAGGCGCAGTACGCAGCGACAAATGACGCAGGCGTCCGCATAACAAACTACCGGATTTATCAGATACAGCCATTTCGTGACGACGCTTCTCCCGCAATTCACTTAGCTCTATTGTTCTAGAAATTATGACTGCAACTTACATATGATCTATCGTCCTAACTTACTATAAATTGAAGTGACGTTACAAAATTTTAATATTTATTTTCGATTCATTTGATGTATTTCCATATACATATTATTATGCGAAAAATCTTTTAATTTTTGCTCGTGGAACCGCAATATTAAATACTGTTAGTCAGTCTATATAGAGAAGTGCAGATAAATAAATACTTCACCATATTATTTCTAATACAGTAAATTAAATCTTCTAAGTCGTATTTCCTCATGATTGGGGGTCGTGGTCATCATGTGTATTGAAACACACGACGACTTTCTTGGCAGTTATAATGGAGAGGTTTGCCATTGCCTTCTCCATAAATTAAATGTATGTAGGTAAAAACTATATTATAACATTAATAACATAAATAGTTCATAATTAAAATTCTAAACGGAATAATTTGTTAAAAGAAGCTATCGTTATTTAGCGCCTTATTTCAGGGTAAATTTATTTACTACCAATTATATCAAATATTATTTACTACCAAATACAATAACATCATGGAGCGATGCTCTGATAAAAAAAGTGTCTTAACAATATTCTTTCTTAAATCGCGAATTATAACGCTGATTTAATAACAACTTCACGTGAAAGCATTTACATTTTAAACTAGGAGTTTAAGAGTAGCGTCCTCAAACGTATAAATACTGACAAATGCTAATTAATTCCGAGTTTTGTGCACGAAATTCTTTGCTTTGTTTCGAATAAAATTGCTGTTGTAAAAATTTTAGCCACGTAGTTTTAAAATTCTTCGTTAATATAAGAAATTGGTTTGAACTATTTTCGTTTAATTTAACATCATTTTATCGATTACGATGTGTCGGATATTGAATATAGCATAATAAAAAAAAACTAATCTTTGTATATGTAAACCCAATTAGCAAACTAAATTTTTGACTTACTTAAGAATTCCTTTTCCATAGATCTTTTCGGTTGTCTTGATTGGTATCCCATTAAATAACTTTTGTTGTCAATGTCCAAATAGTACTGTTTTCATTTCAAACCACGTTATTATTAACGTGCTTTAAAATCTAATGATATTTTTCTTATAAAGGTGTCTTTATGCAATAAAGACAATATAAGTATGATAAAGAGCCGTGATATCCTAGTGGTTTGAACGCCGGCCTTCTAATGCGAAGGTACCGGGTTCGAATCCGGCCTGCACCAATGAAATTTTCAATTTATGTGCAGTTAGCATAAAACACCAACTAATATCACGTGCTTTGACGATGAAGGAAAACATCGTGAGGAAACCTGCATATCTATGTCGTAACCATCCGTGGTCTGACTAGTGTGTGAAATGGAGAAGGCAATGGCAAAACACTTCATTATAACTGCCAAGAGAGTCGTCGTGTGTTTCACGACACATGATGACCACGACCTTCAGTCATGAGGAAATACGACTTAGAAGAAGAAGAAAGTATGATAACTACTATCAAATTGTTACGGGTCTTTATTTTTATTTTATGCTGCTAAAAGAGGCTTTGTTGTATCTATAACAAAATATATATTTTCATTAGTATCATGCTAATTACTTTTATTAGCCAATACATACTTAGGAAAGAATGTTATAATTTAGAAAGAAATTTTAATGTGATGATATTAATGAAGTTTTTCTCATTTCATAAATAATTGAGAAAATTTGGTCATAACATTACGTCGCTGTAAAATATAATTAAAGTACTTAACATAATTTCAAGTTACGCAAGTGCTGATCCTATCCGAAAAATATAAAAGGAAAAAGTACAAAATGATCGCCAAACGAAGCTCCGTAGTGCCATCGCGGCATAAACAGGATTGGAAGGGCGGCAATTTAGTCGGTATTCAGAGCCGCGTCGCTGTAAAAGCGCGCCGTATCTAATTATCGTTGGGTTACACTGGCCGTACCATGAATACCTCTTCAAAAACTTTTACACTGCTACTACTAATCATCCTGCTTATATTTAACTATTTAATTATTAATTCTTCAATCTGTAACAGAACTATTGTTCCGGTTGTCAAAAATCGAAAACGGCATGAGTTCTGTTGTAGAGAATGTCGAATATAAACGAGGTAATGGTAAATTCGAGTAGTCAATTCATGAGTCATGGTTGGGCCGTCGCACTCTATACCAGCGCACCCGTAACTGAATTACAGGCGACATTTTTAAAGCTTTTTGCAGAGGCGCGCCCGTTTCACAGCTAATCAGGCTAATACCGTATGTCAGGTCAGTAGGACCTCCACCTCTGTGGTCGCTGCCTGTGGCTACTAACTACGTTATTCAATTAAAATCTTTAGAAATGTAGATAGCGTAAAATTAGAGCTAAGTACATACATTCAACTGTGTCTGAATTAGGGATGAATTTCATTTTCGTTTGCCTTTTTCATGATTCAATTGCCTTTTGTTAGAAGTTCCGGTATTTCTATAATAATTTCATTAAACTGAACTTCGTAGTGATATGACTATTTATTTCAATTTTAATTTAAATTTTTCGATGAATATGTAATTATATGTATGTAGTCAATATAGTACCTTTTTAAGTATCGGGTCGTCGTTAATATTGCTAATAACTTACGGTTTTTACTACTTCTATAGACGAGATTTCAGTTAGTATTTAAATATTTTCTAAAATATTAATATTTTGTACAACTAAAAGTTCTTGGTCAGTTAAATAATGTTCTGGCTGTTCATATATTTAAGATTATGTCATTCGATATTGTGTAATGGGATTCATTTTCATTTTGGGTACAATCAAACAGCTGTAAACGCGGGTCAACAAAGCAATTGTTTCCATACGTTTGTGGGTAATGGCACTTGAAACAATGAGCATTAATTTGTTTTATATTATTGTATAGGAATACAGCATAGCATTGTTTGTGTCAACGTAAACGCGTTCCACAGGGATGCTGCGTTCCAAATATTGAGATTCAATTATTCACCATGTAAAATGCTTTAGCAGCGGAACATTTCAATCAATCACTCTTCACCAATTTAGTGTGAGTCATTTGGCAAATTCGATTGCGTCTCCCATTGATAGCGTTAGTGCGAGAATAAAACTGTGCGACGGCTGTAGCTGACGGTTGTGACGGAGCCGCACCAAGTCCGTTCACCCGTTTTCGGTTTAATTAATCTCTCTAAGCTAAATTTAAATACTCGATGAGATTATTACCAGCTGCCCGCTGTGTTGACAGGCTTGCATTGGATTTGTCCCCAATGTAAAATTAATAGTACGTAATGAAATTGCATTTATTTGCTCTTTATCGAAATAACATTGCTAAGTGTTGTATAAAAGAATATGATGAAGTATCCGTCTAAAATCCCAAAACACATGACTTAACAATTTGAGTTCTTTGATATTGTCTAGTCTTAAAAAGAACATTATCCTGTAGTAAGTAACGGAAATTTTAATAATGTCAACAACTTTATAGATATTCTATTTGTTATAAAAAAAGTACTACAGACTATAAGTAAAAGGCATCGTTTAATGATGTTGGCTGGCATCTCAGTAATTATGTAAATATTTAAAACAAAAGGGTTTTTTTTGTCATGAACGGGAGTTTTATAAAACACCATGTTCTTCCTGATATCTGGTATTAATGAGAGGTACATTGTGTGCGCACGTTTAAGCCGACGAAATTGCTACGGCTGGCTTGGTGCTACGCGCGAACGCCTCCAGCCGCTCTCATTAAGCCGAACCCTCGCTCCCACTCTACTTTGTTATTGATCACCGTCAATATCCGAAAGATCGTAAACATATTTACAAAACTCGGGATTAAGTTACAGTTCTAAAAATCGATAATTGACTTTCCCCCAACCAATTAAGCACTCGATGAGAAGTTCTGAAAGTAACATTTTTTTATACAAAAACACAAGCAGGATGTTGTACATTGAAACTCAAGCGCAATAGATATCAAACACGTGTCTCTTCAAGTTTTGTAGCGCATTTACAAACCTAGTTATAACCGCTTCATTTTGGATAAACGTAGAACATTTTTGACAATTCCGCCAGCACTGTACTAGATTATGAGGAAAAAGACAAAAAGTAATTTTTATACTAGATAAAAAGTGTTTTTGCCAGAACGTAATTTATAACTTAATAAAACCCACTTACGATAAACATTTACATACACAATTTCTTAACAGGTGCCATCAAAAATTGTCTGCAATAACTTTGCTATAAAAATTTCAAAGGCGTATTACGTGTAATTGATTTTTTGTTAGTTTCGTCACGTAAAATAGCAACAATTTAAACAAATTTAATGTTTTTCTTTTCTGAGGAAGCTAAAAGAAGAACGTTCATATAAGAACGGTTGTACAGCTGTCGACACTAAGCGCTCGTAAGAACAGACAATACCAATGCTATCATCTAGAATCTCATTACCTTTCTAATTTCCCTAGGCCTCCAAACAGGAAAACAAATGTTTGCAAAATATTGTCTTCTATTCTTCTTATACCTTTTCATATCTGAAAGTTGGCTGCTGACTCTGAAAATAGTCAAGAGTTAGTTTTCAAGCCTTCAGAAATAGGCGCTGCGGTGGTACCAAACCACGTCGACTTAAATTAGAGAGAAACTAAAAACACTAATACAAAACGGTTAAACCGTGCTTTTGTTAAATAAAGCATTTGCAAATTTTTCCCATTTGCTTATATTCATATATTTATTTTACAAAATCTCGTTGACGTAGACATTTCGAGCCAATATGTTAGAAATGCGAATGATTTTAAAGATTTAAGCGTCGAACGGAGGCAATTGGCGAATTGGTTCAATAGACGTTTGAACTGGGTCGGAAGCAATTTAAAGTTTTTGCCGAATAAATACACCAAGTCAAAAATGCTCGCATGCTTAGGAATCTACGTGACTGCAAAAATAATTTAATGGCGCGCGAGATCTTGAATTTCAATTTGAAAAGCATTTTAGGTATTTTTATTGTTAAATCAATAAAATGAGACGTACCGAAAAGAAATACAATGTCATGAAGAAAATATTCATCATTAAAAGTAGGTAATGTTTAATCGAGCCATCTCCTTATATGTGGTCTGTATTCACGACAAAAAATTCATAATAGTACTAATTGGTCGATATAAGTTCCCGACGAAATATCTTTGTATGTTATATTTTAAAACGTATGTTATCTGATAGGACTGGACTAGGATGGCGAAAAATAAATGCTGATGTAGGAAGGCGTATGAAAAACAGAGACAGCTCTTAGTTGTGTTTAACAGCACGATAATATATACACATTTGTTAGAAAAAAATTAACTTCACAAAATGGTACATCAATTTTAAAATATGAATAACACAAGGTTTGACATATTAATTAGGCTTGAATAGTGTTGTCATTATACATTGTTTAATATACTTAACCGCAGAATCGAAGTATTGGTTTTAATAAACTTAACATACATTGAACATGTCAATCATGAACATGGAGCTTTTGTGGATCGTTCTTGTACAACATTGAAGGTCTTTCCTATTTCGAGACGTGAAACTTTTATATATTCGATACACGCCAGCATCTGACACAGAACTGGCCACGAGCGAAGGTTTTCTAAGTAAACGTGTATTATTGCTTCTAGGAAGTGATTGAAGTATCGCTCTAAAGTTTAAATAAAGTATTATACTAAATTTCCTGAAAGATTTATTCTCATAAATTTATCGCTCTCTTGTACATTTTTCGTTTATTTTAAAGAATCTATGCATATATACATAAAAATATATCCTTTTCTTTGATTTATATGAGTGAAAATAATTTCTGTAACAAATATTTTTTTAAAAGACGCCAGAGAGGAAAAAAGCGTTGTTAAAACGCCTTTTGAAGTCAGCGAATTTTCCTATGGGCACCTAACGAAATTGTTCCTTTTACTCTTCATAAACGCGCTCGCTCTTTGCACCCTCGGGTTTTTTCACAGTATGAGAGTGAGGCAAAATGTGACAAAGCGACTACAAGCTACCTTTCGACGGCAGACTTCGATTTAATTGAGGTGTTCTCTTTTTGTGAAATACGATCCATAAAAGTACTGTGAGAATGTTAGAAATTACTTTTTGCTTTGTGTAATTTAATGTTATAGTTTTATATTAAAGTACCACATAGAATTTAGGATTTCAGGCGTCTTAAACATGAATATAGTTTGTGGCCGCTTCATTAACATTTCTTTCGAATTTTTTTTGATATTTGTTTTTTAATACTAGTTAATATTTTTTAAAATATTTTACACAAGGATTTACATAAATACGATAATAACAACATTATAGCTACAGTTTCACGCTTAATATTTTTAGTCATGTTTTAAAAGTAAATATTTTTATATTTACTGATCAATAATATGAGATTAATTACAGTTAGTAATGTTTGAACTTGTTAGCACAAAACCTCGTATTTCCTGTTTTTTTTTGTTTATGGAAGGAGTATAACTGAGTATAAGAAGTTGTTTTAAATTTTTATTTGTAATTGGGTCACAAGGCGTTTCCTCTGTGTTCTTGGCGATAACGTAACTTACGCATTATTACATATTGCGGATAGAATTAGGTCACATACTTTCTATGCTAATAAGTAATCACACATAACACCAAATTTTAAGTATTATAATGAATCACTTCCTCTATTCAAATAAAACGCTAATAATTTTAATAGATTTAAATATTTTAATTGTGAACTAGAAGTTATTATTTATTTCGTGTTTATAATGTAATATTGTAATTATAATGATAAACCTCTTAATAAATGTATTACGAGAAAAAAGTAAAAAAAAAGTTATCCAAAAACAGTGTTGCGCTATTAATCAAGAATGAGATTACCGTGAAATCTGTCAAGACGACAAGTCATCAAGTGAAAAATCTGCGTTATTTTCTCGGAAGATCTTTTTCTCAATTATTCATATATACTGACATAAATATTATTCCAGTTATAATGATCCTTATTTAAAGCATTTTGATTAACATAGTAATATTAAATAAGAAACACTATAAAGAGAACTACAATGGGTTATACTGAAATGTTTTCATATTTGTTTCCATAATATTACTTATAGCAATATGTTACTTCTGCGTTTAGTTTACTTAGTAATTTCACTAACTATACGTCCATCAAATAGGAATGCAGTATGCAGTACTATTTGACAGCAGGATTAAGAGCGAACTTATCGAGACGGTCCTCGTTAAGAGGGATCTTCCACTAATAAACTGGAATACGTTATGAAGTGTTTGATGAAACTCTGTATTAAAAAATTATAAGCACGTTGACGTCTAATTTTCCGCAAAAGCGATCATGGAAATATTTAAATTACGTAGCGAACTAATTACCTCATCTCATAATAACCTTGTTTTGACGTTTACCCTTTGAGGGGCCGTCGCGCATTTCCCGAGTCGTTTAAAGATATTAATAACCATCTAAAGACGGCTGTCTGTCTCTATCCCGCAAGTGGGTACCCCGCTTGCTTCCTTCGGTCATGTTTTTCGTTAATACCCTTCCGGAGATGATAAGATGATGGTTTTACAACCAAGCAGTAATTACGCTAGTCCAATTATAGCTCATCACGGTCGCTCGAGGAAACGAAACATTGTTGAAGCCATTGTTGTTAGATTAGGCATTATATTATAACGCGAAGTGGAATTTTTAGTTAATTATATTGCTTTTATTATATCGCGTAAACAAGAAAAAATATATCAATGCTTCTTCGCTGATGAATTGTGTAGGCGGCGTGGAGGCGGTAGTCCCAATCAATACCTTTTTAATTTAGAAGGCTTTATAAATTGTACTGAAAATATATCTAACAAAATTAAAAAAACAAAATAAAATGTAAATAAAAAACAAAACTGGCTAATCTCTTATATTAAAATGTTTAGCTATCTTTTACTTTGCTTGTGTTTACAGTTTTTTGAATCAAAGATAGGTAAAGGGGAACCATAATTAAAGAGGAGACGGTGGCCAATGTTAGTGGAAGTTACTGATTTTAGAGACGGTAGAGCAGGTGTTGTGAGCGCGGAAGCAGGCGGGGGTGGTGGTGTAGAGTGGTGGCGGTAGTGAGCAAAGAGCACAGAGCACCTTGTAATTTTAGGGTATTCGGTTCCAGGCTACACCAACTAATTTGTCATCCGAAAATCAAATTACGCATGAAATGGCGCGTAACAGTACACCCGACGGTCTGGAAGCGCTGTTTTAAAATGAAATTGAATCACCGTCTGCTCGCTGTGAAGTAATTGTGGGCAACAGTGCAATTTTGCATGTAAAGCTATTAGTACATACCAACCAGTAATCAAAAATCCATTTGATGTAGTTTTCTTGTTATCAACAACATCGAGACTGCCCAGTTAAGTTTACAATTTTATATTTAGGAATGAGATCCACTTTAGTAACCAGCGTTTACTTATCGAAACATAATAAAATTTTAAATTATAAAAACGTGAAAGTCAACTATAGCTAAATTCTTATACAAACAAAAGTTTACTCCTCAACTTTGCGCGTGAATATTGATCGGGGTAATTATCAAATGTTTCAATTAATATGGATCTCATTTATATCCAGTTTTATTCTGTTAAAAGCTTAATTATGAATTTAAATTAAAAATTACTAATACTGTATCACTTATGACTTTGTATGAGGATGAAGATTTAAACGCGAAAGAGTACATAACGAATGACTGCATTGCTAATCAATTTTATGCCACTATTGGTTCGTGAGCACCGCATAACTCAGCCTTATAGGGTTCGTGACGAGGGGAAGGTTGCTTAGCACCACGAGTTTTTCCACATTCGCACAATGAAATGGCATAAGATGTAACGACATCTAATTAATAACCTCTATCATATCTCTATTGCTTGGCTTAGATGTGCCGGAGAGGGGGAGAGAGAGCTTAACGTAAGAGGATTGCTTATGGACGCATGATTTGTTCCGTAAGTCGTTATCGTACGATTTTTTCGGTTATTATCCAGTAAATAATTATAATGCTCCGTAAGACGAAAATTAAAATATATATACATAATATAAACGACAACAAAACATAGTTTTTATTTCATTGACTTTTTTGAAGATTTATATTGAAAACTTGTATATTTACAAACGTTTACAAGTAATTTTCAAAACGAAAAGAAGAAAGAAAGCAGAAGGGCTAACACTTGACTTCAATTTCACTTGATGTTGAGTGAGAACGAGATCTTGGTTGGTCAAGCGTGTTCACCCAGATTATTTTAGCTCTTATATGATGAAACTTGGAACAATACTTTTATAGCAGAAGGTTTACATTATGTCTTTGGTAACTAGTCAGGCGGACTCAAAGAAACCCTATCACCAATCCCACGACAGGCCGCGGAATCGAACCATAGACCTCCCTGATCCGTTACGCAAAAATTAAGCGCTTCTTTTCGCTTAATAAAAAATATCATTGATGACGGTTGCCACTTTTAATATAATAAAACTGTAACAAAAGTTTAAAGTTATATGTATGGCAATATGTATGACAATATTTGCATTAATTTACATTGCTCAGCGAATAAAAGGCAACAATAATTAGTGACGAAACACAACATCAGTCCACATCAATGTGCTCGACATGTTCCGTAATAATTGGATAGGACAGGACAATGGCGGGGCAACTGGATGCAACCCGAGCAAGGGTCCGCTGCTTCGTTATTATGACATATTGTTCACGACTGAAACAAACTATTTTAAATATATCAATGCAACTCGCTCACATCGTGTTGACTACAAATATATTGAAATTTAACATTTTCGTTATGAAATTGATTGGAACGCTACTTTTACTAGACTCTAACGCCGAAAAAGCTTTTATAACATATCAGTATATTTACACACACATAATACATTCTCCATTTGGTTTTTTTGAGAGACATAACGTAAGTCATATTTCATACATATTTTAGATGATTGAAATAACTATAGTAGTCATACAAAATTCAGGAAAGTAAGGTAAATTTCTTTTATGTAATGAGTCCAAATCTTTTTAGCCTAGTTCATTTAATTAACATGAAACTTTTATATACTTATAAAAAATTCAAGTTAATTTAAACCCAGTTGTGTAATAAATTGTAATTTACTAATTAACTTAAGGATGTTTAACCTAATTTATTTTAAAATTTGAACATGTTTTTTTTTCAATGTACGCTCGCTGTGTTATCTCTAATGGCCAAATGAATTCGTTAATCTTTTTAATATTGTATCTAAACAATATTCACGATTAATTTAGTGCTATATTTCTAGTGTAATATAATACATATTAATATTAACTAAAGCTCACTTGTTAGTTAACTACCTCTCGAAACATTCTAAAATTTTTTTCGTCTTGAAATATTTTCCATGTATACTGATATACAGTTTTAATTTGTTGTGTTGCAAATTAAGTTTAGGTTGGTGCTTAGTTGTTTTATAAAAGTTCGATAAATATCATGTTTCGTAATCCACTTTCGTAGGGTAATTTGATAACTGTACATAGACATACGCATTTCGAAGCTCTAAAAGCGAAAGGCCGCGATAAAAGCAATTAAAACTTTAACAACATCAACCCCTGCTCTTTCCAATTTAGCTATATCCTGTAAATTTTTGCGCCGCTGATTTCGCAATGTAAAGTTAATATTCAAGGGCCGTAAACGTTTTGCCAGGGCATTAGGAAACTCCATTTTCTTATAAAAACTCAGATGATTCATATTTACGAGACGATACAGAACAATCCCGTGCCGTTTTACAAACTTTTCCAGTTCTAAACAAATTTGTATTTAGCTTTTATGACAGATAATTTGTCAGGGGTGGCTGTGCGCGAGTCAAAGATAATTTATCTGTCTCAACCTCTTTATTTATTACGACGCGTTCGCATCTTCGTTGAGCCCCTTAAAGTTGGTGGTTAATGGAGCTTCTTTGAGGCCGGGACGTCACTCACTCTAGCATGGGTGCGAGGGCGCTGTGGTTGTCCGGTTCGTGTATGGTCACTTCCCTGCCGCTTGACTTATTTTTTCCTTCGTTTCAGTGAGTGACAGGTTAATGGGAAACGAATGAACTGTTTCAACGCGCATTATCGGCATTCATTTTCGCAGAATTTTCATTTACAAGTAAATGACACATACACACACTCTTACATATAAAAAAATGATAAATCGTAGATCGTCTGTAATTTAACTCTTATTAAATTTAACGATTCATCTATAGCTTTTTAACAAGACAAAATGTTCAAATTTTAATATAGGTGTTATTAAGTGCTATCCAGTAAGTAGCTTCATATACTTAAAACCCTTTATAAATATTTTATGAAGGATATGATTAACTCTTTTCGAATATTTGAGATTACTTGTTAAGTTTAGTTTAACCAAAAGATTTTATTAATATATTCGTATTATATATTTATAATAGTTGTAATGAAAATCATTCTGTTATTGGTAATATAATACTTAATATTGAAATAATTTTAAGAGTATGGGTATTTTTTTAATAACACATTTGCATTGTTAAAAGACAATTTAATTTATTATTACTACTAAAATTAAATAGCGTCCTATCATGGATTTCAACAGAACACAGCAGCGATGGTCATTAATGTATTATAGGGGTGTGAGCCTGTCCCTTAAAATTTTGCTTATTCACTGTATTGAGCCGTCCGTACCTAGTCCGGGGGCTTCTGAGCTAATCCTAAATTTATTAGATGATCTTTATAACACCTTTTTTATTCGACGAAACGGCTTGACATTCCGGGCGTTCACTTGATGGGAAGTGATACACCCAAAGCAATGTGGTAATCAACATGTAAGAGTATCCTGAACGATTAGGCTTCACTATGTCTGATTGTCGCTAAAAAACTTGTAAAATTGACTTCAAATATAGTCAACTAAAACTGTTGATGACATAAGACAGATAGTAAAGGTAAAAAAAACGTAAATTTATTGATATATGTTATTAATGTAACCTAAAATTTCGTAACACAATGATGACCGCACCCGAGCTTTTACTCTTATATGTTATGGAGTTCTATATACATACATTCTACATTTGCTGTGTCCAGTTAAATATATAACAATGGTAACCTTAAGGTAATAAAAATTATATTTACTGTATTTCAATTAAATAATCTCACCCCTCTCGAATAACAACTACATACAAATTGGTGAGTCACGGTCAGTCATTAGCTATTGAAACAAGAGCGAAACCAATAGAATAACCCCTTTTTACAATGTGGTTAAGTAGATACCAACCGCATTCAACCATCAATCATAATTGTTTCCTGTTTAGTCCCACTTCACTAAATACAATAAAAAACCCCCACCGGCAATATCTTCCGCGGCTCTCAGTAGGAAGTTCATACGAGGGTTACGTGGTAATTAAAAATGAATATTACAGTTAATTTGGTAATCAATGACTCAAGAATTAAATTTGTGAGTATGGAGATTAATTGTTGCGTTAACTTTAACTAAATTTCTGAACAGATTTAATTAAAATTAATATTTAAGTGTAATCGTACAAATTTTAAATATACTACTCAAGTCAGAATCACGACAGAAACTTTTCAAATATTTTTTTTATTTATTGTCCGCTACAAGGTGTAATGAAATAAATTCACGGTTTTATTTAAAATGAAAAATCCGTTTTGAAAACAGTCGCAGAAAAGAATTTAACTCGGAAAATTTTCACATTTAAAATAATGGCTAATTCAGGAATACAAAATTGCATTGTACGCTCGCGTTGCGCAAAAAGTAGTTAAGTGGTTTTGGTGGGAAATAGATTCACTAAAGCATTTCCGTGTCCCCTGTGTGCTCAGCAGGTGGGAAAGGTCTATGCCTGCTTCACTTACATACTTCAGCTCCTGTATCTATGTAATAAATTGAACGAGCGGTAAAATATCTCTTACGCTATTTAAAACAGTAAAGTTATAGTATATTGTGAAGTTAAATTGAAACACGCAAGTTTTACGTTATATAATTTGGAGACATAACGTTATTGAGTTTGTTGATTATATAACATCTTGGATGAGATGAAAATTTGTAATATAAACGTGTTTTGCAAAAGTTGAATTCAAAGTTTGTAAGCATTATGTTACGTTGTTTTATATATTGAAAATGATTGTTAATGTAAGCAAAACGAAGATTAGTTGGGTTTTTTTATGTTATCGGACGAAAACAACAAGCGTAGTGTGATTCTCGACACGAAATAAAAGTAATGTTATGAATAACCGCGATAAGCCGCCTACAAGTTGGAAACACTGCGTCAAGAGTAAAGAGACTATTAAATGCTGAACAAAGCTCTGGGGACGGACGTTTCCAATGCACGCTCGTAGTCGAAGCACGTATATTGTAATGCATTTGGATAACGTCAGGAGCAGTGTATGGCGACACTGCTCGCTCCGCTAACGGTGTGTGTGTGTTAATTACATAAAATTGTTACGTCACTGAAAATATTTCATCCAACTATTAATAACATTAGAAAACCTTTTTTTTTTTAAATTCATCACTTTTCTGCACTTTTACTTCCATAAAACCTATTTTTATTTTTATGTCTAGCGATAAGTACAGTATAACGCATGTATTATTAAACAAAAAAAATTAAATTCTCTATGTGAAAGTCATATGCATTTGTAAAATTAATTTAAAAAATAAAATCAAAAATTGAAGTCTTAAAAAGAGTTTGTTAAAAAATTAGTAGGCAATTTGTATGTTACTAGCGTAGGTCGAACCTTACTAATAAATAATTTTGCTCGGTTCGCACAAAGATTGTACAAAAAAAGAGGCGAGAGGCGAAGGTTTGGGTCGCGAATGAAATTGAGTTTGCGAGTCCAAAATGAGAATAGTAGGCATCAGCAGTCATTCAAGATTAAAATATTTAAAAGTATATGAAACGGCTGAAAACTTTTCCATGTTTCTAGAAAACATCTTGTATTTAGTTTTAGCACGAAATTTATTTAATGTACATGAGAAGGCATATTTTTTTATCAACAACGTATTAATATTTCACTTCAATTTTATATGGTGTGAAAAGACAATTAGGCCATGGATAGCGTGTGCGCCTACAATATTCTAGCTTTATTTGCTGATAGCCGGACAACAGCATTGTTGTTATTGCAGTAGATTCAGAATATAAGTGTAGTACCTAACCAGGGGGATTTTAAAAGATCCTGCGGTCAACCATACTCAACAACAATACACATATTTATTGAAATTCTAAAAATTTCAATAGTATACTGTTTGAGAACATACTACGCTTTTGTATATACTCACGCAATATATACTAATATACCCTAAAACAAATAAATAATTATTAACAAATAAAAATGATAAATAGTATTAAGCTCTTTTTATCATAATGTCGTTAATTAAAAACCAGACTACAAATGAATAGGTATAATAATTTTAAAACTTCTGTAAACAACAGTTTTTAACATCTTACTCAGTGGAGGTTGAAACAAAACTTCGAGACCATTCATTAAGTAAACCACTAATTATCCTTGCTTATACAGTACACAAGATAGAAATAAAGTTAAAATGTAAATAAGGATACACTTTTAATGCAAAAGTTGTATTTACTTCTGGATAACTTTAACGTTGAATGTCACATCACTTTTACGGGCTAGGGAGGCACAACGAACGGAGAGTTTATCAATTTTTTATTAGCCCAGAGTCCTTTGAAACAAATTTTAAGTACAATTTAAGGGTACCATATTTAATTAGAAGCCACACAAGGCATTTTATTGAATTTGACACGTTGAAATTTGTCTCGACGAGTCATGCTTGCCGCTTATTCATTCAGAACGCTGTAGGAATGCGGAACATTCACGATCCTTTTGATGAGAGCTAAGATTAATTTCGGAGGGTTTGAAAAGCTCAAAGGAAATTTTAGAATGTAAGTGCATTAATAAAGGTTTTTATCAGCCTGCCGATAGGCACTCTTTTAAAGGCAAAAATGTCTTTATTAAATTAATGGGCTTTTATATGCATGCTCGGTAACTTTATTGCGTAAAAGCTATTGGCGCAATTTAAGCTCTTTGCACGAATCTCTTCATTGGCATGATCGGGATCATTTGCTTTTGAAGTGCAATCAGAATAAAATGTTTATTGAATATTTTTTGTAGGTGAATTTTTACTGTATTGTAATGTATGTTGTCTATGAAGTTTTAACTAAATTTTTGTTTTATATCACTGACTAACTCAGCAAATGACTTTTGAAAATATTGTACAAATATGGACAAACCAAATAGGTATTTAAATATACATTGGCATTACCGTGTTTCGAGTAGTTTCATCTATACAACTACTGGATAGAATTTGGGAAAGGTATTGATATATAAAATATTAAGTACCTGTGGTGACTGGAGCTGGAATGACCGGTGGTCGAGCTGGACATGGGAGAGCGCGCCGGGTAGGTGCCGCTTGCAGTGTGCCCGCCCTCCGACATCACGAACTCTGTAACAATGTTTTACTAGTTCATTCCATTGATTTACTATTAACTTTTATATTTAATAAAACTTCTGATGGGTTGAAGATGCCAATTATTATGAACAAGAAAGACATTGATTAAAGAAGGCATTACATATCGCTGTTACTCCATATCATACCGAAGACTTAATTAATAACATATTGTACTACGCTTTAAACGTATTTTTTAAAATGTCGTTTGAAAAAACGGGTTGTGCTAACATATTAAATGAATTTTCCATATAGGTTTTTTAAAACTTTTTAGGTTAAACTTAAGTATGGTAAAGGAATAAATCTTTTACGAATCGCGTTCAATTTATACACTCGGTGAAGAAAGCAGAGATCAAATGTCGGCTGAATAGAAGCGGGCGACGCTTCAATATTATTTCGTATCTTATTTCTATTCGATTGCGCTTTAAATTCATATAAACAGCTGAACATACATAGTAATCTGATTACACCGGTTCTCAGCGGACGGATGCCAATGCTGAATCTCCTATCTCCACGTTTTGCTTTCTCATCGATCATTGCTGAACATTCCCGTTTCATGCTGCTCATTTTATCTTATTGACAGTATGTAATGAAAAATATTATTAATTTATACGAATATTACACAATATTACAAAAACTAAATTAAATATTGTTGAATATAAAGATGTGGGGGAAAAAGATATGGACGAAATATTGCTTATTGTAGGAGAAATAAGAAATGAATTAATTAAAATGTAACAACTAGGTACGGATTCACTGTACTGATACTAAGCTATAAATATAGTGTCCTAATTTAGCGATGTTGGGCAAGCGGGTCGCGGTCCTGCGGCCACCGCTTCCTCTCTGACCATCAATCCTTCTGTCACGCGATCGACAGCGCATTTGTTTGTTTTCACCATTTTTGTCTCAGTGTCTCTTCGGTCCTTCGGCTCTATATTTGTGTTAGTGCGGCGAGCGGTCGACGCCGGCGATCAATCTATGAAGTACCTTTGAGCATGATGGATGTTGGAACCAGGGACGAACGCCTCGCCTCTGCGCTCACAACGCGGTGAACATTTTATTGACGGCCATCTCGAGCCCAACGCCTGTTTGTTGTACGTCGCCGGAGTAATGAATTATTTACTTTGGGGCTTTATCGAACTACTAAGATATTACCAATATTGATAAAATGTTTTTTAAATTTTAAAATTTTTCGTAGGATATTTTTTGAGAAAACCATTGTTTTCTTATTATATTACTCTTCCTCTGTTAGAATATTTTTAAAAAGTAATTGAACAGATAAATTCCATTTATTTGAAATCTATATAATTATAAAACAAACGCTGTGAGTTTTTACCACTGTTTTATAATTACTGTCAGGAAATCAGGAGTAATTTATTATACTATGAAGCGTTATTGAAAAATAATTCTTTTTTAATTTTCGACAAATGTTCCATAAAAGACGGCGTGGCATTTGGCGGAGGAGATCCGCATCACCCTCATGATATTAAAGCCACCCGTCAGAATTCCGTAAAATATAACTTCCTGTACATCGCATTGTTCGTCATTTTCCAAATATATTATATAGGCCTTCCGGTTTGTATAATATGTAAATAAGCGACTGAAGCGGAAGATACGAAAATAAATCTAGCGGATCGTCTTCGCTCATTGCATAAAATTCTTTGTTTGCTTACGTTATGAGGAAAAACTCATACACGATATAGACTTTCTATTATTTTTACAACAACTAGGAGTTTTGCGTCTGTCTAAATCGTTTTGAATAAACAAAAGAAACACAGTTACATTAATAAAAAAAAAAAAACAGGTATGTTTTCGAACACTTACTAAAAGTATTACACTCGTTGAAGAAGATAATAACATTTATCACTGTAAAAAGATGTAAAAGTTTTACTTATGTACAACTGGTTTTATTTTTAATTACATCTTGGATCCAGTTAACAGGGGGGAAATGAAAATTGATCGTCCCTAACTAAGATAAGTTTTGAAAGTTATGATGGAATGGAAGTGCTTCCGAGCGATGAACGCGGCGAAAGCAAAAATATTTTTTCCTTTTGATTTAGTGCACTGGCTAACTAATTATTGCTTAAATACAAATGTTTATACACGGATATTATTACCCAATTTTTCTGCTATATGTATTTGTAATATGTGTGTCATGAATTTTATAAAATTATTAACCAAAACACGAAGGCATAATCTTTCATCACATCTTATTGCTCTGTTAGATATAACATAGAAAATTGAAATGTCTTATAGTTTAGAAAATATCCTATTGTCTTAATCTCAGTTTAAAAAACTCCTAAGCTCACTCAGAAGACTGGCTTTTAGTAGATAATTGTAGTAACGCGGAGGTATCTTATTAAAATGTAAATGTTACGTTGCAGAAAAAAAAACTTAACGGTAAGGATAAAAATCTAATGAGAAACGAAGTATGACGTCTTGACAGCTAACAAGACAACGTAAAGCGTCTTACGCAGGAGCCTTTATGAATACCATATGAGAGGACCGCTATTTTTACATACAAAAAATCGGCACCGAATCAAAGTGCACATGTCCATGCGGCCTACCTTAATTTTCCTCGGAGCTCCGTGCCGTGAATATCAAAAAAAGGGTCGGACATCAGCTTAACCCAAAATACTACGACATTTTCATACAAATGCAGAATGTAGTGTAATATTATATTATTTAATATACTCACATTGGTATTATCACATTGTATAAGTTTCCGGAGTAAATCCGCGAATACGATTTTCTTTAATGTTGTTTAGAAGCCAACAATACCACAGTAATTTTGCTTATTGCGCCTTAAATTACTTGATCTCGTTTACGGGCCTTTGAAGATTGTACCAAGTTTTCACAAACTTTGTGTGTAATTTATTGTTTACCGTCACCCTCTTCTGTTTGTTTAACGTTAGCTGCGAGAAACTTTTTTAACTACTTTTAATTAGCGACTTTGACTTAAGAGGGAGACATTTTCGTTTTTCAATTTTACTTGGATAGTAATATTTAACATCAACTAAATTATTTTAACTGTTGTTAACTAACGACATTCTTATCTTTATTTAACTCACAGACAAAAGCTAATTATAAATGAAAAATGTAAATTGCAATTCTTAAAAAAATATATTATTCACACATGTGTTGTGATTTCGTTAATTATCATTATAAAAATGGTTATTGAATTATTACATGAAATTAAATTTTTTAATTGTATAGTTTTAGGTATACTTTTAAAAAAAATGATAATAATTTGTAAAGGGCGATAAATTATAAGGTTAGAAATTAATCTTAACTTAAATGAAGGTGATTCTCCTATAACTTTCCAACGTAGTCGCTAATAACGAAACTTGCGGTTAATAGCGTTGGAAGAGATACAAGGGGAGAGGGTATGGGGGAGAACGGGAGACGCGCACGGCTAGGGTAAATTTTCGAGACAATTCAATAGGAAAATCGGCCTTTGTGAAACTTCCATTCTTATTTACATTTGTTGGAATCATTGATGATTCCTTCGGCTTTAAGTAAAATTATGGTTTTGTAATTAAGTGATAAAGTTGGGCTACGCAATGTTCGTAAAATGGTTTGAACCAATTTGAAAAAATGTGTTCCTTTTGAATACGTACCCCCGGATTGAAGATATCTCAACAATATGTTTTTCTTCAGTTGAGACGCCTACACGAATCGAACAAGCACATCTTCATCGTCTTCATTGATAGAACTTTGTAAGTGAAAACATTATATTTGTGTCTTAATAAAACAAAACACGCATCTAACAGCACCGGTGGTAGGTTTCTCTTTATCACCACAACGTTTATTTCTGCCGCCAAGCAGAATTTAGCCAACTTTACATTGTTTCGGTTAAATTATTAAAACAGAGTTTCAGTAAGACTTAATAAGTAAAATTGAATGCTAAGAATTCTTAAGAAATATGAAATTTGAAGGGATGTATTAAATTAGCATTATAGTCGTAAAATAAAACACTCACAGATTTATAGATACATATAACGTACGCTTTGTGCGAGAGTACGCTTTCAGCGCAATGCCGCATGAACATATCGAATGTTTACGATGTCATTAAACATATTTTTATGAGGACACAGCGGTGTACTATATTATTACTTTAAGGGTGAGTTAGCGACACAATGCCGTTTCATTGGTCAGTTACTCACGGAAGTGAACCTTCATCAGAGTTGACAACGTGCGTGCAATAAAGCATTTACGGCGCTACAATAATGTGCCCGGCGCGTAATGAAATCATATTAATGTTAAATAAATGAAACTTGTTTACGATACGGTTATTAATACGGCGGTGATTTTTCTTATTTGCATCTGAAGTACACAAATAAGAAGCTCGCTGGGAGGAAACTGTAAACAGAGCATGCCTAATTGAGTTAGCACGCCACGCGGAGGACGCAGATACTCTCATTGGAAAGTTCGCTACAAGTTGGAAAATTACTAAGCCATTAGCATAACCTGTGAGCAACTAACTTTAGTGAATCCAATGTAATAACATTTAATTTAAAATTTATTTCAAATAACACTTTGAAACAATTCTAATACATAAAACTCAAAACTTTGTATTTTGAAGATAGTATAATAAGTTTAGTAAAACAAAAGGTATCATCATCATTAGCTTGATTAGTCCACTGTAAGATATAGACCTCTACGACCACCTAATCCACATAATGATAGAAAGCGTTGTGACCCATAAAAACCAATTAGCAAGCTTAGCTAAATCGCCTTTTTTTTCGAAAGAAAAGCTGTTGTGTCTATACTAAATATTCAGAGACTGTATTCTTCATATTTTATCTGAGTATTAAGTTTGTCTATAGCCCACTACATGAAACTATTTCTTGTTAAGCGTCTATTGATATAATAAATAAAATATAACTTACGCAAACGCGGAATCTGTTAATATCTTATTGAAAATTCGATATTGATATATCACGTGATGAAAATAATATCGAATGAATAAATGAGAAAATTAAAGTCAAGGTTGAAGGAAATAAATTATACAACAAATTCCGGGACCCCTAACAAAACATCGAAGAAGCTGATAAAATGCCGCGTCAATTTACCAAATTACGGAGTAATTGAACCAAATTTCAGAGTGAAGCTCGTGTAATGAAAGCAGATAAAGGGAAGCGTGGAGAGTAAGAGGGGCTTATTCAATTCGTTCAGGAGTCCGTACTGACACTGACTTAAGTAGATAGTTAAGATTTTGCCAAGAAAGCACCTAGCGGCGCCCACTAATGTGTACTTAGAAAGTAGTCTCGAGTCAAGAATTGGCCGCTTAAGTACCTACAGCTGAAACTTGCCATCCATTAGTTACTCGCAAGAACACATTATAGTTGAACTTTTGTTCTTAGCTCAGGGAAAACAAATCCAGAGTGGGCAGGTGCTATCGAAATTGTTTTATTTGCTTCCTATTTAGTTTGTAAGGTCACAGTGCAAACATTCCTATAAAAACTGCGGCAGGAGAAATTTATACACCTATGATGTATTATATTTAAGCGTAGAGATCTCTTGGGAAACCTACGTCCTGCAGTAGACCATCATTCAGCTCAGCTAACGATGGTGATGTATTTCTTTAAAGTAAAATTGTTTTTAATATTGATACTATAATTAATAAGGACACTGGAATTAGTGGAATTACTGGGTTAAAAAGACTTGGCAATATGTGTCAAGGCAACCAGTGCATTGCGGTATAAACATCAATATCAGAATGCCTATTATGTATGCATATATCCTTATCCTATTCTTTAAGGAGGAAAGGTCTGCATGCTTTGTGGCTAAGATAATTTTAAAATGATCGTGTGTATATATATTTCCATTACATCCTTCTTAACACAAATGCAAGTTGTGAAATATTATAATATTTCAAATTACAAATACTCTATATTCAAATAGTGAAAAGTTATTTCAAATATTAACCTAGATTTGTTTATGTCCGAACCAAAACTCTTAAGTAAGGATTAGACAATAGTTTCGAGACAAAATCGATTTACTCTAAAGCTTTTGGATAGATTTTGCTATCGAGGATTTTCGTGTTTAAGCTCAATAACTTAGGCAGGAAAATCGTCGGTAGAATTTTTTTGTAATAATATATAATAAAATGTCTTTGATGTACTTGTATTTAATTGAAATCATAAACAACAGATAAAGAACGAGAGATATTTAGTACAAAAGGAAATTCAAACGGTAAACTATATTTGCTGAAATTGTCTTTAAAGTTTGATGTGTGATTAAAAAGGCCTGCAAAAATGTTTGTAGTTGTTTGTTTAAACTAGTAATTCCAATCGGTGTCAACAACCGAAACATTTTAGTAAAATACCCCCAAGGAGGTTTTACTATGAGACCGTGCACTCTACTCGATTGAATTTGAGGTGGGCGCTTATCGAGCTCACAGTTCGATTACGAAAGGCGAATAACTTGCAATAAATGGAAACGAAAACTAAAAAAAATACAAAGAATTTTAGGCAAGTGTTCAAATTAATTTTGACAATGAATAAATGTATATTTGCAAATTTGTTATTTAAATTTTTTAAACGACAACCCTTTGTAATTTAGTAGATAAAAAATCATACCGGCTGTTTAAAAGATCTCTTCGCTTTTCAGCTGTGAAAATTTTATTATTTAAATGCAATATTTCAAAATTATTTGAGTATTCATCATTTATAGTTTCAATCCAATAATCAATATGAGCAAACTCTCTATAAATAAATTAAAAAAAAATCAATAATATAATGAACTTGAGTAAACACACTCCTTTCACACAGTTCTTCTGAAATATACCTCAATTGATATGTCAATGTGAATATTTCGTGGAAAATAACGTATTCATCCAACATTACATTATTACTTTTTCGGTAAAATAGAATTTAACATTTGTAATGATTCACTATGAGGTTTATTATGAAATTTATTAATTCTTTGAAAGTTAAATGATGCCGGTGGAGGGTACTTGATGTGATCTACTTTGCTTACATTTCCAAGAATCGCTTTTAATTGATTTCAGTTTTAATGAGTTTATGCAATAAAATTTTGTAACAATTTGTATAATTCATTAAGTAATAAATATAAAACAAAACGTATTTCGGGTACAAATATAATAATTTATCATAAGGAAAGAATAGCCTTACTTTGTAAAAAAATCTACAGTAGTGAAGATATTGTTATTATGACGCTTGTTTTGTAGAAGTCGAACCTACATATGGAGATAAAAAACAAAATTCATTTGACAAATATTCTAATTGTATTAGCAGATAAATAATGAAAACGCATGAATTGTGTAATTACATAAAGCTTATAAACCTAACTGATTGTTTTCCAAAGTCATTTAAAAAAAAATATTTTATAACCAATATTAAGCGGATCACCGGCAATGATAGTAATAGTATACCTCTAGTAATTTAATGAAACCTCGTGATCATCAGTATGAAAAAAAATATATGAATATTTACTGCCATTAATCAAGGAAAACGAACCCAATTCTGAAGAGTATTTAAATAACAATAAAGAAAAAGGCATATCCAAAAAGAAAATATAAATCAGAAACCACTTTAGTAAAAACTTGATGTATTTAAGCCGTGCAAAAATTTTGTCATATCACTTTCATTAAGTATAATGAATGTGATGAATTTACGCTTAAAAAGACAAAGATGAAGATAACTCACTATCAAGAATGCCTTCAATGATAGTAGTTTTTAATACTATTCATGTTTCGAATACATATATTCAAAACAAAGAGAGATTAAAAACGCTTCAATAGATCACCAAAATGAAATAAAAGGCTCGGAGAAAAGATATTAAATTACAAATTGTTAAAATGATATCGACAAAGGGCAGTATTCTGGTTGGAACGCAATAAAATGTATAAGCGAGTATTTTTCGCATGATCAAATCGCCTAATAAGTTGGATCCCACAACGCGTTCAATGTGGCGGGAACTAAAACCGCGCCCCTCTCCACTCCTCCTCACTCCTGCCGTCCCGTCACTCCCGCGTTCACTCTACTAAACAATTATAGCTTTTCCACTATTATATTTAACTTGCTCTCTTATTTTTTTTTTAATCTTTTACTCTCAACCATACTTATATTGATATAAAAATACTATTCAACCTATTCACTGTTTTAAGGTAAGTACAAAACTTTTTAGCTGTAGTTTTCCATTTTTTATATTAGATTACTTATCTGAAAAAAATATATATTCAAGTTTATCGAGTTTTCCAATATTTCTCTTTAACTTTTTCACATTATAACAGTAATTTAAAAATAGTTCTTTCTGCCGGTGAAAGCACTTTACGCTCAGAATCTGTACTTAACGAGTTCTTTTTAACAGAGCTTAACAACGCCGGCTTCTTTGCTTGTTTTTGAAAATATCGTATACTCTTGTGGTAGAGATTAAGTAATAATGTTTTACGCATTATGTATAAAGGATTTATGAGTTGGCAGCTACTCGGTGGGCACCTAAACAATGTTAGCGGATGGGCCGTGCGCGTGGCGTGTGTCATTCGTCACAGATTTCGGAGCATGAAATGACACGGCGTTACTTTAGTGGTTTGCGGCTGGGCGCGGCTGAGACAGGGTGCGGTCACAACTGCCGTCGTGCTCGTGAAATTAATTATCTTGCATGAGTTTACCAATAAATCGGTTTACATTACGGTACAATAATAACTGTAACACCGTTTCTCCATTAACTAAAAAAGCTCAGAGGTAAAACTTAAAATAATAGAATTTTAATCATACTACAAAATTTCATTTACGAAAATATCTAACAAATCTAGATTTCTATGTATATGAACAGAGGTTATAATATATGGACAGAGTCTAGTATATACATATATTTGTAAGGCTGTAAATTGTCAACATCATTACAGCCTAACTCAAGAATGCTGGACATCAGAGGCGGGCGTGACTTTGACTTTCTTAAAAATGTATATTTGCCATACGTGCAGTCTTAACCATTCGGGTAGGTAAGAACAGTATACTTGTAACTGTTACAGGAAGTTCTAGAACTTTACAGAAATTATTACCCGTCCCCTTCAGGATACACTGAGGTAAAGCGGCGATGGGAATAATATTCCTGTCCTTCACATGGTAGCGGTATTTATTTATTTGAATTACTATGTTTAAAACCCTAACTCTTGCTTTATTCGCGATGAATTACAGCTTAGAAATATGTATAAATTAATGACACGAAAACATCTATAGTTAAAAAAAATATCATGTTGTTATTGTAAGGAAATTTTGCAAGCAACTCCAGTAGATTCTCTAAAGCTGCGGCTTCACCACCACGTTAATCGTACACTCATTTGTTATTTCATTAATGACGCCGACGGGACAGTTTAAATTTCTTGTTTTTATTGCCCTACAACAAAACGCCCATTTCTGTCCACGCGAACCTCACATTAAGGTTGTCAGTCAAGAAGCTTGCATTTATTGAAAGGAACGGGGGGGTCAATCTATCATAAGTCACATGGATACAGTTTAAGCGTACGACAGTTGAGGTGTGACGCGAGTGTTATAATGATGTAGTTATTACTTCTTTGTTTAGATTTTAGTTTTATTTATGATTTTACTCTTTATGCTACTAAGTTAACAAACAAGCGTTCCACATGCTGTTTGGTAAGCAATTACCGTAGCTAATGGATGCCTGTAGTATTAGAGACATCATGAGTGCGACAATCACAAATTTTAAAGAAATATCAGTAATTTTGACATTAGTATGTAACGTAATAAGTATATATACTAAGTACATAATAAGTTATATATAAGTTATGTTTTTTCTAAACACAAAACATATATTTTTAATGATAACGTAAGTACGACAGTTGCTACACTATTTGTAAACGTTGACGCAGTTTCAAATTTTTAATTAAATTAAACTTTTTTCCACTACTCGTTTATAGTATGAAAATATATTTTTCTTATGTACTTAAATGGCTTCTCTAAACACAATTCAAGCTAATAACAGTTTTTGTGACACTAAACACGAAAAAAGCTTTCCCCATTTAACGGACCGTAAATGTGTACTCCATGTTACCGCCGCCCTTAAGCAGACATTATTAGAGGGGTGTCGCGCGGCGAACATAAAATTTTGTTGCGATTTTTTCCTTAACACCGTTAAGTTATACGGTATAGGTCACGTTGGAGTCATAAGTTACCTAACATATTCAAAACATCAGCAGTCGTATCACGATAATCGATGACGGAGCTTTTAAAACTTTGTAAACTTCAAGAATTATTACTATAGATATCTACTTCACATACATTACTTATCGTTTTTATACAAAATGTATGTTATTTAATAAACTACGTACTTTTTCCTGATTTCTTTATGTATGTATGTACTGATAAAAGGTCTAATGTCTTCATCTCGTAAGCGAAATTATTTTGTATGATGACTTAAATCGACACGAATTATGGCGCTCTTATAATGGAATGATACGGGAAAATCCGATTCCGATCCATTTAGGAGAATACAAAGAAATGAGGGTAGAGCTTAAAAAGGGATAGCAGATTAAAAACTCACGTTAAACATAATAACGGAACTGGTATGGACGGAGCAGTGGAAGGTCCTTATTAATCGTAATTAGCAATATTTGTAAGCGGCACAAAGGCGTGTCGCCGCGGGTCGCCGGCTACGGGACAAAGCGGCCGCCGACGCACTACAAAGGGCTTAAGGTTTTAGATGTCGCCGCTCTGAAAATTTGTTTCATTAAGCGGACAAGCCTAAATTTTCTTTTCCTTTTACATGAAAACGAAATTCCTATAAGGTAAAGTTAAAAATTCCGCCCTCGTTTATTGCATATTTTTCCGGAATACTATTAAAAAGGGGTTGGAGATCATTTACGTTGTGATGGTAAATAACAATGAATTTCTTAATGTAAGAATTTATGAAGTCGACAGACGTACCTTTAGTTATCAATATAGTAAAGTTAGACGCACGTTATGATTTTTTTTGAAAATTTTGTATTAATCTTATCAAAATATTAAAATAACGTATAAAATTTGTTTTAAAATCTGTTATAAATAGTTATTAATTTTTTTCATTATCACATTTGTAAAACATTTCTCATTCTGACCGCCAAATTTTAATTCGAAGTAGGCATAGTATGATGATAGCGATAATTTTGAACGATGTTTCCTTATTAATAATATAACTTAATAAGCTTGGTAACAGTCGTGATATCTATGAGTTATTTCAGCACAGAATTGTTGCTTATAAAACGAATGCATTGTTTTACAAAAACGAACGCCCGAACACAACGCAACTGTGTTAGTTCCAGATAAAAGGCAAGCGGATTGCAGCTATCAAAAGCACGCGAAGTGTTATTCTTGATGTAAGAGCGTTAAATAAAAACCTGTTCTGGACGAACAAAGCGGTACGTGAGGCAAATTATTTATGTATTGCTGCGGTCGTTCTAATTACGTGAGGCTTTTGTTCTCCGGGCCAGCCCGTCGCGGCCGGCCCCGCTTCCTCCTACCACACACAGCAACGGAGGGCCTTGATAATGTAACGACTTTGTGGGCTCGCAAGAACCTAACCACTTAGTAAACTTTTCAATATGTTAATTTGCAGCGTTTCAATAAATTAACCTCACTCGTATTGTGCTTGCAAAGCTCTAACTTCAAAGAAATAGGATTAGCTTTGCGAATATTAGTTACTTGTTTTGTTTTTAACATTAGATCCTTAAAGTTACGTGTTATAGGTGCATCTTTACGTATCTGTGGTATTACGTCTTCTTAAGTAAAACTAGCTATTTCTTCTGACCTTAATTCTATCTGATGTATCTTACTGAGAGATATTTATTACTGGATAATAAAAATATCTGAAAACATTACATATAATTAAAAACATACTTCTGCATGTATTTAATAAAAGATAGTTTTTTATTTACTAAATATTAATGGTTATCAAGTAATTATAGTAAAACATCAAATAACAATTATAATTTTACATAATGAAATACGTCACAAAGATACTAGATAAGCACGCTAAAATAAAATACAATTAATTACTCAACAAATTGATACAGATTATTTTAATAGTGTAATCATTATTATAGTTTGTTTCTTGTGTTTATGTTACTACTATTACTATATAACCATAAGTACTTTTATGTAAAAAAACAAAATTACTTTAGATTAATTATAACTATACAGTACATAAAGTTAATTGACATTAACAGGTTAAACAGTCTGTTTTTTATCCGCCCTGAGGAATGACATTTTTTTTATATTTCTGGAACAAATTTGGGGTACCTTTCCCATCTTGTGAAAACTTATGCGTGGTACTTATAAAGGAGGAACATGCGCTTGGAATTAACTATTACTCAACGCCGGTCTAACATATTAACACTAATATCACATCATCAGTCAATAAATGATTCCAAAACTGTTATAATATTTTTCCAAAAGGCACATGTTTGTTTACTATAGCAAAGCCTTCGACAGCGAAAATACGTATAATTAATACCTTGTCACGAACGAACGAGGCATGTTATAAACTGAAATTGTTTTAAACGCTTTTAATCTTTAAACGTATGAAGATAAAGCAATTATTAATTACTGTTTCAGTTAAACCAATTAACGAGAGTTTCTGTTTTACAAATGCTGAAAAAGGTTATAACATAATGTGTAATAACGTAAAATCGTTATCAAATGCCATGTTAGTAGATTTAATATGTACGAAGACGTAGCTACTTTGCATTAATACCTCATGACCCTATATACATACGTTAAGATGAGGGAGAGGAAGTCAGCAATAAAGACGGGGAAAGAAGAGGCATACGATATTCACACGTAATAAATATTAGAATAGGTGCAGTGATTGCGGGGCTAGGTGTCGACATAAGGCATGGCCGTAATCGATTCCATTTACTCATTCTTCCCTTTAAAAATCTTACAATCGATTTTCTATGATTATTATCACAGTTCACGCAAAGTGCTTGAATTAGAATGTTAACTGCAGATCTCTGCTGCAAAATGCTATCACAACATGGCAACGCATTCCAATTGCTAAGAACTAGTACAAGTATTATCGTGTTTTGAATGGCGTTATTGTTTTACTGCAGTTATGGGTCAAAGCAACAAGGAAATGAGGTGCTGTGTGAACATCCTAACCAACATATTATTGTTACGGACGATTGAAAAATAAAGTTTTTAATGCAATTTTGTATAAATTATTAGCATTTGAATAATGATATTTCATTAGTATTTACGTTAAATTAATAAATTATACAATATAATAAGAAGTTATTAATAAAATAATGTACTAAATAATAACAGCTGTAATTATTTTTACTCTTATTTTATATAACCAATAACGTTATCTTTTTTTTTATATATATACTACTGTGCGTCGAGACGAGCAGGACGTTCACCTGATGGTAAGTGATACGCTTGCCCATGACAACGTGGTGCTAGTTAAGATGGTATACACTGCACCACATTGCGCTCGTCGCCTTGAGACATAAGGTGTTAAGTCTCGTTACCCCAGTAATTACACTAGCTACAGCGCCCTTCAAACCGGAACACAGTAATGTTTGCACACTACTATTTGGCGGTTGAAATAGGAGCTGCGAAGGTACCCATCCAGACGGTCTCCGGCAACAGAGACCTACCACCTGGTAAATCATCTATTGCATTATATAGTAAATAAATGTACTTTAATGTAATAAAAAATTTAAATTGGTTATGTTTTGAGCGGAATATTTTTTGTTGTAGAAAATCGCGCAGTGTTCGCCGGTGACGAGCAGACGAGCGAAGCGTGAGCGATTGTCACACGAATGATGCGCACGGTGAGCCTAGGGGGAGCAGCGGGAGAGCCAACCCCTACCCCTCCACAACCCCTGGCGTCCCCATCCCCCACCCCCCTGCCGCGTTATCGATTGCCCCAGTTGAGAGCGGGGCGGAAGTAATGATAGAACGGGATGCAACCACTGCCTGCCCGATCCGATGGCCAACTCTACTGGTAACTGTATAGTGCACTACACAAATATTGTTCGAGATAATATTTAATCTTCCCTTTCTTTCCTCTAATGTAATTCTGGATAACGCTCCTCGAACGGGTCCGCTTAGGCTATATTATCGGGATTGCCTGGATACCCGTATTTTAAATTACGTCTAACCTTCTGTTTTTTGTTTCGCAAAAGCATATTTTTAACAATATTTTCTAGGGTACAAAAATGAAATGTAAATTTTTGAACGTAGCCTACATTAAATATGTAATATCTCTCGAAATGAATTAGCGGAAACTTTGAGCCCATCAAAGTAAATAACTTCACAAAGTCGAGCGTGGAAGTGACATCCTGCTTATATCTATCTGAACGGATCCCGTAATAGCTTCCTCAATCTCAGCGTCAAAGTTCTCATAAGGCGCTTCTTAACTAAGGCGTTAAGGAAGATAGTTAGTAAGAGGCCTTCGGCAGGGTCTTAAAACTTGCTCGAAACTTGCGTAACTCGATCTCCACAATCCGTCGAGCGTCGGGCGTCAATGCGACGATAACTCACAATACGTTATTAGCATGACAATATAATTGCTTAACATGAAGGACGTCTCCAATGTCAATACCTCGATTCGGCGAAACGGGAATATTTGTCGCGAGACGGTTTATGATATTAGATTGAAGGAGAAAACATATACATGTTTCCTATAGTCTTTAGTGAACTTGTGTACATAAGCAGCGTAGTTACTAGCAGTAATACCAACTACCTTCTAAAGTAACTTAAAATTCGTCCGACAATCAAACGTTCCTCGTGGCGTGGTAAACTGCGATAGAATCAGAGCCGACGTTCACATCCAATGATAATAAAGTGTAAAAAGAGTCGTCGTTTTAATGCTCGCTTTATGGGCACTTCCGGAGGTTCGTAAGGTTTAGGAGGCGCAGAGATATATGGCTGCTGTTAAAACTCCTTCGCCAATCACCAGCGTTCTTTGTTGCCGAGCGACACTTGGACGGAGTAAAACTGCACCATAAAATTGCCTGGCACCATCCCTCGGCTGTTCCATTCTAGATAATATCACAGCTATTTTTAAGTTCATATAAAAAAGTAAACGGAATGTACACTACACTAGAAAATAACAAAATATGATAATTTAAAAACAAATATCTTGTTTTTCCATTGGGAAAATTCTTACTTCTACTAGGTAGTAAAGACGCTTGGCCTTATTTTTACATCTAGATAAATAGATTATAACATTCTGGCTATGACATGTGGTATGACTACCAGAACACGAAATTTCTATTAACACGACCGAAAAATTTGTTCGAGAAACCTTTAACAAAATCAAAACTCCACCAATTACGTGACTGGGGATTGGAACTAGAAACTTGTGTGTTACAAGGCAAGCTGTTGCAAAACAGAGTCAACATGGAAACTTATATGCTTAAAATAGTTTTTTTTTTAAAAGATGTTGATGTATGATAACACTTACCTGCACATAATCATCAGAATTTTGTTATTTCTTATTTTAAAGGAAACTACTTCGTAATCGATCCCATGAACAAAAAAATTAAGTCTACGATAGAAAAATATTACCAATAACAAAGATGTCGAAATTTTTAAATGGTTGTATAATATCCAGTGTTAAATTTTTTCAAAAACAAAGTTTTCTTTTCGAACAACCTAAATGAACTATCCAAATAATGAATGAGTACAGAAGAAACTTGTTTCACTGTTTATTTTATGATCGTATTCGCAAAGGGCTATAAAGGGAATCTTATAAAGGTAGCTGATCTGCAATTAGATTGAAAAGCTAATTAAAAGGCCTCGTCGCTAATGAAAGCTATGTGAAAATGATGACAGTAATTTTCTAAGTTATTACTTTTTTATTACTTAATAAGCCTTGGACTAGAATGTGTTTTGAGATAGACCAAGTATAGTTTTGAAAGGATGGAACTTAGTTATTGGTTACAAAGCTTTATACAATAGTCCCGACGGAAAAGCTCCATTGCGTTTCCAACCTTTGAGGATTGATTGAGTTGTCAATGGACGGTAGGTTTCACTTAACTCTGATATGAAACATGTTTTTTAATGTTTTCTTTTATTAATAGATTATTTAAGGAAACTGCCATTAAAATGTACTGTTTCTTCAAAAATATTTTCAAGTGAACGCGCGAAATTAATAAATAACTAGAAATAGGTTAAAGACCGATATGGGCTGGGTTCGCGTGTCGTCCGTCTACCGCTTTCTGCTAATTTAATTTTGAATAAATAAGAATGTTAATGTGCTGTTTTTAACGTTCGTGTGTGAATTCTCTTTATTTCTCGACTATCAATTATGAGGAACAGTTAAAGTTAATGAAACGGTTTGGCCTGCTCAACTATAAGTACTTGATTTAAAAGATCAAATTTTTTGTTAGCATCGAAACCTGTTAAAAACAAAACGATATATAAATAATGTACAGATTAGTTTTCTACATCTTCTAAGTTCCGTTGTATTTTGTATTATTTGATGTTTAATACAAGAGTTACATTCAATTTCGTTTTCTTCTATGAATAATGAGCAATTTATTAATTATTTGAACTTAAATTATTTTGATACACTCTATTATTCTAAATATTTAATTTTTCCTGTTCATATACCTTTGCGCTTTCTACGGGGTCTCATTTTTTAAAGAGAACTACGTAAAGTGCGAAACATAAATATATATTATTTAAGTTACAATTCCACGCTTTAAGTATTTTTAAACATATGCTTATATCATATAATTATAAGTAATATTGGACTTACAAAAGTTTGGAGAATGTAATAAACTGCTAAAATTTTTGCATTTAAATTTTTTAACAATCTTGTTCTCTAATTTAAACTTAAGCTTTCTCTTATATTTACAATCTGTTTATTTATCCCATTGTACGTAATTAAGCATTTCTATGTAACTTTGGATTGCAGTTTACATCTATAAATGTATAAGCAGAATTTAAACAAAAACAGTAAACTAAGTTCATTTGAAAGTAATCATGATGTTACTTAGTTGATGAATCTTTAATTAATAAATATTCTAGAAAAACTGTTTATTGCCTATTTGTTTAAGTTTTACCAGACTGGGTAGAAGTTAAGACTGTGTACTGAACAATTCGCAATATCCGAATAAGCAGGTCGATTGGAAATTTTTAATAAGTATAGCCAAAAACAGTTCAAATACGGTAACATAGAACCGGTCGCGTTGGAAATCGATTGGAAAAGCCCATTGGCAGCGGACATCAACAGGCTGAAATTATAATGAAAGGTTGAAAACAATAGCATACGGTGTAGACGAAGAAGTATAACTGACGTGTACGTTTATAATTTCGTTATAATGTCTCTGAATCATGAATTTATATCAGTTTTATTAAAAACTGTGTACAATTGGTAAATAAAAATAACTAAACAATCCTCGTAACGATCCCACTGTTACGGCTCTAGACTTTATCTCACAAGGAGAGAGAGTAGAAGCTGTTTATCCAACATGCTGGCTAAGTGCTGGTAAATGTCACATGTTTACATATCGGTTATCAGTATAACGGAAGGTTTGACATAAATAACTTAAATGGATTTTTTAAAAATGTGTTCTAGATATGTTTACTATTAAACTCGAACAATTTAGTTTTGGATTACATTCCATAAACGTTTATAGAACATCGGAGCAAGTGGTGTTTCCACCACAATTCTCCACCTCTACCTAACGAAACATTGCAACTTGGTTACGCAAGCCCCGTTACGTAACCAGGATAAGCAAGGGTGAAATTCTATCTTATTTGCACCCTCGGATTAAAATTAATTTTATATGGAAGCTTCAGTAAGCAGACCTGCCACGCTACCAACTTTCTTTGTGTACAGTTTTAATTTCGCACGACAGTGTAATTAACATCGGGGTTGTTGTGTGTTCCTAATGAATCTGTTATTTATACCATCCCTTTCTGCACAATTATGTTTCTTATACATTATAAAGATTGGGTATTCATGTTTATAATTCCATAACATTTTTATGAATATATAAACACTTATAAATTTTATTTCATGTAAGTATAGAGAGAATGATATTTTCGTCAAGTAGATACACTAACAAATTCTTATAAGATACTAAGCGGGCCAGAGTTCAAGAACGAATGATATGAACTTATAAGTACATAAATGTAAACACGAGCAAGACAAACGTGATACTAATATCTGGTCTTATTATATTATTACGAAACAAACAGAAAAGACATTGTAACTCCGGATATGATAATATGAGTAAAGATAAAAATAAGACGAAGACAAGATCAATGATATTGTATCACAACCGGGGTACGCGTCAGATAATTTTCTTCCGAAGACATTTCATAAATCATACATCAATATGGGAAAATGTAATATCATCGGGGAGGCGAGCAACGTGAACAGTGTTTGCGCCTCGTTGGCTCACTTACCTACGCTTCCTCAATGTCTGCTATTCTAGAATAAACTCTTCTTTACTTCCAACATATAATTTATGTTAAGAAGGAGAAATGGATTTCACACATTTTTCTTTTAATATAAAAATCTGTTTCCTTTCGTTAATGAATTTCCTTAATGAATGAATTATAGATTACTCCTGCAATTGGTAATAAGTCGACGTATTTGTTAAGTAGATGGATTTTAGAAAAAGAAAACTTTTTTGAATTGCTTCAAACTACTCCTATGAGTAATTAAAAATCTTTTTATTTACATCAAATATCTGCACAAAATAGTTTTAAAATGAAACGATATTGATTCCGAGTGTGTTTTTTTTACTATATTTGTAAACAAAATCTAATATGTATGAAAAATTTGCGTGGTTGGTTTTATGCATTTAGCGTTGACGTTAGGGGAGGTTTAAGATGGAATTTCTCCTTGCATTACAGGTGAACACTGAAAGGCTGTTTCCGGGGGGAAAGGTACACGGAAATGTACTACGGGCGGTGACAAAAACGCGAAGGCTTTAGGTAAACTAGTTCCGTTGAATCAGGACCCGAGCGCCCGATTGGTTTTCTTTTTCTATAAAAACTTGAATATTGAAACAAATTGAAATTCCAATTTCTTCTAAAGAAATAAATAAAACAGAATAACACGTGTTTGTTGTCTCTATTATTTTCAAAGTAATAATTGCGGTATGTTATTTACTCGATGCCACGAAATAACAAAAGCGTTAAAAAAAATAAGTAACATCATTTAAAACGAAAACAATCTACCGAATTAGTATTTTTTTTATATAAAATCATTTTCAGTTAAAAATTTCAATTTCAACGCCTAATAAAAGTACTTTGTCTAAGTGCCAGTAGTTATCAAAGGAAATTTGCAACAAAGAAAATTCTATCTTCGCGGAATGTTTCTGCGTCCATTATATTTCTGGTTGGCAGTTATTACTGGTAGTTACTGGGATAAAAGATAAAGCCGGAGATCACGCGATTCATTTCTCTAATTGCATCCAGAGGCTATTTCTCGTCTAAGTCCCTCTTGGTCGTTAAATCGAGATCACTTCGTACAGACAATTAGTAAACATCCGTTGCAAGCAGGTATCTAGTCTAGCAGTTCCTTGTATCTACAACTTTAGCCGATAGCGAAAAGGGTCCCTTTTGTATTGAATAACAACTCAAGTGAGATGTTTACGATTTAAATAATTTATTAAATAAAAAAAATACTTTGTTTGAAATAATAACTAGGTTCAGACTTTCTGGAACATGCAGAATCCCGCTGTAACATCCTTTTTCTTGAAGCTAACAAAAGTAAAATCACTAAGGTAATTCAGTGTCATACTTATCTGTGTAAATGAAGAATAGACTACTATATAAATAGGAACAACAAAATACATTCCGAGGTCATTTTTAATAGGTTACATATATCGTATTACAACTTCTTCACGCAAGAAAATAAACAATGCTGATATAAAGTTACGTGTCAATATGGTATCATCATTTTCGTATATCCTATAAGAGGCCCATTCTTTCGTGGGGTAAGGTGTCAAAACATCGCGTTTCAAAAGTCTCACTTGGCCTTACAAGTGTCCATTAAGGAGCCGAGACTGAATATCGTGTAACCCTAGACGTTTGACATACGGCAAGGGCCCCTGGAAAATGGGCCAGATAACGATGCTTCTTTCAGGTTATGCTTGATATTCAAGTTACACATGATGTCATAATGGTTTATAACGTAAAAATATGATAACTACATAATATAACTACAAATCTTTGAACCCATTTAAGCGTAATTTAATTATAAGTACATGTTTTATCTTAACCAGCATAAAATAAGCTGCAAAATTGTTTGTCACTAGAAACTAATATCGAATAAAAAATTTATAGACCAACATTAAATAATCACTTAGGCAAATAAATGTAAGTAAATGTGTATAATATTACGAAAAGCTAAGCAGCGTTTTTTAAAGATTAAAAAATATACACTAGAAGTACAAACGATTCTAAAAGATACCAACATTCTTAACAAAGAATAAGACTAGACGCAATTCAGATATTTCTAAGAAAACTTAACTTACTTCTGTCTGGGAAACTTAAGCGAAATTACGTACCTACTTTGTGTATTACATCGCACAATTGCGATGTTACCACAGGGTTGTTTTCGTCTAGACACCTTATACATTTTCCAGAAATTGATTCTGCGGCCTTTGATAGTAAACGCTTTATAAATATATTTTACTTAGCCGTAGATTAGACTTACGTTTACAAATTAAAATGGTTACCACAAAATCAATAAATAATGGTAAACATTTATGATTATGACAACTAATATAGATTTATAACGTGGACAGGTAAATAAGGAGAAAATATATATTGAATAACTAATCAGAAACTAAAGATAGAGATTAAAGTACTAAACAAACTTTTAAATTTGGTTCATCTTACGATTAAATCTCAATAATTGTAAAATTTTTAATATGCTTCTTATACTATCAAGTTAAAAAGCTTAATGACAAAAAGACTAAAGCTTTTTCATGGGTACGTTTGTTTTAAGATAAAATTGATTAAGGTATAGTGACCACAAATGAAATACTTGAAAGATTTATACTACAGAGCTTGTATTTTCTAAAGTCTTAAAACAATATCCATGTTCTCTTATTCTGAAAGTTAAGATGTGACATCTTACATATTCAGGCTTGGTCTAAAATGGATTTAAAGATTTGTTACCTTTCCTGCTATGCGACTCTACTTACGTAGTGTCTAGTGATAGCATCCATATAATACGTTGAGTTGTTATAAAAAATCAACAATAACTACAAATAAAACAATAGTGTTTTTAGTTGTCTGGTGTATAGTCAACTATAAGCGACATGTTCGCAGCGGCAGATAACAGTTGCTATTCAGAAAACCCACTGGATTCCGCTTTTCAACAGAGCTTTAAACTCTCAGATACGACAGTTTTACTCATTATTAAAACGTTGAGTAGCTTCAAAATTGAAATAGCAGCACTTTGGTTTTAAGCAACGTTTAAAAGGTCCGGTTACATTAAGGATTTGAGAGCAATTACATTTACGAATGATGATCTTCGGATAACACAATTTCTTTCAAAATTATATTAATATGCCCATGTATAACAGTATTTATGTAGACATTAAATAAATATATTAAGTAAATTTTTGTTGCCCAATATAATTCGGACGCCTGCTATAATTGGACGCCGTGGATGTGGTTTAGGGATAATGATATTAAGCAAAGTGTTAATACATTTCATAATTTACAAATTTTAATTTTCAATGTCAATCAAATTAAAAAGGGTATTATATTTTTTTTTGTAATAGTTCTTTCGGTCCGTCCCGCAAGAAAATACATCAATACCAACAGCAGCATAAACACACAAACTGACAGTTCACCTTTTCCGTGAAATTAATGTCGTGAAGGGGCGCGGGTTCGATTGTTATTGAGCTTAATTTTCTAGTAATGAAAAACATCGTGAGGAAACCAACATGTTCCAAGAACAACTGCTTTAGTGTACACCTGGTATTCACAAACCTCTATTTGGCGAGCGTGATAGATCAAAAGCCTTGACCCTTTTTTTCAAGAAAATGCCGCAAGTCCCAGCAGTAGGTATAGTAAATAGGCCGTTTTAATTATGTGCACTATGTAATAAATTAAAGAAGTAATAGTAACAATAACAAACAGCCGTGATAGCCTAGTGGTTTGAACACCGGCCTTCCAATGCGAAGGTACCGGGTTCGAATCCGGCCTGCACCAATGAATTTTTCAATTTATGTGCAGTTAGCATAAAAACACCAACTAATATCACGTGCTTTGACGGTGAAGGAAAACATCGTGAGGAAACCTGCATATATATGCCATGACCATCAGTGGTCAGACTAGTATGTGAAATGGAGAAGGCAATGGCAAACCACTCCATTATATCTGCCAAGAGAGTCGTCGTGTGTTTCAATAAAAACATGATGACCACGACCCTCAGTCATGAGGAAATACGACTTAGAAGAAGTAATAATCACATATTAAACCATCATTACTTCTGTTGGTAAACATTTTAGTGTTTGGGCATCTCAGTATTCATACATGCATATATATTTTGCCGAAGCACCAAATCATTTACTTATAACAAATATTAAAGGAATATTCTTCACTATACATAAAATTAATATTGTGTTGGTAGGTAAAGCCAGGTTCAATGTTATTATTACAGTCCGAAAACCGGTATTACAGGAGCACAAAACATTTAAGACGCTCTCTGCGGTGCCCTGATAACCTTTATTTCGTTATGTAACTTAGAGCAATCTGTACTGTTTCAGGTAAACCATACCTACTGCGTAACGCATTCTGATTTTTGTAATGAAAGAAATTTCTATATAGGGAAAAGGGAAACATACAGATCTGCGTTATTTATATACGAGTGCCTAAATACATCTGATAAATATTTATTTAATCCTGTAATCTCATATAAAATGTCCTATTTTCATTATAAAAAATTAAAATGATGGATAATATATACAAAAACGTTAACATGAAGTAAAAGAAGCATGATAATTTTAATGATTTCTAAAAGTTTATGAATACAGACGTTTACAAGTCAGTCAACAAAAAGCTTAGTTGCTTAGTATTAATTTGTTTTATTTTATATTCATATTGTTAGAACATAAAACATTTAACGGAATACATGTTTGTAGAAATGTAAACATGTATATGAGCAGAGATAAAAATATGAGTAGATGTGAAACAGCGAAGGAGCGGCTGCAACGCGTCATGTCTCTGTCGTCGCCGCCATAGCGCCCCGCTCTCTGACACTCGCCATTAGTTTACATACAAATAGGAGTCGTTTTACATAATCCATCGTACGCGATGGTGGTAATTTGTTGCAAAACGTCTGGATAAGCAAATTGATCCCTTCTTACGCCATAAATATTCAATAGCTTTAGTCATTGCTGCCCATTTACTGTTTTCTTAAGTTTTCCATTACCCTTTTACGTCATGGCGTCGTTAATATATGTTAATTATAGAGAGTCTCTTTTCAGAAGAAGACTATGTGATACTCTCTTTCAAAAGAAAGGTTCCGATCTTTTATTGACATATTCATTGTCATGATTGTATTACTATTAAATTTTAGCCAATCATAGCCGCAGCAAAAGCATTGAAATGTAAGTATGTACATACGTGTGTGAACAGAAACAACCGGCTAACGAACGCTATGCAAGTAGTGACGCGATTTGTCTGCGGCGCGGGCGGCTGTGGGGACTGACATTGATGTAGAGCCACAAAATTAAGAAAAGGCGATTTGTTATCATCACTTAAAGTGTACAACATATTGAATATAATTTTTCATATTCGACTAAATATTAAATACAAGGCGAACTGTGTAAACATCCTTACTAGCACCTTAATATCATAGACGGACGTATAACTGAAAAAGTTATTGACATACAAATCTCGCGGTTTTGCTTAACTAATATATAATAATAGAGATAGATTATTAAGTGTCTCTACTCTTCTCCACTTTGTTGATAAAACTGGAAAGTATATTAGCACAATTACGCGTTTTTTGTACCTCTTGTAATCACAACATACATATATAAACTGTATTTAAGTTCTGGAAAACATTCAGCCGAAACAATTTAGTCGAAATAAACGCGAAGAACGGTGTAATACTTAAATGACACAAGACAAGCGTGAAGTGTAGAAGCAGTTTGACATTTTACATATACAAACGTTTCATGAGTACTGAATGCTCACGGATATCGCGACTCCGGTGTACGTTGAAGTCGGTGTTCGCGGCGCCTGCGAGTGGCGATATTTCAGAGCGTTTGTGAAAACTTTATTCGCGTCTACACCGCTGCTGTCTGTCAAAACCAACAGAATTTCCCTGGCGTTCGTTTAAAACATCCGAAAATTCTGAATGTGTTTCAGTTTATACTAACAAAGAGTCGAAATTTTTTTGCTGCACGCATTTTTAAAAATATTTTTTATAGAGATTTTAACATTTACTACTTTTTAAATATATTAAACAGAAGATTTATATACTTAAACTAGCTGACCCGACAGACTTCGTTCTGTCAAAAGAATTGGAATGTGGCAGTTTTTTGTTCTTACCTATTTTATAGCCAGCGCAAAAAAATCTGGACTGAACCGTTACTCTGGTGATAGGGCGGTGTGTGGGGTTCAGCTCTGTATATGTTCATCTAATAACTAATATTTAAATATTAGTGGGTTCCAGAAGAGTGGCCAAAGTTATAATTATAGTACATAAATTATATTTACTATTATTATTTTATTAGGAATAAATAACTGTCACATTCCAAATCTTTTTGACAGAATGTAGTCTATCAAGTCCGCCAGATGGTAACGCGGATTGTGCTCGACTGATGTAATGTCGTGAAAACGAATGCATTTTATGTCGCGCGCCGAAACTAAAACAAAATAAATAATACCGCGAAACCGACCTAATTGAAAATCAGTAAGAATGATCTTTAGCTCTTACATTTTGTGACTATTTATGTTATTATTTCATTCGTTTTAATTTCGGCACGCGGCGTTAGATCCTCCGACGCGCATACGCACACATTGTTTTGATAGAATAATTGAATTTGAACTTTGTGCGGCTGTAATAAAGTGCAAATTGACTCTTTAGCGTTACGAACGCACCTACATTGCTTAGACAGCAGTGAAAGCTTGTAATTTAATATGAACTTTTGTTTGTTTGTTTCTGGTTTACTGTTTACTGGTTTCTGGTTTACTGGTTTCTGGTTTCCTGGTTTTACTGGTTTACTGGTTACTGGTTTACTGGTTTACTGGTTACTGGTTTACTGTTTACTGGTTAACTGGTTTACTGGTTACTGGTTTACTGGTTTACTGGTTTACTGGTTTACTGGTTACTGGTTTACTGTTTACTGGTTTACTGGTTTACTGGTTTACTGGTTTACTGGTTTACTGGTTTACTGGTTCACTGGTTTACTGGTTAACTGGTTTACTGTTTACTGGTTTACTGGTTTACTGTTTACTGGTTTACTGGTTTACTGGTTTACTGGTTTACTGTTTACTGGTTACTGGTTTACTGTTTACTGGTTTACTGGTTAACTGGTTTACTGTTTACTGGTTTACTGGTTAACTGGTTTACTGGTTTACTGGTTACTGGTTTACTGGTTAACTGGTATACTGGTTTACTGGTTTACTGTTTACTGGTTACTGTTTACTGGTTTACTGGTTTACTGGTTTACTGGTTTACTGGTTTACTGGTTTACTGTTTACTGGTTTACTGGTTTACTGGTTTACTGGTTTACTGGTTTACTGGTTTACTGGTTTACTGGTTTACTGGTTTACTGGTTTACTGGTTACTGGTTTCTGGTTTCTGGTTTCTGGTTTCTGGTTTCTGGTTTCTGGTTTCTGGTTTCTGTTTCTGGTTTCTGGTTTCCATTTTCCATTTTCCATTTTCCATTTTCCATTTTCCATTTTCCATTTTCCATTTTCCATTTTCCATTTTCCATTTTCCATTTTCCATTTTCCATTTTCCATTTTCCATTTTCCATTTTCCATTTTCCATTTTCCATTTTCCATTTTCCATTTTCCGTTTTCCATGTTCCATGTTCCATTTTCCAATAACTGCCTCATTCCAAATCTTTTTGACGGAATGAAGTCTGTTAGGTCCGCCAGACGGTAACGCGGTTTGTGCTGGACTGATGTGATGTCGTGAAAAAGAAACTAAAACAAAATAAATAATACCGCGAAGCCGACCTAATTGAAAATCAGCAGTAATGATCTTTAGATCTTACATTTTGTGACTATTTATGTTATTATTTCATTCGTTTTAATTTCGGCACGGGGCGTTAGATCCTCCGACGCGCATACGCACACTTTTGAAAGAATGATCTAATTTGAACTTTGAGCAGCTGTAATAAAGTTAAAATTGACTCTTTAGCGTTAGGAACACACCTACATTACTTAGACAGCAGTGAAAGCTTGTAATTTAATATGAACTTTATGAAATAGCAATAAGTTCAAATTGACCCTACATTTTAGTTAGAGAACGTTTGTATAGGAAAAAGAAAAGCGCTGTTTTTAGGGGCTTCCCGGCGATTATTCGAATTTTTCTCAAATTGGCCAAATTGGTCCTGGCGTTGTAGAGTGATGCGCTTACCGACACGTATTTGTATTATAGATTAATAATAAATTATATTCAATGACATTAGTTATTAATAATAAATAATAAAGTTGCTTGAGAATATATTTATATGTAGAGGTAGTGACAAAAGGCATAATGTTTGAGAGATATAGAATTCGTTGTCATCCCCGCTCCGTGCTGTGTACTGGTGAGAGGTGACACCGGAACACACGTGGAGGGGATCACTTACCAAGTGATAATTTTTTTTTTTGAGTTTACAGCCACAAGGTTTGATACGTGGCCATGTACAATTGATGATATCGAGCGAGACAAAAATATTAAAATGACTGAAACTGAAAACTGAAAATTTAGGGTTGTATGTAGTTTTTAATGCCACACAATAATAAAATAAAATAGAAAAATTCCAAAAAATAAAAAAAAATTTTTTGGTGTGGGCAACCCTGATCACTTAGAGGTTTGAAAAATAGATAGTAACCGATTCTCAGACCTACTGAATATGCACAAAAAATTTCATAAGAATCGGTAAAGCCGTTTCGGAGGAGTATCGGAACGAACATTGTGACAAGAGAATTTTATATACTTAAATATATTTTATTTGTTTAACGATATTTTGGTGCCTAAGCGCACAGAAAGGCTTGCTTCCATTTTGAAAAACGTTGTTTGTACTGTCCACTCTATTAATAATTTTTATTATACATATAATATCAGCAGAATGTAATTTTATTTACTGCACACTACTAAAAGAAATAATGCTGAGTTACCGGCACTTATACATATATACGTTATAAAACTTATTAGAACTCAAGGGATTTTCATTTGAAATTATGTAGATTATTCTTGAGTTTTAAAATTTAGGACCTGAGTTAACAATGAACAATTACAGGGCGTACGTAAAAGAATATTTCATTAAATTTTATTTAAAATTGAAGATAGATAAAATGGTGGTAGGTAGCGAGCAAGAGAGAGCGATGTGGCGGGAACGCACACGGTCGGCTGGCTTCGATCTACGCGTCACTATTTTACATATAAATGGACGACGCTACATAATCCATCTAACACAATGGCTTTAATTTGTTTCGCTGCTGTGTGCGTAGGCAAATGAAACCTGGCACGGGCGCGAAGGTATTTCGTCAACATTGAAACAATTACACTGCTTTTGTGTAGCAAATATTTTAAACTTAATGCCAATCAATTTTCTCGTCTCCCTTTTCAATCAGATTTTACTTGAAATTGTTTTAATTTGAATCCTCATGATTGCATTTTATCTTAAGAGAAAGTTTTAAAAACTTTCATTTCTATTTTAGCCGATTACAAAGGTTACCAAACCGACAGGTTTATTTTTATTTACATTTACAGCGTATTTCCAATTTCATAATTTTTAACTAGAAAGATAGTATCTTGAATATAAATTAACTTTGTTTTTACCGTTTAAATTTAAAAATAGTAATATTTAAATATCAAGATTATGGTGAGCGTTTTTCTCTGTGGTTTGTATCGAAGGTTTACTAAAACGATACAATTTAATCGATGTTTTTTTTAAAACGACTTCATCGGGAATAATATATAACGCGAAATAAAACAAAAGCGCTGGAGCTATTTACTATATAAAATGTTGATGATTTAAAAAAAATATGTTGTACTTAAAAGTATTTATGTTCGTCTTTTAAATATAATTATAATCACACCTTAGTTATAATTTAATTTTATAGTAATAAATAATACGCCCCTGTGATACTGTTGTAGAAAGTTTGAAAATGACAACAGGTAATTGTTGCTATAATATGAAAATAACACCGGATAGTTTGGCTCCCGTGAGTCAGAAACTGCGGGCGTTGTTTAGTTTGAGTTAACAAACAGAGAAGTTAAATTAGTAGGAGTATATCCAAATGCAAATCGTAGCACGGCTTGGCAGGGCACCTGCGCTGACAGTTTGTGTAATAGCTCGGAACCACCGAATTAATTTACAAAACTCCAAGCCGTCGCGCGCGTAACAGTTTTTGACACCGCCAGTTAGTTGGTCGCTGGTTATGAATTTATAGTTAACTGCGAAATTATTTTCGTTGCGTTGTTCTTTAAAATGAACGTTTTTTAATGGAAAATAAGATATTCATTATCTAGTATTATCAAATGCCAGATGGATCGGCATCATATCCGCCTATGAACATTTCCACCATAGATAAGAGGTCCTTCTGTTTTTGAGTTAAAACCAACTTTCAAATATTAAGAGTCAACACAAGAAAACGAAAGTGATATTTTGAAAAAATGTTGCAATTGGTATTTAAAAAATTAAATTCAAGTCAAAACTCAGTAATTTTTTAAAACATTATTGTCATTATTTACATATCTTCATCATCCGTCGTAACTGCGGGTTATAGACATCCTCAATGGAAGCACTCCGATGATCATGGTCACAATTCACCAGATTATTATTTTTTCCTTTATAGTTTAAAACATACTTACTGCTTAACAGATTATTTAATTACACGCCATAGAAATTTCTTTTCTTTAATAGACAATAAAAGTAATTTTATAAATATTTAGGAGTATGAAATAACATGTGTGAAGACCTATGGTCCTGACAAGGCTATAAAATATTATTCAAGGGCTCGTGTGCCCTTTGAACTGCGATTTTTAACGAACGCTGTTCTTGACATCCGGTTGCCGTTAAAGAACGATGCTAATGTATATATAAAAGACAGAGTAAACCATAAAAATAATAACAAAAACGAATTGTTTTTTCAAAATAAATATCAAAGTAGTTTATGCGAAATAATTTCGCATTCTCTTCGTTCTTTAAAAATTAAATATAATGGCAACACATAGTTATACATTTTGACATCAGTTAATTCATTTCTATTACTATAATAATGAAGAGTTGTTGATGTCAGATATAAATCATATCTTCTTGATTAGACGATAAGTTTTATGTATTTCTAAATTAATTATAATAATTTCTTATCCCTAACCATAAGACCGGTTTGAGGATTTGTAAATATATTTATTAAGCTGCTCAATATTAATAATAAGTCGGAGTCATTTCAGTAAAATTTTGAGACATTGTTTAATTTGTTCCTTTGATCACACAAGCGTCAAGACAAGCCTAAACATAAATTATTACTATCGGTTGAATAACTTATTAAATAAATTTATATACGTTGTAATACATAATATATTTTTTTTTAATGTGAACTCAAAAATCATTTCAAATTAATTATGTCAATTATTTTTTTATTACCGAATGAAATAGTCTATAAAATTTCGATAATAATTTTTTTAAGGTGAACCCAGGTGAGACGGGTTTAATACCAGCATGTTTAATAGGAGCGATCTCCAGCGGTGCCGCAAATAACTTAGAAACTGGCCCAGCCTCGCAGATGGCGATGACATCTCTTTGAAGATAAAGACATGAGATAATTTTGCAATTTTCATGTCGAGAGGTTTGCGATATGTACCTGTCATGCTGTTCAAATTAACTTTTGATGTCTACTAGATTAAGTTTATCGTCAACGGTGTCAAAATTCGTTAAGTTATACGATTTGTGTGAAGAAATTGGGAGGCAGATTTTCATCAAATATGTACCATCGTGATAAATGTAAAAATATGAAATTTTCTTTATTCTTAATTTGAATAGACTTAAATTACGAAAGTAATAATTTAACAATCGAATATCATAAGGGTAAAAGTAGAGATAGGTCTATAATCTCTTCTCAACCCTCTTATTGGGTAGTATGCGGTCATACGTACTCGGCCGATTTACTGAATTTACGCCATAGTTTAGTAACTTCCCACTATTTTTATAATATTATCAATGAAAAATAAGTAAAACATCTGCTATGGGGATCCATGTGTATTTATTTTAATATGTTGGGGCATAAATAACTGTGTACTTTATGTCTTGTTTTTTTTGTAATATTAAACATAGTATATATTGAAAGAGGACAAATTTAAAAGTAAGTTTTATAACATATCAAAAATTTGCACTTGAAGAAGTTTTCAACACATGCAAGTATTTCGATTATTACAGCCCTCATGATAAATTTGTCACTATGATTATGTCAAACACAGAAATAATCCCGTCATCTATTTGGCGTGTGACGCACCCCTGCTTTTTGAGACTTGCAAATTTAGGGAGCTAGCAACGAACGGGAGAGACGGCAAACGTTTGAAACGAAAGATTATAGACTGTTTTGTATAGGTGATCAGAGATTGTTAACTGGGTGATGTTTGGAAAAAGCTGTCGAGAGCGGGGGACGTCGGTTGTCATGGTAATAATACCCTCGCAATTTAATGCGCCCTGCAAACAAGTCTGCGTATGCTTGTGATAATTTTTTTCTATGGCGCTGTCTGTCGATTCACCAACAGGTTTATACTATATTTTATAGGTTTTCGTATTTATCTCCATCACGAGTAGGTTTTATAAGAAAAAAGCTTAAATGGAAATCATGTTTAAATAAAAAAAAAATACAAAACGTTTAAGTACCCTCTCAAATGAATTTTGTGGTATTTGGTTTTTTTAATTTTATTAGTTTATGCTGTATTAATTTCATAGTATCTAAGCGTAATATGGGAATTTGTAAGCTTATTATGTGACTTAAGTACTCTTTTGGAACTAATTTATTTATTATCAATACCATTTGTTTTAGTAGTACCTAAATAATAAGAAAAGTTTAGAGAGTTACGAAAAGATAATCATACGATTTAGTCGTTGTAGACAATAATTTGTTAGTCATTTCGTAAAACTATTTAAAAAAGTTAATAGAGAATTTATATGCACACAAATACATATTAAAAAAAGTTGTTTTAAATATATGTTTTATGAAAAACCTTATGATTGCGCGGTACATTTTAATCAAACAGCGGCCACGCCCGAGCCTGTCATGACGTCTATTTATGAGTTGTAAAGGGCATCCATCCGTCGTTTCACTTTGTGCGGTGTATGTTAATAGCTTGGATATGGCGTTGATATACACTGACATGTGTCGGTCTCCAAAATTAAGTCCCGACGAGGGCGAATGTTTGCGCTCGCCAACACCAATAATGTGCTCGTAGAGCGCAGGCAAGGTGCCGACTTGTCTTTATAATCGTACACACGAACACTAACGCTACGTAAACACATCGCTTCTTTTATTACAACCGCCCCACGTCCAAAGTTTTTATAATTAAGTATTCTTGAAAGTGTTACAAATCAAAATAACTATATATAAATCGTCCAATAATTTTACACCGAACATTATCGTCATCAGCCGATTGATGTCTACTACTGGGCATACGCCTCTCCTAAAGATCTCCACACCGATCAGTCCTGCGCTGCTCGCAACCAGTAGTTTCCCGCGATCTTCACCAGATCGTCGGTCCACCTTGTAGGGGCCTTCTTTGCTTCATTATTTAATTAATCATTAAATGGCAATGAGCCCGTTTTTGTTGCTCGGAGAAAGACATCCACAAGACCCACGGCGATCTGGCGAAGGAAGAAGAAAACCGCTAGATGCTGGCGGCGTAGGACTGAGCGGTGTGTAGTAGTGGTTATTGGCTGATGATGATGAATTATTTAGCGGGCAACAAATAATCATGTATGATTAATGCTACTGGAATAATAATCAATGTATGTAAATATATCATTGTAAGAATATTCATCGCGGAATATTCAAAGCGTTGTGTATTAAAAAAGGAGTAATTTCGCTGAAACACGGCGCTACGAACCATTTACATATCACATATCCGGGATCACATATGCCTGTGAGCCATTTCATTTGCTATAGGGGCGATTTTCTGATACTAGCGCGTCATTACGGTCCGAATATGACATAATGGAACGTTGTTACGTGTCAGAGGGGACAATATTAAGCCGGCAAACACCAGCAAACACCGGCGACATAATCATGCCGGTATATTAATAATTGCTTATCAATTTTATGGGTTTTTACAAAAGTAAATTTGCTATGTAGAGTACTTATTATAAGAGTAGAAATGAAAATTATATTATTTTCTGTATTACTCATTATAAAAGTTGTTTTTTTAATCATGAACCCTTTATCAGACAGTTTACACTGAGCTAACAAACACAAAGTACACTCAGACTCTGTACAAATATCTGTAGATCAAATAAATACTTATATCGTCCGAACTAACTGCACCGAGTCTGTGGTATGGTCGTTATTATTAAATTCAATCCATTATCTTTGTTTGTGCAAATAATATCATAATAAATAAATAGAAATAACAGATCTAATTTCTTTTTTTAAGTATTCGTAGGTATAATTTAAAACGCTGCTATAAAATAATGTTATAACTTTGATCAACATTTAAAGCAAAATTGCAAATTTTCTATAGAACACACACAACGTGTTTTTCACTGTCAAAACAACGTATATGAGAAAATGTTGATAACATGGACGAAGGGTATAAAACAAAGCGAACCAACCTTCAAGTTTATGCGTAAGGAGAGGTAATAACGCGGATCATTGCCTTTTCACTTGGTTACTCAAATGTGGATGGATGAGGTCGTTGGCGACACCGACGTAGACGATTGTCAACCATCCCTCAATGTCGTCGCTAATTGAAAATTCCCGCTGGCTCCATTTAAATCTCAATCGACAGGAGAAGATATTGTGTCACTCCGTATTAAACTCTGATAATAATTTTATTAATTCCCACTCTTTCACCGCAACGGTATATGCATTTTGAAATACTTTCAATCAATGTGTTTTACGACGTTTAACAAAATTACATACGAGATAACGAAAACAAAACAGCTAGTTTTAATGTTGTTACAATCGCAGTGATGGATAAAAACGGTTTTGAGTTTTAAAGGGTTTTTATACTGGTTTATGGGATGTCATTATCATATTAAGATTGTCTACTGGTAGATTTGTGTTTATATTTAAACCTAATAAAAAATTCTATATTCATCTTAAATAACTGCTAACAAAACTAAATAAAACAATGCTTCATTTAAACTTGCAAAATTTTTGTGCGAAATTTTTAAAGGTTTTTTTATTGTAATGTAGATTGGCGAAAATGATCGAAAGAGGGAAAATAACGTAATCTTCTCCAAATAATATACTCAGTTAGTCAGTACTTCTCTTAACACTAAAAAATTTAAATTATTGCTTTATATCGGCAGGGATTAACTAGAAAAGTAAATTGATAAAACTATTTCGACCGTACAAGGCTTTTGAAGTAATTCAAACTTGTGCTAATACCAATTAAGGATCCCTTGTACATAAATACCCTGTAAAGTGGTCCCGCGGAAGGAAGAGGGCGCAAGCGGAAGAAATCCTCGATAACAGGGAGCGAGGAGTGGAAAATTATATAACATTAGAGAATTCAGATAGCGACGAGGGATTTAATATTATAATCGCTTAATTCCGTAACAATAAAATGGGTCTGGTGTGAGAGCACTTCTGGGAGCTATTTTCGTCTACTATTATATTTGAATATGCTTATTAATTATTTTTTTTCAAAGCCGTAATTTTTTTATCGAAATAATACTTTTTATGATTCCATAATGTGACTACAGGATCAAGACTTTCATTTAATACTTAACAAAATGGGATTAGTTAAGATGATAACACTGCACCATATTTTGCTCGTTGTTTTGAAACTAAGGATGTTAACTTTCGATACCGCAGTCATTTCACTAGCTACAGCGCCTATCAAACCGCAACACAGTAATGTTTGCACACTATAGTTTGGCAAGAGAAATCGGAGCTGCGGCCGTACCTACACAGACAGACATTGGCAACAGTAAATTGGTACATTTCTGCTAATTTAGCAATTATAAAATTATTTAACATTATCAATTTTATTAAGTTAGACATTAGTTATCAATAATTATGCGAAGACAGCTCTTATTTCTTCTTGACGTAAAGAAATGGTAACTTTAAAAGTATACAGTTTCTAACAGTTTCATTATGAACCATAATTCACAGGCAGTTCATGATAGACACAACCTCAGCTACATTATACAAGTATTACGTAAAACTATTTAACAATGAAGGTACGAGTTCAGCAGGACTTTTACCTGATAGAAAGTGATAAATGTCTATTACACTGAAGCGCTAGTTTAAATGTAACACAGCACCAAACTTAATAGCTTGCGTCTATTGTGACTCTGGATATAGTCAAGTTATTGGAGTAACTACAAGGACACTGTTCTTTAAACCGAAATAGAATAATGTTTGTACACTACTAGCCGGCGGAAGAAATGAGTTCAGGAGTTGTACCTAAAAAAGCTACAGTAACAGGCAACGCATTATCGTCAGACATTTCTTATGGTTATGTGGTAACAACGCAAATCATCTCAGTGGTTTATGCACTATCAGTGCATTGCCAGGGTACCGGAATTTCTTACGGAACCGGGCTACGCCTAAGTACGTCCCAGGAAGGGTTGTAACGCTTCCCAGCACTCCTGCTTTACGATAAACATGAGACCATCATATTTGTCATCTACCTCTGGCAAGCTTAGTAAGCAATGAGGGTCCCACTTCGAAAGGCCACGAACTCGAAGGTCCATTTATTACATATATGCATTCGTCCTGTTCTTGATAGCTGAGACTACAGAACCAAAGCAGTGTCTTAACATAGAAAAGCAGGTATATCAGACAGGTTATTTCCATGTTAATGTCGGTGAGTGAATTTCACGGGAAGCATTGGAAAGTAATTTCCGGTTTGGAGTTTTATTCATTTCATTCAACATTAGTAAAAAGTTGCGGATGTGAGCGCTGGGACGACCCGTATTAAAATATTTTAAGCAGGCTATGAATATGCAAAGACACGGCGCACGGCAGCGGCGGTTAACGATTTGCACGTTTTTGGAGCAGTCGCTAATTGCAAATATGAACGAATACTTACGGGCGAGTGTAATTGCTTTTGCCGCTGCTAAAGAACATTTTCGTGAAAAAGGTGTTTCATCAAAACTCATAGAAAAATAACTAACATTTAAAGCTAGTTATAAAATTAACGATCTCTGTACAACTGAGCAAATTTAAAAATGTAGGTAGATCTTCATAAATCGCAAGCTGGCAAATGATGAAAGGCATAAAGTGAAAAGTTAAATTAGTTATCACATTTATATAGATAAGTTTCAGATAATTGTTAAATGATAATGAATAATCATGAAATAATGTAAAATATTAGTTACTTTTTAACATGACACGATTTCATTTTTTTGTGAAAAATTACTAACGTAATAGTGTATAGAGGAAAAGGTTTCTCGAGTAGCCCGTTGCAGTTCCACAAATAGTTAACAAGATCAAAATCGAAGAGCTATACGCTGTATATTAGGTGGTTTGTTGAGGAATTGGATTCTATCGAGCCTTTTCAAGTGTGATTAAGGTTGAATTGAGGCGAGCAGCGGACGTATCTATTCAATTAATGCTGTAGTCTGGAGTCAGGTTAGCTGATCCTTCAATTTATATTGCAACTTCGTGAATTGGCTCTATTTGTACGTATAAACTAAACGAGCGCTTCGAACTCGGATGCGCGTGCTTGTGACAGAAATTAAATGCTTCTATTAGATTGTTTGATAATTTATCTCTCATGAAAAAACAAATAGCACATGAGATCCTATTCATGTGATGCAATTCATTGATTTCAAATGAGTAAAGCTAATAATCACTTATTAAATGTAGAAAAAGTAAGTTGTATATTAACAGTTATATCGTAATGTATACCAAAAACATTTTTTGTCGATTTTCTGTAACATATTAGCTTCTCCCTGTCGTTTTAAAATAATATACAATCACGGTGAATATATATTTTCGAGAAGCAAATCTTTTAGAAATCGACTATAAATCTGATCATAAAAATAAATCCCTGCAATCAAATTGCGAACAACGAAAAAAGTAAGGTTGTTTCGTGCCGTCTCACAGAACATATATGAAAATTGCTGAGAACTATTTCGTCGCGGGATAAAAAGGTTCTCAGGCCATGAATATAAATATATACGGGTTCGTTCTGATGCCGTTTAACTGCGTTTTTGGTAGGGTTGATAAAAAAACTACATATGTATTTAAAAAAATAACATAAATTGTTTTTACTTCTCTAAGAGACGTAGCTATTTAGCAAATTTTAACTTAGGCTATTAACGACATAAATCAAGTTAACGCGGAGTGATTTTTATTACGTTATGGTATTGTACACAAGGTTTAGTTGTAGTTAACAGTTTTAAAAAAAAGAAATCAATACTTCCATGCACAACCCTATCAACATATAGGGGGCAAATAGCAACAGTGGAAAGGTTATAAAAATGCAAGAAAACGGAAATGAATCGTCGCAACCTCAATGTGGATGTGTGTTCGTAGACAAACTTGTGTGAGTTCAATACGTAGGATACAGAAAATGCAGTTACAATATTTCCAGTCGATTGAACCTTTATTTAAACATAAACCTTTGTAAATTTAATGGTTGTGCTCTTTTAAGCTAGCTGTATTGTAACAGCTGTTAAGTTGTACTTTATTTAAAAATCCCATTTAACCTCTTTTTTAAATCTATCAATATTAATTGAATTATATTATCGCTTTTATTTAATAATTATAATACTTCGTTTGTACAGGAATTAAAATGGATATTTCGTGTATTAAATAATATAAGAAACATTAAGTATGTAATGGTAAAATAATATTGCGGATAAATCGATTAGTAGGTACGAGAAAGGTATACAAAAAAATTTGACTCTAATTATTTTAGATTAACTTCGAAAAAATTATATTATGATATTTCAGGCAATGGATTATTTTTAGAAATGATTAGTGCGGCATTACTTTCGATTGGACAATCTCAATGCTCCGAGCTGCCAAAAGAGGTGTTTGCTAGATTTATTAGCTTCCATTTCGATTTGTTTACTCAGTTGTTCAGATCCAATTACTTGGCACTGTTTCTGTACTTAATTAAAGGGACGCTTGATTACTCGCGCGCTGTGGGGCTTTGTATAATTGCTATTGTTTAGCAAATGAAGACAAATGAAACTTTAATTTAATGACACTGTCTCATTCAAACGCACGGCAGAAGAAATGTCGTGTTCGCGGGCAGAGCTCCATTTCAACTGTAAATTAGAAACCTTTATGTCCAATGTAAACAAGATTTTGTAAACAATAGTATTTACGCCCTAATATATTCCAGTTTGAAGCATTCAAAACTCAAATAAGAATTGTTAAATTAAATAAGGTAATACCTTTTACAGTTTCCACTGAATTATTTGAATAATCTATACCTGAATCGGCACTGAATAAGATCTCTAAGTAGCGCCGAGGTTGTGTCGGCGGATTAAGTCATTACGATTCTATTTATAACTAATTAATTTGGAGTAGGACGTAGTCAGTGAATAATTTGTTATTCAAATAATAACTCAAGAATATTAGTTTATTTTTTTGTAAAAATCATAAAATATTTTTTCAATGGATGATATACAAATTTATTGTATTTCATTCTGGTAGACCACATTGTAAAATTAATTGAAACTACTATGTAATACTTTAAAAATCTAATGTACTGTACTTTTCAATAAAACTTTGTTCACGGACAATGTACTTTCTTAAAGTTGTGCCGTAAAATTGACAAAACTGTAATTTCCCTCCGCCTCATTAATTATTTTCACTTACAGTGATAAATGAAAATAGTTCGCGAAAGCACTTTAATTATCAAGAATTCTTCGGTGTTTGTTTGGGCTCGTCTCAAGGCTCCCGGAGGGATGGTAACTCGATTCGCCATCGACCGGTGAGCGAGTGGCATACTTTTAATTGACCGTAACTGCGTTTGCCTGGAAGCGTTATTGAATTACCGCAGGACGGCGCTCGGGTTATGGACTTGCAAAATAAGTGAGTGACGTTATAGTTACAACGAGCACGAAACTCCTAATAAATATTTAAATGTATCATTAAAACTCAATTTTATTTAAAATGCTAATTACTGTTGTTATTGTTAGAGATATTTTCTCTTATATTTTATATTAAATTCAAACTGTATACTCTTTTTAATTCATTTTTCATGTTTTAATTATGCTGCTCTTTACATATGATGCATTTTAATCATTATTGTTTATTAATTAAAGTAGGTACACAGTTTTTTTTAAATAGACGTTTTTTTATACGTTAACAACCTACTTTTTCTCTGCTTTCTCTATCAAAAAGAGTGTCAAGGCCATTATACACCACTGAATGACATCAAAATGTCTTATTCTTGAAACTAGACCTATCACCAAATAATCTTTTAACTAATCATCCACTAACGCTTACACTACTAGACTCTGACATTCTATAAGTGATTGTATATATTCGTTATAGTATTTTTTGCTATATATTACACAGATAATATATTATAATTATGATGTATTAATATACATAATAAATTAAACATGCGTATGTTCTGAATAAATCTGATGTTATGATATTGAATACATCGCCTGTGTCACCTTCCTATCTCCACGTTACGTACAAAGTCCTTTGCGCTTGTTTTCAACTCGTTGAGATAAACCGGTTAGGCTAACTAGTGGCTCACATGGACGTTGTTTATAGCTAGTGGACTCTGGCGGAACAACTAGTTTAACAAGAGCGGCAGCGGCTGTGCAAGCGGGCGAACGTTGGAGGTAGCGGCGGAGGTAGCGGCAGCGGAACGTTACCGGGCATAGGTCATTGTTACTCCATCCGTTCAAGCGAGTATTCTGTAATTACATCGGGGAATACAGTGTTGACTTCACTTAGCTACGCTACCGGTTTTTAACATTCTCGGAGTTGATACGCTCGTTCCAAATAACATTAGTTTACTTTACTTCATATTGCATGTTGCGTTAGCAACTTTGTAACAGTCGTTTAATTTAGTTTGAGCTGGAAATAAATCGAATTATATATGTTAAATATTGAGGTAAAATTACTACGAACTGTTTTGATAGAAAATAGTAAGGAACTTAAATGAATCGAGTACAAAAATGTCCGTGCTGTATTATTATTTATTTATTTATACATCAATATTTATTTATTAGTTGTATATATTTTTCCTCAAGTGTAATTCAAAAGTTGAGAATATTTTTAATCTATTATTTAAAAAAAAAATGATAAAAATGAAGTAGTTGTATGATTATTGTAGAGATAATATTTTTTTCATCAACGTCATCATCAAGCAGTCAATTTTAACTATTCTCATAGACGTTTATTTTATTAAAAGAACTTTTGTTGTATTAAAGAAAGTTTGCTTGAGAATTAATAACAATTGCGTGCTTTTATTTTAAATAACAAAAATATAAATTCACTAATATAAAAGCAGTTAAATACTGAATAAACACGTGATATAAAACTAGAATTACTTAGGCGCGAACAAAGAACCTTTTCCGGGTCTCCGGCATCAACACATAATTCAGTACAAGATTAAATGCCTCTTGGACTCCCTACCGGAAGGCCAGAGCTCCATTAGACAGGCGCGGGTCTGTAAAGTTGGAGTACTTTTATAACATCGCTCAACAAATAACACGGAAAATTCTTATGTGAGTTTTAGTACCCGCAGACATTTGTTCCGACAAAATTTAATTTGTACCTTAAAAATTCTCCGTAAATTATATAAGTAATTAAAACCGCGGTTTTAATATTGGTTTAGTTTTAACCTTTAGAAAATAAAAAGAAATTTCAATCTGTAATAAAGTATGATTCATTGATAATGTTTCAGAAATCATACGAAAGACGACTTTCCAGGAATAAAAATTGTAATGGTTCTAAAGTTGAACTAAAGTTATCAAGATTCATTCATTAGCTTATAAAATAAAAGTGTAACTTTTCAGTAAATTATTAGAGCAACTACTAACTTCAATTCAAAAATATGTAAATCACTTTAAACATTAAAGCAGCCATTAGCTGAATACATTCTTATGTAATTGTTTTTTTTTTTTTATGCAATAACGTCTGTAAAGATAAAATGTATATTTTTAAATCAAAAATGTTTTTATGTTATTTAAACATAATAAATTATGAAGAATAATTTTGTAGTATTAAGTATAGATAATGGCCCCCTAATACTGTGGATTTAGAGCTTTGAGAATCAAGGCCGTTTATCCACCATGCCACAACACTCTGACCACTTGAGTTGGTGAAAGTTGGTGTGCACGAAAGCTGTTGTTCCTTGAAAATTTCGGTTTCCTCTCAAAGTTTTACTACAACATAAGCTCAAACTAAATGGCTATCGATCGGCCTCAAGACGTATAGCACTGCGTATAGACTAGACTGCCTTTGAAACTGATCTATCATAACTTAGTATCGAAATTATATAAAGTACTGAGGTAAATTAATAACTATATTGATAACTTAATACCGTCGGATAAGGATTGTCTGTCTTTCTCTGCTTTATTTCCTCAATTTTTTTATTAAAAGTTGATACCTTGCTAACACTTGCGGTCGAAACGCAATTTATGTCTCTCATAATGTACTCAGCAAAGGGCGAGGTTTTAATTTGTTACATCCTATAAATACAAAATGGTCAAGACCATAATTATTATATTAATGACAAAAACCAATTTGTTCATTTTTAACAGTCTTCTGTACATTTTTATAGTTATGTATTACAATAAACATATCAAGAATTATATTTCTGAAACACTAATCCGTTTTATGGTAAAGTAATAGCCAGCAAAATTATATTTAGGGACTCGTAATTATTGGTAATTTGGAGATCTCTAACTTACCAAAACTTGAGAATTGGATTAGCAAGTAAAGTTGTGCTTTTAGGCAAACTAAAAATAATCCCATATTATAAGTACAGCTTGTACGTTCTAAAAGTTTGAAATAATTCGTTTACTGCTATCACTAGGTGGTTAAATTGTAAAACCACGAACTGAATAATGGCATGATAAAATGAATATTACTCTTTAATTAATTATCATATTAGCTGTAATTTTACTTTTGTATATCTACTGTTGTTAATATTTAACTTATTTTATCAAAAACAATAAAATAAGAGCAATTTTTAATTAGTCCTTGAATGTATAATTAGTACGTATGTATACTCCAGACCTTAATGTTTAATTAGTATATGAGTTATGTAGTTTTACTCAAAATTTCCACTAAAAGTTATACAAATATAAATAAATTCTTGAGAAAAGTTTTTAACAGTAATAACAAGTGCTTAATAAATTCCGAAAAGAGATTAACTATAATCGGATAACCTTCTGTGTATTAAAGAACGAACGAAAAATGGACCTGTAGAATCGAACACCCTTTTTTCATTAATTCGTATTCATTTTATTTTAAATACATTTATTCTGAAGTTATTAAAAATTCTATTTCAGATATACAGGTAACAAAAATTTCGTAATTGTAGTGCTTTTGGAGACAGACTACAAAAGGCTGTAAAAGGACTTGGTTGCGCCTGGACGGCCATTCATTCTGTACCGCTCTTTACCATAATGGCTGCCGTTTACGTGGTTACATCGTGCATTGTGTTGTCTCTGTGCTTTGACGAACACAAATAATCAACGTAGAAACAGTCTACCGTTTAATAAAGCTAAACGATTGAGTGTTTTGTTCGGCATTACTTGCAATTTTTTCATTCATTTATTTAATAATACAAAACAAGGAACGGTTTTTTCGTAAGATCAATTTCAGAGACTAACTTTGACACAGCTATATTTTTTCTTTAAAAGCCGCGGCTTACCGATTAACCGCAATATTATAATACGAATCGATCCGGGTTCCATTTCGAGAACACATAGGTAGTTAAGTTTTAGTAGCGGTGTGGTTTCATCGAAACTATCAAACTACAGCCACATCATCATTTAACAACATGTGAAATTATGATCTAGTCCATTGTAGTTAAAAAAAAAACTTCATGTATGTGTAAGAAAACATGTAGAGGACATACATAAACTAAATATTTATATTATTAATTTAATTTCTATTGATCATCCATTTCTACTATTCTTGAACATTGTCATTATTAAAAATAATAATTGCAAATTATTCACCATTAACATGCATGTTTCGTTTTAATTTGTTAAACGTGATATTTCTCGTCCTCTTGAACAGTTGGCAACATTTTAAACAATTTCTCATGCACCTAGAATTATAAGCTGTTTCAATTTGTACAAGAATCAAATCTTGACATAATTTTATGATGAAATAAATGGAACCGCCACAATTGCAACTTGGCTTCAAGCCATATTAAATATTTAATTTTATATCACAAACAATTGTTTAATGTTAAAAGTGAATAAGTTCCTTAAAATTCTATTGCTCTAAAAAGTTAATTTGAATTAGTTATAACTAATATATGGTTTGACCGAAAGATTTAATATGTTAGTCTCCTCTTTTTGTTTCAACGTCTTGAAGCTGTATGAATAGAAATACAACAAATTTGACACACTTTCCGCTTTAGCATCAACTGTCTATCCGAATAAAAGAATTGGAAAAAAATCGTACATTTCATAACTCCACTGCTAACTCTATTTTTCAGCAGTGCGTTGATTGTGAAATGCGCTGCAGAAAAATAAACGTCTAAATGTAGTCACGAGGCATAAAATAGAATCCCGTGTGAAAAGCGGAGCCGCTGTGTGTTCTTTTTTATACACATGTGTCTACTATCAAAATGTAAATGGAAATTGGTTTTCCGCATATAATAGGTATTTCCAAAACTTTTCAATCGATGTTGGTAAAATTGAAGTAATTTTGTTTTTATAAATATTAAAAAACAGAGAGTTTTCGTTTAAAATATAACGTTGTGCGTAATAATTTACAAACTGATCTAGAGAAGAATTGATATTTTATTAACGTCAACGATGTTATTTGACCTAATTCTTAAATAATTTATTTTTTTGTATATTTACCTGTTGTATATTTAAAACAAATTCTAATATTATGCTCCCCTTCTTAATCCATGGGCTGTTGAAGCAAGGATAACGTTTTATTATGTTCACCCCAGTGAACTATTAACAAAGCAGGCTCTGACTAGGGCTACATTTAGATTTTCTGTTGCGGTGATAATAGAAAATAATAAAGAATAGGTCCTTGATGCACCTGCGAGGATAGTAAAAGACATACCACGACTTTCATAAACTTTGCTAAGTTGCTGCTTTTCCAAATAATAATTATAATATATATGTATGCCTTCTTTTATCTTTTTATTTTAGCCTAGTAGTTACGAGCTAAGTTATTTAAAATTCAAGAAGATTCACAATTATTTTTCTAACAGTTAGACCTTAGTTTAGAACGAAAATTAATACGTTATTGCAGAAAATCGAAAGACGTGAGATCATAAACGAGCATTCTCCCATTTCAGATTTTTTTTATTTACGAGGCGACGAGACGATCGAGACGTTCACCTGATTTTAAATGAACGGAGACCTACCACCTATAAACTTACAAAACCACCAGTAACATAAAATAAAAATAGGTCCAAAGAAGTCCGTAAAAGGAAATTGTGGAAAATTAATTTGTCTAAGATAAATCTATATTCAAATCAGGTGTTAGCAGCGGTAGTTATTCAAGTGTGACTTATCTTAATAGAATCGTTGATTGGTAACAGATGACGGTAACAGGACATCACTCACAGGTTGCATGACTATTCATACTGCGAGTCTCTTTAGAGTAATGGAAACTATTCACGTCGACGGGGGCGCCACCATTGTATCGTCTTCGAGGTCGGATGAACACAAATAATAAACGAAGGGGTTCTCAACTAAACCGCTTGTGCCTAACTACAATTCATACACAAAGTAGTAGCTTGAAATTTTTAATTCCCTTTTACGTTATTAAAATAGAGGACTGTCTTTTTTCACACATGATTCTATATTTGATCACACAAAGTTATTATATATAACATTTGTTGAATATTACTGTACATTTTCACTCTGCTTTCACATACAAACAAAAATGAATTTTCATGCTTTGTGTTCGATAGAGAAGGCTATTTTAAATATATCTGTGAATATTTATTCTATAACATGGTTTGATGAGGGATTAATACAAATAACCTATAAATTCACTAGTTTACAAAAAACTTATTTTCTTTAGGTACATATATTATGAATTCAATATCTCTTACAAAATTCGTGCAAATTAAGCTTGAATTAATAATATACAGGGGGATTTTACTTCAATTATTCAAAATAACGTCGTCTTTACGGTTACATTAAACACATTATAAACTTTGAAATTCTACTATTGAAAGAAGATATTGAGTGAAAACTTAACAACTTCAGTTGTAAGCATACCTTTGTCTCATCAAAAAACTTGAAGTTAATATTAACGTTATATTTCAGGTATGGTAACGCATTTGGTTTATGTCGGACTAATACACTCGGGATTTTCAACGAATTAACACGGAAAAAGACAAGAGTTAAAGCTAGTGAACAAATAACCTTTTGCAAACCAACAAATTTCAATTAAAGCCCTTACTGCGGCTTGGGATATACATACTTTATTCAGTATTAATTAAATTTATACTTCGGCTTCACTGCGCACATTTATTACGCCATTTATGGGCAAGGTCCAACCCAACAATTCAATTAAATGAAGACTATTTAATAGAAATATCAAACGTGTCGTTAAAATTTAAACCATTTCACTTTTTAAAGACCACACTTCAACCTTTGGAAGAATTCATATACTAAAATATTTGTGTTCGAAATTATCATTTTCTCTTTTACGTTTTAATCTTAACATTTGGCTTAAGATAAATATGCATTAAAAAACTGAAAACTTCATCACCTGTACTGTGAACTCTTTCGCTCTTATTTATATTCAAAAAAACTACAATTAAAGTATATTCCAAAAAGTCAAAGTAATGTTATGAAATATTAAAAACTTTATATTGTAATATTTCGATTCGATATATCAAAATGCAGCGAAAACATGGACAGTGTACTAGTTCTCCAACACTATTATCATAGAGACTACTAACTACTACTAAATATTAGTAGACTAAATACTTATGAAACTGGTCAATCTTGAGGAATAACTTAGGGGAAAAAAGTTACGTTTTGCTGAACCCTTTTTATGATTTCATTACTCGAAGATGACTTCTTGATGCAATAGTATCGGCAAACTGAATTGATTTCAATATTCCGTCTACATTTTCCCTATAGATATTTTTCGATGCTGTTCTACATTTTACATAAACTAATTTCCTCAGCAATATTGGTCTCGCGACAGTTCCATAGGCACGACCGGCTCCCTCTGAAAGAAACTCTTCGAGATGGGGGACTCCGTCGACCAAATCAAATCACTCGACCTTACCGATCTACAGTAGGAAAGTTGAAACTGAATTTATTGTGCGTATATTCAAACATAATTCTAAAAATATTATTAGTCTGATTTTGTATCGGCGTTTTATTTGACATTTACAAGATTTTAGTGATTACATGATAAAAGTCCACATCATTACAACACAGAGTAGACGTTAACAATTTTTTTTTAGTTTAAATGCTTAGTTTTCTGATTAAAATTTGTTGTGTTCACACGATAAAAACTTATAAGTCTGTTGTCGTTAGGGTTTCTGGAGACCACTAGACCTCGCACCTATAAATATACTTATAAAACAAAATGAAGCAGCTTCCTGTTCAAAAATTACATAACAACTTATTACTATTCAGTTGATTATTTACTAAAATGTAACAACATTAAACAGTGAATATTTTATTATGAAAATACTAACGCCATCACTAAAACTAAATTTTATAATGATAGGCTAGATCACCATTCATTAAGTCAACTTTCAAACGAATAGAATAAGATACAAAACGGTTCAGTCACTTGGAAGTTATGCAATAGCTATCTATACATACAAATAAAGAAATACAAACGTTAAAGTATACTACTCCTCTTTTTTACCATGGATATTAAAAAAAATATAAAATTCTCCCCCGAAAAAGGAAATATATTCGTAATTTTCTAATTACATTGGTCATATTGATTTAAATCGATTTGATATTATAGAGAACTGATAATAAAGTACGGAATGTGTTTGATACCGATTTTAATCGAATACCAGCTCTGATTTAACGCAATTGCTGAGGTTGCATCCCCTTGACGCTCCATACTGCCAGTCACCCTCCAGTGAAGGGGAAACGCTAATATGAGGATATGAGAATTTACTGTTTAATCCAGCTGCAGGCCAATTTGTTAATATTTTCATTCAATCCACTTAAAAGCAATCCGTTTGTGAACATCCAGCAGCAATTATTGAGTATAGTAAATTTTTAGTACTCTTTAAATGTATAAAATATTTTTATGTTCTTATCTTGCAAACACAGTAAGGTAAATTCTATTAATTACTTTTTATAATAAACTATTCACGAATACATCTTGAATAGATATCTCACAAAAATAAAAAGCAATGAATTGAAAAGCAAATTTCTTTAGAATAATCAAAGAGAAACCTTTTTTAAAAGGTAAACATTAATTAGTTTATATGGCTTTCAAAACAAAAAAAAATGTTTTTCTTTCATAACTACGAATAACGTCTTGTTATAAATTATTATGCCGAAAGTAGCTCGAAAAAGTAAAATGCAAGCGTAAGACGGTACAAAGCACAAGTTCGGTGCGGTCCTTTCGGGCAGGCGCGCCCTTTATCAATTACGGCTAAACAAGAAAAATGACCACCCGTAAGCCTACACAAGCCTAATTAAAGCAAGTAGGTAAATTTTGGAAAAAGCAGCCAGTGGGTCCTCTCCTCCCTACACACCCTCACCACCACCCTAATAACAGGTCGAAAAAAAGGTCCGTGGAAAGAAAAACACAGATTAACTATCAAAATCGTTTTTCATTCGCAGCATTGTCTGGAACCTTGAATACGTATGCTTTCATTTTTTTTTTAATATAATGTAGATTATAATGAATTATCTGAATTGATTATATCATAGTTTGGAATTTTATATTAACACAACATACACGATTTTATTTTAGGAAAATTACACCAAACAAAAATGACTTACATTCTTCTATACTAGTGCACATAGATGTTATTTTAAAAGAGCAATAAATCATTTACGCTACATTTAATATTTGTCGAACTCTCCCTTCTAGTGTAAACACTATTAAAACACATCGTGTGGGGTGTGACCTGTTTCAACCCCTAAAATTCTTGCCTTTCACGTACGCACATGAAAACGCTGCGGACAAAATGTTTGGCTTTTAGCGCGATAACGTATTATATTTCTCTATTATCGTTTTTAACCCTAGATAACTAAACATTCGTCCGCACGACTACGTACCTGCTGCCAGATGTTGAGATCGGGCACTTGCCCGCGCGCCTCGCCCCTGCTGCTTCTTCTACCTTCCTAATTGGTCAAAATAGTGCAACGCGTAACACGGTTGCAGTCGCACGCTAATTAGGGCATGAGCTAAGACCATATCGTCGTCCGCTCGACGATAGTTTAGTTACAACGTTACTTTTATGCAACAATTAAATTTATTACTGCTTATTGGTTTTTGTGTTATGTTAAGTAAAATTACGCGGTTTTTCTTCGTGAAATATGTATATCCTACATTTTAAAACGTATTTTTATTTGAAATTATGTAAAAAAGCCTCAATCATATACAGTTTTGATGTAAACAAGTGTATGTATAAAGGAAATAACATCGCCTATACATGGTACTAATCGTAACATTACGATGGACAATTGGTTCACGCCTGTACCCCTAGCTGATGAACTGTTGAAGTCACCTTATAATTTGACTTTGGTGGGAACACTCAGGAGTAATAAACGCGAAATTCCTGAAAAACTAAAATATTCTAAGTCTCGTGCTATCGGTACTTCAATGTTCTGTTACGATGGCGATAAAACGTTGGTTTCCTACAAAGCAAAAAAAATGAAGTTATTTTTCTTTTGTCCACAATTCATGATCAACCTAACATCAACGAAGTTACAGGAAAACCAGAGATTATTCATTTTCAGTCGATACTGTTGATCGAATGTGTTCTAATATGTGCACTAACCGAAAAACTAAAAGATGGCCGCTTTGCGTATTCTATAACATGCTAAACCTATGCACAATTAACGCATATGCTATTTACATCTCTAACAACGTAAGAAATAAAAAAAAACCACATATCTCGGTGCGATTTCGTCATGAAATTAGGTGACGAACTTATGGAGCCATGGCTACAGCAGCAGTTACAAACTGTGACTTTGAGGCGTGATATCAAGGCAATGATACAAGATATATTGGGTATTGTACCTAACACAGAAAACCCAGCTCCTTCTGTGTCGAACATTCGCAAAATCTGCTACCTGTGTCCATCAAAGTTGCGCAGGATGACGAAACACCGTTGCATGAAATGCAGAAATGCAATTTGTGGCCCTCACAATGTCGACGTGTGTAGTAGGTGTGTCGAATAGAGATTTTTTAGTTTTCTATACTTATATTGCTCTTATATAACATAACGTATGCGCCATGTAACAATTTTTATTTTTATAATGAAAGCTTTAAAAGATATTCACGTTTCTTAATGCGTAGTCCGATCGACGAATGTTTAGTTATACGTAACAATGAATACAGTTTAGTTATCTAGGGTTAAATAGGAGCAACGTAATGTTTAAGAATTATCTATGTATTTTTTGTTAGAGAAATTAAGGAGTATTTCTGTGAAGATCAATTATTTAAGCTATTTAATTGCTTTAAATTTCGACTTCACTTCTGGCAAATCGCAGCTGTCTAGACAACTTACAAGAGACGCACACCTATCGGAGTGACATCAGCGCCGTCAGCTACTTTGCATTATAATCGAGTTTCCACAAAGTAAAACAAAATCTCCAAGCCGCATTAATATTCAGTGATAGGGCTCAACGCATAGCTGTCGGATTGATGTTTAACATGCAAATTGCAATCTGAAAATCTAGCAAAATTGTGTGTGACTAAACATTTTCGGCATTATTAATTCTGGGCGCAGTTGTTTGAATCAGTGGCGACGATATAATTTAAATGCTAAACAAGTTTATCCCACTAACACAAAATGGTTGGGACTGGAACCGCTGCTCATGCTCATTGAAATGGACAGGTGAATTATCCAATAGCTTTCACAACAGGGGTAATTTTAATGAAGTTTATTAACAGACTAAAGCACAATCTGGTAAACCTTAAAAGTAGTGTTACTATAATCAGTATTAATATTTTAAGAGATTATAATATTTTAGAGAATCCTGTTAATGATTGAGATGCATTCCACAAAATTTTAAACTTTATCAACACGTAATTACATTTTTGACAGTCAAAAACATTTACAACACTGTGTGGAGTAATTGTTTTTTTTTTTTCATTATAAACTAAATTATTAGTTGTTTATTCGAAAACGGTAGGCATGACAGGATTTTAAAGAGAGGGGTGACAGAACGTACAAGTCAAGTAGGGAGAGTGATGGATACAGAAAATAAATCAAGTCTCAACACTCGACCAAAGAAGACCAGATGCGCCCCGCGAGTAATGTATTGCTAGCTCGTTTTAGTTCTTTCGGTTTCACAGCGGGCACAGTGGACGCTGTCCAGACTCATTGTTAATTAAAATTATCACTCATGTCTCTAAAAGTTTCTAATAGAAATTATTCCATTCATTGTTATACGAGGGTGGATTGAAAAGTACTCGGCCTAACACAGATCCATTCAATTCTAAAAATCAAATCTACCCACATTATTTAGTTCAGTTCAGACTAGTTCATTGTGTGAAGTTCGAAACGAGTGCGATAATTAGTTGTGATTTTATAAATTTATTAACAAAGTAATCGGACATAATTTCCACGAATGGAGCAAATCGAGCAGCGTGCCGTCATTAAGTACCTCCATAAGAAGGGGCTATCATCAAAAGCCATCCATGATGACATGGTCAGTACATTAGGCGATTGTGCTCTGTCATATTCATCCGTCAAAAAATGGATAGCAGAATTTAAGCGTGGTAGAGAGAGTGTGAAAGATGAACCCCGCTCTGGAAGGCCTTCGACGTCAACTACTGATGAAAATATTAAAAAAGTACTTGATTTAATAATGGGAGACCGCAGATTAAAAATTAGAAAGATAGCCGAGATTATAGGCATCTCTTATGAACGAACTCAAAACATCATTGTCAACGAGTTGGGTTTCCACAAGGTGTCTGCGAGGTGGGTTCCGCGACTGCTTTCAGTTGAACAAAAAAGGACGCGATTGACTATTTCACGCGACTGTTTGGAGTTATTTGAAGCCGATGCAGATGATTTTTTGAATCGTTTTGTTACTATGGACGAATCATGGGTTCATTACTGTACACCGGAAACAAAACAACAATCAAAACAGTGGAGAAGACCTGGTTCACCACCCCCTAAATAGGCTAAGTCGATTTTGTCGGCAAATAAGGTGATGGCTTCAGTATTCTGGGACTCGAAAGGTGTGATTATGATTGATTATCTTGAAAGGGGTCAGACTATAAACTCTGATTACTACTGCACCTTACTACGTCGTTTACGAGAGGAAATAAAAGAAAAACGTCGAGGAATGCTCAGAAGAAAAGTCCTGTTTCATCAAGATAACGCCCGTGTTCACACGTCAGCACAGTCAATGGCTGAAATTCACAACTGTGGCTTTGAAATGTTACCGCATCCGCCGTATTCACCTGATCTGACACCATCAGACTTCTTTCTGTTCCCTAACCTAAAAAAGCACTTGGGAGGTCAAAGATTTTCGACAAACGACGAGGTCAAAGTAGCTGTAGACGCATATTTTGACACTAAGGAAGAATCATTTTTTTTCAACGGTCTGCTGATGCTTGGAAGGGGAGGTGGCAAAAGTGTATTGAACTTGATGGTGATTATGTAGAAAAATAAAAATATAACTGATTTAGTATGTGTTTATTTTCTTGGTTAGGCCGAGTACTTTTCAATCCACCCTCGTATTTTACAAAATAAAATTATCGCTTTTTAAATATATGTATAAAGAACTCTTAGAAGAAAAATTCAGTTTCACTTAAGACGATTTAATAAAAATTGTTAATACTAAATGATCATTAACTTTGTTCAATATTCAAAGATAATTATTTTATAAGTTCTCAATGAAGCAGCGGATAAATTATGGTACATTAATAAATTGAGGCACAAAAACTAATTCAGCAGGGAATTACTCTGTTAATACAAATTACTCAAAAAAGTAATAATTATTAAAATATGTATGTGAATGATAATGATTACAGACGATAAAGTATTTTTCACGGTTTAAAATAATATCACATGATGTTCATTTCGGTGCGACAGCTATTGCTGTTGGATTAAAATTATTATGCCCAACATCAAGTACTCGTATAACTCTGTGTTACCAGCTTCTGTTGTCTAAATTATATAAAATTAGTGGAATTTAATAAAAGACTTTAAGTGAAATTGGTAACTTCAGTTGACCGCATTTCTGTGCAGCCCAAGCGCCCACTAAAACTGAATTCCCCCCATTCATACGCTGAATATTTCGAACGGCCGAATAACAACAAACAGATCGGAGTTCCGACGGTAACGTACAAATATAAACGGGAAATGATTCATTTCGTATTTCGACACATGCTCGAATTGAAAGGTCGGCTGCGAGTGACGTATTTTTAATTACCTCCAACCACGTTGTCGTACAGGATCCATATTCAATTTCTATAGTGGACAATAAATAACTTGACTGCCTTCTCGATGTCGCGTAGAACTAAAAGCGACCAATTGAACGCGATTCAATTATTAAAGGATCATTTTGAGTATACCAATGCTTTCTGCGGTGTTTCAGCTAAGTTATTATTTATAATTTTTTCATAGGTTATTTAATTAATTAATTATGGAACATTATTATAAATATAACCATCTAAACTATTGTAATAATCGCTACTTAACTATTATACAATATGTTTCAACAACTGGTAAATTTTGAACTGGACTAGAAAATACGTAATTGAGTCTTCATTATACAGATCTATAAGTATGTATTAATAATGATGTAGTACTATAACCCAACTAAATATTCAGCAAATATTAACGAACAATAATAAAGTTAAGTTCTCCGTTAATAGTCGATATTTTAAATTCCCGCAGTAAATAATTGAATAACTTGCATGATACAACAGGCCATTATAAACGTATGAGTCATGTTTAGGTAAAAAGGTAGCCATTTTAATTACCCCAATCTTGATCGAATCTCCGTGCGAGCTTGATTGAATTTCCGGACGGTGCTATCTCTCGTATTTGCGGAGCGTTGTGGGTGCCCGCTGCGTTCGCTCGCCCGCTCCGGCTCACTGGCCTGTGACGTCACAGCGTCGATTACATTTCTTTTTATTATCTCCCACGGTAAACAGACTGTAATGAACTTACTTACCGTCTTTTACGTTAATGAAAATCGAGTCCAATAAATATATTTTAATGTAGGAAATGTAGCATTTTTTTTTTGTAATTAATTTACACCTACGTAACGAGTAATATTGACCATCCTTGGGTTTAAACACCCCCCACCCGACAGTTGTTATGTAAAGAGTGGACATGTCTGTGACTATATTAAAACGTTTCAACACTGCAGTCCTTATAACTTAACTTATAACAGGAATCCTTTCCAAAATTTACACCCTAATAAAAAAGTAAATAACAAAGTAAAAACGTTTTTAATGCTGTCATCATTACAAGTGAATCATTTTAGGTTCATTAAAGGATTGATTGTCATAAACACAACTTACACATCAAAAGTTGTGAGTCTATTTCTTTAATGTAAATTAAAATGACGTAAATGATTTATTGCATATAAGAACAATTCGTATTAAATTAAAAAATACTATGAGTATAGTTTGTTAGTTAATTGTTTCTCAGAATGGTTTTTCCAATAGCACTGGATTGAGGCAAATTGATGTCTTTATTCCAGCTGTATTTTGCTCTCAATCTTAGGCAATTTATCGAGAATCTCTAATAAAAACGCAATCGTTACCTACTATTGAGATGTTGGAAGGTTTACTAAGGGTTCTATGATTGATGTGACGCATAATAAGGCCCGCTAGTATCGCAATTTGTTTACCCTCGTCGCTCCACTACTTATATTTTATTTACGTACATACGCAATAGGACAGGTTTTCACGTCGTACTTATAATGATCAACAATATGAGCCCCCACGTTTTCCCAATAATAGGACAAAAGGTCCCCGTGGAACCAATTCAGTAGTAATTCGTATCATTGATGCGAGAATGCCTAATATTTACAAATTAATGGTGGCTTGTTTTCCTTAATTCGTTGAAATAACAGTATTTTATACCTATTTCAGTTATTTATTCTTCGATTAAACAAAATTAATTCAGTGACCTTATATTTAATAAAAAAAAACATTTTGACACGTAACAAAAGAAACACATAATCTATCTTCTCATATGAAAAAGGTCGATCGATGCCGTAAATTTTCCGTGAGTATTTCGACGGCACGTGTCCGTCATAAACCTGCTTTTACAGGGACAGAAACCCCGCCCTATATAACCGACGACGTAGAAGGAAAATGCTGTCCCAAAGTAGTAAAAAGTGACACACTGCCGCGGCTTTTTCACATTGTCCGGCATTTTCGTACCAAAATAAACATAGCGAAGAGACAGATGGCCCTTCGCTCGGGTAACATCGAATTAGTAAACATAATTCTATCCGAAACGATGTCCACCTAAATTGTCTGCTTGGAAAATGTCTGAGAAAATTAACTTCCATTATACTTGTACGTATGCTGTAAATAATTGCTAAATAAAGTATTAGACATTTCTGCTATTTAAAATTATCGTACTTATTTGTCTATTAAATGTAAATCTTTTTGGTTTAGACTATAGTAATTTTCGCATAACTTCATATGATATTGAGGTCAGCTATAGAAAGGTAAAAGATTATATTACAAGTTAGCGAATGAATCATCAATACGATAAAAATCTAAATTTACTTTACAAATGTTTTCATGTGAAATATGGATAATGAATACGTATCAAAAGCACAAATCAAATTGTCGAAACTGAATGACTAAATATATGCGACGAGGTTCAATTAATAAGTTAAAAAGATCAGTAACATGTGTGTAGATATAAAGATAGCTTCAAATAAGGAGAAGAAACAATACACTGTAAATTATATTCAAAGCCCCGCAATTACGGTAGTGTATTCCTTACTTATGATAACACGATATTACACATAAACGTGCCTCATGAGATAACATTGAGGTACGAAGAATTTTCATCGCCGTCGGCTTGTAGCCGCCTTTGCAATATATAGCCATGACATTCCTAGAAAGAGACAAGCCTCCTTCACTCCTACGCCGTATGTCTTAAGTTAGAAAGAAACGTCTAAGAATTTACTCACACGTCTCGAACTTCTAAAGGTTTTATTGCATTCCCCGCAAGCACAGACGCTTAAACTTTATCGCTGTGGGATTAAAGTAATATTTGCAGCGACTAAATGATGTCAAGGCAATTTCGTGATATTAAAAGCTGTCTATGTTTAGGTTCAGGTCAATAGTTTGGTGTTCCGGGGATGTTTGCGCAGTATAACCGGGACGAGAACTTTCCATCGGTCGCATTCTTGGTTAGCGGCTTGCGATAACAACACGTGCCTTATCAACTATTCCCCGTAACAGCAGTTTGACGAGCTGGAAACTTTGCTTCAATGGAAAGCATAAAATAATTAATTAAACGTTATTTATTTAACTACTAAAGTTCTAAACATGTTTAACATTCTTCATTGCAGATCATTAAGGGACTATGTTCGGCAGGAGACGTCAACAAGCTAATATCATGAGCTATTCTTTTAATTTTGTTGTACAATTTTTTTTCCAAAATTTGCTTATACAGTATGTTTTAAATTATATAGGAAAACCATAAATAATCAAACGGACCTACAGAAAATCATCTGCACCATCTTTGTACATATTTCATCCTTTATGGAATATTATTAAAGAAGTGAGAACTAAAGAGACATGATATTATTATCTTCACTGTCATAAAAAGTATTATTTTAAAGAAATTGATCTATATTATAAATATCATTCAAACTTTAATAGTATTTTTAAAACAGACCATCTTCTACATTGGAGAAACCGGTTTAATTTGATCGATCCGTCAACACCCTCCAGATATGATTAGCGGCTAATTGAATACGAGGGTGAGATCCTCACAGTTTAGTTTTCTAATTTACGGGACTTTCCTTTGCTTTACCGAGTGAAAGGGTTGAATTTAATTATGTGCACGTCGACAACCCTCAAGTAAATCTCACAAAAAATGGATGAAATTGCATCCCAATTAAAAAAAACCTTCGTTATCTTGCAGTCTCATTATTCCGTCTACAATGAACTGATGGTAAAAGTTTGAAGCTTGTCTGCGCGGGTTAGTTAAGCCGTTGTTTCTTTACTGTACATCGCTATTTGATATTCAACGTTTTAAAACCCCAAGAAATATATTTTACATTTAATAAGGTGTTTAAAAACTATTTCTACACTTTATTCAAACATAAATTTTTTATATATTCTTTTTCATAACTAAGTAAGATCAGCAATTAATCAAACTAATATACATTCATGTTTGAATCAATATAAAATGTGAACTATTGCATATGTTGAGAAATTTTAGCAAAAATCTAAAAGTGTATAGTAGTAATGACCATGAATAGATAATTTTCTTTTCAATATGTATAGAACATGTATTAAAATAAAAATAATGCTAACATCAATTTAATTTTTCATTAACCACTCCAACAAATATTTTTACAATGCTGGTTGTCAGTTTATAATACATGTTGAGGCGAATGTAAACTTATGTTCGTCTTAAGCCACAAGCTAAACGGTTATTATTATTACTCGAATATTAAAAACATTTTTTATTTTATGTACTAAATTCAACAATGTGCTTTAGATGTTTACATTGTATTTTAATAAACGTAAAATGTACTCATCCGTAGTTTTACTGTTGTGTTAATCGGGCGTCGTTTTTTGCGTGGATTTTGTTGATAATCACTTTGAACTTTAACTTGGTATTCCGGCTGCGTATACCGTTCCACCCTCTCGCTGCAAATTTGATAATGAAAGGGCTCCACTTGTGTGTTGCAGAGATAATGTAAATAAGTATGCAAATTACGTACAAAACTCCATTCAAATTAAACTTCCCCGACTCTTTAAAGTTTCGTACATAACAAACTTTGTTTGTTCTACGCACAAGTTATTCCGTTATATTGCCAATAAGTTTTTTTTTATATAAGCAATAAATCCCTCAAAGTTTGAAGCTTTAATTTCTAAATTTCTACGACAACACCATTTTAAATAGTTCTAAAAGTACAATAGAAAAAAAATATCTGAATCTGTACATTTTATGAAACTTTGTATTTTTACTACATTTCGTTAAAACCTGTTCTTAAACAAACTGCAGATCTTTTTGTTGTTATATCGATCGCTACATAAAACATGTCAATTGTAATTAAAAAGTTTCTAGACGATTTGTATTCAAGATATATAGCTTACGCTGTTGACGATTCTAATAAGCTTTTACATACATCCTCTAAGCTAATTCTACTTAAAGTAAATTGAACTAGTTTGCTTGTGGAAGGTCAAATGACCAAAGTTTTGTAAATAAATAAGTTATAGTGTCGTAAGAGCGAACATAGGCTTAGAAGAATCAATGGTAGGCATTAGTAACTTTTTTTGTGGAATTCTTTAGTTTTTAATTCAGTACTCATATATTAAAAGAGAACTCAGTATATAGAAAAGGATTTGTATTTATTATGATTTTTAGCAATTCCAGTTTTTTCTACTAAAACAAAACACACATGCACCGTGATATGTTGGATTCATTAACGAAGATAAATATTTAAAAGCAAATGAAATTTGAATATCAAAATACGCATCAATATTCAAGTTCTGTCAGTAAATTGAATCTGGTTTTAAACAAACGTTTAAAAAAAAATAGTGGCTTAAATAAAGCATTCAACGTGAAGGCTGGATGGTACGTGTAAAATATTTTCAGTGTAAGTGAAAGTCGCGCGTGATTGCTCGCTCTGACGCCATTTTGCTATCAATCATTTATCCGAGAGTCGCTTCCAACGATACTGCGAAAAGCTCTATAGCGACTACGCTTTGATAATGTATCACGTTTAAAAGCGACTTTAAAAGGCTCCCCAGCCGTTATTGTGAGACGAAAGGAACCGCGCAAACATAATAGATTGATACCGGATCTTGATAAGCGCGTATTGAGTTTATTTTCGTAAATTTTATCAGCACCATAAAAGGAAATTCATTTCGTCCCGTCTCCCGAATTTGGATTTATTTTACCAAATTAAATACTGAAATCCCTCTTTTTTTCCAGTATTTTTATCGTTATCACATGTTCTGCCTTTATAGACAGAAACCCACGGTTTTTAAAATCGTACACCAAAAAAATATATGGATAAACGTTGCAATAAATATGTAATGTGAAGAAAAGTATACAACGTGAAAATGTTCTACTTTTGATATACTTTTGCCACTACCAAAATTATTGTGTATTAATTATTTTGATCTAGTCTAATAAGACGCTGTTGCTGGTATAATTATAGAAGTAATGATGACTATTTCTAAATCTGTCCAATATTTCAAATTACCATCTAAAATAAAATCCTGAATAGCGCCGCATAGTTTTAGCTTATGAATAACACTTTCACGTTAAGTGAATGTGTCGCATTACATCACGTTGTGGCATAAAAAGTAAGTATCGATAACTTGATACACAAAAGCTATCACTTTATTTTCTTGCTCTTGCTAAGTTATTTTGAAATGGTTCTTGCTAACGAGCGAGTCTGACGCGATTGGCCGTCTATAAAGGTGTATCGGCGTCGTTACTCGGTATTTTCTTACAATCTCGGCAAGGAACGAACTAGGACAGCGCTCCTAATGGACCAATATATCAAATAGGATTAAGTATAAATGAGCGTTGCGCAACCGCCTGATACTTTGTTGCGCGACACGACCAGAATAGGTGCAATGATATTACTTTATCACTCCAAACTCTCAAATAACGGCACTTTTAAAGAAGTTAGCTATTTGTAATTTATATCGACTTCCTATAATGTGAACTTAAAGGCTTAATAATCGGTATGTTCCTATTTGCTACGTTTGAATGGATTAATATGTTAATACAATAAAAATGAGGAAGTATGTATGTTTACGTCCATAAATTTTGAAAGATGCAGTGAAGGACATAGAAAAAGATCTCCTAAAGTGAAATAAAAAAAAAGCTTTACTGCAATTTCTGTATATTTTTATATGTCTAATATGTCTGATTATATTACACAAATATGGTCAATAGAGAACAAATTACAATGACAATAAACTATGATTTTTTATGTTAAATGATATTCGTGGTCAGAGATGATGGTCAGAGCGTGTATAAGGACACATGTGAATGTTTCGTTACTCTTTGAGGAGTAAGATATAAACTAGATAGACATAGACGCTTTTATGTTTAAGCACGGATGTAACTCCAAAATGCAAATAAATAAAAAAATATTTTAGATCGCTAGAAAACTTTTGATTCAACTTTGCTACCCGAATTCAAGGCCATCGATACTATTTTAAAGGCAGTAATCAATACTAAACCTTTTAAAGGTATCGGACTTAACTACATATGAATCCAAAGAAACAAGTATCGATTAATCTGTTTTTGATGTATAAAAATATAATTTCAAACATTCTGACTGGTACAAGGACTTGGTTACCAGAGTCCATCTAGATAGACACTACTGCAAGTCTAGAAATATGACTTGCAGTAGGGCCGCTAAACAGTAGTGTGCAAACATTACAGGATTCCAATTAAACGGCGTTGTGGCTGATGAAATTATACGGTATATCAAATCGACGAGCACAATGTAGTGCTTGGTATATCATTCTAACTAGTACCACGTTGTTATAGGCAGACGTATCACATCACTTCTCAACTTATCTGGTGAACGTCTCGCCCATCTCGCCGAATAAAAATAAACTTTCATTTCGAATGAATCAAGTATCGATCGAATATAAAACTGTAAACTTCGTTCTCACCTGAACATGGAAGTCTGTTAAGAAGAGCAAAAAAAACAAAACTACATAATAAACAGACTACAAAGTAGCCTGACTAAATCGCATTTGAGGGCAAAAGAAGGCGCGCCGGGGAGGCCGGAGTGCGCAAACGGCTCGAATTATTTCGCTTGAGCGAGCGCAGCGCGCACACTCTATCAAAGAAAACGATTTGTACACACCCTTATCCTACTGTCTGAGGATTGGTTTGTTTGAGTTCTAACTTGAGGCGGTAACACGAATTTATACAAACAAAACTTTTTGAAGCCTAAAATTTTTGAACTTCTTACTATTTTTATCTACAACTGGCTTATACTTTGAGGTTTTATATCCACGTTGCCTAGACGAGCAAGACGTTCACCAGTGGTTAGAACGACGTGACGTGACGTGAACGACGTGTGACGTGGCGCTAGTTAAGATGGTATACACTGTACCACATTGCACTCGATGTCTTGAAATATAAGGTGTTAAGTTTATACATGTCAGGATTTCACATGTCAATGAGACCGAAGATGATGGAGCATGCTCACCCATCGTACTCCCGACCTTATGCAAATGCCAACACAAGGGAGAAATATGACGGTTGTAAAATGGAGGATGTTAAGTAAGTTCGCTAAAAAAATACTAACATAATGCAATGTTATTAAAATCGAACCAACATTCGTGTTATAAAACAAGAGATAGCCATTACACATTGAGAGCAGCTTTTGGATTAAAAAATAAGTTTCTTGCGTAATTTTAAACACGAGTCATGTTTTAAGTAATATTTTACAACAATCTCACACGGCAAAGCAAAAAGTTATGAAAGAAGTAATGAGCTTTTCGCAGAATATTTTACACCCGATTAATGTGGACAGGGCGGAGACCCGTGGACGCTCTCCAGACGCTTTCAGCGCAACTCCCTTCCTTGATTAAAAATCAGAATAATAAACGGCGAAACAATTTTACTCCGTCGCGATGCCCAGTCGGTAAGAGAACACAATTAGTATATGAGTTTTAGCGAATGGATTGTTTTTCAACCATTATTGGTTTAACTCAAATTATTTAAAATGGTGTTTGGTAATCGAAAAATGTTACGAATGTTACGAAAAATTGTTGTAGGTTGTAAGATCATCATCATGGCATCATGTTCTTTTAATAACATGGAAAAAAAATGGATATTATGTATTTAATGATCGCCTTTACATATTCTTTCTGGTAAATGTGTATGTATGTCAATTTTGAAGATGACAGTACAGAACTTGAAATGTTTCAGCTCCATCTTGAAGCTAGTTACAAAACTGAGATATCTTTAAAAAATAATCATTGAGATCATCAGAGATTGGCGCTCATCATACAAATATAGTAAAGTTTCAATTAATTTTTTAACAGACAGCTTTACACCGTATATAATCAGTTCATATTACTATGGTCTTCTGGGAGATAGTGTTAAAGCCATAATCTACCATGCTGACCAAGTGAAAATTGGCATAATTTTAACCCGTGACTTAAACTGGTTCTCATAAATGTAATAAGTTTAGTTTAGCTACGTGGACATTACAAGTTCTTCTATTTCATGTTATCGTGTTTTTAAAGTTTCAATCTTTTATTACATTTTTCTGTTAGTGAAGTATTCAAATTTACCCTAATAAAAACATAGGCGCCTAACAAACAAAGGGGAATAACTTTATTCGAATATTGACAAAACAGTATTTTCAGTTAACGCAAATGTACGTCTAATATTTTATAACCATATTGATTCATCAGAGTGCCGTCAAAGTCTCATCTCAAAAATTTTAATCTATCACCCATTTTCGATTCTATTACAGAGACGTCAGGAAAAATGTCGTAACAAAAATATTTTCCGCTTATATTGTTACAAAGAAAAAATATTTTTCTCCGAATACGCGTCCCCGAAAAGTCTAAGTCATTGATATTCAACTCAAATATGATTGTCATGAGTCGATTTTTTCCTGGGAAAGTTTCAAATAATCCTGATCCATCGTTATATAAAACTTGTAAGTTGTTCGCGTCTCCACGGATAATCGAGTTTATACTTGTAGGGCCGCCATCAATCATTTAGCCTGCGCGCTTCCTTCGTAGATGGATCTCTGCGGCGGCGGTGCGATAACAAACTTTAAAAGACTCGTGTGTTCCTTTAAAGACTAGTTTGTATGACTAGTGCGCTGTACCGCATCACATAGACACTAGTTTTTACTACTTAATCAAGAATACAAGCACTTTGATTTATCAACTTTATTAATCATTTATACATTACACTTCAATAAATAAAGCATTACAGATAAACATGTAACATGGATACTTGTTTACATTTACAAATCATGTTGTGAAAGGTTGCTGGAAAGAGTTTTCGTAACAGAAAAAGTCTTTCTAGCACAGCCATGGGACGTGTGTCATGAGTGCTGCTGAACTCTCTCTCTTCTCGAGAAACAAGAAGTATATGAAATTGACAGCAAACCTACGAGCGAGACGATTCGTAATGACTCTCGAGAACAACTTGATAAATATGACTCAGCAGCGAAATGGGTCTGTAATTCTTCAGCAAGGTTTGTCACCTTTCTAAAGAACATACGACCATGTCTTCCTGCCGCCATGCGTCGGTCTTTGTACCCTTGTGAATTAACGGAAATTGAACAACCTCTGAAAGATTTTTAAAAACTGGTTTTCCACCTGCTTTCGGAGTTTTCTGCTGTGATTCCGTATCCCCAGGTGCCTTGTTGTGCCTAAGTTGTTTGAGAGCCATACTAATCTCGTATAGGCTGACGTCCGGGATGTCTTCGGTATAATGTCGTCAATTTAGACGCTGGGACATTTGCCAATTTAACAGGCTTGCGTGTCGACGGGTTAATTGTGCCGTAAACTTCTCCACCTCTTTTCAGATCTCAGGTTTTGAGGAAATGACCCACACTATCGGTCTTCAGTCGCGTCAGCTTGCTCTGTCAGATGACAGATCTCTTGCGAACACCTTCGAGCCCTTGTTTTGCTCGATAGTGTTTTTTAATGTCTTGGTGTCAGATCCCGTAGGTCGCGTTTTGAGATCTAGAGATCTGCTATTAATCTGCCGTAGCAACGCGTCTACTGAAGATTGTAGCTTCATTTCCTGCCTTTCCTCGATGAGTTTAAGGGTCTGTCGGAAAATCTGTTAGTATTAGTACGATGGGCCTCTATAAAACTGTAGAGCCGCCGACTGACAATATCCACTAGCCGTTGTAAGATTTCGTCGTTGACTCGCAGTTAGCCAGGCATTGGAAGCGGTTTTGCAGTTCTAGTTGGAAGCTCTCGGGGTTTTGGATATGAGCATGAGTAGGTAGGAGTGTGGACTTCATCAGTCTATAGCTCTCGACCTTGATGTTAATATTCAATGTGCCTCTTACCATGCGGTGATCACTCCGGTTTTTACCCTATTTATCACAGAGACATCATTGAATATATGCCGTTTTGTCGACATGATAAAGTCAATCTGTTCTCGTGAAACATACGGGGCTCACAGTCCATTTTCTGTGTGGCCGTTTTTTTGAAAAGGAATTCATCATAAAGAGGCCTTCCTTCTCCATGAAGTCAGCTAACATCTGCCCCCTATGATTTCGTTGCCCATACCCATATTGCCCACTCTCATCTCTGCATCCTACGCTTAACCCAGCCTGCGTTGAAATCCCCCATCACAACATTGTAATAGGTGTTTGAAGTATGTATGGCTGCGTATATATCCTCTACACATCTCCACCTCCTCCGTCTAGATGTGCCGATGTCGGTGCGTAAACCTGTATGACCTTCAGCGATACCGTTTTGGTAATGCTGAGTATAAGGTACGCTACCCTGTTCGACACCTTTCGATTTGCCAATTGCTGTTAACGAGGGATTTACGGACGATGAACCCGACGCCACCCTGGGACTTTTGGTCCGCCCTCCCCGGTAGTATAATCGTTTGGCCGGATTTAGGATTATCGTTGTCTTCCCCCTCTCTTCGGACTTCTGATAGCCCTATTATATCCCAGTGCAACTTGCTTACTGCTTCTTCGCAGCTCAAGATCTTTTCGTCGGTCCTCAAAGTGCGTGCGTTGTACGTTGCCAGGTCTAGTCGTCGTGGTTGGCAGCGGAGTTCACTCCGTAGAGTCTTACACCCCTGCCCCGCCATTACCATGACCGCTGCCAGAGCCAGGAATAGCAGAGCTGCCGTTCACTAGTGGCTGTGGAGTTTCTTTTGTGGCACATAACAAGGATTTGTGGGGGGGGGGGCCTAATCCACGCTTGGCGGGCGGGTTGGTGATCGCAGTGCTAGCTCTATCGCACCAATATCGCTGCTGCCCGATATCGATCTGTAGCATTTGAGTTAGCTAGTGATGAATGGTTATACCGCCATTAGTCGGTCGCCAGAGCCTCGTTGGTTGATCTGCAGGGTGCACCACGGGCAGGTGAGGATGACAGTTGGGGAGATTAACTGGGACTAGGTCTCCTCCTTACACCCCTAACATAATGCAATGTTATTAAAATCGAACCAACATTCGTGTTATAAAACAAGAGATAGCCATTACACAATGAAAGCAGCTTTTGGATTAAAAAATAAGTTTCTTGCGTAATTTTAAACATGAGTCATGTTTTAAGTAATATTTTACAACAATCTCACACGGCAAAGCAAAAAGTTATGAAAGAAGTAATGAGCTTTTCGCAGAATATTTTACACCCGATTAATGTGGACAGGGCGGAGACCCGTGGACGCTCTCCAGACGCTTTCAGCGCAACTCCCTTCCTTGATTAAAAATCAGAATAATAAACGGCGAAACAATTTTACTCCGTCGCGATGCCCAGTCGGCAAGAGAACACAATTAGTATATGAGTTTTAGCAAATGGATTGTTTTTCAACCATTATTGGTTTAACTCAAATTATTTAAAATGGTGTTTGGTGATCGAAAAATGTTACGAATGTTACGAAAAATTGTTGTAGGTTGTAAGATCATCATCATGACACCATGTTCGTTTAATATCATCTGCAAAAAAAAAAAGGATATTATGTATATAATGGATCGCTTTTACATATTCTTTCTGTTAAATGTGTATGTATGTCAATTTTGAAGACGACAGACAGTACAGAACTTGAAATGTTTCAGCTCCATCTTGAAGCTAGTTACAAAACTGAGATATCTTTAAAAAATAATCATTGAGATCATCAGAGATTGGCGCTCATCATACAAATATAGTAAAGTTTCAAGTAAATTTTTAACTGGCAGCTTTACACCACATGTAATCAGTTCATATTACTATGGTCTTCTGGGAGATAGTGTTAAAGCCATAATCTACCAAGCTGACTAAGTGCAAATTGGCATAATTTTAACCCGCGACTTAAAAAAAGTTCTCGTAATTTTAATAAGTTTAGTTTAGCTACGTGGACATTACAAGTTCTTCTATTTCATGTTACCGAGTTTTTAAAGCTTCAATCTATTACTATATTTTTCTGTTAGTGAAGTATTCAAATTTATCCTAATATAAAACATCGGCGCCTAACAAACAAAGGGGAATCACTTTTATTCGAATATTGACAAAACAGTATTTTCAGTTACTTAACGCAAATGTACGTCTAATATTTTATAACCATATTGATTCATCAGAGTGCCGTCAAAGTCTCATCTCAAAAATTTTAATCTATCACTCATTTTCGATTCTATTACAGAGATGTCAGGAAAAATGTCGTAACAAAAATATTTTTCGCTTATACTGTTACAAAGAAAAAAATATTTTTCTCCGAATACGCGTCCCCGAAAAGTCTAAGTCATTGATATTCAACTCAAATATGATTGTCATGAGTCGATTTTTTCCTGGGAAAGTTTCAAATAATCCTGATCCATCGTTATATAAAACTTGTAAGTTGTTCGCGTCTCAACGGATAATCGAGTTTATACTTGTAGGGCCGCCATCAATCATTTAGCCTGCGCGCTTCCTTCGTAGATGGATCTGTGCGGCGGTGGTGCGATAACAAACTTTAAAAGACTCGTGTGTTCCTTTAAAGACTAGTTTGTATGACTAGTGCGCTGTACCGCATCACATACACACTAGTTTGTACTACTTAATCAAGAATACAAGCACTTTGATTTATCAACTTGATTAATCATTTATACATTACACTTCAATAAATAAAGCATTACAGATAAACATGTAACATGAATACTTGTTTACATTTACAAATCATGTTGTGAAAGGTTGCTGGAAGAAGTTTTCGTAACAGAAAAAGTCTTTCCTAGCACAGCCATGGGACGTGTGTCATGAGTGCTGCTGAACTCTCTCTCTTCTCGAGAAACAAGAAGTATATGAAATTGACAGCAAACCTTTGCTATTCTGAGAATCTCTGGAAATTGAGAAAAGTCAAATCTAAACCAATGTATTAATTTTAATTCCAAAAAGATTTATTTCAAAAGTTATGTAAGCACCAGAAACTAATATTCAATTACACAGCTTAAACACAAATACTATGGATATACATCATTATCATACCGACATGCCCTCCTCAAAGAGAAATTTGGCGGTCACATTGAATAAAACTAATACGATCTCCAGTTATCCTTGTAATTGGATAACTAACCGGCGCTTTACTACACCATTAGCTTTTCTTACGAAATGTTTAGTCTATAATTGGAAACAACCTCTAAACTTAAAATTTTAGAGCAGAATATCGAATTTTCTCGAAATCAGAGATTCAAGAGCATTGCCTTTCAAATGTATTTTGATTTACTCACACACCTGTTTTGGTGCGACTAAAACCCACACAAAATTACATTTGTATTAGTTGTTACACTTAGCTTATGTAATTAATTATGAGCATTAATTAATTTAGTATTACAAATTTTCCGCTGCTCGTTAGCTTTTTTACGTAACAAAGTAATTGGAAGTTTATAACGTTTATAATTTAATAGTACATAATGAATAAATAAAGATTTTTTTTAATTTGAATGCATGAAAAAGTGTAGATGAGGAACAACCGGTGAAACTCCATAAAAGAAATAAGAAAGCGATCTAGGCAGATAGTTGCATGAGTGTTTTATGAGCACTTAAGTGGCTTCCGGATGGGGGGGACGTTTAAAACTCTGCACGAGTATGGCGGAATCAAGAAGGACCCACTCAAAACACGACAATGTCAGATTTTATCGTATATGCTTTTCATGGATAGATATAAACTTTAGGAATGAGTTTATAAAATATAAAATTGTGTAGCGCCTCGGCACTGATCGGTGAGAAGGATCTTCTAAGAGATTATGATCATAGTGATAGATGAACACTTATAATATGTTGAACATAATAAAACATAAGCAAAATGCTTGCAGATAAAACGGCCTTGCTTTCAAAGATCAAAACACTTTTATTTTCCCTATATATGACATTCGATTTTCAATGACCCTGAGGAAGTTATCGAACAATCTGATGCTCCAAAAAAACCTAAAGACTGTTAGCCTTATGATATTGATCAAGATCAAAATTTTACTTTTAACTAGTACGATTTTTAAATAATTTACAAAATATTATAATTCACAATCGCTTTTTTTAGACAATCGTAGTAATTAGATATAGTAGAACGTACCAGTTAGGTGAATTTGACAAAAGAAGCTTCATTATAATTTGTTTCTTATGGATCTGTATTGCATGATCACTCCTACATAATGTGTGTTTAAGTCTATTTATTACTAAGCACTTAACAATAGGTAAATTGTACGCTCATCAATACAACGTACGATCAATGAGCGAACAGTTCATTATTAGTTGGGAATGTTAATTTTTTCCTTTTTTCTATTAAGAAATATGATGAGCAAATTTCCACAAAAACAGTTTAATAATTCTTACAATCCTTCTGTTTGTATTAAACATAGCTGTTTGAGATTGCAAGGTAGAAATTAAATTAAAGCTAGATTCTGAGCGGTTTCAATTTACGAAAAGAAGGAGGGAAACTTGAGATGTAGATTTTTATTCTTTATTGTAAAATGATATTTCATCTGCAGCCACAAGCGGTGCCTTCGGCTTCAGGCTAATTGGTGTGAACAGATTTTAAATTGAATACAAACCTTTTTTTTAATGTTTCAATATTGTGATAAAAATGGTAATACTTTGCGAAAATTCAAGTTTCAAATGTTCTTTATTTGATAGAATGGCGAAGATTATTTCCTTTACAGCGCTGCATTGAGTATATAACGAATTTATTTTAATAAAATGTAATTTAATGTAATAAAAGTTTTCTCATTTAATTCCTAGTTATACTTCATAGCTATCAATACACACATTTTATGAAAACAGCGATAAATCCTCTAATGGTATATTAACATCCAAGAAAGTTAGCAATAAGATACTGTTATATACTCACAAGTAAGTGCTGGACAAACTCCGTGAGTAAATACACTCTGTTAATTTAATACAGCAAAAAGTGTTGCGACGGAGTAGTAAGAGTACAAATTAGAGGGAATGGAATATAGTTTACTTTAAGTTAAACTTATTACGGTCCTCGAGAAACAAGCACTCGGAGGCCCGCTCCGCACGGGTCAAGTGCCCAATTTGTCACCCGCGCAAACTTTCGACTACTTCGGCCGGTCCCTGTTCGATTCCATTAAACTTTCAAGACCTTTTGAAGCTATTTTCTTGTTCGAAATCAAGATTTGCCTAATTCATTCAAATCCACCTATGTTAGACGGCGTTATTTATCACGGGATATACACTTCGCTTTTTCCCGTGAAACGTTGTAAATAAAACCTTCAAAATGAATTTCATTTTATTCGTAACTAAATTCGAATTCATCAAAATTTACGGGCGGTATTATTTCAGCACCGGCGTCTGATACTAAGTGGAAGAACAAATCAAAATAAAACCTTCCCAGGGACACTTACAATGCGCTATCATAAAAATTAAATTACAGTAAGAGATTCTGTGTAAGTGCGCGCCATTTTAGCAGGGCGCGGCCGCGAGGGGTCGCGGTACGCAGCCACGCCACATCAAAGCGACTCAACCTGCGTCGAGCGCTCCTGCAAATCAAATTTAGCGGCTTCCTTCTTTCCCTAGGCCGAAAGTAAGTTCTGGACCCCTGCATTAATACATCGAGCTGAACATTTCCGTCGTCCTATTTCAAAGTGATAATTTAATATAGTTTTACTTAATCGACACTATTAATATTTCTTTCCAACGTTACGTTTATTTTATTTCATTTAATTTTTATAACACAGCGCTGTTATAAAATATAATAGAGGAATTGTAAATATTTATTTAAAAGCAACCGGAAACACATTGTCTATATTTACTTTACGTAATTCAATGCTAATGTAAATACACGAGTTAGGAGAATTTAAAATACATACTAGATAAACATTTCAGTGATCTCACAGGTATACAAAAACAAACTTCCAAATCAAACAGCAGGTAAATAAAAATATATTAGGAACGGACGCCCGGAGCGTAGCGAGATCAAGAGGTTAATTTGTCAGGCAGAACCAACTTGGTACCGGCGCGGGCCGTGCGGCCGGTGCAACTCGATTAAACTTCCACCGAAGTACCTTTACAAGTAGCCCCTACTTAACACAACTCGGCTGTACATTTACGAAGGAAATTTAATTAGCCAACTTATCAGAAGAACGGGCCGCCTCTACAACTATTCTCCTGACGTATCACTCGGTAATAAATCGAGATTTGGTTAACACTCAATAATTTTTGAATGCGTCGCTGTCTTTCTAAATAGGTTTAAACAGTTTATAAGTTTTGGTTCAGAAACAACGAAATTTTAATAACAAATTCGTTAGGTATGTGCTACTGAAATTTGAGTACATTCACCGTTGACAGAATCAAAAATACTAACAGTAGGTGACTGATGCTTTAAAATATTAACAACATACTTGTTTGGTATATGTTATGATAACTAGAACCACAACTGGTAGCGAAAATCTTGCATGGCTATAAAAGCTTTACCAGCTACGAACTAAAGGATTTAATTTAAAAACATATTTAATCTAAATTCCTGTAAAGCGCTTTATTTATCTATAGCTTATTAACTCAAAATCAAAACTTTCTCCTCAGCATTGTAAAGAGCTCTTATAAACATTAAGATGACGCTTCATTAACATTAATCAGAGTTTGAACAAAAAGCTAAAGTTAATGAGTAAAATTTGGTGACTAAATTTATAACTAAGAAAAGTTGAATCCCAATTCGGGTCACGTTCAGCACGCACTACAACTAATGAACGCCTTTTGCCTTTTTGTACTTCAGAGTTTTTGTTAATTTTAATTATGTTTCTACAGTTTTAAGAATGTTTTTTAATCAACTGCAAGATAATAGTGGCTAACAATACAGGATTTTAAACCGATTCTCTGGTTCTCTTCATTTCTCTTCTTCATTGGTTTGTTTTATTCAATACACTACTTTCGTCTTTCTTCTTTTCTTCTCTGTCTTGTACCCTTAAACGCCTAGATTTTTAAAGTAAAACTTTTTACAATAGATCACCTACTTCCATCATTTTCTATTATATAATTTACAAAACAGTTAATCCCCACTTCCTCTTCTTCGTCTTCCCTTCCGACCTTTACGAGTATATCCATTCACTTTTATATTTAAGATACTATCTGTCACTTGATTGAAACAAGGATACTTAAGATCTGTATATGTGACAGTGAAATCTTGTATCGGTAAATTTGTATTACTTTTATTTATTTTTTTAATAAAAATTAAAACAAAACAAAAAGTTAATTTCCGTTTTGTTAATTTTCACACTGCCTTGATAACCTCCAATCCGCGAGGGATATTATAAGTTGAACGCATTTTCCCCGTGATTATTTTTATATTCTGTTTTAAAAGGATCCATTTAAATGAAAATGCTGCTCATCCCTGTTTTTGATTATCTGTTTGTTTCTAAGTTATGTTGCGAGATATTAATATAATTTTCATCATGCACATAAAACCGGAGTATATATCTGTTACAAAAGTTATAGTTTGAATTACCTTCAGACAAAAATAGCCGATCGGAATCAGTTGGCGGTTCGCATGGTGTAGTCCTGTGACGGAGAGTGACATGAAGTGATGGACCCCGCGGTGGCACTTCCGGTGGCGCTGGCTCAGGGGGTGACTCACACTCGCGCTCACTCGTCTGACCGCCACTAGAGGTCCCTGGATAACATTATTCTACATTGTAAAATTACCGTATTCATCGCCAGCTGTGAACTACGTAATAATACAATGCGAGTAAATGTTAAACTACCCACAATACACACGATTGTGCTTAATACGATTTTTGAAATCCCAAAAAGCTAAACCTATTTTTTTTGGAAACTATAAAATAAACCTTGTTAGTACTTTTACTAGTAAATATAAAATGCAAATAAGGCATATCTTAAGCATGACTACAAAAAATTTCTCTAAAATTAATGATTTTGTACTAACGGCGTGCGTAACTTCACAAGTGAAAAATTACTAAACGGGTAAAATACGCAAGCATAAATAAGTTAAACTTGATTAATGTAAACCACATGAAAATTTCAGTCTCTAAAATCACATATCCTTAAATAATATCATATGTGAGGGGAAATAAACATAATATCTCATTCTGTCTATATGCGTCTCGGATACGCGCGTTAGCTGAAGCGAAACTATGCGAAGCATCCTTATCAAAGGCATGCACCCACCTTCGCATAACATTTATAATAGACACACTACATACAGAATGCCTAACTACAATAACTAAAGTGGAATCCGACGTTGCTGAATGTGTGTAATGCTTTATTCATACCTCACATTTCTGTATGGCGTATAATTAACGATATTTGATAAAGTTATGTGTACACAATGCATCTAAATACTGAGGACGAATGTATTCTACTTCCATATTGTCCACAAAACAAATATTAAACGTAATGTCACAATATGTGTTTATTCACATTACAAAATAAAACGTCAAATTTAAGAAAACTCTTAATATCTTTTAGGAAAAATATATATTTAAAAAAAATTGTAGATGCTCTAACTGTTTTAACTCATTTTGTTTGGTAACTATAAAAACGGTTAAATTTCATATTGTTAGGTACTTTGCGCTCGCTTTTGTTGGAAAATAAACCAAGTGATATTTAGCAGAGACTAAAAAAACCAAGACGTCGCGCCGGTTTCATGAAGGTTTTGTTTTAAGGCTTAAAAGCAAGCTTTTAATCTCCATATTGTTTGACCAATAGCCTTAATGTATGCTGTTTTACATTTATAAACAACCCACAACACAATTCCTAATTTATTTAATTCGATGAAGCGAGAGAATAGTTTGTTTTATACAACGGAAAAAATACCATTCATTTGACAATGACGAGGATTCCGCCCAGCGGAATCGTGTGGAAAGTCATCTGGACGGCGATTGCGGCGAGATAGGGTACCTCCTCCAGCTTCAGTGGTAAACACCTCTTCACCTGTGTTAATTATATAACCATTTTACTTTGAGAAACACGATTGCATTACTAAGGGAAAAAAAACACTTCATTATGTTACGATATTAGCAAAGCGTTCACTAAGTGGTAGTATCACGCCTACATAAAACAATGTGGCGATAGTCGGTGTGTTCACACTGCACCACATTGTACTCATCACGATGAGTCGTATATTGTCAACTCAATAATTTTATTAGTAACAGGGCTCTTACAATCGGAGTTCAAGTTCATATTTACACACTATTGCTTGCTAACAATGTTTTGAACATGTAATATTCAATTTATTTTAAAAGTTCTTACCTTTTGTGTTTCTATTTCGTCGATAAAATCTTCGATTAGTACTTTCTAAAGGAAACGGTGAAGCCTGTCTTTGCGGGCTACTGATGTATCGCGGTGGATCATCCCCGTTTTCAGACCCGTAAATACGGCGTTGTTCACCTGTAAACAATATTGAATTAATAATTTTTCAACAATTTAACTAAAACGTATTAGAAATTTACTTTAATATTTTATTGAAGTGGAATTTTAACACCGTTGTGATTGGAAAGTTCTTTAAAACGAAAAAGCGACAGTAAAAGAGAGAAACCTTTTTTTTTGTAACATTATGTACTTTATACCGTGCATCTACTCTATGTTGTTAACATAGCGCGTAATGTACGCCCATGGGGAAAACCAGAACGAACGAAAACTAATTATTACATATTACAACTTCTCTATAGTATTTTTTTATGAACAGACAAATTTGCTCTTTATTATATTGACGAAAGTTTAATTTTTTTAGTTGTACTCGTATATCGAGAGTATTGAAAACATTTTGAAGTATTTTGATACCTAGTTTGTGGTTTTGGTATACAAAAATGTTTTTGCACGTTGCTTAGAAGTTAGATACTTTTGCACTACATCACGGAGGTTACTTTTCAAAAGAAAATCGAGCTGATCTTCTTTGTTAAGTTTATTGAAGTGAAACTTCTTTAGCGCCGTTGTGATTTGAAAATTCGGCGAAACGAAAAAGCGTCTGTAAAAAGGGACAAACATATTCATAAACTGGATTTAGCCTACAAAAAAATTTGATCGGTTACAAGTATCATTAAAATATAATTAACCAGAATACAAAGTTTCACTTCTACCGCGTGTGAGACTCACGTATTTTTCTTGCACATGTTTTTAAAATATGTGTGACAAGTAGAAATAAATGAGATTCAAAATGATTTGACTGATGAGACAAAACTCTAAAATAACAAAGTAAGTATTGAAACTCTGTCAGTCGTAAGGGAGAATGTAAAGGATAAAGGATCGTAAATATGAAGCGGCTTATTTATGAAGGCATTTTCAAACAATAACAAATAGAACGAGTACTCGAGGACCCGGAATATGAAGGAACAACTTGCAAGGCCCCAGGCACCGTGGGCCCGTTTTGCTACTTTGCCAAATAACCTGCCCAAAGGAAAACATCTGGACAAAAACAATGCGCTATTTAATAAATAATACATTTCATTTGTCCTGTATCGTAATTGAACAAATTTGTAACGACAAAATATACAAAGTGATAAAAATAACCGTTAGAATGTGTAAAAATATCCGTTAGATTCTGCTTTGTTTTATCGCTGTTTCTGTTGCCTTTGTTTTATCGATCTTTAAAAAGTTTTGTGAACTGTATATTCTTCGTTACATATTTATCTCAACGTAAGCAATGATATATACCTACATCGATAATATCTGTAATTAGTAATTTTCTTTACAGTAAAAGATATTTTTAATCATAGTCTCCACTTTTGAAGGAGAATCTTGTTTGTTCACTTTAAAAAAATATTAAATAAATAAATATTCTAATCTTGTTAGAAGAAAAAAATAATTGCGTATGATTTCGATACACTATCAAAAGAAAAATTACTACCAACAGTAATTAACCTATGCAAAGCCAAGTTTTCGTGTCTTCAATCCCTTAGGGTGAGGTGAATATTTATAATAGTATAGAAATACCCACAAACTAACTTTTGTACTGTCACCAATAAAGAAAGAATATTATAAATCGGATGATTTGGTAATTAATTATGCATGATTGTACATCTACAAATTAAACAAAAAAAAAGCACAAATGCACACAAATTCAGAACCTCCTCTTTGTAGATGGTTAAAAACGTAATATAGTTATAAAAGGACGTACGAGATCTATTATTTATTAAAGCGTTTGTAATGGACATGTGCTTGGACACCGGCCTGTAATATGACAGCTGGTTCCTTGGGTTGAGTGAAAATTGTGGCGTATCTATCAATTATTCATAACTTTTGCCAAGACCAAGTTATTCTGAATATCGAATATATCAATGATAAATTTTATTTATTTTTTACCTACAAAATTTCTTATAGGGACTTGTTTTTCTTACTTCTTGATATATTTTTTAACTGTACCATAAAATTCTTTATATTATTTATGGGTAGACTTATATTACGATACACATGTTAAACAAATTTAAGAAGTAATTGAAGATCACTTTGTCTTGAAACTTTGCTGGTATATTTGTTAATAATTATAAGAGAAAATAAACTTCAAGTTAATTAATGTTTCAGACTGGACTGTTGGCTTAAGGAAAGTTGTGGGTATTATATAGCCAGGGGCTCCATGAAACTAAGCAGCAGCCTACGAATTTACGTAGTCAATTATTATAGAAAGTGTACATTATGAAGTGATTCATACAACTCATACAACTGTAGGACAAAACATATTTCATATTACAATGGTTTTGTTATACTGTAACAAAATTTGGGTATTCTACAAAATTATTTATAATCGAACTTTGGCATTCGTAAATTATTTCCTTTTAATATTTTAACCCTATAGTGTTTCAAAAGAAACTAAATATTTGATATTAATACTAATAACTATTTTCATCTTAATAATTTAGATATTTTAAAAAATGGTAAACCGGACTCTTGCTTCTGCATCAATACGATGAATAGTGCTTTAAAATGTTTGTATGTAATTGAAAACAGACTATTGATTATTTGCTGCTTACTTTAAAAGAGATAGATGATTACTTTTTCAAGATTTAATATAACAACTAGAAAAACTATTACCTTGCCTTCAAAATTCAATTTTAACAAACAAATGAATGGATTAAAACTATCACCGTTGACTTACTTATACCCGCCGCGGTGGTTCTAGTATTAGGAGTGATTCATTGTTTCAGCCCCGGAGTAAAGTTAGCTTAGTTGACCATAAATATAAATGAATGGGGGTCTGGTAGGTCAACAACCGACTGTAGGTAAACTTACTGGCCTGCGAAAATATTGTATATTCTGTATTTTGTTATATGTTATTATATAGAGCTGCTACGAACAATTTTTTAAAGTGAATTTGTATACAGATCCGTAAACTAGTCCGTCAAGGAGTTTGTTATATTTTTTTAAGGTGATTTATTTAGATTTATGAAGAATAAGTAACATAAGATGATAAATTTGTAAATAATTATGAAACGAAACTAAACATAATTCTCAACGTATTTTGTGGATCTAATATGATCGAAAGGATCGTCCGAATAGTTATAAGTTAACGTTTAGTTTAATAAGTATTTTATTTATTTCTCATTTCATATAGACCATGAACAAGCTTTCCTTTGAAATTCCAAGTTCCGTATAAATGCTTAGTTGGCGTCGCCGCTCTTAGCACAATTTGAATTTTGTTTGCATTGCTAAAACTTTCAAGTCTAATGAACTTTCTTAGTCCAGTAACGTATCTTTGGGTATTAAATATTTTCTTTATCAAATTAAATATTTCCTTATTATAAAAATGCAAAACAAAGTTTAAAATTTTTATCCAAACAAAATATTGTAAACTAGATTTTCACTCGCATTTTATATATTTCCAAACAAGTTTGTAATTGAGAACAAGAAATATATTCTTAAGAGAATCTATGACCAAACAAGATTTCAGCCGATGGTACAATTTTTGACGTGACAACGTCTATTAAATTGGTATAAGATAGGACGCGCGTGCTGAGAAATGTCCCGCACATAAGTGGGCGTGGCTTACGCCGACCGCTAAGTCGGTATGCGTTTGCCCGAATTGGTTGAAAGTAAAAGATGTATTCTATTGCTCAATAATAATTAGAAATAAAATCCCTAACAAATATAATTGAGAGTTAGTATAACTTGATTTGTAACCCGATAAACATGTCAAACAAGAATAATAAAATTTATTATCAAAATTTTTTGTGATATAATTAATAGACGTTGTCACGTTAAAATACATAAGTGCCCTGCACATATAACCCAGAATTTTTTAGATTTTTTTTTTGTTTGTAGCTTACGACCAAGTTATTTAAAAATAAAAAAAAATTACATGTGAGTCTGAAAACAAAAAATATTGTTTTTACAGCTATAATTATTTTGCGTTGTAACTATGTATTATAGTCTCAGTTGTTTTAACGCCGACACAGTTTTTATAAAAACGTATAATCGTTTCATTACCGTATATCGTTACATATAGTAAAATATTTTTTGGAAAGAATTTAACTAATCGATCATTATAATACAAATATGGTACTAGTGAAAAGTTCTTATACTTGAAATGTTAAAAAAATTATTCAAACATTTTTCTTTGCCCATCCAGCATAAATTAATTGTAAAACACTTTCTGTATCTCTTAATATTATAAAAGCTACTGTCGTCATAACTTTCTATTATATTTATCAACTCTAAACTGTATAAAAATTTATGATTGCCGGTGTTTTTAATTAGAATAAACAATAAGATTCCCATTTAGTTACTTTTATTTCGCCAAATAATTCAAACATAAAAGATGTTGAGTAAATAAAACTAAGTAGATATAATATTAAGTTAGATAAACCGCAAACAACCTTGTCTACCTCCAGAGCTGAATGTAAGTAATGGATATCTCCGTTTGCCAGATTTGGTACCGATCCTCTTAAATAAATTATGCATGATGCCAGCAATATTTTGAAGTTATGGCGGCCTTTGTTACGGAATATATAATGCAGGCCATAATCTGGAGAGCTTCATTTTTCGGCCTTTATATAAATAGTACTGGATAAATAAGTTCATACATTTTTTAACAACAGTGAGATACGATGAGAGCAATGGGTTCACCTGATCCTTCATGATGTTTGTGTTATGATGAATCCTTATTTTACTTTATATCATTTTGTTCTAAAATACAAACCACACGAGTTGAATAAAAATATTATTAATATTGAGTTATTACTTTTGTTACCGTAGTGGATTCAAACAATAATGTTTAGTATCTGGTCCTTATGATACAGATTTTATGAGTAGTGTAAGGCACACAGATATAATAACTTTGTATATTTATTTTTGTTCAGTACAGATTTTTATATTTTTGTTGTATTCCACTAAAAGTTGAGTATTTATAAAATACATTGGAAACTAAAAATAATCAATTTACTACTATAGATAAATCAATTTAAAAAAATCGTACAATTGAATCAGGTTCTTTTGTTTAATGTCGTAAAAACAATTACCACTGTATTACATTACTGAATTCTCTTTGGGATAGTATATTAAAGTAATAAGACAAGATTTCATATCTGATTTTGAGAGACTCCCAGTGCAAAAAAAAAAGTTAGTAAATATGGAGTGGTCTATTACAAAAAGCAGAAATATCACTGTGCTTGTTTTTTTTGTCTGTGCCTGCTTGTTCAATCTATTGGGCTAACACTTTATGATATTTTCATATGTCAAGTGACAACTAATGAAAAGATCTTTTTCGAGCGTGTTCGCGCAAGTTGCAATAAAGGTATAGAAGACAATAGTTTTTATGGCGATAGATTGAAAATATGTTCGTGGTAAATAGCCAGGTGGGCACAAAAACCTCCCCCAAAGTTAAAAGCACCTGGATCCAGAATATCAATGGAGTCACCACAAGGACCCCTGTATTTCAAAGAGTTAGCCGTTGTGCTACGAGGCTTGCTTTACAAATAGTTGCTTGTATTATTTTGTAAAAAAATAATCAATTATTTTATGTTTGTTCACAAAAATATCTTTTACTTAAGTGAAAATTATGACTACCACCTCGGTGTCTAACCAATCGTCTTAAATCAATTATGCATATTATTTACAACATCCGTTACCGAACGATATTTGGAAGTTATGACGGTTTTCGTTATTACTTTTATAATGTCAATACGAGAACTGTAAATAGTACCTTTACTATGTAAGGAATAAGAATCAAATCACGGCGGAGTGAAATTCGCAAGTCGATGCGTCCCTTCAGTAAACAAGTCGAGATTGAATATGAAAATTTAATGAATTAATTTAATCGAAGAGAAATACTGTGTTTCCCTCCGGTAGATTTGTTAGTGACGATCTCATGCTTAAATACTGTGAATAAAGAATACAAGGTTTTATCCTTTTTTATTTTTGTTATAATAACATTATGAAAACTCAATTTTACGGATTTTATCGCGTTTATTATTTAATTTTGTTTACTACTTATTAGTTATTACACGGGCCCCGTGACCATGACTGCTGCAAAGCGGTCGAAACCTCGGGAATAAACAAAATTAAATAATAAACGCGATGAAATCCGTAAAATTGAGTTTTAATAAATGTGTAACATTCGCGGAAATATAAGAAATCATTATAACATTATGAACTACAAAAAACCTAAAAATAATTAGACAATGTAAATAACTTAATTAAATATTCGAAAGTTGATAATGACGAAAGAAGTAGATTTTTAAAGCCTTTGTTTATAAGAACAATACGTTCCGTTCGTTTCAGGGTCCTATTCAAATCGCTCAAGTACAAGTTTGAGCTGCGCATTCATTTGCAAAACAGCAAACTTTGATAACTTGGTTGCATTTAAATGGCGGGCAAAACCACAGGGCGCGGAAGTGAATGCAGTCCGGCAACGAGATCCGGATAGACAATTCCAGTACAGTGTTTTATACGAAGAAGGGGAGATTATGCTTTTCAGCACATTTTTAGATGACACATCAATGTATTAATAGGCCGTTTAAGCAAAGTTAGGGACAAAAACTCGCGGTCATAAACTATGCTACAGATGATTCATAATTGTACATAACCTTTATTAGACTCACGTTTCTGTAATAAAACACGAATAACATTGGACAAAAACATTTTTTATCAACCTAAAAATATGTTTATACAATAACAGCGTCCTTTCTGAAAAATAACAGATTCTTTTCCTCGCTATGAAAATGACCTGAATTAAATTTTCACATTCAATCGGCCCGTCTCGGCTGTTTACCCCTGAGAGCGATAGCTGGCGCAGCTGCCTGCCTGCCTCGTCAAATATATTTTTAATCATTATATTTTTTGCTTTCGGTTGCTATGAACCAGTCAACATTACTATGTTATGTTAAGAACTGATGAATTTATTTTTATAATATCATTTATGAATAGATTTACATCGTTTATAATCGTCGTCGTCTTTTGCGTGCGTCGTTGAAGTATAAGGTGACTAGTTTTTCTTTGCGTACTTCAGTAATTTTTTTCAATTGTAAAATATTTGTGTTACTTGAAAACCAAAAAATCTAATTCCTTTCGCAAACTTTTTGTTTTAATTAGATACACAGAAAAAATACCTGTAATAGTGCTAAAATTTACTTTTTTTTACATTCAAGTGAAAATGGAAGTGTTAGTCTATATCATAAGTTCTTATTAACTTTACTTTTATTTTCACCTCAAAATTACAATGACTCAATGAAAGCTCTTTTTACTGTTTTTAATTACGACAAAATCTCGCTCTCGACTGTTCCTAAATCTGATGAACTCGTAAAACTCAAAGAACGAATTCTTCCAAGCCATAAATCAAACAAAATTTCTTATTTAATCACAATAAAAATACGTTCAGCTGTCGGCAATAAAGTGTTAATGAAATTAACTATTTTGTGTAACAATTATTTCCTAAATAGAAGTCATTAAGTCAAGACTGATAAAATAGTGGATCCGGCAACCTAACTACTTAAAGCTATTTCCTTGGAATTGCGTGATACCAACACTTAATTTACAAGCTCCATTTAATTTGAACTATTTTGAGGCTCCGGCTGGAATTTAAATATCAAGAGATAAGAAGCTCACGCGAATAATACTCCGCCATAACACCGCACCTTCGCTGAAATTACAGTGCGCTCGGCAAATAAATTCTGGAAGCTAAGACTGTTCTTAAGTTTTTTATTATTAATTTAATTTTCATCTTAAATTATTATACTTAAAAGCCACCAGTTCTTTAAATTACACATTTTTTTCTTGTCAGAAAAGTTTTTGTCATTACCGTTATAATTGAATTAACAAGACTTTGGATAGGATGTACCAAATTATAATAAATATTTTTTTTTAAATAAAACCTTTGTAGATATTGAAATTATTATTAACTTTAAAATTACTCAACATTAAGATACAAAAAATTACAATCAATTTTCGTCCCTCTCTGTACTTTTGGTTTGTTATAGCAATTAATATTTAATTCAATTTATTCATAGTGCCATTCTCAAATCCGCGACAAAATTTCAAAGTAAATGGGGGACGCGCCTTAATCCGGCTAACGGTTCAAATTAAAAATTCACCGTTTTAAAAATCTCCCGCTTTTTGCGAAATACCGACGATAACTGTTGAATATTCAAACTGACGTATGAAAACAATTGGAAATTGTTGACACGGCATACAAGTTTTTGCAGGAGCAGGGCCAGCACGCGGCCCCGCGGCAGGCGTCGAGATTAGAAACGGCGCACATCAATTACTGGTAATCCTAGACACGTGCGTGCCCGCTCTTCGCAAACCTAGTGGGATTATTGAAATTTTCTCCGGCTCGATCGCGGCTATTGTGAATTTAGCATTGTGTTTGAATGAACTTTTATTGGTAATACCCGAAATTCATAGACCAATTTCTGTTAGTTTTTTTTTCAGACAGAAATGTGATCTGGCCTTTCTTATAATGTTTATAATCGGCTAACACTTGACGGAAATTTCACATGGTTTTAAATGACCACGAGGCTGTGGACGGTTTATCGTGCTACCCATAATACTCCGGCTCTTGTGTGATGATAGCCAGAACACAACAATGCTGTTATAGTGCCAGATTACATCATGAGGATAGTAGCTCTCTACCTCAGAAAACCTTCCCGCTTCAGAATCGAATTAGGAACTTCTGTTTTCAAGGCAAGCGCTTACCCTACGAAGACGCTTAAAAAATGTTCAATTTCAACTGTGGACTAAACGACCGTCACTGACCCTGCGTGGGAGAGGAGTTATATTATGATTTTCTCATATCTATTGTGTCGTAAAGGATGACCTTTAATAAAAATATCCAAAAAAGGACAGGTGCTTTTCTTGTGACGGTTACCATCATACCGCAGTAGCCAATAGGCATGCCTGACGTAGCGACTGCAGCAGTTACTGTCAAAATTTTGAGCGCTTGCATTCGGCGGACGCTAATAGACTAAAATAATGATGATAAAAGACAGTTAACACACAGCTTCTTTATAACACATATTGTGTTGGTAAAAATTATTCGACAACGTAACATACAAAATTTCGAAATAGAAATTCAAAAAATAAATAGAATAAATCCTACCATTACTAATTCGGTTATATATTATGAAACTGATGATGTGTAGATATCTCTGAAATTATCGATAAATTACTATTTCTGAAACTGTTAAAGAATACCGTTAGCAGTTTCAATACAATGGAGTTTGAATATTCTGCTGCGGATCCTCGCAGTGATGTGAAGTATTCATTCACCCCTCTTGGTAGCTAAACGGAATAACCAATTACCTACTCCCTATTATAATCGTAATTCAAGAGAGGGTTAAATCCAATTTCATATGTATCTTGTTTAGCTTCACTGACAAATTACAGTGTCGAGTCGATGTCAGAAGTATGAATGATGACTCCATAGATCATTCATTTATCTACAGATATTCATTAAAATACGAAATGCAACAAAATGTTAAACCTATTTTAAATAATATTTAGATAATATTCGCTTTAAATTATGTAAACGAACATTTCCGGTATCGACATCGACATGAGTTTTCTGTTCAAATAGTAGCACACACTTAATTTTGTATAAAAAAATAATTCCGTTGTTTAAGTATAATTTTTATAAGAAACGTCAAAAGTCGTGGCGAGAAACGTGCCTCTGTTACTGAAGGTTGCAAGAGCGAACATTTTCACCGTCAATTTAGTTGAAAAGGTTAAGAAAACTACTCAGTTATTCCACCATTCAATAACTACAATCAAAAAAGATTATTATATTATCGTGTTATTATCGTAATTATACTTTCTGACAGCATTGTCGCGAAATCAATTTGTCGCTGAAGTATTTTTATATTAAGACCTAAACATCCGCAAATAAACTGTTTGCTTGTCTAAACTGTATCAAAATTATGAGTAATCAAATATATAATTGATTAAACAATATTATTAAAACATGGGCTGGAATGCTGCAAAGTTGCAATTAAGAATATTGCATTACAATAAAGCATATATGCACATCACATTATTATCCGCAAAAGCTACCTGCTTCAGCCAAGCTTGCGGTTGCATGGAGTCAACTGCGATCGTTTCTCTTAAAGAGGGTAAATGAGGTTGTCTGTAACGCCCTCTCATGACCTCACCCTGAACAAAACGACAAAGCGAAGGCTACATTTACAGAGAAAATGTCCGCAGGGCAGCGAGCCGCCTCTTCCACCCTTTGTTTTCATACAGAGCAGCACCGCGCCGCGCGCTCTGACCGGCCGAGTACTTGCCCAACTTTTATAATAGGAAAGCGTAATAAATTTTAGCTACGAAGTTTGCCCTTTGTTGTAATGGTGAAATTAATGAAACAAATAAAACGATTAAAAGTGCCAACAGACGAAATAACGCATGCCACAGGCGCTGTTCTACAAACGACTCGATATTAATTTTCCGTTTGTTTTTTCCTTTTGTTTTCCCGTTCTAAATTGTAGCTTACATACTCGACAACAAATCGAAAAACGATAAAAACGGCACTACATCAATGTGAAGTTGGTACAATTTATTTACATTCTTTATAATCACATTATCGCTAAAATTCCATTGAATAATTGTAAAATGCCTTTATCGCTAAATTATATAAAAATTTAACATTTGTCACTCGCATTCATATTAAAAACTGGTGTTCCGGTTGCGAATGACGGAAGCTCGGCGACTTACCGCGGGAATTTCTAAATCTTCATAAGATAATGGATCGTTTCGCGAAAGAAAAGGACCTCCCGGGCTTGGAACTTTGTTGAATTCCTGACTCGTAATTAATAAAATTACTTTTTGGGAGCTCTCGACGACTTCAAAGTATTTTTAACATAAAAGAAAGAAGTTAAGTAGATGAATTATTTTTGGATGATAAAAGGAATAAATTTGAGTGTTTTTATACATTCAGAAGTTGAATTATTTAAAATTTTTGTACTGTCTAAAAGTTTACTTACTATAGTTTTGTTCTTACAAATTCTGAAAAAGGCGTACGTAATTATTGAAATATTTCACTCTTTATCAAATAAATTTTTATTGTCAATTTTTTATGAATAAATCACAGTGTCTAAAACGAAGACAATTAAAAAAAAAGTTCTAATTATCAATAACTAATGAATTAAAAATTAAGTTGAAATAAATTAAAACACATCTATGCTGATCATTACAGGAGATTGGCAGCAATTGGCAATAAAATAATCTGTATTGAAAGTTATAAATAAATATATAAATTTTCATACCTCAGAATGTAGCACAGTGTTTCTATTATTTCTGATGATAAAATTAACGTCTACAAATAAATAATTTTTACTGGTAGTCGGTTTCTATGATTGGAAACCGTCTAGATAGAAACTACCGCTGAACCTATTTGTACCACCAAATAATCCTAAGCAAATGTAACTATATTCTGTTTCAAAAGATAAAATTACTGGGGTTACGAGATTTAACATCTTATATCTCAAGATGAAAACTATAATTTAGTATTTATCGTTATACGTGTCGCGTACACCATAAGCATAAATGCAGATCGAAACTACAGACTCCGACTGAACTAAAAACGTTGTCTCAATTCTATATAGAATCAAATTATGTTAACTTATTGTACCTCTAAAATATTTACATAATATCAACATAAACTTCATTTTGAATAAAACGAGTACGAATTGCGGTTCAGAGAAATTAATTTCTGGTCTTTAGATACACAACTGTAATTGTGAGAGGTCGTTGGCTTATCTATTGCTACAGACGAGTGATAACAGCCCGCATGTCCCGTCCGTCGCATGCCGAGACAATGACACCACAAATAGTAGTTAATTCGTGAACAGGCATGCTCTGGCCAGATGAGGGTGAATGCGGTTTCAATTCATATCTAAATTAAATTTTCAATTCTGTCCACCCGCTACAGTTGTAAAACAAACGCGAATTATTACAAACAACACAATTAAATTGTATAATATTGAAATATAATTGGTCTTTACTTTTCACCATTTGGAAGTTAAGCATAACTAAGTTTGATTCAAAATAGACTAGCAGATCCTACCGAAGACCATCAGCCTTTTGTAAATTAATATGACAATTGTATTCTATCAGTTAGTTTTTGTTAGTGTAAAACTATGTATTTTAAAGTTATTCATATGTTTGTATTGTAGAATGCACAATTGTATTGAAATGTACTTTGGAAAAAACCACGCACTGAACGAAACTAGTGTCCCGGTCAGCATTAGCAGAACCTTCTAGTATCAAGTAGAAGAATAAGCTTATATGTTATGTTAGTGTACGTCAATAAAGTGATTTAAATGTTTTCGTTATTTAGTTACAGGCCACAACTACAAAAACAATTTAATCCTCTGTGTATAATTCATCAAAAACAGTCACTGCGTGCGATTTTAATATTTTTCCGTTTCATTTATCAATTTCACTCTATTGTTGATTATTACTGAACATGGCCTTTTCAATTTTAGGGGTAATTGGCGTAGTCGCCACTCATAGCACACGATTTGACAAGCTAAGTTTGTTGGTAAAGGACACACAAAAAGCCGCTTAGCTTTTCTTAGAGTTGTTCCCTATTAATTTTCTTTAACGACACGACAATATTATCAACTCATTTTATCCATTTTTTGTTTAAACAGTTGATAGAGAAGTTGTTTTTACCGAAACACTTCTTTAACACAGAAATCTCTTTTAATTTTTTGATTTAATATTTTTTCTATTTTTATGAGAAAAATAAAATAATACTTTTGAAATTAAAGCTGAAATAAGTAAAAGTTTTGCTAAGTAAATAAAAGTGGTGGAAAAGGGGAATTACGTTATGCTAAGTAAATATCAATTTCGACTAAAGTAACGGCATAATATTTCGAAGAAAATCTAATTTCTGAGAAGAAATTTTAGTCCATTATCGGATAAAATGGGAGATGAAAGTTACTTAATAGTTTTACGTCGTATAAAAAGATAATGAAATGGGATTACGATACTTTATTACACTCGAAATATATTTATTTAATTTACAAGCAAATAATATTATGAAGTTAACAAAAAAATTAAACGTGCCATCAGTTGGGGTCAAGAAAGGACTGAGCTCTGCAGCTTTTTACGCTGAAAAATCTCACTGTGTCTTGAAGTCTTCTAGAGGTATACAGGTATTAAGAACTAATTTATCTGATTACTTAGAATTAGCAATTGTTAACAAGATTTGGTAAATTATAATAAGCAGAGTAGTAGTCGAAAAAAGAAGTAACAATTTTTAAACTGCTTTATGTGAGTAGATTGCGAGTGGACTTTATAACAAATTATGAAGTTGTGCTTTTATATACATGAGCAAAAGAGGTATAGCGGCATCGACTAATGTAATTAGTCTCACCACGCTCGCAGCCACAGTGCTTAATGTATGAAAATAAGCAAAAGCATTCCATTTAAATGGCATAGATTAAACGCATGTATGTAAAAGTAATCAAACTATAATAATTGATCTCGCGTAAGATATTTGGTGACTAAATAATGGTAATTAATGTGTGATAAAGCTAATCATTCAGTCAATAGACGTAAAGGCAGGCAAAAGAAACGGAAAGAGATGTGCGAATAACACAGCGGAAAAAAATTGATGGATGCTACTGCCAGGATAAGGGTGTGGCAAAAGATGGAAGACGTTTTTACTTACAATGAACTATACATAGAAAATAAATAAACAACATAGATGTTTAACCGAAACATGCAAAATTAACTAAATTATTAAAGTAGCCTAATGTCAAAAATATACGTTAACCCATAGACTGTATACTTTCCCTTACGTCTTTATGAATTCATTTAAAAACATTAACCCGCAGTAAAAAGAATCGGTATTGTAATATTCATAAATCGCGATTATAATTACGACCAATCGCCGTAATGAATAAAACATTTTGCCTGTGTGCCGCTAACGTATGCATGAGTTTGCTATTTACAATGTACGAGTAAATATGCAATTATTCAACTAATGCCATCAAACAACGTTAGTGCAAATATTTCCTGAAGCCTATTCTAAAATTACTATTAACGTAATAACATTTATTAAAAATTGCAGAGAAAGCATGAAAAAAAAATATGTTAAATGAAATTTAACAGTTCTAGCAAAAATAGTAAATTAGTATATAGTAAATAGCTTTCTTAAACTATAAAAAGACTATTTTCATTTTAGTATACTGAAAATTCTAAATCAAACAATAATAATTCGAATTTTCATTTTACAGGTCTTGGTTGGTTTTGTTTATCTTTTCAACTGTAAAAGGCTCGTCAATTCAATAAAACATCGTGTCCACTGCAGATGACACTCATAATTTATTTCGTTGTTTAAAACGATATGCATGTATTTTGTAAAAAAGTGCATTAATTATAAACTTATGGTTTATGAAGTCTGGTAGCGCATTTAAGTGCAAAAATACCTACGTGCGGCGAGACTAATCATATTAGTAGCCGCTGCCAAAGGTAATGCCAGTCCGTAACTTTATTAAATGCCCGTAGGTCTGATCCTCGGGTACGTCTGGCATAATTGAAATGAAGAAGTTAATTACATGAAACATGGCAAAATTTTACCATACGTGTGCTACTTATTTACTATTTTCAATCTCAAATTAGATAACAACTATATTAGGTTCTACAAATGGTGCGTACTCCACACATCATTATAAAAAAAATTGGGCTTGTATTCTGCTTCTATAAATATGTAGACTAAAAAATTTATAAAAGGTGAACACAGAAGAGTTTATTTTTTAAAACAACTTATTTATATGTTGCTGTTTTTTATTTTTCGATTACGAAAATAAATCTGCTTGCTTTCACAACATTCTCAACGTTGATTCAACACCGTGCCTTAAATCTAATTAATTTTCAATACAGTCCAAAGCTAAATCATTTATACGAACGAATTTCATGAAATCAGAAACATAGATAAGCTGTAACCACTCCAGTTATTGATTGTAGTGTACAATGCAAGCTTTATGCTAACAAAAAGTGAGCACTTACTTTTTCATTGCATCATTCAATAAACCGGTGATAAATCCTTTTTTTACTGTGTCCGTCGAATATCGAAACTATAAAGATATAGATATATATACACAGTGGTTTTGGCTACTAATTAAATCATTGCAATTAATTAGTCGTACAAAGTTAATTAACCACAAAATTACTCAGTACATTATATAAATACCGCAAGTTACTTGGGGACTATATACCGTATTAACCGTTATAATTTGTGGTGCGTGGTAATAATACCGGGATTAAAACCTCGTAGCGTAGATAGGTATGGTTGATTGTAGTTAAAAAATATAATTTCTTTTAAGTATATTATTAGAAGATTTCGCATTACAACTGTTCATCAATGTATCGATAATCGTATTATCTATCTGGATCTCGGATAAATAAGTACTGCTCATGTATCGATAAAACATTATTATGAAATAGTTGTTTTTTTAATTTAAGTACATGATTATACATTTTAGTATATTAAAATACTAGTTCTATTTTATCCAGACGGTGTGGGCAGTACTAAGCCAGACGCATCGATTTCCTAAATATGAAATTACACTATTGCTGTGCCTACTCGCCTGTTGGAGCGGTGCAAATACTTGTGCTCAGGGACTAATCACGTTATTGCCGGCCGTCAGGTAATATTGATGGCGAAATAAAGTATGCATCAGTACGCATGCAGTTCAGTTTTAACTTTTTGTAGCGTAAAAGGTAATAACTTCATTAAACACTTATGTGCATTAAATCTATTTAAATCCAGCTGTATCTCTGAATGGATTGCAGAAACATATATTTCCTACACCGTGACGATGATCGCTGCCAGATAATTCGCTTTATTAAGAAACTTATCATTATACCATTACATGTTCTCTTAATAGACAAAACATTAGAATTAGTAGTTAAAATGTAGTAGTTGTTAAATAGTTTGTTGAAATTGTGCCTACGAATACACTTATTTTTTATCTAACCAAACCATCCATTTTCCTCCAACATGTTAATGATTGTTATCTCGTTATGTAATTTAATCGATAGTTATATTGGTTCTTTTAGTTTATATAAATTAACTAAGGAATGTATTAGGATGTGTAGTTTTAGCATTACGCTATTTAATATTACAATAAGAGCGTCATAAATTTTTCATCCAACGAAATGGTACCACAAAATATAACATAACAATTCTTTATAAAAAAACAGATAGTTTCCACAAAACACAACAAAGAAAATATATTGTTATAGAAACTATGCAAGTGTTAGGAATAGTTGTAAATTATCTACTTGAAACGGAATCACATTTACAGGCTGAGTGCAAGAATGTGAGTAACATTATGCTAAGAGTCTCATTTTGGCATTGCAAGCATTGTAAGCTTTGCGCGCAAAGCTTTTTATTTGTAAGAATACGAAATTTTCAAAGAAAACCTTGTTTAGTTCAGAATATATTCAGCATGTATTTTATAAAAAGTATGTATCTTACACTATTCCAGTACTTTAAGACAGTGACGTTTAAGAGATATTTTTCTTATATTGGTTATTAGCTGCTTAGATACGCTGTGTATTTACTAGGGCCAAGCTATAACGTGCAATCTATTCTTCAGTGGGTACCTATAGGTTAATTATTATGTTACAAGTTATTAGTGTTTTTTATGCTATTACATGATCAGCTGTAACTTATTTTTTTATGGGGATTCCATCAATAAAAAATGGATGCGAATTTCAAATAATATAGCCTTAATAATTAGAATTCTCTCAAATTATAGCATACCCTAAAAGTCGGTAATGAGATCATAGTTAACTATATCTTATAAGCTACAATTAATGAAACTTTAAGAGATTAAAATATCAAATCCTCCACATTGCCATAAGCAAATATGTACATTCTACAAAGTTGCGCCGTGTCAATAAAGTATGAAATGTGAACATTAAATATTCAGATTTCAACAATAAGCAAAGCAAACAAAGTAATTGAATGAATCTCTCTTTATAAGACTAGGAAAGGTAATATCAGGTGCTTCCTCCGCTTTTGAAAAACAATAACCCGCGGAACATTGCGCTGAAACCTTTATACAAAAGGGAGTCGCTGAATGAAGTTGCACGTCGAAGAATTTCCATGCAATAACGGAGCATTGCCCCGGCAAGGATTCTTACGGAGCGGCGGAGATATTGCGTATTTAGTGGGCTTGCTTTCTAATAAAACCACCGATATCGTTTGTGTAAGAATAACACAAAATGAAAAGAGAACCACTACTGGACCGCCTTACAGTTTTCTATCTCCGATATTAATAGTAGGTTTATTATATTTTTCGTTATTTCCTTTATATTTTTTTAGTTTCAATATTGATTCCACAAATCCAGTAGTACAATTGTAAAGAACTACTTTTCTTTACTTTGGTGGTACTGAAGATAAATATGCAGTTTGAACAAAGTTTTTAAATTTAACTGTTCTTGGGAACTCAATGAAAACCTGGCTTGTCTCTCGCCATGTGAAATTGAGGTGTTAGCCCATTGTAATTGAAAAAGGATATATATCATCACGGTTAATAACTAAAGTAGGGAACTATACTTATTCTAACGTGTTGAAAGTTTATTTGAAATGTGGCTTAGTTCCGAACAAATATTTGCGTAAGTACTTACAAGCGTAGGTATTGTACGAGTATAGTACACTTAACGTCCCAATGCACAAACAAGCCAGGTCCCAATACAGCGCTAATGGTCGATTTGACCACGCGGACTGTGTGCGTTCACCCTTATTTTATGGAGTCATCCAATTAATTGTATATTTACACACTATAAACCAAATGCGCAACACAACACGTATTACGTTACAGGTAACTAACTGATTAATGAGTTATATTAAATATACCTAAATACATTAAAAAACGTTGATAAATTGTTATATTTATCATGAGACTAATACTTATCTTCAATTTTTCACGGTGTTAAAACAAAAGAGATTATGAAAGGTGAGTCGTCCTCGCCGAGAATATTCTAGTACTCATATGTTAATAGCGGAAACAGCAATGCTGTTATAGTGGAAGTTTAACAATATATGGATGGTAGCTTGGCGGCTTTAGAAAAATCCTGCCACCAACCGAACTCCGCAAAGCGTGGCTCCGGAAACAAACCTGGAACCTCCAAGGCAAGCGCTTAGCGACTGCGCCTCCGAGGCAGTAAATTGTAGAAATCTGTAGTCCTTACATACACCTTGTCAAATTTTAAAGTAAAGCACTATAGAGTTATGTATTTTTCATAAAATATATATTATTAATTGATTTTGTAGGAAAACTACATAAATTTTGCTATACTGTGAATCTTTTTCGAAAAAATTCTTTATTTGTATAAAATTCAGATATTTTTCTAATCTCGATAAAATAATAGTATTTTTTATGACGTTGGTAATTACATTATCCCTTATAGGATTAGTTGAAAACAAACTAAACTAAAAACTTAACTTTAATTAATTTACGAACTAATGAACTGCTATAATACCAATCCAATTACTAGTTCATTGTTTGTGATTTTATTAAATATTTATAAAGGAATGAAAATAAATTATTTTAGAAGTTTCGTTCAAGATTATTAGGTTATTTGAAAGCTTTCTTGGAGGTATTAATTTATTATTATACTCAAAATCTATGAATTGTCGGGGGGTTATCGCGGGAGACGCCGGCCTTGGTATACTCGTACTAGTAACCTTAGTAAAAGTTACAGAAAAAGCTGCTGAACTTTAACCGAATTTGTTTTCTCTTATTGGCAACTCTATATTGGCGGTGTGGACATTCTAAGTCAACTTCGATACTTGGAATAAAGTATTTTATTAAACCGTAAAAGAATCAAAGAGACTGTTTATCAAATGGTAAATAATTAATAGTATCTATAACAATATGATGTTAAACGAAGTTCAAACCAAAAACAACATGGTTTAGGAACTCATGACGAAAAAAAATTACAGATATGTAATTTAACTAACTTTGGAACCTACGAAAAGAAAAAGTAAAGTTATTTTTGATTCTAGATTAAAAACCATACAATGTCCGCGTAGTTGTACAAAAGATTTAATTTGGCAAACAATAATTAAAAAAATTGTGTTTCAAATTAAGCGTTATTTATAAATTAAGCGGTATTTGTCCTCTATATTTATCGTTCAACAGCCTTACGCATACTCCCTTACATTTCATTAAATAAGTCGATAATTCGTCTGAATTACTAATTATTTGTCAACTTTCCTGTATAAATACGCCCACACAAACTCGTTTAATCATCACAAATTAATTTGACATTAATATAACAAATTTCAAAGCTGAATTTTCTCCCGAAGATGAAAACCATTAAAATGTCCATATTCTTAAGTCAGTACAGTTTTATTGAACCGTTCGAATTTTGAGTATTTTCCTTGTCATCAAACTTGAGACACGTCATTACGAAGCGTACTAATAATTCTGCGAATCTCAAAGCTTTAAAGCTTCGCCAAGAGTAAATTTATAACGAATTAGCATTTTGTTATTACAGAATGACACAAAACAATTTCTATGTAAGTATACTTTAAAATAAATTAATAAAGGAAATGGAAAGTAATATTATATTAATGAAAATCCTTTTGCAAAAAAATTACTAATTTATGTTATGAAATCCAGATATACATTAAATACTTTTACAAGAAAATAAATAAGGGTAGTCCTTTCATTAACAAAAATAATAAGATACCCGTCTTAATTAATTATAACTAGTAATTTATGTTTAGGTGAACTGAGAAGTTGTATTGAAATTATAAAGCAATGTAACTCCGTGAGTTCATCAATTCCTTAGTTAGCATGACAGAAGCATGAAAAGCGGAGGTTGTGGAGGGTTTACGTGTAAAGTTTCCCTCATAAGCTCACCACAGGACGCTCCCCTATCAATTGCCGTCGCCCCCTCCGCCCCTGCTAACCCCGCACCACCCCGAAATGCTACACTAATGATCCCACTTGTTAGGGCTCAACGCGGACCTTCGGCCGTGTCATTCGGTGAATAACAAATTTTAAGCTAATCCGTGCTACGCCGTAGCAAATGCTACGCTGTTTTAGTAACTATAAAAACTGAAATGTTACAATACATCAAGCATTACGGAATTATTTTATTAGCAATAAATACACATTTAAAATACATGTCCGTGATGTACCTTGTAGAAGTGCTGCAGTAATTGTAAGATTAAAAGACAATGATGAAAAGTTATCAACTTAAACTCCTTTTGAATTACTTATAATCACTTATTTAGTTATAAACTAGATCTACTTAAACAGTTTGTCAGCAATTCATGAAACTTCCTAATAGTTATGATAAGAAACTTAAGCTTTGATTTAATAAAGCACCGTAAAACATTAAGAACCCAGTATTATATATATATTCGTAATATATTGCAGTAATATAACAAATAATATATTTTTACATAATTTAATCATTTTAGAATCACGCTTTTTAATTTAAAATGAATAGTCTTAAAAGATAATTGTTTCTGTAAATATATTGTTTACTCACTGTCGAACTGTTGCGTGGCTTGAGCTAGAAGCGAGGCGAAGACTCGGTCGGCGATCTTGGGCGGTTGTGTTGGACGGTCGTCGTCGCTGCTGCTGTACCTGTCGCCGCCCCATTCCAACGAGCGCTGCCTCCGCACACTGCCCGTGCCAGCGACCACGCCGCTGCCGGACAATCCGCTAAGGGAACCAGCCTTAGCACGCCGGCCCGCCCGCTCCATCCTCGGCCCACTCATGCCATCGCTTTAAAACATCTGAAATAATAAAACAATTTCAAAATTATGACTACTTATGTAACAATTTTACCAGGTGGTAGCTCTCTGTTACCGGAGACCGTCTGGGTGGGTACCACTGCAGCTCCTATTTCAACCGCCAAGTAGTAGTGTGCAAACATTACTGTGTTCCGGTTTGAAGGGCGCTGTAGCTAGTGTAATTACTGGGGTAACGAGACTTGACGCCTTATGTCTCAAGGCGACGAGCGCGATGTGGTGCAGTGTGTACCATCTTAACTAGCACCACGTTGTCATGGGCAAGCGTATCACTTACCATCAGGTGAACGTCTTGCTCGTCTCGTCGCATAATAGTATAAAAAAAAACAAACAGACAAATTGAGACAGCTGTTTTTCACAACAAATTTTTCTAATTTTTATATCAACATCATTAAATTTGCGGCTAATGGAAACAAAATACAAGTGTTCTGGTCTAGACTGTACTTGTAGCTTCATTATAAGATTAGCATAAACACAAAAAAGCGTCTCAATAATAATTAGCAAATCAAGGACAGTCAGTCGGTGTTTATAACACTGAAACATATCCTAACTTATCATAAAACAAAAAAGTATGGAAACAGATAATAAATGTGTAATAAAATTTTATCGAAGTGGTAACAATGCTGTGAGCGAAAGAGAACAACTGTAATAAAGAGCCTACAAGTTGTTTGGTTTCGTTCGGAACATAAATAGAGAAGTTGGCTCCGGCGTGCGTGTTGGAGGCCTAATCCAGTGGATTGTACTGCGACATCGCGGCGAATGGAAACACCAACAGTCTAACAGGCGTTACTTCTTATATTTACTCAGTTACAATCAGATCTCGACACCCATTTACCCATTCGTAAACTTCGTTTCCATCGCAAACAACTATTCTAATTAATTACAATATTTGTAAATGAAGGCACTCTAAACCAATATTATTTGAAGAAAGGCCTGTAAGGTCGAAGTGAAAGTTAATATCCAGACATCAAACATAACGCGGGCAACGATTGTTAAGGTTTGCTGCACTCATTTCTCATTTCGTATCGGTAGAATAAACAGAAGCGGTTTCATTAGAGATTCACCGACACACCATAGAATTTAACATTTATTAGAACCGATAATCGAAATATTTCCATAAATATTCATACATAATTTATATTAATATCTTATAAAATATATCACTTTAAAATATTAATATTAACATCAAATCTTGTTAAGTGAATTAGGTGTTTTAGTAACACTTCAAAGAGTTATAAGGAAAATAAAATATTGAAATTTTATTCAGGGAATTCATTAACTATTTAAGCCACCAATTAAATAATTAGTAGGTTGATACTTAAAGACAAATACAAGAGAAATTGTTTGATCTTGTCGCAAAGTCGGCTGAGTAATTCTAGACCTTTGTAGGAGCTTGTTACCCGACGCAGGCTAATAGTAGCTCTGATGGACCGCTGGGTTTAATATAAAGTAGATTCAATGTTTACTCGGCTGTGTCGCAGCGTTAATAAATACGTTGCCTCCTTCCTTTAGACACCCTCACCTATTTAGTGTTCACTTAATATTTACTCTCATTATACATATTCAATATACAACTTTAAACTTATTACGATTTTTCATGTTCAGTGTTAAATATATTCTTTAAGTTTTAATGTATGTATGAACTATCTTTGTTGATGAATATTGTCGTAATGAATATATATAAATTTACTTCGTATTAACACATGAGAGCTACAAAATATTTTTAAAAACAAGTTGACATTTTTTAATAAGTTAACATTCCTAATAAAGGTAAAAGAAAGAAAAGAAAGTTATCCTTTATATTAGATAAAACTTAAAAAAAATGCTTGTTTCTCTACGTAACATATACAAAATGGAAATAAAATTTACAGTAAACTACATACAAAAACATAAAAACATATGATAAAGATTCTTTAGTAATATTCTAATATAATTACTAATATTGAAAACAACAAATAAAAAGCCAATGGTTTATTTTTTAAAACAGACGATAAGCTACAAATATAACTTTAAATGAACTCATTTAGATTGAAATTTAAAAACACGTACGACATCTAATTTCACCGAAATAGTATTGCATTACAGCGACCGTTATAAATAATGCATCAAATGCATTAAACTAACACACGTCTTTGCCGAAAGGAAAGCCATTAGAAAGAGATACGATACCGGGATTACGGTACCGCGTCACGTATGAAATAAGCATTAAACCAATGGGGAGCAACGCAAGCATGAAAAATATGAGCAGTACGCGGCAAACGAGCCTGTATTAAAACTGTATTTCAAACTTATACGCTGACACTCTTTTAAACATGCACCACATTTAGCGCTGAAACTCGCAATACTACACTTGATAGACACAGCACATGAAAAATGTTTTAACCGTCAACGACTCATATAAGTTTTCTTTCTTTCTTTGGAGTCTGTTTTCCTAAATGAAGCTTGAATACCAGGCAGACGCAAAACTTAATTACACTGAAACTTATAAAAATATACACTTGAAATTACCAAAACAATTAGGTTATCATGTTTTTTAAAAATTAAAAATATCTCACGCGACGACTATTTTCTAAAAACGAATATGCTTGCATACGATTTTATAATTTTAAGTCGTACTTCGAAATATCTACCACATTCTCTACATTTATTAACTAACGTAATTTGAAGAAATTAAATATCAATTGCAGATATCTGATAGATGGATATTGATTGCGTGTTAACAGAAAACAATTCGGGCGGATGCTTAAGATAGTTTTGAAAACGCCAGCAAAAAGCAAAGTCACACAAATGATTTGTGCTAGATATCGCGGATTTCGATCACGTAGGGCATAGGTCGGGCATGCATCGCCCGCTTCACGTGCGCTGAATCCGATGCAGAGGTAGCATATTTCCAATTCCTTCGCCAATATTACCACAAATCATAATTAAAAGATTCGGCCACGCTAAGATCATAACACATACCTCAGACAATAAATTTCTATTTTTTTATTTACCACCAAAAAGCTAAAGAAATGGAAGTTATTTTAAGTACTATCTATAAGCTTTATTAAATTTTGGAAGTCTAAAGCTTCGAAACATTCTCAACACACTACTTTCAGAAAATATATTTTCATTAATCATAGTGTTTGTTAGTTCAGAGAAAACATTTCACCTTTGGCACTTTAAAAATTTCTTTTAGACTTCTAACTCTGTTCGACAGGATGGTTTTAAATTAAATCATTCATGTCGATAAATTGTTAAAAAATCGGTTTAGTTACTTTTATTATAATGTGTTACACACTTACAGACAGACGTGTTGAGTAATGAATCAAAGATAAAAGACTAACTACACACACCAGAAACTCGGCTTTTGTCGACTGTACAAAAGTTTACGTTCGGATAATTCTATCGAAAAATCTCTCAGTTGACATTTTATTAATTTTGGACGTCAAAAAATTAAAAACTTACTAAAAAAATCAACAAATGTTTACAATTTAATGGAAACGTAAATTTTTTGAATCATTGATCTGTGTAATCAAATGACAAAATTAGCTTCAATTAGGATTACCTACTTGATTCTAAAGTTATATGCTGCACCATCGCAATGAACCTATTCAATATCAACCATAATTGAATCATAACGGTCCAACTAATATACGCTGTAATTTACGTGGTCGACTGAATTTCAAAACTGTATCTACTATTGTGGCCACACGTGACAGCTATTGTTTCGGCTGAGACAGCTAGCTATCCGCCAATACACAATTATCAGTTAATTAATTTATGGCGGCACCGTAATTAGATATCCAATAATGTAATTTGAATTAACATATTCACAATTTGCGCATTGATTCGTAAATCACACCCATAGACAGGATTATACAGATACATTCACGGAACGATGTTTTGTAAAGGTAAATCGTATGCAACAATCAATTGTACTGCATATTTAAGTATACTATCATCAATCTATTTATAACAGATCGATCTATGTTTTCAACACAAAATGTCTTAATTTCGCAATTTTATATGAAGAGTAAAATGCCTTTTTATTCGAGGCAGCTATTTTTGCTACAAATTGTGTGTAAAAATTAATTTTTCCCTAAAAATCTGCCTGTAAATTATAAAAATATTTATTGTATAATACAGATTAAATCCAACAATAAACTTTATTAAAGGACCTCTTCTGTTCTGAAAGCGTGAAGTCCTATGGAACTGCACAAACCGAAACAACTAACAAATAGCCTGCCGTTATAACTACTTAAGGATTACCAGCGCATTCGCGATATTTGAAACAAAATATCGATATAAGAAAGATGTAACTAACAAATAAACTGTTAAATAAAATTTACGATGGATACATATTTTTCACTAGTAGATAGACAAGATAATTTAACTATCTTGTTAGCTACAAAAAAATTTGAAGCAAGTTTTTAGCCCTATCTTTTTGCACAAAGAACTGCACTAAGTAAATAAAAAAGATAAACAGTTTTTATGTTATTTTGTATTATGTACGCAGTCAATTATGAAGAATGTATATAATAATGATAGTTATGTTATCAATTATAGCGATTTTTAATATCTAAATAAGCATAAAAAATTGTTAATAATTATGACAATTTATTGTTTACATAAGAACTCTGACTCTAGTCAGTAGAACTTGCGATTTTTGTGTTTATTGCAAAAACTGTTTAGCAATGCCGTTCATCATCTGTATATTATACATACCTGTATGTGTTACGGGTAACGCGTGATGTATATCAACAAAACGTTTGGTATTTGCGGTTGGAATGTTAATTAGTGTCGTCAACTGCACATCATTATCGAGACGTTTGCACACACACACATCGCCCCGTATTCCGAATCTAATCTGCGTGACTATTGAGTGCCGTGCAGCTAGCTATAATTGGATGGACGCAGAAGACGGTATTTAAGCGCACTATGACGTCCACTAATGTAATCCGGTGAGCAGCTAATCTGATATCGAGCCGAGGCAGGCATGGACTCCGCGTCAGTTAATTGGGTTGCACTTAATCCCCCGCAATGCAACTTTAGACTCGTTTCAGCTGTCCAATAAAGCTTGCGCTTTATACTCGGAAGGCTTAGTTTCACTTGTTCCAGTCATCTAACATTTGATTTCTATAAAACAATATGAACGTTCATAAACCACAAAATCTATTAAAAAGAGATTTTCACAAACATAAGGAAAACACTTTTATAAAGTAAGTATAAGTACGAAGTGCGGACCGTCTAATCATAAGTCTTCTTTTAAAGTAAACTATCAAAGAAACGAGGATAAGAAAGCCAAATGTAAATATAATTTTAGAAAACATATGCAGTGTAGTTTGTAAGTCCTTAACTTAGAAGAGATCAAATATCAGACAGATAAATATTCTAGATTTTGTTCAATTTCAAGTAATATATTTATAAGATCTTACATTTAGAATACTAAAAGTAATGGACTACGTATTATAGTTAAAAAAAGGAGTTTCACACAAGAACTAAGCATAGTTCCGTCAGCAATATACTGGTTCTAAGTTGAATTATTATTAGTGCTATACACACATTGCGCAAAGCACAATCGACCTTATTTCATACTAGATATTGTTATATTAATTTATAACGTATACGCCATGTTGCATGCCGTAGATCATGCGGGATAACTCGAACACAAATAATATAGGGAAGCGTTTAAAAATAATACTGACGGATAAAGTTAGAAAAAGTTACACAAAACAAAAGAAACTGGCCAATTGATATTTTCTTTCCGAATCTACAAACGACTGTGTGAAGTATTTTTACAATATGCAATTTCAAGTTGTGTTCTGGTTTGCGAAAGCTTCGAAAATATGGACGCGCGAGGTCGCCGACGTATATAATAGGCGATTGCGCCGGCTTCGTGATAAGGGCCATTTACGTCGCCCATTTGAAACCTGCGCTGCGAAATATAGTCGGGTAAGTCTGCTCAAATGCTCGTGGCTACATCGTTGTTAACATCTTTTACGTTATAGGACACTCATTTTCTAAGCTCGTTAGTAAAGCTCATGTTTATACATGCATGTAGTGTTATATATTACCCTTGAATGCACATTTTTTTATTATCTTCATCTTTATTAGTAAATAGGCAGAGGAAAAATTGAAAAAGAATCCATAGACAAATTTTATTATACTTTTCAAAAGTGTAAAAGTTGTATAAAAACAAACTTCATTTTGAAACTCAATTTATTCATTGGTATTTATGAATTATTGTGTTTATAAAAACACCGACTTTTCCAAGTATCGCGTAAACAGACCTGACTTTTTTGAATAGTTCAAAGGAAAACCCTAAACATTGCGGGAACATGCACCTCTGCTACTTATACATCCAAACTGCCCAGTGCGATGTCTGCTCCATTCTGACATCTTTCGATAGAACTTTGTCAGTTGCGAGTCGTATGATACTTCCACTAAGCTGACCACGTTCAGCGATATTTAAAGGTAAATCTATTCGAAACCATACTTACCGGAGCACAGTAATGTGTGCGTTACTGTTTTGCGGCAGAAGTAAGAGTTGCGGTTGGTACTTACACGGTCTCCAGCAAAAGAACCTACCCAGAGAATGGAAATAATAATAATAATACAAAAGTACGAGCATATAAGTGTGGCTGTTAGTATAGTAATAGAAACATCTGTTCAAATATAAATTAAATCTGCCATACCTCTCGCATTCACACGTCACCAGTCAGAGCTCACACCTCGCACACTGCCCAAACACGAATGTCCCGAGATCTACAGTCATCTGTCTTTTATAGCGAAACAATGTTATATGTCATACTCTCCCTTTTTTATTTTAGTCTTTTAAAAAGTAATACTCCTGCAATTATGCTTACAAAATGTTTATAATCACATTATTTTTCCTCGATATCTTAGAATAGTAATCGGGGCAATTGGTTTGTTACATCAGGGAAAAGAGGAAAACAAAAAAGGAGACTCCGCCATTTATTTAATTAAATAAAAAGTCATGTTCCAATAGAAAAGAAAACAATTGAAAAACCGGAAATCGTTTTGTTATAGAGTATTTATCAATTTCACGCGCGGTTAATTCAATAATCTGGCCCAAAGTAGATAATTTAACTCACACGTGAACACAGCCCGCCGCCGAATTTCCTTTGAGACATAGGACGTGCACGCTGCGAAAAGCGACCCGGCGGCACGTCGTTCCGAACTTTGGAATTCCAATTTTGAAAAGTTTCCCCACAAGGACCGATATTCAGAACAAATGTCAAAGAGGAGCTCTAAAGCTAAATGTCATCGGCTAAGATTCTTGAACTCAAATCATTGCCCATATAGTTACAAACATCTGAAATTTTTTAACAGATTTATAGTATAAGGTAACTAGAAAAAAGAATGACATGTAGAATAACTTTTAACTTTCACACTGAGAATAACTGAAGAATCTTGGACAATTCAAATTTTAAATTACCTATATGTTTAATAAAAACATAGTATTTATTAAACTGTCAATGTGAAATGCATGATTGTGCAAAATGTGTACGATTTATAATTGTTCACAATGCTTAAAATTTTCAACAATAATAAATAGAAAAAGTTAATGTTTGACCGACAAGAGATATGAAATATGAAGTCCAATAAAATTAAGAGTAGATTTGTTATGTTCCGGTGCGAAAATTACAACGTTGTTTGATATCAGCGCCATCTTACATTTATTTCGTACACCATTCAGAGAAACTGTAACCCTGCCATCTAGCGGACACTTAAGGTACAAAAACAAAAATTTTAGGCACAACATTTGCCAGTAGATGTTGCTGTACACAATTTCTAACCTGTCTTACAAAAATTTTTGATTTACACGTACAACATCACAACTTGTTTCAGGTATTCTCTACATAGTGCCTCATATTTTTTAAAATGTTAAAAGAGATATGTTGTAGATTTTTATGAAACTTAGAGATTAATTTTAATGAATGTCATCACGGAACGTGTATATTTTTTTCAACCGGACAGACCGATGTGACTTTTGGAAAGAAAACGGTACATTTTTTGATACCTCACACGGGAAATGTGTTTAGATTTTCTTGAAATAAATAACTAAAAATGATAATAGATCATTACAAATTCTGGTAATATAGTAGCATTTTTAAAATACAACCATATAAAAATTCGATTATGTAACAAAGATGGGACAATATAATACTTTCAGATAAAGGCACTAGTAATATGTCTTATTTTTCTACCGGGAAACTGTAATTTGCAAACATTATCTCGTAAGAAGGGCGCTGTACGTGGCGAAAAATCTGGCGTAAAAAGAAACACGGTTGTGTAAACGTCTCAATTTCATTTATCATCTCTAACGTTTTGATTGTTTTTTTTTTTATACTACAAAGCGACGAGACGAGCAAGACGTTCACCTGATAGTAAGTGATACGCTTGCCCATGACAACGTGGTGCTAGTTAAGATGGTACACACTGCACCACATTGCGCTCGTCGCCTTGAGACATAAGGTGTTAAGTCTCGTTACCCCAGTAATTACACTAGCTACAGCGCCCTTCAAACCGGAACACAGTAATGTTTGCACACTACTATTTGGCGGTTGAAATAGGAGCTGCGGTGGTACCCATCCAGACGGTCTCCGGCAACAGAGACCTACCACCTGGTGTCTCTTGGATACGTTTTTTATAAAATACAATATTGTAGATTCGCAATCCCTGAAAGATTTAATTATTTAACGTATTATTCTTACCAATTTTATACTGAAGAATTATGAGTAAATTTGAATTTATTGTATAAATTTTAACAAAATTTGATTAGATCCACGTTCCGCGCTACTCCCTCAATTTACATATAAACAGGTATTAATTTCCATATGTAAAATATCATACGTTACGCTTGGCGTGCAATTACGTGAAGATAACGCTTTTTTAATAAAAATTATAAACTTTAGTTGTGTATCTATGATATAAATAAAACCTTGTGTTACTGTATATAAGTCATCTCTACTGAATGCTTAGAATGAAAAAGTATTGAGGCAACCCAACATACGTGTATATTTATAGAAAAAATATAATTTAAATCTCAATTTATCAATACTCTGAACCTAAAGCCTTTGCCTACAAAGTAGTTATATTAAGAAAAACTCTGATAATTTTCTTTTACCATTATGTAAAAAATTATCTAATCTCCTTTACAAAATCGTTAAAAACTTTCTATGAACATGGATGGATTTCAGTAAGAGGATAGTTACAGAAAGTTCTCGAAAATTCGTCCGGTCAGCTAAAAAAAAATCACTGATCATTTCGTTAACGAGGTGCCTGATGACGCTCTTCGCCCGCGTCCTGATTAAAACGATAAGTTTGCGTCTTTTATGAAAAGAACTCGATCAATGTAACGAACGTAACTGGGTTACTACGATAGATGGGAACTAAGTAGATTCTTTACTTTTAACTCTATCTGATTGAATATTTTTATAGAACAGAAACTGAATACTTATTAAGAGAGATTTATGTCTAACAAGGAGTTGTTAGCTGTAACAACGCAAGAGAAGAGCTTAACATAAAAATATGTTTACATAAAATGTCAAATTTCAATAATGTATTACAAACTAGTTCATACACCATTGTAGTCGTTGTAGTACCCAGATAAAAGTATTTTTTAAATTTTTTCCTTAGTAGCTTTTGGATTTTAAAAAAATAAGCGCAGATACATTACGACGTTACAACACAATGCTGCTTTATAAGAAATCGATTTTACATTGTTCTTAACATTGTATTGATATTGCAGGATAAAAAATGTTATACAAAGATAGTAAATTAACATGACTTTTTAAATAACATAACAATGAAACGAGTTGGACCTTTACTGACGCCTGAGCATAACGATGAGGTACATGTGAGAACGAAGTGAGATTTGTCAATTAAACCCCATGACAGCAATATTCACTTAGCAAAATATAACTGTGATGGTGGAACCTACAAAGACGGTATACCGGTTTTTAAAGGAATACAGTTAAATAAAAAATAGAATACCCTGTTCCCGACGGTTTGATTTAGCAAATAAATCGCATAGAGATTCTAACACTATTATCCTACTTACTGATTAATTGGATTTATTGAAATATCACGAGCGAAAGGATTTAGCTTAAGAGGCTTAGTTTCAAAGGGAAAGATTATATTACTATTTATCATAAGACTGTTCACTTAATGAAAATGATAACCGATGTAATCGGTTTTGCCTATTGATGTTTTCTGTTGAACATGACATACGGTAAGGGAACGCAATACTTGAGAAATGTTACAAGAGGAGCTGCTGCCTTTTTCTGGACACCATCCAATTTAATCACCACACGCTGAAATGATAGTGGCGATATCATAAGTCATAGGTAAAAATCAAAATATTATCAAACTTAACAGAGAACTTACACAGTAATATGAGAATATTTTTGCCTTGATGAGCTAAATGTTAACGAATTTTGAATCTCTTATAAAAAAAATTCAGGACAAGAACATTTAATGATGTAATTTTTATATTTTTTGATTCTTAAGATTCCTTTCCTCTTTAACACACTTAAACATAACACTTCAACTAACCACAAGCATAGCTCTAAAACCTAAAAACTTTATTAAAACCGTACTCTGTATTTAAATAATGTTCTATAATGATGCATTTTCTTACTACTTGATGTTGGTAATATAATATACAAGGGGATACTCAACCGGCGAAGAAACTGAAAGGATAATTGCGGTGAAAACGTTTGGAAACTCACTCGGTCAGCGGAAGAAAATTACTGGTCGTTTTAGTAACGAAGTACCCGATGACGTCTTCAGCTTGAGTTCTGATTAAAGCGATCAGTTCATGTCTTTTATGAAAGGGAAGAAAGTAGTGAGGCGATAAGTATGGACGAGGCTACCTCTCTATAACACTGTCAATAAACTTGAATTAAATATTAAACTCGTTGCTTATTTTTTATTTTTTCTCGTAGTCGTTTGAACTTTATATTTTCTGATACTTTATTCAAAGAGTAATACAATTCAAAGCTTTGGAATAAAATTTGAAATAAAAGCTTTATAAGCAAAATTGAGGAAAGAATAAGATTGTTTAATAAAATGTTAACCTTTCGTATACTTCTCGTAAATATTTCGTGAATATTATAACTATTCTGTATTGAGAATTATGCTGATATAAAATGTTACTTAAATATTATAGTATGTATTATTTAGAAATAAATTAAAGAAGACTTAATTGCAGCTAATTTTTACACGTGCTAGCTATTGTTTTTAATTAGACGGAGCAAAAAACGAGCTGCACGTTCATTTGATGGTAATTGATATCTTATAGTCAAGAGCTTGCGCTTCACACAAGCAAGTAAGGACTCCCTAAACCTATCTAAATAATAATTTCATAAATCACTCAAGGATTACGCAAAATTATAAGTGTAGACTAGCGCTTAAAAACAAACTGCGCTGAATTAAAATCGTTAAGTTTATTTTTAACTATAGATAAATACAAAGATTATAGGTATATTATAGTAACTTTACCGGTTCGCTGTACAAGTTATATCATCGAGTTAAGATATATCTCAACAGACCACCATATTACATGTGGTTTCTAAAGTACCAGTTTGGTAATTACCCTGACATAGGCGGTAAACTTATTCTTTTGTTAAACGAAAAACTGCAATTTTAAGATAGTTTTCACTAAAATGCACAAATGATGCTCCAATTCTGAGGTTAAGTTTGATGAAGTTAAACCATTAGCAAGGCTCTAAATCATTTGCGCCAGTAGTGAGTTCGCTTGCATACTGCATGTATTAATGCAGAATTATTTAACTACAGTTAAGGTGAATAATCTGTTGAAAATATTATATAAATTGAATGGAGTATATGAGTGAAAAGAATACGTAACTGTTATCCGGAAATTTGTGTAATAAAACACACATTTTTGTTATTCTGTCTTTGTTTAAATGCTGTTGTTGTGTTGTTCACATTAAGTGGTTTTGTATTATTTTGATATACAGACGATTAAAATTGAAGAAAGAATGGATAGTGACACAATAGTATTCCTTCCACAAACAATTAACAATGCAAAAATATTTATTTACTTTTCAGTAAATCAACAAATTGTTATTGTACGAGAATAATTGAAATATTGATAAGTATTTAGTATTGGTACAAATGAATATCATCAAAAATCCTTAAAAGCTCATGACAAAATCGTAATGGACATTTTAACGTTTTAAGAGATACTTTGAATCAAAGCTTTTACGAACAAATTTCTTTGAATGTGTGATATTACTACAATCATAACAGACGTTATACAAACTGTTTAGTTCTTATAATATACATATAAAGTGTCACAAAACCCTGGTCACCACTTCTGAGTTACAACGGTAGAAATTTTAACAGTGAAATGTATTTAAATACAATACTACGATTTGTGTGTCCAGAATCGTAAGAAGTAAATAATTTAGCACGGAGAGGCTAACAATAGCAACAAAGATCTCATAAAGAAGGCAAAAGGTCGGCAATTTGTTTTCAGTGAAAATGGGTAACGAAGTTTATTGTCGAAAATTAAGGAACGGTATACCGTTGGTGACTTTATTGTAGTTATTTAATAGTATTTTGCCTGTTTGTATATAAATTAAGATGTTTGTTCCGTTAGAAAAAGAACTTTAATTTTTTTTTTTTTCAAAATTAATGTATTTGAGATAAAGTGAGAAAGGGAGTTTTGTTTTTTGGTTTAATAATTTCAGTACTAAGGGACTGCATATATTTCCAATTAAAAGTCTGTGTAGTGAATCGCTTAACTTGACAACCATATAAATCAATGTGGATTTTGCGTAGCTACCTTAATTAAAAAGCCAACAATAAAACCGACCAAAAACAGTCCGACTGCTTTCGCCCAATATCCATCAATTATATTAACCACGAAGTAACCTACATTTTTATTATTTATTATCTGTAAAATTATTTAAAAAACTATTCATACTATCATCATAACTTTAACCAGTTACTACTGCCTATGTTTAGTCTCTTCAAAACGCGGAAATCAATTCTAAATTTATTCCTTCCTCAGTCTCCTTTTTGCTGTACACTTAGTATAGACTGGCGATAGAGATATTCGAACTTGCCTCCAATGCAGGAAATTGGAAAACTTAACTGTTGGAAAAGGCTGAACAACAAAATTGCGTCTTTAATTATTCAAACAAAAACTGTCGAAAATAAGGTTCGCGTTATATATTATTCATTGTGTAAATGCACAATTTTCAAGTAATGACTTTTGCTTCATTGTAAACGTTTTTTTTATAAATAAAAGTTACGCGACAGGCAGACAGTTTAAATGATGGTAATTGATACGCCTGCCCATAAAAATGAAGCGCTTGTTAGGATAATATACACTGGACTAACTACATTGCGCTCGTCGCCTTGAGACATAACATATTAAGTCTTGTTACAGTTTCTTTATCGTTGTTAGTATAACTTTCGACAAGAAAGAATGCATCTTTACTCCAAATTTTCTCTGCGTTTATTTTTTTAGACATAATTTTTCAAAAGTAGCCTAACATATGCTTTTATATATTAGCTACATCTCAATAAATATATTATCTATAAAAAAGTTAAAACAAATTTTGTGTAATCGTTTCGCAAGAATCTCAAAAACTTTGAAAAGGCTAATAATTATTAAACTTTATTATTGACATTTAAGTAAAAAGATTTTACCTTTATGTTGAACTTCAATTTTATATATTCGTCAGTAAATATACTAAATGTGGGTATGTATATCAATTACATTTTTTATAAATGTTTTTATTGTAGGAAACTTAAATGCGCATAAAATATGAAAATCAAATGGAGAAGTGATCTAACCTATTCTTCAAATAAGATAAATATTAAGATATCTGTTTCCATTAACTCTACCCTATGTAAAAATAGATATAGACATGGTACCTGATATACCCGTAACAGATCCTATTATGAGTAAGTCGAAACCGTTTCATTTCCTGTCATTGAATTTCTTCTGAAATCTAATTAGACCCCGCGATCGAAGTGAAATTAAAAATTCCATTATTCATTTTCTCAAAGTTTAACAGTTTAGAGAATTATTAGAACATAAGTCGGAACAGAGTATCCCTTTGTGTAATCGAGAGTCGCTAAAGAAATTTTGGTTATTGAGTTAGAACAATTGTAATAAAGTTTGGATATCCGGTGACATTAATAATAGAATACAGCTCGTTATACAATATCTAGAAATAATTTGATTAAAGCCTTAAAACTTTTTGTAAACTTATTTTGTGTGCCTCAAATACATTTTGATAAGGACATATTTTAAAAAAGGTAATGTACTAATTGTAGAAGGTAACTTAAAAAAGTGAGTTAATGTGACAACGATTTTCAGAAACAAGCAAAATGTAATTATTAGATATTAACAAATGTTCAAACACAAAATAGATTACATGTCAAGTACATAAACCACAATTTACATACGTATAACTCAAAGGGAATATTTCTCTAAATTGTTAGAACATTATTTATTCCCAGTGAAATCGAGCAAACACTTATTATATATTACCCGCGAGTTCATACTACAATAATTACTTTGTTGTTTATCTCAAGCCTTTAAAGTCATGTTAGTGACGATTTTCGTTTAAATGGTATTATTATTATTTGCAATTCAGAGTTTTATGAAAGAAAACTGCTGAACTGATAGAAATTTAACTTTATATACGCTTGCCTGGGAAGATCAACTGACTGGCGACCCTAGAACTTGTACAAAGTAATATTGTGGTAAATCAGTGTTGCCAGTTTATAATTTAGTTATAAATACACAACTTATATTAAGCGCGAAGGATTATTTGTAATTTTGTTTATTATAAGATTTGTTAACTTGGTATAAATCCCATATCAATCATATAATCCTGCGCCGCTCATTTAGTTAACTTATTTGCTATTGTATATACATTTGGTTAACTTATTTAATAATAAACTTAGATACTTAATCCAATGGTGCTAACATAAGTTAATTAAATAGAGTTTTTATAAGGCATTTATTATTTGTCCACAATTACCTTTAGTGGTTTGAGCTCAAAATCGTTATCAAGTTATCATTTAAAAATAATACAACAGCATATCTAGCCTGTATTTAACCATCATGTACAAACTATAAAGAGCACTGTATTTAGATTCATTGGTTACTAAAATTAAACTGACAGTTTCGTGTCGTAATAGTACTGTACCACAGCCGCTTCAGTGTTTCTCAATGAGTTTTTAGGCAAACATTATCACAATCGTACCCAAAAATTCCAAACAAAAAAGGTAAAGTGTATCTCATAAAAACGTGTAGTCCGTCCTAAATCATATCGCAACGAAATTTATAGCAAGCGGATGGTCCGACTTGAAGTGATGATAAATCAACACATTCCGTTATGAGAGTGAAATGGAAAATTTTATAAAAAACATATTAAACTTTTGCGATTATGTTTTGTTGCTTTGAAGCTACATTAATTTATTTTAACATTATTTTGACATTTTCATACCGTTGAACATATAACCATATACACAGATGTAAAAAAATATTATTTTAAACAATACAAACATTTCCTCGTCATTTACAATCACAAGTAATTGAACCATGTAGATGTTGGAAAAGTAGTAGTAGAGTGTTAAGTTTCGTTATCCCAGTATTTTTACTAGCTTACAGTGGCCATCAAACCGTAACACAGTAATATTTGTACACTGCTATTAGGCGGCCAAAACAGGAGCTGCGGTGGTACTTACCAGGACAGACAACAGACAGACGACAGTCCGGCAACAGAGGCCTATCACAAGGTAGCAAAATTATAATACACAATTCGAATTAAAATTTATAAGCACATCAATTTTGAATGCGGATCAATTAACAGGAAACATCAATATAAAATCAAACTCAGCATCCTACATTGACTGAACTCAAAGACTTTTTATACTCCAAGTAAAATACTACATGAGTATATACAAGACAAGTTATTAAATTCATGTAATGTACAACTGGTAACAAATAATTATAATGAAAGATTACTCTCTTACAAAATCTTTTGTTACGTACGGCATTATTAGATGTATTATTTCGACTAAACCATAATTAAACCTGTCAACAGCAAATAGGGGACTAGGTAATTATAGATTGCTCGACTAAATAACAAAAGGGATGTTGCACGCTTAGGTGAAGTTATATACTTACTTGTTTATATATATACTCTTACTTATAATATAGACACAGCATATCCGTAATGAATTTAAAGCTTTGTTATTCAAACAATTAGATTTAAATACTTATAGACTGCAAATCTTAAGAAGGTTAATTATAATACTAATAATTTTAATATAGTTTAGATTTTAATAATCGCCAAAATTAAACTTAGTTTACCAAATAACGCATCCGAATAACAAGATTATGCATAAAAATTTATGAATAGGTATGTCCCGAGTGAAGGTAACTGTGGTGGTAGAATAAGATACTAAATTCTTTTAAGATTGTTTTGATTTTTTGTAATTATATTTTGTCATGAAACGTACAAATTTTATGAATTATTTTCCTTGTGAAACAAAGATACAATCACAAACAACAACACGACAAAAATACAAAAGAACAACGTGTTTATCATGAAATCATATACAGTGCTCTTAAATCACAACGTAATAAAATTTATAGCGCGCGGAAGGTCCGGCCTCAAGTACTGATAAATCCTTGTTCATATTTCCCTTATGCGTCAAAAGAGAAAAGTTTTTTTTAGCAAAAATAAAATCACTATTTGTTTCTTTATTCTCGACTAACATGTTACACGTGCACTGTATTAATTTGACAAGTTTTTTCATACAATGGGAACACTACTCAATGAATAACGGCAGTCTGTTATTTGTTGCAGACTCTAGACGCCGCGAGCTTAGCACCTAATTTAGAACAATTCAGCATAAGATACAATTTAATTTTAACTTAATACAATGTATTTTTATACCAGTTTGTATAAACAAATAAAATAAAAGCCAACAAACAATGACTACACGGAAAAGGAATAGTATAGGCGAACTTAACGCACATTTAGTTTCTACCAAGCTAACCTTAAAGTAGCTGATGTGGATAGTACAAGAATAAAAACAGAAGAAAAAAATTGGCATGTCTAGTTAGTAAAATAACTGAGAAGTTAACACTTGCATATATTTAGTCAGCCTGATATAAACTAATATTTACGCAGTCTACTTAAGTTTTTTAATGATTAACCATCATCGACCTCGTTGAAACTTTTTTCATCTGCAGAATATAAGCTTTCCGCAAAGCCTTCTAACAAATTCCCTTATCTAATTCTTGCATCTACCAACATCACAAGGGAGGAAGTGTAGAGAAGTGTTAAACGTTTATATTAAACCAAGGAGTTAATTTGATCTGAAATTTCAAACATCCGTGAATATTCAGAGTATCCATTGTACGTCTAAAGGACTAGTTAATGTTGCGGTAAACTATTACAGAACGTCACCTACGATTACCAAAATGGTAAATCCAGCGATTTGAGAAGGATAAAGGTAAGAAGATATCACACGGTAGCGATGTCCCATAAGGATAAATGTCCATCATACCCAATTTATTTTACCAAAAACGTCTTATAAAGATTTGACTAAATTATTTTACTGCTATATAAACTTACCTATTTTTTGGATGGAGTCCTTAACAGATCCTTGTATTATTATCTAAATCTTAATATTTCTAAGCAATTTTTTTTACGTGATAATACGAAGAAGCCACCAATTTTCAATATTATGAAAAGGGTTAAATAAGTTGATAAATCTTCGAAACGTGATTTTGACGAGGTGGGTGACTAACAGGATCGGATAAATTTATTAATAGCTATTATTGACGTTCTGCGATGATAAATCATCAAGACATTGAAGCTTAATCTCCGTAGGAACACTAATACCTTACTTAAGAAGTGCCGATTTAGAGACGACTACTTAAACTTTAAATAGACTAACTTACATTAACTTTATTAAATTGAGCTATCGTAAAAAGAAATGATTATGTATTATAATGTACCCAATAACAATATTGTCGGATAAGCCAAAGAAAAAAAAAACTACATCAATTGTAAAATAAGTTGTAAAAGTAAAAACAAAAACGAACTACGCCATTAAATTTGTAAATTCATACACAGTCACTAACCTATAAAATATTGTGAAAATTACAATTGAAAAGAAATACATCCATTCTGTTTTTATCAGAGAATAATTTTTATCTTAAAATTCTTTTCACTTCCATTGTCCTATCCTCCAATTTTTTTTTTACTCCTATTATAAAAATGTAACGAGAGCCGTCATATAACCATAAAACAGTCGGAGCATTGACGCAATTCACTTTTGTTGAATAAAATGATACTATTTTCACTTTTAATTTTTTTGAGGTTATGTTTTAAAATTTCTATGGTTCAGCCCGAAGCAATTCGTGCTACTGAAATAACAACAATTAACACCTTGTGTTCTAAAGCGACGGTGCAATATAGTGTTATAAACATTTTAACTAGGACTTTACTTCACGAGTAGCCGCATCATTTACTAATATATGAACATTCAGCTAGTCACGTTGTTCTCAAATAAAAAAAATGTAATTCTCATATAATACTTGTATATTCATTGATCACTAAGTTGCTTTCAGCGTCAAAACAATTGTGTACAAATATCACTTTGCTTCACTGCGCTTTGTTTAAAAGGTGCTGTAGGTTGTGAAATTATGTACTTGGTTAAGAGGCTCTCCGTGCAAGAAGCGCAGTGTATTATTCTTACAAGCAGGCGAAACACTACACAATTCTTATCATTGACAAACTGCTAATCAAGAGCGTTAAAAATGTGTTAAAAGGAAAAAAAACTTTCTACATTTTAAAACCTTACCTAATAATTAAAAAAAATTGCCTACTATTTAGTAAATATCTGAAATTGGCAGCAAATTTGAATTAATACCGAATGCCGCATACAATCACAAAGTCTCGCAGTAGTCCCTTCCTTATACGTCCGACCGAATAACCGAGATCAGTCAGTCGCATTTCGTGCTGATCCGCAAAACCAATAATTTGAGTTTCACACAAATATTTCCACCAATAGAATCCTAACTAATAATGATTTCGACGGTATGTAATCTGTCCTTTGAAATGCTATCTGGCAAAATATTAACACAATTTTTAAAAGAATCGATGTAAGTTTATGTTTCAATTTAAGTTTTATAACAGTGAATAACTTAAGCGACAAATTTCGCTCGGTAAATTGATGCATTTGAATAACATTATGAATGAGATTGTTAAAGTTTTATGATAAAATATAATGCTTTCTGGGCGTAGCGATAAACGTACCGAACTCATCAAAGTAACATTTCCCGATAGTAAATTAGTAATAAGTAATGAAGGTAGTATTTCATACCAAACAGACCAACGAACCCCAGATCGCGGGAAATTTGAGAGGCGTATGTGTTTAGCAATGAGCGTTAATAGGCTAACATAATGATGATGTGGATCATAGTTAAGCAGGCACACCTCAGAGCAGTTGTTGACGCTGGAGGATAAGAAAATTACGTCAATTATTCGCCATACATCGTCACTTGCAATTTTATTGTTGTCTGCTATACAAAATGTTCTTCTATTAAATTCTTTCGATACATAAGTGGTGGTTTTATTGTTAGTTTATTATAATAAACAAAAAATAGGTAAGATGGACACAATATTACTGTTTCTCAACATATCTTCCTTCAAGACAAAGATTCGGTGAAAAATGTTCGTTACGTATAACTAAAACTATATACTATTACGTATAACTCAATAATTGCAAAAAAAAACATCGAAATTTCTCCGACGAAACTAGGAAAGAATACGAAACTACGGAAAGTAATTTATTTTTCTAATACAGTACTACTTTTCTTATAAAGTAAAAAAAATCGCATAACCTTTTTTAAAATTAGTCGCAAAACGGTAACTATAGCTTTACAGGTAATAGCTGAAGCTTAATCGTATAAAGTTGTGTGCTTTGACTAGACAGAACAATATTCGTTCCAGCTTGTTAAACTACATTGTCCACTCTTCCGATAAGACTAACGTTATTGTAGCACAGAACATTGTCCACGTTGATTTAGATTGCTATTCGTTAATGAATTTACTAGAATCAGCTTTAAATCGGGGCCACGATGCTATTAAAACCATGTCCGCTTGATTAGTATTAGTCTTTAGTCTGAATGGTTTTTTTTTTAGTAAATCTGTTATAGTGTCATTTTAAAGTGTAGTGAATAGATTTAAAAAGATTTTCCTTTCACAGAAACAACCAACAGCATAAAAATTCACGTTAGAAGAATACTTTGCATTCTTATGTAAACTGGAGCAAACTCAAATCTATGTCAGGTCCCCAGACAGCCAACTACAAAGTGATATATAGGCGATTATATAAAAATTATTACCAACAATGTAAACTACCGGCATTTACTTTAGTAAGTTTTACAAGCTGGTAATGCAAAAAATTGTACGATAGATTTATGCAAAAGGTTCTTCCTACACAATTAAAAGCAACTTCCAATATAAATTTCAAAATGTAAACTGCACAATATTATACATTATTAATTCTTATCTTGTTTGTTCCCCGAGGTTTCTTCAATTTACTTAATATTAATATCAATAATAATTTGTTTGCTCTGTAGTCCATGACTTCCATGTCGTAACCACGTGTCAAAGATATACTTTTATGTACACTAAATCCAGCAGACGTGTCCTAGTATACATATAAATACATATATATAATCTATGCCTAATTGTACCAGCATCATAATTTCGTAGATATGATATCCAAGAACGTATACATTTTTACATATTATAATTTATATATAAAGTATAAGTTACGCCTTACAATATTCGCTACATGCTAATGAAGGTCTTGTCAAAATTTATTCAGATATTTGTGTATTAGCTGAAACAAATATACGGTAAAAAGAACATAGTTTTTATATTATAAAAAAACAAACTTTGTTTACTTGCATATATGTTATATATTACACATTGAAGTGATAAACTAGATCATGATTAAAATCGAGGTCGGATCCCTAGGTGGCTACAAAACGACATACGGCCGATTACAACCAAAATTATTACGGTCATTAAAGCTGGAGACACTCTCATATAGTTACAAAGTAATCACGGACGCTTACAATACAATGAAGGGACTTATTTAGTGACCTAAGTGTGATAACCTGACCCATAAAGTTTAGCTTTACTTTGTTATGAACCACAAGGTCAAATTTAAGTCATTCACAAATACCATCCGAATATTTGTCATTGATGACTTTTTAAATAATGGTTACGTATTATTAATTTATTGGGAAATATTTGTATACATAATTAAATTTAATTATTCGTCACTTGTCGAAGTTGAGCTTAATCAATAAATAATTTTTGTTTAGTACCATCAAAGCATTGAATAATTGTTAACACTTTTTTTAATAAAAGTTAGCTGTTAACAATAATGAAATATTGTCGTAAGAGATCGTATATCTGAATTCAGTCTTTTATTGCATGATTTTCCTGTTTTATTTTTGTTTGACAACTCTCTTTGTAGATATACAAGAATATTAAAGCTTCCTTTATCAGGAATCAAAGATTGTATTTGATACTGTCTGTCTGATATGGTACAATGGAGTTTTTAATAATTCTCTTTCTTTCTAACACAATATTTTATGTTAGAAAAAGGTTAAGTGAAGAGAAGAACATCATTTACATTGAAACTAAATTCAGTTACTAATTTTATTTGTTTTTTTCGTTTAATAGTTTTACATCGGCCTATTTATCACCTGTTCAACATTTTGAATAATTATATCGTTTTTAATTAGTGCTTTTATATTGCACATTGGAATATTGTAATTATGGCGTGAAAGTTATTTTAACATAAAATGTGAAACACAAGAACAGTTATTTATTAAATTATTTTTTTTTTGTCATCATCATCGTCCTTTGTAACGATTAATATCTGTTACTCAACATAGACCATTGGTTTACCCGAAGTTGATGCTTCTTTATCGCCATCGATAACACCGCCGATGGTAAAGTGGCAATTAGGATGTTCCAACCGATCACAACGAAGTGATATACCTCGAAATGTTCCTTAAAATGTTTAGGTCTATTTTGACCTAATAGAATCGATTAAAACATTGAAAACCGCAATTTTGAGACTAATACTCGTAACATATACTTAAATTAGTACTTGGAACGCAAGAAATATTAAGACTTTGGTTATCAATTTTATTTAAATAAGCTTACTAATTTATTTGTAAAAAACTTATAGTACTTATAACTTTTACTTCCTCTACTTTTATGAATAACAAGGCCCTTTTGATATATATTTAATTACTATAGTAATATAAGTTGTCTGTTTTATTTTGGTTACCTTATAAAAGACTACGCAGCAGCTAAAAAGAAATTGCTGCGAAAATATTTTACAGGCAGTAAAAGAAAGATTGGTTTCCTTATCGCTTTCTGAATTGACTACCCCAAAGAAACAAAGAAAAGGCTTTTACTACATGTAATATTTGTTTATATTACACAATCAAAATGGTATAATGCCATCATTAGAAGTTTATTAAACAGTTTATTTCAACCCAGCGTGTCGCTATATACAAATACCATTGCTTATACGCTTTTTAATGATTATTGGTGAAAGAAATTTCGCAAAATAGTAGACAAAAATTGCTACGTAATTTAAAAGAATATTTTATTGCGCTGTATGCAAATAAATAAATTTCCAATACAATGCAAATTGATCTATCAGCAACGAAAAGGAGAGTCTGTAGTTACGTACTGAAAGCACTGAATCTTAATGAGCGATACGTCAATATGAATTATGCTGTTGTGTATTACTGTATCTATATTTTGACTTTAATATTTTATAGGGTTATGTGTAACAGAAAAAACCTTTCAGTTAAAAGATGTTTTATTCTTAAACTTAATTTAGTTTGAACTCCTAACTTTCTGTTTTATTTCTTCTTCAATAAGACATTTTATGTTATATGTAAATAAAATTTATTTTTAAAATATTATTGTTAAACATTAATAATTTTAAATAGATAGGTACCACCACAGCTCCTATTTTTACCGTTAAACAGTAGTAGTTAAACACTGTGTCCCGGTTTGAATGACGCTGTAAGCTAGTGTAATAACGACGAGCGCAATGTGGTGCAGTGTATACCATTTTAACTAACGCCGCGCTGTTATGGCCAAGCGTATCACTTACCATCAAATGAACGCCTCGCTGAACTCGTCGCTTCGTAAATCAAAAAAAATGGGGGTTATTTACAAAACTAAATGATATCTATAAAAAAAATTAATTTATTTCATTTATTGCAAGTAAAAACGTAATAATTATAAGAAAATAATATTAATGCTAAAAGTATGCGAGATTAAAATATCGACATTTCTTATTTTTCATCTTCCGTGGAAAAACAAAACTAAGATATCTATACAGGTTTGTAGAATATACCAACTACACGTTGCTGATATTCTAAAACAGCATAATGCTTTACAGGTGAAGGAGTACAATATATTCAAGCGCGCCGTATTTCACGCGAGATACGGTCTGCTCCCGCAATATTTCAAACACTGCAATCGCAAATGTTGCACACTCAGGACTTCTAACAGTGATGATAAGCATTATAAAATAAATAAGCCTACAATAGTTCACATGTGAACATAGGCCTTTGTCTAAAAACACCACCCAGTCTCATACGCATCCAGTAGCTGCTTGCCGCTTTACGCAAATCTATACTCATCTGATCTGCAGACATATTATAATACGTCATAAATAGATCTCTATTTACATAACTACAAAAAGGCGTTTTAATAGTTAATCCGATAATTGGATACCTGAGCACGGGCTTGTCCTGCCTGTAAATGTTTTGGCAACGCTTTATTTATTGCTCACTTAACCCGGCCACCAGTAACTATATCCCCAAAGGTGGTCTTAACTCATTTACAATTAAGTTAACGTCACCAGATTCTCTCGACGCTAAATAAATTAAAATAGAGCTATGAAGCTACGATTGTTTTACAGTGGCAACGAATTTCAATAATTCCTTATTAGTAAACAATTACTGTTACTATCTTTATATTCTTAAATAATTTTCATTGTAAAAATCAATTAATACATTGATTGGCAAACAAAAAAAATTATTTAAATGTTTATTATTTACATATGTAGCATATTGTTTTTAAACAAATATAAGGAGTATAAGAAAGATAGTTTTAATGTAACATAAATGAAGAATGTAGGATTTCCCCGCGTGGGAGGCGGGTTAGATTACCAACGCCGCAACTCTACCCTCGGCGTGTTGTAAAAGAAGACTAATGAAGGAATAAATACCCTGCAGAGGGAACGACACATCTTACAAAACAAGCCAGAGATGCATTTGTTATCTACATTAATAGATAAAAATCGTAATATATTTATATAATGATTTCTTATATTTATGCAAGTTTTTCATATTTAATATAACTAAAGTTTACAATTGTTATTGCGTTTATTTTATAACTTTTTAATCGCGACATTTCGAGCGCTTTGCAGCAGCAGGTCACGGGGGGGCCGAGGTGACAAATTTCCTGACGGTCATAGTCATCACGGAGTGTCTACAGCTTTTTTAATTATTATTTGTGATCCTATCTACACAGAATGAGGCCACTGTTTTAAAGTTATTTAGTCGTATGCTCGATGTTCAAGTTTTTATTATTAATGGGATCCCAAGCCTGTGGTATCACTATTTTTTTGATAAAATTACAATATTATTTTATTTCAATAACCTCGCGAATCATTCTTGAATTTTTTTTTAATATAAGTTGTAAGTATTTTTTTAAAATAAATAGTTAAATGGTGATATAGCCTGCAGTGGCAAAACGCACTAGCCTAGTAACAGCATATTAATTTTTCTCTTGAAGATACATCGCATTTAGGCCTATGCTAGAACGTCGCCAAGTTGTTATTTGCTGTTCGTATCAAGAACGAGGAGTTAAACCTCTTTGTTAAGAAAATTCAGACGTTTGCGTCTCGCTGTGCGCCTGGTGAAAGAGAGATGGGTGTAATTGAGTTATGTAATTTCAGTGCACATTCTCCGAAATGTATATTGTAGAACGCCGCAATTGTTTAAATATATAATGTAATAAGAAATTTTGTCACACTATCAACCCCTTCATATTATTACTTTGATGGAATTTAATTTAGATTTAATAAATACAGGGAAACGTCAGGAAAACAATTGTACGAATGTAATTTTGGAGATGTTAAGATAACAAATAAAAGCTAGTGTCGTGAACTATGCTGGGGATTTTCTCTTTGAAAAGTCAAGAATTCGTTAAAAAGTAAAAAATTGTAGACCCCGGCCTGCCTGCCAGCTGCTTCGTATATTTTTTTTATTCATTTTAATAGAAGTACAAAGTCATCTTAGTGTCCTTAGTAATTCATTTATAGAATAGAGTCAGTTAAAATTATTAACTAATCTCTTAGTGTTGGTGAAAAAAGAATAGTCAAAAATATAAAAAAATCAAACATTATCAGATAAAACGGCATAACCATTAAAAATGTGTTGTTAAATGAAAAAAAAATATTTGTCTAAGCAATATTCGTTGGGACAAAACCGAGCCACCTGATCTCTAAGTAAATTAAAACGGGAATAAGGGATGTAACGTTATGGTCCCGGGAAATTAAATATTTTTTCGGAGAAAACTACGGACGCTCTGGGTTTTTATGTTCTTACTTATAATAGTTTAATTTAAATTTGCATTAAAAGAAATAATGTTAGTACATGTGATTTAAAATGCAATAAACACAATTATAGTAGTTAACAAAAAAAGCCCAACATGAAAGTCGCATGATGAATTATACCACACATAAATGATGGAGTTTGAATGATGACAAGTTTTTTTCGCTCATCATTGCTTAGTTGTTATCCTTTTATATTCCTTCGTTGTTACAGTAATCTGCTGTAATAGTCTTAATATCAAGTCAGAGTATTCTGACCTAAAACCTAAAATCTTTGGCTTCATTGTCTATTATTATAATACCAGATTAGCGCTTGCTTAATAAAAAATATATCTAGTAATTTCTAAATTACAATTAATTAGTAGTTATGTTGTTAAGTAGCTTATCAATAACCTAATTTTATCACTTTATATATTTTAACAAACGCATTAAACTTTTATGAAAATCCCAAAAATGTTATCTTTGTTCTATATGTTTTCCAAAAACTCGTTATCGCAAGATATCTGTATCGATTGTTTTTTTTTTAATGTGCTTATAAATATTATGTAAGTAAACTAGCTTCCACATCAATACGCTAAAGCCTTCTAAAACCTTGTAAAAGATATTGTAAAAATGCCGAATCAGCTACACTTAATGCACATCTTAAAAGGCAGCTAAAACAGCAATTTTAATTCTAGACTAGGCGATAGCGTGAATGCTGTAACTCGTTATACAAAGCTCGTAATAGGTCAACGTTCAAGTTAAGAGCAGTAAGTTCTCAACTCTTCGTATCTGTATATACACATATACATATGTATATACTTATACTCATTGCTATATGTTCTATATAAACGAGTCAAATAAATCCCCAGTGTCTTTAAAACCTAGCACAGAGATGATTTCACGTATTTGATTAACGATGAAAATACTACTTCGCTTACTTTTTACTAAATTGTGACATTGTCGTTTAAATGTAACCACAATACTATTATATAATTATTTAATAAATTATTTATAACTCCAAGTAAAGGTTGCAAAGAACTTTAAGTTTCAATATAATTTCTATTTGAGGGTTTATATTTTTTTTGTCTTACTAAACGTTCTAAAATAATAATGTAACACTTACTAAGTAATTAACGAGAATTATGTTGAACGGTTATTATAAACCTTTTCGATTGGTATTCTAAGAAATATTTCTCTCTATAAATAGCAAAGTAATAAATCTTAAGTCGGAGTTTCAGGTCATCTTGTTAATAAATCCGACGTCGAATTCGTATTATGGTAGTTGTAAACTCGCATCATACTTTGGCAATTAAAGGGAATTAGTGAATTATGTAATGAGATTAGTTTTCAGAGTTGTTAAAACTTATTCCGTCAATGGTTGCATTAACTCTCACCGAATACTATTTTCTTGTGATATCAGGTTATATATACGTAATAAAAATAAAACCTAATTAAAAAAACGTACTCTTTTCTGTTTTATACTTTGGTTAACAATAATACAAAATATAATCATTGACATTTCTAAGATGTTCTTTACAATTGTTGTCGACAAGCGATGGAAAGTAAAAGCATATTTTAATTTTTTTATAGCAAATCAAAAAAAAATCAAAATATTTACTTCATAATATATATAGAAGAATTTAGAGTTTTATTTATGATAAGTACTGTTAAATTGTGTCAAAAATTTAATCTTAAATACTTACTCTTTAAGCTACTGATAATATTACTCGGAACGTTGAATACGCTGTTGACGTAGTAAACGAGAATATTTTGTGGCTTCAAAAATGCTTGGTTGGTGGTCTATACATTGAAAATAGCGAACAAGCTGCAGCACCGAATAACAGTTGATCGGGATATGAAAGCAAACATGTCTATATTACATTGAGTCGATATTTTCCAATGTACGTACTAGAGTTAACGAAAGATATAAAAGTTTCAAAATAACATACCCCGAACAAGTAAAAGTAATATATTACAAAAAAATTATGATGATTACGCAAATTTTGTCAAAACTGTTTGTATTTATAAAATCAAATGCATAAACTTTTTTTGTGAATGTAGAAGTCTGAGGCAATCGTTCTCATAAAGCAATAATGCTAAATTTATTATTAAAATGCCATTGAAAATAAAATACAAACGAAATAAAACTGTAACTTCTTATTACCTTAAATTCAGTAATACGATATGTTTATTTCATTAACAAGATACATATTACGTACAGATAAAACAAGACTACAGGAAACTTAACAATGACTTAGATATATTGTTAATAAATCAAGCAAAGCATTTGCATGAAAAAGTTTCTCCTGTTAAAACATATTAAGTTAATTTCAGATAATCTTTATCTTAACAACCATGAAAATTTTTCTAGCCATATATATTTTTATAAATATTATTGGTGTATCTTATATTAACGCATATTTATTTCTCATTCTTAATTAAGTTAATGAACAAAGTAAAATACTATAGAGTCATATTACAGGATGGATAAAATTTCCTTTGAAGCTCACCACATGAATATACATGAACTATTGACTTTGTGGTTGGACGCATTGTACGAAAACGAGCCGAATTTTTTTTTCATAAAAGAAAAATTACTTGCGTTTTTCAAAAAATCTCGGTTCAAAAATGTTTTCTTCTTCTTTAAATTTGCAGTGAAATTGACAATGTACAAAATAATTGTTAAAATGACAAAAGAGCAACGTAAAATACTTAAGAGGGAGAAAGTTTATAAAGTAGTTTATACTTGTTTAACTTTAATAAATTCTGTAAATATTATTCGCATGATATTTATCTCATTTAAAGAAACAGTATAACAAAGACTTTAATGATTTCTTATATTTGCGCGAGTATCACATATGTAATAAGAACTGAATTTGACAGATTTAATCGCGGTTACTTATTTCATTATCCCAACATTGCGATCGCTTTGCACCAGTCGTGGTCACGGGGGTCCGACTTTATTAAATATAGACTCTAAGAATAAATTGTTTCAATATACATGTATACATTTAGTAAACCATTGTTTCAAAGTTAGATATGTAGCTGGAAATTTAAGTGGTATGGGAGCAGACAGATCAAAGATTAATAGAATCCAATTAATTTTAAGTTTTTACTATTATCTGCATAAACTAAAAAGACAAGCTCCAAACTTGCATCAAAAAAATACTACGAAAGTAAATTTTTTAGACTGCTTTATTAATGTTATATTAAGGTATATACTACTATATTATGGTACGTAAGAATTGCTAGACCTACTATATTCTTTTCTTTTTATTTCATAATGCTATACGTTGCCCTAACAATTTTATTATTTTCACCGGATATACAAATAATTAACGTTTGTTTAACTACTTCAAAGGTGACTTTAATTTGTTATGTGAAGTTAGTTATCCGCAATCCTCTTTTCGCTAAATAATTAACATGTAGAGGATCCACGCCAGAATTTGTTTGCAAATTAACCAGCAAACTAACTTTTACGGGTACATTTCGTATACTTGTTATGTGGTTGTTAACGAGGACTGTGCTAATTTGTCTTAAAGTCAATTAACACAAGATATTAATGAGATAAATTATAAAATGTGTAAAATACATTGAAATCATCAATCCGCTATATAGACAAAAATTGTCGAATGCTTGATTTGAGTTTATTACATTTTAAGCTTGTTTTGATATACATTGAAAATAATTATTATCAATAGAAATAAATCTTTGCTCCGAAAAACATTTCTATGTTTTATTGATTGATAATTATGTCTAGGAAGCGATTAAAATCATAATCTTTTTTCGATGCTCGCTTTAGAGTATTTCAGTTGTCAATATACAATCGTGTTTAAACTTTTAACGAAATTATCAAAAGATTTTTACAAACGTCTTTAGGCAATGAACTAAAAGAAAAGTTTAACATCTATTCATACATTAGTTCTATAATTAGAAATGTGAGTGTACAAACAACATATAATTTGGCATTAAATAAATACGGAAGAGCTATTTGTTTCCCTTTCTTTTATTTATCGGCAAAGGGATCGGGGAATAACATTAGCCTAATTGTAAATAGATTAATGTCACCTTTGGGGACATTCGTGTGGCGCTTAAGTGAACAATAAATAAAACGTAAGTGCCATGAGTGCAATTACAATTACAGCCAGATGACTAATTATTTAAATTGTCAAGTTTTGATTATTTAATATAGCTTAAAAAGAATAAAATAATATATGAATTCGACCTCCCATTGAACGCCATAAGGTCTTCCTATTTATTATTATTAAAATAATACAAATAGTAAAATTTAACTGACTCAGTGGCGTAGTGGTTGAAGACTTGCTTTGAAACACGGAGATCAATAGAAAAATCATGTAATTAAATCAGTAAAACATATACGAGTATATACTACATCACAGTTTCACATTGATTAATATAATTGTATGATTATGTCTATGAGCGCTTATTTTTAAATTATACATTAAAACAAACAATTTCTAATAATAAACTTGAGTAACTAAAAATTGTTAACTAATTTTATCGGTAAATTTTGAAATAAAGTAACAAGACTTAACAATGATGTGATAATTTTAAAAAAGAAAAGTATTTCAAAAAGTTCGATTTATTTTACAATGGACATGCAATTCGATGCTACCAATAAATCTGAAATCAATTAACTAGAGTAGTTGTTAGTGCTTTACATTTCAAATTTATTTTCAGTAATTGCTTGTTCCGCATTGAAGGTTTATCTTTTAAAAACGTTATGGTATATTTAATGAATTAGTATCAACAAACATGTTAAACTTTTTTAAATTTACTTACAATTTAAAAACTAAAGCGTTATGATATACACAGTTCGTAGTTTTTAGCTTCATAAAACCTGAAGCTCAGTGAAGATTAACAAAATAACAATCTTGGTTATAAAAAATTGAAAGAAAGTTTAAATAAATCAAGCTAACAAAACGAATAGATGCATTAAATTTTACTTTTATTTTTGCTGTCATAGGTTGTAAATGATTTTAACGAGATTTGTGTTTAGATTATTGAATAATTACGATTTCTCTAGAAAGTGAGACCATCACACCTTTGTTTCTTCATACAATCAATTCAGTTCCCAAAAACTCACCGCCAACAAATCTTTAAGCCGAATCCTTGAAAATAAATATATTCTATCAGTGTTTTACTCCCTAAACCTATCAATACCCTGTAAATGCAGAGCGGTATGCGACCGACGTTGTGAACGCGCCCGCTGAGTTATGGCTAAGACGATAGTTTTGGGATAGTGACACAACAAATATATATTGCTTTTGCTTGTTTTACTATCAGTTTTTATTTTATATTTGCCTGAAAATTATCTAATATTTTGTTTCTTTACAATTTATCTAAGTTCAATAATAGTCCACTGGCCACAAATATTTAATTGGTATGATTCATTTGTATCATTGTTGTTTGTACTATAAACGTTATATAAGTTTTTTATACTCAAAAGGTGTACTACAAATGCTACTGTTATACAACAAATTAATTCCTACATTATTTTAGCTGTGTTTTCATTCTCTTTAACTGTTTATGAAAACAACTGAATTTTAAAAATCTATTTTAATTTATTAATTAAACTTTCATTTAATATCAAATATAGATATTGATAAATTTATTTAAAAATCTTTAAAAGGATTGATGTATTATAAAAAAGTAACTTCATCACTAAATAGCCCAACCGGACAGCTGGATACAGGCTTCCCACTAAGAGCTCTGACCACTCTTAACCTTCAGTAAATCACTAGTCTATTGTTTAAAAATTATTACCTGGACAAAGACATCTGTAACAAAAAAGAGAACTTTGTTATTTGTTAAGATTATTAAAGAAATACGTAAAAGAATATTCAGATTCTACAGATTAACAAGGATGAAGTAAATACGCAGTACCATATCTATAGGCGATATTATTAACGATTTAATGTTGATTTAATGGACATTTAATATATTGTACTTAAAAGATAGATTAGTTATAATCAACGGTTCTGTTCAGTTCAGTATAAATAATTGATTTAATTGTTTAGCTAAATATTTGTATACGAAATCTCTAAACAGAATTAAGGTTACTTGATCAGCGTTTAATAAATATAGAAAGTATTTAAAGACACATTAGAAGTAAATTTACTGTAACACAAAAAGAAAACTTAAGCGACAAAGGTTTTCTTCAGTTAGCTCTCACAAAAAGCTCACATCTCTGTCGTATTTCGCCCGTTGCGGTCGCATTACGAACTCTAAGCTCTCTGTTTCTTTACACACACATGCAATAATTTTGCATAACAAAGAGCACTTATGTCCGGATTTCATTTCATAAATGTTCTAATAATATATATGTACACAGACACAACCACACAAACAAACATGTTTTTTGTCATTTAAACGTAATAACCATTTTAATTTTTACATACGTATTTCTAAAATTGCTCAAACACCTTCTGTGAGACGTTTTATTTAATAAGATTATTCATGAACTGCAAATTTTATAAATAGGTAATAGGCAATAGATATTTTAAAATATAAAAATTACCAAATATAGATAATAAATAGTTACATGTTTTATATACTTTTTAAGTTTCACTGTAATTGTGGAGAAAATAAGTCTAAATATTTTAACATGTTCGTATATTTTGTTTTATTTAATATGTTATATAAAGATTATAAACAAAAACACAATTTTGTTACTTTTTGTTTCCATTAAATTAAATTAAAAAAAAACCGTTATAGTAATTTCAAAAAGTTATACTTTAAATACAATTTATTTCATTTTGTTAATTTAGGTAGATAAAACCCAAAAAATGTATAATAATAGTAAGCTAATTATTGTAGTCTATTTACTCTAGGTTAAACAAAGTAAAATTTTACAGAACAAAGAGGTTAATAAATTACAGATGGAGTAGTAAAAAATCGATCTCATCGCAGTACATTGTTTTATTTATAGGTTGATGTAGCACTAAGTGTACATACCAAATATTATTGTTAAAACCCACAAATCCTTGCTACATACAATCCTTACAAGTATTTCGGTGCTAAATACCAAGTAGCGGAGAGAGAAATGCAAGACACTGGCTGCTTGTCATTCCATCATGAAATAGGCATTGTAATGGGAACAGTGCAATGGGTACATTGCAATGGACGGTTTACATTTTGATATTATAGAAAACCGTATAACTATTATTTGATTTGAACAAATGGCTTATAACCAAAACGAACCAGTTAATTCTAAAATTTAAGAAGAGCTGCACCTCTTCGTTTCTCAATAACTAAAACTTCTTTTTATTAATACCTATACAGAAACTGTGCATAAGGAAAAAACACTGAAACGTTGATAATATCAGATGCGACATTAGAGAAAACTTTTATTGTCATCGTAAACCCGGTCAAGTGTGATATGAACGAGTATATTCAGGATGCTGCGCAACTGTTTGTATTCGTTTTTTTTTTAGTTTTATAAGAGTTCAGTTTTTCAGTGTATAAATATTTTTTTATCTCTCGAAAATCATAACCAGAAATCACACAATCGAAAGTACTTATAACAGTTTAAGAGTGAGAAAGAGGTAGATTTTAAAACTATCTGTAAATATCGTTTTTCACAAAAATTCTAAAACTGTAGTTAAACACTGCACCAATTCGCGTTTTGTGTAAAACACTACCAATGGCACCTATAAACGCAAATAGGCATGCGACCGACATTGTGATTGCAACAACTGAGTTATTGCTGCAACGATTTTGTTTGAAACTTGGCATACAAAAATGCCATTGTTATCTGAATTTTTTAAACATGTTTCTGTTCAAACCTTTATACTGTTCTTTTAAACGTAATCTTTTATACTAACATTCAATTCAAATGATTTTTAAATATCTTTAATACCTAATATTTCTGTTAATATACTTTAAAATAACACAAAATCATGTCCATTGGTATCAAGAGCGGCCATATCTAAAAGTTTTGAAATTAAGTATACCATTTTGTTGGCCATGGAATATCTGATCTATAATCGTAAAAGTACTAAATCAAAAATTAAAAAACATCACAGAAAAAAAACAGTTGAACTGTTAAACTTAACGAAATCGACAATTATTTTTCAGGCGTAATAAAACATTCGTAACAAAATTAGTTTATTTTTAAAAAATTCTAACACACTTAAAACTCAGATACCGAAGATAATTATTACAGTTATCAATCTTTTCGAGTTCTAATTTACACAAGGTATTTATCAGGATTCGGCCAGAAAAAACTTTAATTTTTTAGATCGCTTCAAACACCTTTTTATATTTACGTCGCTTTCATCTATCGTTACAAGAGCTTAAGTAAAAAAGGACAAATAGCAGCGTTCTTGTTCGAGCGGAAGCTTATGTTCCCTTAATCCTACTCTTATGGATCTTTTGGTCCTCCTTGTAGATGGCGGTAAGGATTAACATGAGAGAACGTCGCTTATGAGAAAAAGTTGGAGAAGTGTAGTTCTCCAAAGTAAAAAATCGATATAACGTTGCAAGTCTCACCATAACAGTAAATATTTCAGTCAACGACATCTTTATAAAAACATTAACTAAATGTGGCCTACAAAAAAAATATTTTAGCTATTTACTAACGTAATGTTTGTTTTGTACTATTTTACAACGAATGTCATAATTTTAAATACGCAATGATTATTTTTTTGTCCTAAATTTCTTAATGATACCCACCATTGTAGCATCGTTACAAACATATAAATATTAAATAATTAAAACATCGTTGTTAAACAAATGACTTGAAGATTTTTTAATGCAACATAAGATTAAGATGTTTCATTTCGTTTATTTGTACATAAATATTAATTGTACGTAAGAGTTAACTAAGAAACTTTAATAAGTAGCGAGATAGCTGTAGCGCAACGTTTGTCTAAAGTATTTAACGAGATGCAAACGTGCAAAGAATACTAGAACATACAAAGATAAAATATTTACGAAACTCTTGAGACGTCTAAAAGTTTTCAAATGTAGTATTGAATTTAACTTACGCTGCTTCATGCTCGTATTTTATACAACTGTTAGGCTTAATCACTGCTACTAAAAATAAATATAACCAACGACAAAGAAACTAAAAAGTAACCAAATTTATTTAATGTGAACATCAAAATTCGTTAATAAGTTTACAATACAGTGCTTATCGAAAAACAGAATTGATTTTCTTTTCATAATTTGTTTAAAGTATTTCTAGAATTTTACGGACGATACGTATATGCACAATTTCAGCAAAAGACTAACGAATACAGTGAGATATGCAAGAAATTAAATATTTTTGCATATTTCAGAAGGCAGACTGCACATGATTTTAAACCTTTCTTGATGTCGTGGTTTATTTGAAGATTTCGCTCGGGGAAAATGAAAAATTTGTGTGATGTAAATTTTAACATTAGTGGTAACGTAACTTAGAGCTCTCACATAACCTCGTAATAAGAAACATCGTTCATTTTAAAATAAATTATTAATAATGAGAGATACATAACATAGAATAGAATAGAAAACTCTTTATTGCACACCAAAAGATACAGAAATTAACAAATCACATTGCTGTTATATGATAAATGCACAATGGGCGGTCTTATCACTAAGAGCGATTTTTTCCAGACAACCTTTGGATGGAAAATATGTAAAGTAATAAGTAAATTTGGTGTGGGTTTTTATTAGGAAATATAATAAATAAGAATAGATGTAGTAACATATACTTATATACACATACATGAATACTTAAAGTATAAACAAATGTACATTGATTGTCATTAAAATAATCACTGGTATAAAAAACGTTGGACATTTGAATGCGAAATATTTATGGACAGATCAATGCAATTATAATCTACAGGTTAATAGTTACTACCTTCTTTTATTGCACAAAAACACTTAAATAACTTTAAAGTATTCATTTTGGTTAATATATAGAAAGTTAAATTGTGTATTTGTCCATGAGGTACAAACATATAAATACACAAATATTATCTTTTATAGCAAACAACAGTTACGTCAATTTGATTGTATTACTTTTTTTTGCCTACTAATTATGTAATTTTTCTCAAAACCTGAAGAATTTGTTAGATATTACGTTTTATTCACGGTTATAGAAATAATATAAAAATCTTTAGTAAAAAGATATTGCTTATGTAGTTGGCCTTGTACGGCGAATTACATCGACTGCTCCGTCAAAAGCTCTGCTCTTGAATTTATCACGAGGAAAAGGTAACGGGGGAGCATACAGCTTCTTTATTTTTAATGGCCTCTGAACCCATGAGAGTCCGAGATTTTTTTAATATATATGCATATATATTAGATTACGAAAGTTACATGATGCTACTCATTAATCTGTCTTCAAGTTTATTTGCATACTTATATGGACTGATTGGTTGAAACGGTACATGATTATAATTGTTTATACGCCATGTAGTTATATTGAAGTACATAATTCTTATGTGGGGAAAAACTGTTTTATAATGTTCGGACGCAAGTTTTAGAAGACAATCATTAAGATATATACCGACTAGTTTTACATAACAAAGCATGATCGAATTCGACAAAAAGTTCCCTTATTGGCTTTCATAATATCTAACATTAATATTCATAAATTTTTTTCACTGTTTGTGGTAGATATTGCATACTTAATAAACATTGTCTTTTGTAGGGGAAGTGAACAGATTTACAGTATATGCCTTACTGGTGCCAGAGTTGATATTAAATATCAATAAATCAAAGTTGCTGTTGAAAAGAATCATAAGCCCGTGCGAGACCTGATAGCTATGTGACCGTCATTAAATGTATTGAGCGAATACACAGACAGGTGTGCGGGATTTCTGACTTGGATTGGAAATGTTTTTTTTTAAATTAATAATCTTTATAGCTTTTAGTAAAACCAAAATAAAGATTGATTCTCATAATTCCTTGACATATAAACAAAATTAATGAAACAAAAATAGTACAATATTTATTAATGTATTAAGTATCGTAATGTTTAAAAATTCTTATTAATATTTCAACTCAAAAAAGTATGCTCCTGACGAATGTTACATACAACAATAAATAAATTTATTACTTATTGTTGTGGTGTGCATTTTAATACATACTTTTAGTATTAAATAATTCTTTAACAATATTGTAACGAAATAAGGTTTTTATCTTCAATGGGCTCTAACCTCGATTTCACATCATGTTAAGTGACGATGAGGCTATAAATCGATACACACACACTTAAACAATCATCTTTTAATTATCTTTTATCTCTTAAATCACCAAACTGCAAAATGATGAAAAGCAATATATTTTCTTCGTAAAACCACAGATGAAAATAAAAGCAAAGGATATGTAAAAAACTGGCGATTACTTACGGTGACCACATAATGAAAGCGTTCCGGGTTCATTTAAAAAAAATTCTGTGCACGATATAGCTTTTTTCTCTTAATGTGTATAAAAGATTTTCTTTTCTTTTATTTGTATTCGTTTTTATACTTCTGTGATTAAAGTGAATTGTGCGTAGAGTTGAACAAAACCTGATAATAATAATATTAAAAACTGGAACACTCCCGTTCTGTTTTCTTTTTTATATAACACGAAGCAATATTTTCCTTCTTTGGCATATATTATTGGTGTGAGTTGCCATACCATTAAAGATTATACTTTTCTTATGATCCTTCGTTATTATTAAATCATTATTACAAAATATTTTTTATTAGGGAATTGCCAAAAAGTTAACTTTTATTTCACATGATGTTAGTTGATAAATATTGTTTAATGCATATTTTTTACATCCATGTTACCATGTCGAAATGTATCGAATGTCCTTATTAGGTATTCCTGAATAACTTAACCAAAGTAACGTAACTTAGATACGCGACGCTTCTCCATTATCTACTTTATAAACAAGTCACAAGTTTGCGAAATGACATTGAGGTGTGCGGGTGTATCTGCGACCGCAACGGCTAAATTATGCGTGAAAAGGGTCCCTCTTACGTCGAAACCACGGCATATTGAACGGCGAAGCGATGCTCGCAATCTTAGTAAAGTCAGAATTTCTAAGGCTTTTCACCTTTGATCAGTGTAATGGTACGTCGAAAAAAATATTCATAAAAGACAACTACTTCTCTAAAGTTCAATATCTATTGTAAAATATGTATAAAATAATTCTTTCATAAGTGATTCAAACAACTTCCTGTTAATAAACACTAACAAATAGCATATATTATATTATTTCACAATATTTTATTACATGACCGCACTGGTTGAAAAAAAGGAAACTAAAATTATTAGCAGAATCAATTTTTGCACTACTCTTACATAAAATACTAACTATATGAAATAATGAAATAATATGTATTCGTTATTTATTATTTAATACAATTGAAATTATAAATCTTTAACTATACTATAAAATATATACGTTAACATTAGTTTATATTCCAAGGATATATTACAGTGACATCATGATTGTGAAATCACTTTTAATAATTCAATCAACGATCATGTAAATTTCAAACCATAAGTCGCTAATTAATAAGCTGTTAATGTATTTATCTAATTTAATACTGTCTTCGGTTTACTTTAAACATTCAAGTTAATATTATATTATGTATTTACACTAAAGTACTTTTATCTAAAGAAGCCTTACACTTTAGCAAATTTCTTCCGGCCTGAATAAGCATTTACTGAATTGCAATGCCTTAGAATGCGGCGTGTATTCTTATCTCATTACATTACGTCCAGCACCAACAAGGCTATGCTCTTAATTCCTAAGCTCTAGTTTACACAATTCCGCTCTTTGGAACAGTACATATTAAAGGATAATAGCGGTCCGCGGAAGCTACAGTATGACATGTTTGTGGTATCATAAAACTACACTGTAATTAAATTTATGCATCAAATTCTATTATCTGCTCCTAACAAAACAAATACCAAAATATTATTCGACATCAATTTTCACTTGTTAAATTTAAAATCTGGAAAAAATTTAAATTTTTTTATTTGTTTTAATGGAAAAGTTACTAAAATAATTTATAGTTTCCAAAATAGTTATCACAATAATTACACCGGTAGTGATTAAAACGACACGAACATCAAGAAACAAAAACATGGCCACGTTCATGTGTGTGAAAATGTTATTATTACTGATACTGAAATGATACTATTACTGGAATTCTTTACTAAAAGTATAAAATAATGGAGAAAGAATCGAAAAAGAGATTAAAAATTAAAGCACAACCTTTTCTTATCAATCGATGGTTACGCATTGTATTGCGAGAAGGTTGTTATTAACGGTTGTCCAAGACACAGAGTTGCACATAAGAATTATTACCATTATTACATTATTAACGCTAAAGTTCATTAAGTATATATCTTTTAACGAAAACCAAAAGACAATGGCATAAAAACTGAAATTGTGCCAATTGCTATTTCGACTACTGGAGTTATTCCAAAGAGCTTTACACAAACTGTAAGAGTCTAGGTAGAGCTTCATCAACACCTCTTATATAACTAGCAAATTACTTTTTACGTAATTAAAACCGTGTTGCTTTTCCTGACTTTCGTTTAATAATTCCCTTATTTATTTTCCTTTTCGAAGATATTACCAACATCGGAATAGTAAAAAATATATATTTTCGTAATATTTAAGTTTACTTTGTATGTTTGTACGTAACGGATATCGCCGACTACATAATATTAGAAACATCAATTCAAATATAAATTTAATCTGCCATACCTCTCATATTCACACGTCACCATTCACAGAGCTCACACCGCGTACACTGCCCAAACACGAATGTCGCGAGACTTACAATCATCTGTCTTTTATAGTGAAAGGATGTTATGTCTTACCCTCCCTTTTTTTATTTTAGTCTTTTAAAAATATCGATATACCAACTATTTTACTAACAAAATATTGGTAATCACAGTTATTTTTCTTACAACACTTTAACAATAAGTTATATTTCTATACAGTTAAATTTTAAACATTTGTGACATTTACGCACTTTAATGGGCTCTAACGATAGGTCCCGTAAAGAAGCTCGAAGACTTTCAGCGATCTAAGTAAAGGACTTTGCTCAGTGTTTCTTTACGTGATCGGATCAGGAATGAGAAGATCCGTAGAAGAAAAAAGCCCTGCGGCTTATTAAACTGAAATAGCAATAGCAGACCACATAGTACGAAGATCGGATGGCGGATGACGCAGAAAGACCCTTGAGTGGAAACCGATTCGGAGAGAGTTAATTTGAGGGCCCTGGGTTTAGAAGTGAACACCGATAGGAATTGATGATCACATACATCAGATATTACACAACACAATAATAATTTTGTAAGAAACACAATTGGCCCCTTACGGGATACGTCTCTCGATTATGTAATCTTATTCATCCCATGGGTATCGTAAACGTCGGCCAATGCGACTAATAAGTTAGAACAATTTTATAGCCTCTGTCACACAGCGATAATAAACGATCGGTAATAAATACTACTAAAATATCTACACTAGTTTACACCTTCTACATAATTTATTCATGTAACTCAAAGTAGAAAAGGATCTAACTTTCGATTTTATGAAAACACTTCTTTTGAATTTCTTAATGGTTTAAAATTTATTTATAATCGTTTAGTTCATGTTATACATTTTCCGGACATATTCAAAGAAGATCTCTATTACCGAGGCAAAATTCTCAAAAAATGTAGAAGAAAAAGTTTATTGCTATATAGGAACAGAACTGGATATCATCAGTCAAGAAGAGTAGCTGAAGATGGAAATAATTTTCTCAATGTAAAACTCAATACAAACTCAAACTTCAATTTGAAGAATATTTACGAATAACAGCCGTTGGATAAAATTATGATCATACCCTATCATAATATTTCAATGACGTGCACTAAGAGAGTTAATTTCCAGCAGTGGATTGGTATGAGCTGATATTAATGGTATCATTTCTATTTCACTTAGAAGCGCATAACCCAATAAATACAAATTGGAATATATCAATTAGATGATAATTATTCCCGTGCATGGAGTTTGCAAATTGAATTTAGCCAACTTTATGAGGTGAAGTTTTGTGTAATTATACACGTTTCAAAATCCATTAGCTGATAGTTAACTTCTTGTTCAATATACCGTAGCAACAAAAATATTTTTACTTATACGAAAATAACAAACCAGTTTCTCTTTTTTTTTGTATTCACTTAATACACTTTATGTAATATTAATATTTTATAAATTGAATGTGTACGGGTTGCCCCTTTTTCTCGACATGTGTCGGTATTACAATGCACATTCCGTCCTGAAACTTCAGAAAAAGAATGGCACATTATAAATTGTAGTATAAAATGTTACAATAATATGTAAATATTTATTCTAACTTGGACCGGAGAACAGAGATTAAATTTATACTTTATATTAAATAGTGTTCAAAATATAACAATATAGCAGTAGTCGGCGCGGCGGTCTAAACGTAAGAGACCCCGCGTAACGACCAGCGGCCATTTTATATAGCAGTTTTTGGGAGGGGCGCTTGGTGACGCGGTGACATGACCTGCGCCACAATAGTGTTGTCAATAATATAAAATACATCTTACTATTCGTTACGATAACGCTAACAAATGGAATTACTATTTTTCTCACAAATATGTTTGCAACCATAATAATTTTTCCTCAACATCTAACATAGGTATGTATGTGTACGATTATAAAACATACTTTTGTTGTGCGGAATTGTGTGAATGTTTAACCCTCTACTTACACTTCTTTCCCAAGTTAAATAGCGCAGCTTCAAAAACAAAAGCTATTCATGTATTCTCCGTCGCATTTGCCATTCTCTCACGATCTTAAGACGTAGGCTAACACAAAGTAAAGTTAGCTTTTCCGCTTTTTTTTAAACCGGGAGGATTTATGATTTAAGAATACTATTTTGAATTTTTCTACTGAAAACTTAGTCAATTACCAACTATATACTTACATAACAGAAACATTTTTTTTCTAGTCGCTGTAATAACTATAGCTTATTTACCATCATCTTTAGTAATTTGTTATAAAAAAAATATGTAGACGTGATTAACTTCACGTAAATTGTGTTTGTTCTTGAATTTTACACTTTTAGTTGAACGTAACGGTTATTCCTGTTGGTAATACGGACCTCGGGAATTACGCGTAAATTAGTTGAACATGGATTTGATTTGACACGTGAAATATTATACGACACATCACGGTACGCCCGTGTTACTGTTAAATTATTCATCAGAAATATAATAAAAGCAAAACAGAATTCGAATTATTCATACAAATATCAAATGTTTTATTAAGCATACTTGTAAATATACATAATGAACGAATTGTATACATATTCTATTTTTGAATTAATATTTGTACTGTTTTTATTTATTTTTTTATTACTTTTTCTACAAAAAAAGGCAAAAGATAAAAGAATCCAATTCAGGGGACAATACGAGACTTATTTGTATCTGTTGTACTTTTCAATGAAGAAATTCTTTTTTATTCGTAATGAAATACTAATACGACACACATATTTGCAACATGTCGTATAATTCCTTGCCTGCACTATTCGTATACAGATAACTTAAATTTTTAATTGATTTCTTATTTTTTAACATATAGTCTATAATATAATTTAGATAATAAAAATTCTTTTCCACTACGCATCTCTTAGTTATATACACAAAACGTTTTTCTGTTTTCAATCTTTAAGTATTAACTACTGAATTTTATATATGCACCACTTAATTTTATCGCAAACTGCAATCCAGCCAGAATATTATTCAAATAAGGCCACTAAATAGTAATATATGCAATGGCTGCCAATTACGCTTAATAGGTGTAAATCCGATCTATCGGAATTCATTAACAAATTATTTTTGAAGAGCTACGTTAAAAAAAGTTGTGAGTTCTAATATAGTACTTTACGCTTAAACCATAGGATTTCTTAACGAAGATTATTTTATCAGATTTTAAGATAGCATACCTATAAATTGTATAGTAAAAATAATGGTTGCATGGTAGATTTAAATGTATACGGATATTTTTAACTATTATGGGAAAACACAAATGAGGCAGCGATAAGTCGTCTAGATTATCTGGCTTTTCATTGATAGTCTGAACACAGCAATTCTGTTATGGCGATAGATTTTTAATATGAAGGTGGTAACTATCCAGGGTGTCCAGAATCGAACCAGGGCCGCTGTTTTACTAAGTTAGTCACTGCGCCACGAAGGCATTTAAGTTGATTAGATCATCCCGCGAAAACAATATAGTTTATCGCTTGGTATAAAATGACACATGAATACCGAACATGTCTTTAAAATTTTTGTACGCCTCGTTTCATTCATAAGAAAGAAAGAAATAAAACCTTTGTACTTTCAAAACATTAAAAATACGCATGTCGAGCACAAATTTTAATGTCAGGGCTAATGGGTTGTAATGTTCGCCATTTCGCATGTTACGTCGTATCAACCACACCGTATTGCTTATTAAATTGTAAAGCCGCATCATAACATTTTGTTCACCGCTGTCAAACGGGAAAATCCATTACGTGAAAACATAAGCGATTATTTTAAATGTGTTTTGTATCAAAACATTGTAATACATTGTTATTTATTCTAAAACATTGCGAAGATATTTTAACGCTGAATTGTTTTTGTATTTCAGTAACATACGTATTAAATTATTAATTCGTAATGCAGCAGATTCTTTGGTTCAAAATTATATCATTCATTTGGTTAAATAAAATTGTAATAACGAACTAAAAAACTAAAAACTAAGTATACCAATAAAAATATCAATCAACATATACATATGTATGCTCCGAATACAGACATATACATGGTAAAATTGCTAGAAAAAAATAAGCTTGTGACGCCTTATTTTAGTCGGCACTAAATAAGTGAAATCTTTATGGAGCCTGCCTCGTAATTAACTTAAAAAACAGGTTAAAAACATGAATAGATAAGTTACAATATTCTATAAACGATAAGAAGTAGTGAAAATTAAACTTATTGGTTAATAAAAAACAAGAGTTGCTTGCGCTCATTCTTCTCGGATCCGAGGCATTTCTTATGCAAATGTACAATAGATTCTAACGTTCAATAAGTAAGCGTATATATGTATATATATACATAGATTCCTGTATTGAAAGAAAAACTTTTACAAAACAAAACGATGTCTATTTACCTATTACACTTTTGTTAAATTTATCTTCTACCTTAAAACATGTTTTTTGGCATACGTAAAATGCTATGAAATTAAAATGACAACATTTTATATTCATGATCTCATCATTTCCAATTACAATTTATGCAGCGGCCACCAATTTGCACACTGTGCGGGGCAAATGGGATCCAGTAGGATTTGGTCAATCGCAAATGTTGCGCTCAGTTGACCTGGTACTAAATTATTTACTTGTTATACGAGTAAGTTTTTACGGAGTTTTTAAACGCATTTCACATATATTACAAGACAGTTATTAAATTATCGGATATAGCAAATTTTATTATGTATAAGACATAAAATACATTCTATTGTCTATTTTACTAGGTATGTCGCACCAAACAGTAAGTCTGAGAGATTCCTGATTTAAAGAGCACGAAAACTAAAGCCTGGTCCTCCGTGGTGCAGCGCTTTAACTCTTGCTATTTAATATGTACGTAGCAAGTCTGTTTCAAACCATATGCGTTACAGTTCGGGATAACAGAGTTTTTTTATACCGTCGTTTTGTAATCCTGCCATTATAACAGCGTTGCTCAATTCCGGCGGATCCACATAGGAGAGCCAAGTATTACGGACGAGCACGCTTCGCCACGTTTGGGCTCTTAGTCACCAAACACCATGTAAAATTGTGATCAAACAAACACTACAATAATTGTAGTTATTGTTAACTATAAATCGCCATTAACACTCCTCCATGGTTAAGAATTTAAAGTCAACACATTACTTCCAAATAAAAGTACTGTTAGATGTAGTTAATCGTAATCCATGATTACTGAAATCTACTACTAAAAGACACCTAAACATCACCAGAACTTGAAAGGGTCGTTGCTCCTTCTAGAGGGATGTCGTCCTACATTGCTTTACAGCGGAAGTCCATTGTAATAAAGTAACTTTTTTTCTAACAGTTTCAAACATCTACTCACTTTATAACAGGGTGTCTTTATCTCCACCTGTTTAACAAGAATTATATAAAATAGAAGTTCACTTTCAATATATATTATAAGCGAAATTATAATATAACACAATAACTTAAACAGACCGGTTTAATTTACTACTGCTTACTTCACACGAAGTGTCCAAATTATCTGATGCTGTAAAAATGTAGTTTGGCTGAGGTTATAATTACATCAGAAATTATAAAATTTTCGATTGACTATTATCCTATTGCTTCTTAGTTCTTAAATAGTTTATAATTTTTAATCACAAAATATTTTGAATGTATTTTAAACATATTAAATGAGCTAAACTATTAATTGTCAACAAAATATCCAGTTGTTCAAAATAAATCTAGCGTATGTGCTTGTACTGAATTGTAATCAGATTTCCAACAAGCGTTCAGTATGCCGCAGCAATAGTAAATGTTCCGTTACTACGCGGTAAGTAGAGGTATTAACTGCCTAAGAGACTGCGTCGAAACAGCATGATGTTATGAATATTTAGTATTTCAAAATGGCATTGGTTATATGTACATATTTATTCAGAAAAATTTCCGGAAGCACATTTAAAGTACACACTACTTACAAATAAGTTAAAATTTAGTATAAAAGTTAAGACATTTAGCCCTATGGAAGAAAGGTTGCGCTCTAACTTTCCGTATCGTTAAAGACGACTAAGGACGAAAAATTTCTTAGCAAATAGCAACAGCTTACACTGTGAATGTTACCATCATTTTGTGCTTGTAAACCTAGTGGATAGAATAATACTAATTCTCATTTTAGGGAGCCCATATCTATCAATGAAAAAAAATGTTATGAAATCTATCAGCTACATTTTTTCAAACCCTGCCTTTAAATACTTTTAACGCTTATGAAACTTTCATAGCAGTATAAGTATTAGTTAACTACATTTATAACTAATTAATTACACATTACAGTCACATCATCAAAGCCTACTCGACTGTGTAGCTGTAAAATTTTAACACAGTCTCAAGTATCCTCAGACGCTTAAATTACGAGTACTCAAAAGACGATTATGCAGAAAGGGGGTTTCAAGATAGGCGAAACTATCGCTTTATACTTATAAATACATTTATACAAAAGAAAAAACTAAATTAAACGTTTTGATGAAATTTTTGAAAAGGTTAAAAAAGTTTTCTTGTGAGAATAATTTCTATCATTGTTAACTGCATCAGATCATAACTTCTCATAGTAAAACACGACTTCATATTATATTTAAATGATCATATCCGTTTATCGTTTCTATGTTCTCTAAGGACAACTGAGCAACTTTACCATTATATTCTTATTTGACTACCTATTAAAATTAATTTATTTCTCTCACTCTCGCTTTTCCTTTCTCTAATCTCGCTTCCTTGCTTATGGCTTTCTAGATACTATCATAATACAGATTTCTGCTGCAAAACAGATAGTAACGTTTTTCTTTTTAATAATATTAACATATTTGCATCTATATTCTTTTCAATATTTCCTCCAAATCCTACCATCTGTATATGTCCCATTCTGGTTACTTTTTGAACTACAATGGTAAAACAATTAGCTGAATTCACAAAACTAAACGTCGAAATTTCTGGGATTAGCGGACTTTGCTCAGCAGCCACTAACGATTCAAGGCACGTAGGCGAAAACAGAATTACCAGCGGCAGGAGAACGGGAACAGTGCCAGCACCCATCATATTAAGACGCGATGATAATGAACGTACTGTTTCAGTTACAATATTTTCTTTGTTTCCTATTCGCTATATCGCTATCAATATGTAACAAACATATCCCCAAAAGTTTGATACTCGAGTTTACTCTAATTTTTTTAGTTAGTGAACACAGAGAATTTTAAAAATCAATATGAAAGGGCATTTCATATCAATGAATATTAATCCCTGATCTAATAACCTGAAAAATAGATAACCGTTTTCATTAATGTAACAAATAAATGTAGCAGGTACCAACCATAAACATTGATTTCCTTTAAACCTTTATGTAAATTCATACTTTATGTCATGCTGAGCCTGATATAAATGAAAATATATCACCCTATAAAGCAGGCCTTGGTTGTACTCGTAAAATAATGTTTGCGTCATTTTCCTGAAAACATTTCTTATCGTTTTTCCATACATAAAAATGTGGGTTGAAACGGCTTATTAAAAAAGAAATGTAAATAAAAATAACCGACAAACAATTAATCATATTGCAGTTCATACTAATTGCTTTCGAAGTTGAAAGGCTCCATTATTAAAATGTTCTGAATCTTACAATTGTCACTCGTTTAAAAGTTAAATTACTTCGGTCAGTCGTTTTTCTCGACCGGAGCTTGAATAAAACATAAGTCTTTTTAGCTGTTCTAATGAGCCCGGCTTCTTTGTTTTTCTTAGAGACTGCATAAGTTGTGAATGAAAGTGGGATCAGCAGTGCTGGCGGCGGGCGTTGGATCAAATCGCACTTCATTTGTCCGTGTCAGGCACCCGCCCCCTCGTGATGGATGACAGCCCACTGCCAGGGTCCCACAGAAGCCTGCTTTTAATTGATATAGTCATTTTTGCGCCTGCCACTACCCTTGATCAAGATTTCTTTGCTTTATTTGAAAATCGTATTATTGATTAAGGATAAGCTCTATAAATGTAACGACTTGTGTGTATTCACGAGCATAGTTAAATTAAAGGTTATTTGTTTTTGTCGTATAACCAGAACGTCTAAACTATATGTAGGTTAAAACAATGTATTAAAAAGGGTCCCCGCGATAAATTTTAATTGAAATTTACTCATCTCCCAGAGAACGTTTTCATTTTACGGACGACCGCACATCAGTGGCAAAATTCATGGGCTTTGCTGCCTTAAGATAAAAACGATTTTCGTTCGCTTTTACACGCTTGACCTGGCAATTATTTTATTTCCACATTTAATTAAATTTCAGTGCTACTTAGTATTTCGGCTAAAATGGTTAAATATTTTTAAATTCAATTTAAAGTAATAAGATCAATTTGCAGATATTAATTCGTCTACTAGTTTATTCATTTACAGATATTAATAATCATGATATATTTAAAAGTGTAGTAGGTATATGAAAAACACAGCTAAACATCATGCACTAAATCACGTTTAAAAATAAAATCTTAACGAGTTAACACCCAGAGCATCAAAAATGTATTAATAACAAGTTAAAAGTTCTCATTGCGATTAAAACTTTCTGTCGGTAAAATAAGAAGTAACACAAAATTTGGTTTGTAAGAAAATTTTAGTAATTTTATCAAGTATATCTTTTGAAATTCAGTATTCTATGTCATAAACAACTTAACATTTTTTAGTTAATTTATCTCAATGTACTGAAAATATTAATATACCCAGACTATTTTAATCTCTTCTTAAATAAATCGGTTTCGAAATCACGCATTCGAGATTTCAAAAATGTTAACAAAACGTAATCATACAATGAAATAAACAACAACGTTTTTTCTTTTTAACTCGTGATTCCTAATCATCTATTGTTAGTAATAACCGTACTATTCATAAATGCAGCTAGAAGCGGATATTGTGTATTAGCACGCTATGGAAGTTACAAACCACACACAACGTTGTTGCCACGTGCGTATGCTATCATTTAAAATTACGTGCTTTGAAATTTCGCTAAAGTCTGTGCAATACTTTGATTTTAAATATTACCAATTAATAAACTTAATTAGTCAATGAAATTTTTATCATAACAATTGATTTTGGATTAATATAATTGTTTGTGGAGTACACACGTTCAATATTAAAAAGAAGATCGATTAATGACAACGCTGTCAATTGTGTTATCTCAGGAATATTTTCTCTTTTCATTCATCTTGTTGAATTATCTAAGAGAGAAAGAAAACTTTTGAGTTCGTTTTGGAATGTCTACGCAGGTCGCGTTGCACAACGCACATTTTTTATGCAGTAGCAGCAACGAATAGAGCGCGAAGTCTACAATTCTCGACCTACATATCCAGTAATATCAAATAAAAAAGTCAGCGAACAATTATTCACAATGGAAAGCACTTGTCGCTATGCAAGCTACTACGAAGCGCTACGACGCGCTACGCCGCAGTAACCGTAGCACGTAGCAGGAAATGGAGTTACTCTCACAGCGAGCGCAGGATTCATGCCAAAGCCACTAAATGATAATGAACGCCGTGTACTTTGTATTACATATTTTTGTATAAAATTTTGGTAATTCTGTAGATCTTCTCGTGGTAACGCTATGTTGCTGGAAAACGAAGGTACGGTAACGGCAACAGAACCATAGGTATTACCGCAGTTCCTATTTCTGTGTTCCTTCCGGTTTGAAGGGCGCTGCAGTTAGTAAAACTATAAAGACTTAACTCCGTGTGTCTGAAAGCGAAGAGTATAATGTAGTATAGAGTCCATCATTGTTACTAGCGCCACATTTTTAAAGCGCTTCGTTTCATCAGGAGAAGAATTAGTGAAAGAAATATAAGTTTAGTCACATTTAGAAATAGCACAAATTAATGCATTATTTTTTTATAACAATCCACGATCTAAAGCAACTTTTAAAGGTATTAAAAATGGATAAATTCAATCAATAAACTAATATTATATGATACTTATTTTGTATATTAAAAACCACTTACATTATAGAGCCTGTTTTTTTTATCGTCTAAATCTGAAAAATACAAGTTTTTTAAACTACTTACTAAAGTATTATTTCATTTTTTTTATTATTTCATTGGTTATGGATTGTATAGTTTTATTACCGCTATTGTTATATTAGAATACGGAAGTTGGAATAAACGAAACAAAAATAATAAATTTTGAAAATTCAATAACCAAAAAAGAACTTTCATCATAATTTTCGGCTAAGTTAAAACCACATACTTTCTACAGTATTTTATTCGCGCTGTTTAGGCATGCTTTACATAACCTTTAACCGAAGCTCAACCTTTTAGTAACCTACCGGGCTTTAAATACGCTGTCAAATTACTAAGGAAAATTTTAGCTAAAAGTTGAATAAACGAAAGCGGTTATCACAAATTATTTAAGTGTAACATTTCGGCTCGCGTCCAGCTGGATGTTCAGTAAATTTCGCTGAACTATTCAGGTCGAGAAAACCGCAGTAGTTCAGCTGTTCACAGCTCCAAGTTAAAACTTTTACAGAGGGGTGAAAAACATGCGTTATACGTCTCTTCACATCGCAGTATTATTTTAACTGAATATAAAAATTTTGGTGTTATTTTCAAGATTTATCTCATCGACTTTTTGTCCAGTTTTAAAATTGATAACATTTACCACAATATGGTTATTTAGACATGAGCAGTTAATTATAACTGCGAAGCAGTCAAAAATATCACTTTTATTAGTAGTCACATATCATTTAACACACATTTATGCGTTCTGGGTTTTGCAATAATCCCCATTGTATGACTTATTGCGTTTAATATCTGAGTTTCGTAGGTAGAAATCTGGAACCAAGATTAAAGTAAGGCTTTTCATATTTTGCGTCTTAAGCTTTTATTAACTCTCGAGATATAGAATATACAAATAATAGTAATCGTAGTCATTTAAGAATAATATTCAATAGGGTATGTACTTTTTTTCGGAAAACAAAAGTTATTTTTGTTAAAGTATATAATTCTATCGCAGTAACATAATATCATTAGTTCAAATTGTTAATCATTTTGTAGTTTTGTATTAGCTGGCATAAATAAATTACCAATATTGGATTACATGCTTTTTCTTAAAAATACTATTAAATAGTTATAAAGTCAAGATGGCAAATGATTAAGGTGAATGAACTGGCAGTCTATGACTTATACTTTTCAAACTACAATTCAAGAACTATGAAACATAATTTTTTTTAAAAAAAATTCGATAATTGTGATTACAAAACTCGCATCAGCTATGAAGAAAGAATAATATTAATGTCTTCTCACTTAATGGAGTAACTTTTAATGAGTCTGTTTAATACAATAAGATGTCCGCTGTAAACGAATTTATGTCAAATTTTTTTACAAGTACAATTTTGTTTCCAGCCCTGGCCTTACGCGAAACATAATTCATTTTTAATCATATCGCTCATGTTTCAGCTCACGTAATGCTGCCGACATAAAAGTTCACCACCTGCAAATTGGAAACTGTTCATGACGCTAAACATTTTTGTATGTAATTTTAAGTTTTAGGCTCATGCTTAATTTGTTTTAGTTATTTTCAATTATTTTTATGTTATAAATTAATATGTGCAACATTAACATAAAGTGAAATTAATGTTATGTTATATAATACATGTTAAGTATAATTTTAAAAGGCAGACTAAATGTTCAAATATTTCATGCGCGAAATCCCTCTCCCTTATTTCATTTGTTTGTATAGGAACATTCGGTATAAACATTTATCCCAGTATTTGTTTTCTAACGTTGAAAAACATTCCAAAATTCTCATTATTGTTATTTGTTTTAACGTAGGAAGTGTTTTTGTTTACAGGTAACTTTAAAACAACGGAATAGAAGGTTCAACTTCGCTCGGAGCGAAGTACCTACTTCAATACGAGTTGCCAACTTGGAGAAACTTGGCATTGAGTTATAGATTTCCCAACTGCCTTCCAAATACTTATTTGTTTTCTTCTGTTTTAGCGTAAACAAGAATATCATTTTCGATATTATATACAAGTTTGAAATACTAAGTTTTAATATTACGAGTATAATCTATACAAGACAATGTCACATAGGGCTTGTCGCTTTAAGACGTAGAAGGTTTGTATCGTTGGCCCAATAAAATGCTCGTTAATATAAAAAAAACCTTTATGAATTTGCATTACAGACTGGCAAGTAAAGAAAGGTGATGAATCGAAATGACTTGTGATGATAAGTTCCTAAAACGCCTGAAAAAAGCCAGCAGCGTGACGCCGTTTTAGGAAAAAATTTTAATTAGTTAACAATAATTATAACAAAATTTTTATTTAAATATAACTATCATAATTTACATAAGTTATGTTATTTTAACTATACTCCCGGACACATCTATCGGCCCACCACCCAGTGTTTAAAGTTTCGACGGTGTCTAGTTAAAAAAATAAATGTTAGGTGGAGCAATAAGTTTTAATGCAGTTTTGAAGCAGATTTATTGGTCAACCCCTATGTAGGTATTTTTTTTATTTTTTTGTAATTTCGAATTGATTTGGCCGGCAGAAGTTTTACAACTTGGGCGACAATTTCAGGCAGAGTATCCATATTTTTTGGTCAAAACTGGCTCTAAGTTCAGATTTGCCTTTTTATGGAACCAATAATCGGACACATCAAAAAAAAAAAATGCAACTTGTACGAAATAAAAAAGTTTTCTCCATTCCTGGGTCGTTGAAAACAATGAACAGACTCGAATTTTCGTTTTTTTTTTTCACAATTCTGAATTCAAAATAAAAAAAAAACACATAAAGGTAGACCAAAAAATCTGCTTTAAAACTGCATTAAAACTTATTGCTCCACCTAACATTTATTTTTAGCTAGGCACCGTTAAAACTTTTAAACACTAGGTGGGCCGATAGATGTGTCCGGGAGTGTAGTTTGATCATGTCACTTGGTGTGTTAACCACAAGATGGAAATGATGATAAAGTTTTCCTAAAGTTCGTAGCAATCAATTAAGGTCAATACAACACCACTCGCGTGTACACTTCGGTAATGTTTCGAATTGAACGAGTGGGTCGATATCGTCCTGGTCGTAAAAAGTCTCTGATCTGGGACGCGGCCGATAGTCGCCTTCACCTCCCATCACTTTCTTTTCTAGTTTATAGTCATATGTCCACGGACCACAATTCATGACTTTCTGATGGCTACTTCGCCTTTTATACTAATTAATCCACTTTATTCAGTTAAGTTTGTTGCTTCTTGAACGATTACGTAATAGAGGATTTCTTCCACTAAACTTTATTTATATAGGCCAGTGTTATTTGTTTTGCATGACTTAAAGTTTTATTTTTTTTTCTATTGTTCTTAATTTTATTTAACTAAACAATGAGACGATCTCAACTTTCATCTAGCGGTAAATGAAACGCTCGCCAATAACAATACGGAAATTATAATACTTTATCGTCTCCATTGTAAATTTACATATTACTGAAAATACGCTTATAAATGTAACATTACACTGTCTCATTTTAATTTTATGATTATTAATTACCTGTATCCTTAGAGATAATTTATATTATGTACTTTTTAATAATATCCATGCGTGCTTAGAATTCACCATCAAGGATTCCGGATATATTTTTGTTTTATTCTTGTGGCTTTTAAAGACACTCTAGGTCAACTGGCACCGACAGCAGAGATGTTGCACGTAGCCTGTACAAAATTATCTGCCCCGAGAGAGGGCGCCCCGGGCGGTACGAGGGAAATGTGAAAACGAAAATAACTTACGCTTGCCTTAAGCCAAGCGCCAGTATTTTTCACATTAACTTTAAGGGAATGCTAATAAAAGTGTTTATTTATAAATCCTTTGTTTACGTAACTCGTTCGTTATTTACCAATAAGCATGAGTTACATAAACTTCTCGCTATTATATAAAAACAAATTTTAGTCGTCATGTATTTCATTGCGAACGCGCTAAACATTTTGAGAACGATGATTTTAAAATTAAATGTGAATTCTGCACTGTTTTGACTTTCAAAGTAAAGTTGGTAAAAGTAAAATTTTACGAATATATAATCAGGGACTTAGTGCCGATAGAGATTAGAATATACTATACTATAATAACATATATAAAAAATTTGTTGACTATATGTATTTACTTTTCGTCATGTTAAATGACTATAAGATCTAATGTGGTGAAGCCATCTCGTCTATAATCTTTGGGCTTAAATATACAGTCGGGTCACAGCTATGCTGTTATGGAAGTAAGTGAACGATAGCATAAAAATAACCAAGCGGGTTCAAATAAACATACAAATTTACTTAACTTCGGAAATGATATAGGGATCTCCATGTGGCAAGGCAAATTGATAAGTTTTAATTCATTATAATTTGTAATTACTCAAAGTTAGTGAAATAAGAAATGTATTAGACAAAGAAAGTGCGCATAAAAAGTCTAATCCATTGATCTTAACCAGATGTGTTTATAAAAATACGTGCCCTGCAATATGACTTGTTTGTTTACTTAAATCTATGTTAAAAGGTAATGTTTAATTGTAAAAGATAATGTTGAAAGTATAACATTATACGCAAGATACACCAGTATTTTATAAGTAACAAATGAAAAATCTTCTTGCACAGAAAACAGTGTTCCTAGCGTTATTTCTGCGAACACAAACCACACGGTATTAAAACTATAAACTGTGGTTTTCGACCGATTTAAACATCCTTTACGATTCACGCCCGCTGCAAATAACTTTATCTTTACACTTTGTTGAATTGTTAGATACATACATACCAACTATGATTATTTACCAAAGTTACCGAAAAGTGTTACGTAAAATACATAAAATAAGGAAACTTAGCACATCATAAAAGATAAGAGAACTCATCTTCGCAGAAGATAAAAATAACAAAGTTTCTCGCCGGCTTTCGCCAAATTAATGTTTTGACGACGTCTACCGAATGCTGTGAATAAGCATATGAAAACGGGATTCAAGTCGAATTTGCCCTTCTAATGGAGATGAGGCTTAAAAAAAACGTATTCAAATGGATGATGGAAAAGGATATGTGTGTTTATGACTCCCCGCTGAGACGTGCGCGATGAACTTACTAAGGTAGGTAGGTACATTCATCTGAACAAGACGGTGAACATAAAATGACTAAGTTATCGCTCTCGGAAGACATGTATACAGTCGTAAAAGTCTGAATAGGGCGTATGAAAACAATCAAGAAGTCGTCAATTTTTGTACAATTTCATTTTCGAATCAATAAAATAAGGACAATAAAATAATGTATAAATAGGACATACAACTTATTGATAATATACATAGGATAAATAAGGTTAAGGTTTCCATTGAATCGTACTATTGTAAATATCCATTATTTTCGTTATAATCGTTTCTAAAAACTGCTATCATATGCTATATATGCTATATATACACTGGTTGCCGTTTTTATTGTGTAATATTCTTTAGTGATGTTAGGTTTTCCTTACCTTTCTGATATTTGCAGTTTCATCGCACTCAGAGCTTACGTTGTCACTTGTATCTAAAAAGTTATTTAAGTTTCCCCGCCTTTTAAAGTGTTTAACCTAGTTGTGGCCTAAATAAGTAATCTCAGCCGGACGAAATTCACAACCGGCAGAAATTTTTTATAAAATTTAAATTTTACTTATCTATCCCTAACGCAACTTTTTCGTGTTAGTCTAGATATTAACATTTTTTTAATCGCGTATCGACATGATAGAAAAAAGATAGGATTAGTATTAAATAATATAAACAGCAGGAAAAAAGCTCTGAACGATAAAATCAGGGAAAAACCTGCAAAGAAATCGTCTGTTGAAACATTTTACATGTTATCTCAATATTAAACGCAATGCATGAATGAATTAATTTGATAAGTTTTTAGTTGCTCTGTCCATATCTATATTTATCGTATATAATACATGTATCTCAGAGCTTGACTTTCAATATTAAACAAAGATTCGTAAAAAGCATCAAGACTATCTTTGGTCATGAAAGTCACGAATGTTAAAATACTGTAAAAGATCCCTCTGATAGCTTTACTATACTTTCACGTACCTTTACAGCGACACATATTAGAGTAAGAAAGTTCGAAATAAGCGAAGACTTCTGAATGTTAACGTGCTCTACACGCTCCGTAAAACTTTACTTCTTTCTTGATAATAAGATAAAACTTTAACAAGTAACTTATAGCATTACACCGTTTGCAACAAAATGTGAAATTTTATAAGAATTTCTACTAAACGTAAGATAAATAAATTTTGTAACTATAGTATTATGATCAGGTTAATAATATACGCTCTATATAAATCATCAATACATTCTTTTTTAGTAAAGAAATTAAATAATACGTTCTACAACATAATTAAAAAGGTCTATGTACATTTTGGCGAAGCTAAGCTATTATAAATGTAGGTAGTTCAGGACAATTTGTAATTTTCGTTGAATTAATTTTAAGTAAGTAGAAAGAATATACAGCGTAGTGAGGATCAATCCGGACATAATGCCCAACAGTAGAGCACACTATTTATAATATTTTACGCGTTTTGGAACTGGTTGTTTTTATATAATTCATTTGCATACAGTAGAGGTAAATAATCATTCGCCTGTGTTATTCCTTACACCCGTAGTCAACAGTATTTTCATGTAACACAAACATTTCTTTAATAGTAATTGATGTAAATAAAAGTATTTGTTTTTTTTTTAAGAGAACCACAAATCTAGCCGAAAAAGTGTTAGTTTAAAAAAAATTATGTATTTGTGTACTTACTTATATTGTACTTGTTGACCACTTCAAATTAAGCCATTTACTTTTCGCAATTACAGACTAACGTGTTATAAATACTCAAAGTTTACCCTTATCATCATCAATACTATGTGATCAAAACTTATGTGCATGATAACATTATAAACCCACCTAATTTTTATGAATCTATATATTTGTATAAAATTGAATCGAGCGAATTAATAACACACGCTAAGTTTAAAGGCTGTAAAAATTAGTGGGCATACGCTTTTTATGCTGAAGTTTTATCTTATATACGAGTACAGTGCTTCATAATTTCAATCATTTTAGAAAAATTTGGATGCTTTCTTAAGGTCACTTAAGTGTTTAGCTGTTCCTCTAAAAATAGGTAATAAATCGCTTTGAATTTGACATTAAGTATTCTACACATATCGACTAATTAAATATGTATGCGTCGTGGTTCACAGCATTAAAATTCACGCAGACTTCCTACTCGAAGTTCGTATTGGGCAAAGTTGGGCGTACATAATGAATTAGTAAATTGGCGAAGACCGAATGTCACCAAGCATCACGTAACCGCCTGAAATCCTTCCATTAGACGTTGTTTACTTAGTCGACGCGCAAATCTTGAGAGGTCGACTCACGAAAATGCCCAATGAATATGCGATGACACAAACCGTACACTGTTTTTCCATTTAGATACTTTAATGAAAACTCACGTTCATAACGTATTTGTTTTACAAAAAAAAAATATTTGCATGTTAAATGTATTTACGCTTTTAATTAAAATAAATAAAACACTTTCAACCTTTTAAGCTGTTTAATATTTCACTCTTTACTTACTCTTAAGAAACACTTGTTTATTTAAATAGGAAAGCGTTTACTTTTTATTAATTTCAGCATACTTTTTTTTTTCCAAAACTAGAAGAGACAAGAAGACCATCACGTTCACTTAATGATATGTGGTTGTGCTTATCGATAACAATGAAGTGCTGGTAAGTATGTTTGTGTGCACTGCACTTTGTGAACTAGTGGTGTGTATATTGTCTATACAATAATTTTATCTACGAGAAACAATGTACGGTTCTAATAAAGGAACTTTATTATAAATATAAAATTAACATGATTAGAAAAGGAAAAAGCTAGATACTTAATACAGCAAACGTTGAAAAGTAATGAAATCAGTCAAAAGAAGTTTGTGATAAAAAAATCGATAACTCGCAAAGTAATGACGCACATTTAGGTCAACAATTACTAGTCGGGAAACAACATTGAAACAAAAATTAAACGTAAACCGGTTTTTAATCATTCGACGCACGACTTCATCATTAGGCGTTATTAATGACTCTATTCCCTTTTATACTAATGTTAGGACATCAATTACAAAAAAGACAAAATCGTCGAATTATAAATATAGTTTATAAAGAATGAAAGGTGTCTGTATCAACGCAAAGAGTACATATATAATATAGGCCGCCATGTATGCAAAACGTTACTATGTTCCGTCTTAAAAAGCGCTGTAGTCTTAAAATTTCCAAGATAACAACATAACGTCTTCTGTCTGAGTCCAACGAAAAAACATCATAACTATGAGCCTATTTTTATGACTCAATTAATAGCTTACCATCAGTTTTGCTCGTCTCATCGCTCCTTTGTATAAAAAATTACAAATGACTCATTAATATAAAATTTACTTTGAAATAAACATTTGTCATAAAATAATAACCAATTTTGGTATTAATGTGATCGCACTAACGTATCACTGACGAAATTTAAACTGTCTCCTCAATTGCTTCCGTATCTCAGCGATTCTGGAACCTTGTTATGCAGTTTGGTTGGTTGCGTTTGGAGGTTTTTTACAAGCTACCGCTTTAAAATTATAAATCTTCTGCCATAACAACATTACTATAGTCCGGCTGTTAATTTAGAGGCTATCAGTCAAAATTGCCTTGACTAGTGAGTCATAAACTACAACACTTCAACCCCGCTTTCCGATTAAATTCACATGAAAATCAAGATCATAAATAATTTTCTAACAAAGATTTTTTTTTATTATTTTTAATATTTATTTAATCTGCTAATTTTCACCGCCTCCTATATCCAACAACTGTTTTCGTCTTTTGTTACTTAGTTCGTAAACAATAGACACAAAGGAGACATTCAAGCTTAAGCGTAGTCGTAAACGTTACTAAGTTAAAAAGATTGTGATTAAGTCAATGGAAAGTTTAATTAAAGAAAGAAAATATATAAGCGGTATACTTCAGAGTGCTCATTGTTTATGCAGCTCTTAATTTTAAGAGAAAAGAACACGATTTGTATTTATAAATAAGCAATGCGTTATAGTTGCGCAAGAGATTGTCTAAAAACTTTGCTCACGTCTTGTATATTAATACCTAGTCGTATTTTATCTCTATAAAAGTGTTCCCCAACAAAAATAGTTTAAACTTTCCAGGCATAAAGTCAGTTACATTTGACCTAATATATGATTGGATACATTTGTTTTTCATTTTAATTGTTTATTCATACTTTGTGTATGTAAAAATTGTTTATTATTATAAAATAAACTATGTTGTGTGTAACATAATGTAATACTTTTTTAATTTCAGCCTTTTAATTTTCATAACTTAACAAAGCTTCTCTTCGAAGGGTGGATTGCCGTACTTGCTATGTTTGTTATATAGATTAGCAAGAGCATTCTAGTAAACTTTCACCGAATAAGTCATGATCTCCTTCGTAATAGAATCCCTCGTGACCCAACAGTGGAGATATTGAAGGACCAATTTGTCTTTAATATCTTTTTAGTAGCCTCTTACAACACACTGTAGTTTGAGTGGCGGAGGAGAGGTTCTAACATGCCCATGCATGGTAATATTCTTTAGTATTTAGATATTATAAATTAGTACATATTACATATTTTACAACTGACAATTTTGTAGAAAAAAACTTCTTTTTTTACACCTCACAAACAAGCACAAGAAACGGAAAAATTTATTTAATTTAAATTAATACAAAACTAATCCAGACAAAAGTTACAGACAAGAATTTTTCTTTTTTTATAAAAATCTAATTACTATCTAAGCAATTTATTTACAATGCTAATCAAAAAACATGTACTGAAGAAACTAAGATGCGCAAAGATTCACTGAATTGTAAAAGTCGTTTTTTTTATCGGGATTAAACCGTCAGTTAATGTATTAATACATTTTCGATAAGATTTGATTACACATATATTCTAATAAAAAAAATCATTTTATTTAAATCTAATTTTCATTTGTTTCATCAAAGATGCTGTAAAAGGCCCAGCGGCAAAGAAAAATCGTAATTTGCCAATACTAGTTTTTCTGCCAGGTGGATGCACCACTGCTCAACACGGCATCAGATTTAACGAACCATTTCATAGCCATGCATTGAACCAAAATACAGTGAGTTTTAGTGAAACTGCTCATATTTATTATTATTTTGACTCATATTTAATAATCCTTTCTGATGACAAAAGCAGTAACAAGCCTAAAGTATTCTAAAAAAACTTTATTAAAACAAGAAAACTGAGCTTACTTAAATCCTGTCATGGCAACTTGCCTCAGCATTTCGGGATAAAAAGCGGATATTTAAAACATCCCAGCATCTACACGAGGCTCTGTGGGTGGCTGAATGCCAAATGAGTTTTGTACTGTAGCCCTCTTATGAAAAGGCAGATAGTGAGCCGCGTCTGGCCGGCGTGCCTAAACATTCAGGTATTCAACGGTCTTCCTCATTTACGCGTAATCAATGTTAATTTAGACAAGTGCAATTTTTGTCCAAAAATACTGGCCGTCATTTCGCTTCAAATTCACGAATGTTCCTTGAAGACGTTTAAAGTTTTTAATATAAAAATTCAAAACGACAATCAAAAACTTTTTATGTAAAAACTATAGTCGTGAGCTACGAGTATGTTGTTTTAACGATGGAATATCAAAATCCACAGTCTCTCTAGTTAATACCGTTAAATATTCATAAAGGTTATTCATGAAACTAAAATCAATAGTTATTTATTACATCCTTTATTACTTCAAAAACTTTTCTAATAAAAAAACTTTCTTTCATTAAAATGCTTTTTCGAACATAGAAATTAGAAACACAGGCTTTGGTGTGTGAAAATGTAACAAGAGGATATAAAAGCGAGAAAAAATTGTGCCAAATGCGTTTCAATTTTTTCTCCACCGTGTCATAAAACGTAGAGGTAATTTCAAGCGAGTGCAATTTATATTTTGCAGCCAACACAGTTCCGCCTGCAGGGGCAGTGAATAAAGTCTTCGCCAGTTACACTCACTCAACGTTTCTATACGAACAAAACTAACATTTTGCTTTGTACTCCAATGTCTTTGTGATAACGCATTAACATTATTTCCATACATGTACATTTTACAATAATTGTGAGCAATTCAAGAAACGGTCTCATTTAAGTTCATTTGATTAAAACGATGCATTTAATTGTTTGAAACAACACAGTATAATTTTGAAAACATTTTTCAATTCTTTACAAATACATTATTGTTTTACACTACTTCAAGAATATAATCCGTATGTAAAAACAACCGCAAACAGTCTAAAACAAATAAATTCTTTAAAACTGATTAGTTCAAACGAAGCAATATTTTTGTTACAAGTATTAATTAAATGATTATTAAATGTCTGATTGTGAATGTTTCGTGAATGATTACATGAGTTGACTTTACTTATTTAAATAATCGTTGGTCACACAAATTATTTATCTATCCATTATGAACAAACTAGTTGAGACGATTGAACTGAAAACGTTAGCAACATTCCGTTAAACACAAATAGTCCTCTTATTGTTCCCACTTCTATGACTTAACGCCTTCTTATACAAGTAAAGAATCAAGGCCATTTGGCATATATGTAAATAATATTTAGTTATGTACTTGTATGTATAAAAACACAAATATAAATTTAAGAAATGATTGGAACAATTACCACAAAGATTGTTATATTTTCAGCGATGACACTTTCAAACTTATGACGCTGCTCTATGATACTCCGCCAAATATCCCAGCCGCGACTAGCTTTTATAGCGTCCAACCATTCGCCAAAGTTGGTACACGATTGAACAGAAGGAATAAACTAGTATACGCTTTTTAATAACTCGCCTCCAGTTGACTACAGGCTATAAAACTTCAGAACTGTTGAGCTGTTTTTCATAGCGATGATTCGTATATTCTCGTACTGTCCATTCATTAAATAAATACACTGGCACGATAACGTCTGCATGGTTCGAACAGTAATTTACATAAATGTACAAAATGATTCTAGTAAACTACAGCCATCTGCATTGATTACTGAAAACTTTAACTATCTCCGCGGCGCTGCGGTACTTGCATTATAACACGAAGGTTTCTACTTCGATTTCGGTGCCACATGTAGCAAATTTACCGCATTAACAGTTCTTCTGTGTTCCGGCGGTCAACTTACGAGAGCTACTGAGTGTGCTGGACAAACATCAACAGCCAAATTATCACTTAACACCAAGTGAAACTGAAATCAAGCGCTAGCCACTGTTTTAGTTATTATCGATAAAAAACATTGACAAGTTTATGCAAACCACTAACCAGCAACACTAAATTAAAAAGTTTAATAATGAAAACTGTTTTTTTTTAAGTTCTCTTTTGATGAAAGTTTTCATATGCACAGTTAAACTTAATAGGCGCGGTCAATCCTCATTTGAACGGTCTATTTAACAAACTCTCCAAACCATTTGAAATTAATCCAAGTCAAAATATTTATTATACACACGGTATTACCAAAAAAAGGAAAGATTAAGGGGTTTATTTACTTAAATGTTGCTTGAACTGTTTGTGTTTATTTGCTTGCGCTTTATCAATATCATCACTTACACTAGAGTTCCTATTACAACAATAAAGTTTGCTCGGCGTATTCAGTTAGAGCATTGCGCGGAGCAAGACAAACTTGGAGCACAATAATCTGGTGCCGGGAATACAACAAGAGGCGTTGGAGTCCGCAGCATTTCCATTATTTACCGTAGCGGTTTGCGCCGGTTCTCCGACAAATGAATTGGACAATAAAGCGGCCAACACCAGTCAACTTTTCTTTAATGAAACTTTTTTGATAATAAACAGAAACGAGGGCACTGACGAGTTGTAACATTGCATCTTTGATCAGTTCTGTTGCGCACTTTCCTAACTTGGGCGAATATTTATTTAAATTTAAAGCGACGATATAGACTCCTAAACTTATCTATATATATAAAAATGAATTGCTGTTCGTTAGTCTCGCTAAAACTCGCGAACGGCTTTGGCTAAATGTAGTCTTGAATTATTCGTGGAAGTCTAGGGAAGGTTTAAAAGGTGAGAAAACATGGAAAAAGTGCCCGGAATATGGTAAAAACAACAATTTCAATTTTTCATAAGGTGACCAGATTTTTAGATGAGCAAAGCGGGACAACTTTGAAGGAGTAATAATATCGTAATATTTTTTTAGTTTTAACATAAGTACAATTTATAAATTAAAAAAATGTTTAATATTTTATTACTTGACATATTTTTTTATTTGAGTGAATTTGGTTCAGTAGATTTTTGTCATTGATTAAAATATTGTAAAAATCTTCACAAGAATTTGTAAAATTAGTTTGACTTGAAATATTTGCAAAATTTCAATCGTATATTTCTTTCTAAAACTTTCACGATTAAGGTCGGTGATATACTTTTTGTCATCAATATAAAATATGAAGACTAAGAGTATTTTTGAGCTTAATTTATAAAAATTTATGTATTTATGAAATATAAATAATTACTTACCTTAATTTTCTATGGTAAAAAGCAGATTTGTAATATTAATTTGTTTAATTAGCTAGCTAGCACGCAGTAAGAATACAAAGTGTATTATCATCTGAGCGACAAATACAATGTAACTGGGTAGCAAAAGTAATTGTTAGTCGTAGTAGCCCGCAGTAACCTTAGAACGCAAAACAGTAATTTTCATAAATATCAAGTTTTACTTAATTCTAAAAGTAGGGACTTTTGCATAGTGTCGCGAGCCGCGGGACAAATTGTGAAAAATCAGGACGTCGGGTCACCTTACTTTAGATGCTATTTCTTTAGTTGTGAATGTCAAACATATGAAGTTCGTCCGTCATTTAGAAACCAAATACAATTTAAAAGAATTTGTTTGTTTTTGAAATTTGACTACCAACAATTTCTGATTACAATATAACATTTTACGAACATTAGCGGGGGGAATCTGGGCGTGAAGGTCGCGTTGTCCCGGATGAATTTTATTTTTTGTGCATAATGTAATTTTTTTAATATTGTGCAAAATTAGTGTGTTCGTGTACAGCAAATGTAGAATTCAAGCGGGAACACCACTGTCCTAAGTTCAGATTGCTCCAAAATTTTAGTTAAGGCAGATAACTTTACTTTGTTGATTTATTGTGATAGTGTCACTATTTACCGGTAACTGCGCGAGAGCTTTCCTTACTTTGATTATCTACAATTTACAACACCAAGGAAAAAACGAGCTGACTTGGGTCGTCGAAGTCTATCAACATGTGTATTTAAAAATAATAATGAAACCAAAATCATATCGAAGATTTGTTTTTGTTTACGAATTCTTTTTGTTCCGGTTAAGTTTTGACCGCATAGTTTAGCTTTTTTATTTATTGATTTTGAGGCGATACGAAGTGCGCTGGGTCAGCTAGTACTAAATAAATAAATATTTCTAATAAACGCCAAAGCTTATTTGATGCTTTGCTATTTGATTAGTATTATATTTCTCAAGATACTAATATAAATTATATTAAACTGCTTTCTATTCCATGCTAGGTTTTACTAGGAGTTGTCACGGGTAGTTTCAAAAGAGGTATATATATGCTTATAATAAAATCTCTTCGTAAATTAAATTGGAAAGCCAATGTAGCCGCATAAAAATTTCAAGTAAAAGTTTAACACTATACCTTGAACGGCCTTCTGTAAAGGTTGTTATTTTTCATCAAAGTCGTTTCATTACAATCTTCAATCATAGCGAAAGTTTTTCAGAATAACGCTGTTCATCAACTTTGTTTTCTTTTTTACACTAAGCGAGCCGTGTAATTCCACCTTTGTTCACAAAATCCCCAGCCATTCACCTTTTTGTTCGGAATCACTAACGTGAATGGAAACAGATGTTATAAAAATATGACTCTACGCGTTTGAAGTGGAAATACGTACATATGTATAAAAATCACGCGCGCCAAAGCCTTTGCACATAACCAAACGACCTTTGTCATACACCCTTATCAATTTAGCTAGAATCGAACTACAACAAACACAAGTGTACATATAGGTAACGTAATTTCAACAAAATATAGGCACATGAGTAAATTCCTTAAACTTTATATGGATATGAGGAGTGACTTTATATGGAGATACTAGTTTATACCACATTTGTATTATAAAATACTTTGAAGGTTTAAATCAGTTCTATTTAATTATATATATTTACAGCTTACAATTATACAAAGCGTACCGTATTATAACAAGTGGTTTTTCTGTAACGTTTCGGAATAACTTCGTACATAATTTCTGGTAAAAATTATCGTACATATTTTAATAATATGAAATAACAACGCTACGATAATACGTTCTGTGTTTTTAGTACTTGGAGAGCTTCTATTGTTTTCAACGCAGTAATATAGAGCTTTAAACTTTTCACATATATACCTTTACCATTCGTGTAAAGTCTAGGTAATATACTGTTAATATAAAATCCACACTACCGAACTAAACAATACTCGGGAAGTTAATATTTAAAAGAGGTGTTTAGTTTGGTACTCGTATATGCAAAAAATTTTCTTCAACAACGGTAGTTTTAGGATAGTTTAGTATCTGACAAATGACACTACTCATGTAAAATAAACATACATAACTTTACGGGATAAGTAAGATAAGCAACTTATTACAATTTTTGTTATCACTTTAATTGAAACCATAAATTTTAATGATATAAAATTTTTGCGCGAGGTTTGCAACCTTTATATTAACGACAGAATGTTACCGTTTGATAAGACGCTAAGTAAAAAAGAGTTAAAAAGTTTTTCGCGCGATGCAGATCTAGAAAAACGGTTACGGTAACAGCAAAGATTTGTAGAAAATTTGCATTGATAAAAATGCTTTAACGATTTTTCTCTATTTACCAATTTAGTGACGGAATTATCTAAAAAAACTACGAGTATTATGGTTTTCTGACAAATTAGAATACTGACATCTGACAAATTACAATAGAGAATACTCTAAGGACCATATGATCTAGCTGTAAAACATTGGTCTGGTTTTGTATTATTTGTATTTAGCTGTAAAACATTGGTCTGGTTTTGTATTATTTGTATTAAAAACATTTTTAATTAAAAAACACAGTTATATTTTCTTGCTACTGCTGACAATATACATTCAATGTCTAGACTGTGTTTGAATAAATTGATATAAGAACGTAGTAAATAAAACGTTATAAAGTGCTATTTCATATTACACTAACATGCAATAGGGATTCTAATGTCTATATTTAACAACAGTTTTATTTACCTCGCTTATAAATAAGTATATATAGTGCTAACAAGTCTATTATAAGGTTGTTGTAGGTCTAGGGTGGCGACATGACCCCAAGACAAAGTATCCCTTGCACTAGTCAGTTCTTTCGAGTCTGCGGCCATTCGTGACATGCTACTATAAAACTTTACCGTCACGAAAGGGCTGCTTTGTGAACGCTAACTAAAGTGACTTCCACTAAACACAATATTTCCACTTGTTCTCAATTGATTATCCTTTTTAAATAATTGAGGCAACGTATTTGAACGCTCTGTTATGCGTAGCTGTCTTTTCTGTTTTTTAATGAACAAAAACACTTTACAACTCTTTACCGAATGGTAAGATTTATTAGCAGAAATGTTTATAATAAAATAGGTGAAGAAAGTACATTTTACATGAAAATAACGCTTCTTTTTCTTATAAAAACGAGACATTTGTTCACTAAAACAAAGTATAATACGTTCGTATCAAACACATACTCAATTTGTTTATAACTTATCAATCCAATATTTATTATCGCACTACCAGTCAAAAGGTAAATACACACATCACATCAGAGAATATAGACCAGAAATTGATTGTAGTTTAATATAACAGAATTTAGTGTAAATCTGCTAATAAATAAAGCTTTACAACAAATATTCCAACTTTTTTTACAATAGAAGATATTGTAATTTTCTTAAATTTTAGGTATACATATTTTTGTAATCGAACAATAACAAAAATGATCTTATTAAATGTATTAATGAGTTAAGGGAAGACAAAATATAAAAGATTTTTATTAAAAGTACACTCATCCTTATAACTTTAACTTTCTTTAAAATTCATAGTAAATTTATTGTATATAACAAAATAAAACGTAGTTTATTTCTATCTTCTTTGGTCTTAAATATTAAGATGTATTGCTATCTTTTTTTAATTGAAAGGATATTAGTTCGGTAATATTATATTCCTTTAGTCCTGAAAATTTAAACAACTCGACTTATTCCATGATAAGTCGCCATTATGAAATTTTGTATGTATAAAGTCGACTGAAAAGCGTAACCAATCTAAATTTGCTTTCTGCATGCACACAGCATGGTTATCCGTTGTTAAAAAAGGTTTTGAGTGCTCGTTTATAGAGTTTGTGTATAAAACTTAAGTTTAATAACTTTACTACAGCATTAATAGACACAGCCATTCTTTTATAGAGCATATATTATATTTGAATTAATTTAAAATGTAAGCAAATGAATTAGTAAAAATACAACTGCTCTGTTATTTTTTATATGAAAAGGTTTAAGTTATGATCATATGATTTATTTGTGTATGTATAATTTATTTTTAATGTATATTAATATTTTAATGTGTGTACAGCCACTATTTTCTGAAGCTTTTTTATCTTAATATGTAACTGATGTTAAGTAAAAGAAGCTTCTATTAAATACGTAATAATTAAATTTCATGCTCTAACTAAAACAAATGATGAGAGTTTTTCAATTACATATATTTTTATTGTTACATGTTTTATATTATATAGATGTTACATAGTTTTTAATATTCCTTTTTCACAATGCAAATATAGAACACATTTCGTTTTTATAATCTGTCTATGGGAACGATTCGACGACAATAATAAAGGGTAGGGAAAGTAATCCTCTTAGCAATATAAAAAGCTAAGCGGCCCACCAATAATTACGAAAAACGTTATCTTAATGTTTTTATACAACTTTGTGCCGGAAAAGAAGGTTCCGCTTTAAGCATCATTCCTAATATATCTTTTATATTTTTCGTTTTCCTTTCCAAAAAGCTTTTTCTTTTACCAGACAAGATTCTTGTATCTATATATATTACTGGTGACGCTGTAGACAAAATCAGAAATAGCCATTGGGTCTTATTATCACTCGGTACCGCAGTACAAACAAATTATTAATTCTTTAATAACAAGGGATTCAAATTCTTTATTCTCCATTTTATTGCATGATTATGAAAACCGATGAAGGAAAACTTCGTGAGGAAACCGCATGCTCATAAAACAACAGCTTTCGAGGATATGTCACATCCACCAATCCGCACTAGGCCAGCTTGGTGGATAAACGGCCTTCACTCCATCCTTGCGAATCCTCTATTCCTTTCGAAAACAATTACATTATATGTTAAAACAAATATATTATTGAATTTAAATAGTTTTAGCGGTTTTAAACTTGTTTTACCTATCATCTTATAATCATAACTTCCGTAAAAACTGTATCTCATTAAGAGTTGTTTATAAATTGATACATATCCTTCATAAATATAATCTTAGACTAATAAACAATATCAAAAGCAATTTATGAAAATTTCAAACCGGTTACTCCTTTCACTATTTACCAAATTTAATTGAAGTTGGTATCGATAGCATATTTAATGTATGAACTTCCTCGTGTATATACTATAGAAAAATCCAGATGAAAATGAAAGTGACTTAAATGAAACTCTGGTGGTAACAGTACATTTAAGCTCGATTCTCTGATTTATGTTAGTACACATAACTTCATTTCCTGAACTTTTTAACAAACGGAAAAGAGTATACCAACACATACCATTCACGAATATATATGTCATATATAACGCACACACAAATTACCTTAAAGTAAATACTATAAAGGTATTGTTACAATTATTGAAATTTTATGTGTTTATAGCATAAAAGGAAAGATCTTATTCTATAATACAAATAAAAACCTTAAAACATAAACATTTTTTGTACTAAGATTTAATAAAATTTTTATGTCTTCATTACCATCATAAAAGTAGCAATGTCAAAAAAAAAAATTCTGTTCGTAGATAAAATGTATGTAAATTGACTTTGATATCAAAATATATGGTAATGTAATTTGTACTTGTTAGATCATCCATCCATTAAAGCAAACGAACAAAATGTTAATAACGAAATATCGCTCCAAAAAGAAAATTTAACTGCTGAATTTTGACTTGAAAATGATGCCGTTAAATGTACACCTTCATTATCAAAAGGTAACCTAATTTATCTAGTAAGAAAGTTTACCAGTGAAGTTTACAAAACACTGAGGTACAGTATGTTTACAATATGTAATTGCATACCAGCATTCGTTGGAGTGTTCTGCTTGTATCATTCCTGTTTTCGCGGATACTATTGTAGATCCCACCTGCGGTGTCTGTTTATGTATCACTTAATTGTATTAGGGTTCACGATGTGGGAGCAACGAAACGGCAGCACGGCGTCGACGCGACGGCAACGTTCGCACACGACGGCGAAACGGCCTGCACTGGCGCGGCCGCCCGCCCCTCGACCATCCCTCCCAGCTTATAGGATCTCGTGTCGTCCTTTGCGAGTGCTACGATAAGGTGCAGCTCGCTGTCGCCTTGCGCTGAAATCGCTGACTGTTTTCAGACTAAGCAACAAAACCGATTTACATAAAAGTGACGATGCATCGCACAGAGAACCTTGTTTTAATCGAGAAAGGGTTTTAAAACAAACCTCGAAATTTAAGTTATATTTTTACTGTTTCAGCAAAGACCATAGAAAATTGGTAAAGCTGTAGAAATTAACGTAACTATCATCACGTCATATATACGAAAATCTTGCAACTCTATATCGAAAATATATCAGGTTTATAAAAACACATAAACAAAACTTGCGCGCTACGACCGGCGCCCGCCTAACCGCGCAACTAATGGTCCCTTTGATATTCAATCCTAACCATTACAAGACGATTTGAAGTTAATTGAACTATATTACTTCGTGTAATTTTAATACAATAACGACACAAAAGATATTTAAAAAAAAACAGGTTAAATAGTTAAATGTTTAATAATTTTTTCATTCCAATTTTTTTAATTTTCATGTGATAATATCCATTAATGTTCTTAAACGTCATTTCTGTACTGTTGGTAAGAAATTCGGAAAACTAAATTGAATGTACAGATTGCTTACATGAAAAATATATAACGTACTTGTGCCTACGGAAATAGTGTTTGCTTTGCGTCACGCCGCTTACGAATCGTATATAAGGTGACCTACTTTGAACTACAGACAAAATAAAGTATCAATGAGCACGATGCATGCGCGGCCGGGCTGGCACGTAGACGGCACGAAACCGGAAGTGTTACTTTAATAACTACGGTTAACTAGATCGATTGTTAACTCAACAACTGAAAGGTGTTTCAGAATTTATCTCAAAAGTATTTCCTGTTAACCTGTACTCTCACACCCAAATAATTTTATAAATACACATTTTATCTGTTAGAAAATATGAAAAATTATTCCAATAAAAGCTAAATCACTTCGCCTTATTATTACACTATTTAATACCATATTTGTGATAGTTGGTAGATAAAAATTCATAATTAAATGAATTTTATTTAGATGTTGTAATAACATATGTTTCACATTCCCATCGACTAGATATTTTTACGAAAAATATTTTGAAAGTTAGATTTATTACTAACATATTATTTTTGTTAAAAAAATATCGTTTACAACAATGTTTTTTAAGCATAAAATTTATTAATTTATTAGCACATAAGCGGCAAGCTCTTCAACGAATAACACCTCAGAACTATCATATAATGTAACATAAAGGCAGATGATATACGGACGACAGTTGGACATAAATATTACTTGAGAGCATAGATATTTTATTTTCATTGTAACCGTGGGCAATATTCTATCTCACGAATTTCTAAATGTGCGTTTTATTGAGTAGCTTTATAAATTTTTACGACAATTTTATAGGAGTTCTCACAATAAAACATTACCTTGGGAGAAACGTTGCGAATAAAGAATTTTAAATTTGAACGCAATTTTTTTATGCAAAACCTGTTTATTAAACTCTTTTTCACGCATTTTAATACAGAAAATATTGCAAATCCACAAAGATCATAATTTTTTCATAAATCCAATTGTGTGATAGTGTGCAAATGTGTACTTTTCAATACTTAGAGCATTGATAAATTACTAAAACATGATTTCAATATTCAAAAGATCACAAAAATTATAACAACTTCATTATACAACAAAAAATTCAACAAAAGTGAACATAGTGAATGAAATAAAAAGAAATAATATCCAATACCGCAGAAAATGTATCTATAACAATGCAATTAAGGTTTAATTGCGCATAAAGATAATTACAATGAAAATTATTTAAATTTCATACAATCACCATTTACTATTTCAATATTAAACAGTCTATTATTAAGATTTTTTTTCTACTTTTTCTTTCTTTGAGCATAATAAATATTTCTTTCAAGAAGAATTTTCGTTCTTACCAGCGATTTGTAAATGTCAAACCAAACTTCTTGCAATCACTAGATCTGTTCTATTCTATTTTATAATTTTATTAGTAAATCTATATAAATTTACAGTTTTTTAGTTGTTAATCTACGAAGCGACGAAACGTGCTGTTGCACGTTTCGTCGCTTCGTTCGTTATTATCGTTCACCTAATGGTAAGCGATATCCTTGTTCATAACGTGATGCTAGTTAAATTGTGAAGATAGCACCACGTGCGCTCGTCATTGCGCCTCTCGTTACCCCAGTAATTTCAATAGCTTACTGCGCCATTCAAACTGGAGCTCAGTAATATTTTCACACTACTATTAGGCGTCTGAAATAATAGCTGCGGTAGTACATACCAAGACGGTCGCCGACAAGAAAGACCTACCACCAGTCAAAATATAACTAAGTTTATACTATATATTCTTTGTAATTTCTCTTTAAGTTTTTTATGCTTCAAGTAATTTTTTAACAACCTTCTGCTTAGATGTTATATTATGTTTATTTCAAATTTCAAAAATTATAAAGTACTTTGTTTTTGCAAAGGCGTCAATAACAAATTCTTTACATTTAAAACTATTGTTAACTTGTTTTGAAAAAATATTAGTCATTTAATTAAGTTATTTGTATTTCTATGTAAAAGAAATAAGCAAATATACGCGTAATCTTTAATTTATAAACAATTTCCTTATTTATTGTTATTTTACAATGTCGTTGGTAGTGCAGTAGCCATTTTTGTCGCTAAACATTTATCACAATTTTAATACTAAAATAACTAGAGTTATCAAAGTTAATGTTTTATAACCCATAGCGACGAAAGCTTGAAAAACATCCTGACTAACACCAGCTATGTTATGAGCAAGCGATTCATATACGACTGAAGAATGGATTTCGAGAAAAATTTTAATAAGTATTATTTTTTATATGCAGATACCGTGTAATAGTGTGTAAATTTATATGTACGTATAATCTAGTGTTAGTGTTACTACTTTTGATAAGACTAGTGAGTCTTAGTCTAACTTTGATTTACGCTATTACTCTCTAGTAATTTATACCTACTGAATGTTACATCAACAAAAACATTTTATACTTAAAATCACTTTTAATTAGAAAAGTCAGTTATTAAAGCTTTATAATTTAGCACGCAAAGTCTCGCATTTGTGGTTTAGAAACTTGTGTTTATGGAGAGAAAGGTGGCGTGACTAGATTTATGAACGAATTTTTAATAGAGAATAACAAAATTTCATATGCATGGAATTCATTTCTAGGGCCAACGACACAGACAAAAGCTAATTGCGCTACGAAAATTATAATTAAGTTGAATATATCACATTTCTTACATCTTTTAATTATTTTTAGACTTAACTGAATCCACATTTTATATACCATGTCATGGCTATTTGCTGTACACCCGGTGATAAACTTTGTTTTACTTGCGTGGTACCTCGTGCAATCATTTTAATCATGAATTATATATTAACAATCAACAACACCACATAACATAAGTTTTTAATTGTGCAAGTAAAGAAACTCTATAAAAATAACTTTTACATGTCATATATGTACTAATGACGATACTTCAATGAAATGACTGAGTAAATTCGACAGTTACGCTTTGCAGAGTTGAACCATATAGTTATCTAACATGGGTTAGATCATTAGATAATGATTTCAAACATCCATAATTAAAATATAGATAGTATAATCTTTACCTTTTATTTTAAATAAGCTAAGAGTTTTAAAAATATTATTGATAATTTGTGCAAATATGCATAATTACAGTTTAATGAATATTTATTATCATTTGCATATTGTCCAGGCGGTGTACGGATGTCATAGGTTAATATAATGGTTTTAATATACATTTACATAAGCGAAGGTAGGAAGTTAAAAACCTACAGACCCACTTGCAGATCCTTATTTCCTACTTTTATGGCCTCTTCAAGTTATCGAAAGTTATTGCCGAGCAACTTGAAAATTAGTAGAAGTTTGACAGTTATATGTCTTCCTATTAGGCAGGTTTAATATTCGTATTATAATACGAAGTTTTATAAGAAAACATGTATTTTTTTTTTGTTGATTTTGTTACACAATGATACTTAATTATTAATAATGTTGTTGGTAATATTTTTTAATAATCGTTATTGTATTTTGAAGCTCTTACCTTATGTTCACCTCTTCCTTTCCTACTTTTTTTAACCTAGCCTTTGAACATAAACATGATCATTCGAGAATTTCTTTCCTAATGAAATGTATAGCAAGCTATAGATAAACAAAAACTAGATAATATAAAAATTTATTCAACGTTAACATTACGTATACGTTAGTTATCGCAAGTATGTCAAGCTTGAAAAGAAACTAAAGATAGTGAACACCAAAAATTAACTGTCAAAAGAAAATTTACTACTCTTTAAACTTTATAACTACAAATTCAACAACGCAGATATATAAAAGTATCTCAAAGTTTGTCCTTTTTATCTTTAAAGTAAGTTTGCGCTCTAGTTGAAAAATAAAATTTAAGTCGAAGTAAAGTAAACAGTGCGTACTTAAAAAGTGCATAAGCGCGAAGCAACGGAGTGAGGAGGGAGGAGTGCTCTCAGCTTAGTGCTGCACAGTAGTTACACACCGCGGTCCAGGGCCATCGCTTGCATCGAATTATATACTTTAACGTCTTCTCTACAAACCTTTAATAAACTTTCAAACACATACTACATTAATATAAAATAAACTCATGTCTTTATTGTAATTTAAATTATAACAGATTTTCTATTATACATTTTAATAAGTAGATATATTAACTTATTAACATCGTATCTAACAAATGATAGATAATACAACAGATAGCTTAGTTTGTAAGACGGTCGTAGTCGTTATACTTTTTCATGAGGTGTGGGTTCGAAACCCACTGATATTGAGCTTTAGGTGAAACAAAAATTTAAGGACACCGACATGTTTCAAGAAACATTAGCTGTTATGGACATAAGTTATCCGTCAAACCTCACATGTCCAGCATGGTGGATAAATAACCTTAACTCACCCCTTGTAACAAAAGGCCCTGACTCCCTATTTCAGCATTTTAAATGGGTTCTATAGGTGTAGATAGTAAAGTATCTAACAAACAACGCACAAATTATAAATCTCCGTGCCGATTGACCCCACACCCCATCTAGTCATATACCGCATACAATTGCCTACAAACTTAGCTAACACGGAAATACACATGATTACTAGATTTTGGTTCGACAGGATCTGATCATAACTTAAATCGATACATTTCTTTCTTTTGCGAATACAAAAACTAATGCCAAGTAATAAAATAATATAAAGCAACGCTATCCGTATGCGAATACATTTTATAGTTTTGTGTTTTATAACAAATAATAGTTTTAAAATTAGATGTCAAATATCTTTAATGCAAGGTCTATTGTATTAATGTCGTATTGAGCATTATGCATTCAATGTTATGTTTGTTTCCAAAGCAATACTTTGGAAGTAATCGAATCAATTGTGATATACGACACATAACACCTTCCAGCCTGTTATGTCACCGAGTAATCCCCTGTTAACCCAATTGTTACCCGACTAAAATAACATTAGTTCCACAGAGTTACGGGTATAATTCGTGCTGCGGTTGTGCCCTTTAAACAAATTATCGTACGTTAACTTCATATAAAATTAGATAATGGTATACATTATACGATAATTATATTTAAAAATTTGTATGTAAATTTATCGATAAACTTATAGAAGTAAGAACGATTAGATCGTTAAACCAAATGTAATGGCGTTATTGATATGTACTAACCACATATTTTCAGATTTTCATTGGCAAGTCAACTTGTATTTAATTTAGCTGATATAATCTAAGAAACTGATTCACATATTCGTTCCTTGACTTAATGAATACATGACCGAAAATACGCTTACTTTTTAATATGGTACACGCTTACTTTTTAGTATGGCTATATTCATACTTTTTATTTATACAAGGTGTCCAGAAAGGGTATCGGGTATTTGTTTTTGCGCCATATTCGAAACGGGGCGTCTAAAGGGTGCGGGGAGGGGTTCGTGGCGTCCGCCATTTTGTGGAGTTTTAGTCACGATGGAACAGTACTCGGGGACGCATCGCGCATTTTGCGTACGAGCGTATTATCGTAATGGTGATTCAATAGTGACTGCTCAACGTCTCTATCGTGCGGAATATCGTACACGCCACGCGCCAAGTGACGATAGCATTAGGAAATGGATCAGGATGTTCGAGAATACAGGTGCGACAGTTAAAATTCAAAACTCTGGTCGTCCTCGTTCAGTTCGCGATGAAGAAACAATTGAAGAAATTGAGGCGTTGGTTCGTCAAAATCCGTCTTTATCCATCCGAAAGCGAAGCCAAGCGTTGAACATCAAAAAATCGTCTTTACATTCGATTTTAAAGAAAGACTTACATCTAAAAGCCTATAAAATTCAATTGGTTCAAGAATTGAAGGATACGGACTATGCTAATCGACTGAATTTTGCGAACGAAATGCTGCAGCGATTTAACAACCTTAACAACATACTGTTCAGTGACGAAGCAAATTTTCACCTTGATGGTCATGTTAATAAGCAGAATTGTTGGTACTGGGCAGTGGGGAATCCGAGACGAAAGCATGAACGACCCCTGCATAGCCCAAAGGTCGTTGTTTGGGCCGCTATGTCTGCTAAAGGCATAATTGGTCCTTATTTTCATGAAGATCAACGAGGCCGAGCAATTAATGTGAATAGTGACCGTTATTGCAATATGTTGCGAAATTTTTTGGTCCCAGAGTTGCAGGAGTTTGCAGGTTTCAACTCAAGAACGTGGTTCCAGCAAGATGGCCACTTGCCATACCTCAAATGACTCAATGGAAGTTGTTAACGAATTATTCCCTAATAAAGTCATTTCGCGAAGGGGTAACATCAACTGGCCTCCCAGAAGCCCCGACCTTAGCCCGCTTGACTATTTTGCATGGGGATACCTTAAAACTAAGGTTTATCAAAACAATCCGACGAATCTAACCCAGTTAAAGCAAAACATCAGGTCAGAAATGGCAGCAATATCGATAGCTATGTGTCAACGTGTTATCGCCAATCTTCGTTTCCGTTTAGAAGAGTGCCAGCAACGTAACGGTCATCATTTGGATAACATCATCTTTTCCAAATAATTCTCCAATTCATATGCTAATAATAAACAATAAACTTTTTTATTGCATACAAATAATTTTTGTTTCATTGAACTTACAAATACCCGATACCCTTTCTGGACACCTTGTACATCTTTTGTTAATTTTTTTTTTTTAATACTTCTATGCGACGAGACGAGCAAGACGTTCACCTGATGGTAAGTGATACGCTTGCCCATGACAACGTGGTGTTAGTTACGATGGTACACACTGCACCACATTGCGCTCGTCGCCTGAGACATAAGGTGTTAAGTCTCGTTACCCCAGTAATTACACTAGCTACAGCGCCCTTCAAACCGGAACACAGTAATGTTTGCACACTACTATTTGGCGGTTGAAATAGAAGCTGCGGTGGTACCCTCCCAGACGGTGTCCGGCAACAGAGACCTACCACCTGGAAAGAAATTAGGGGAGGAGAAAAAATATAATATAGACAGACCGCCTATCACACAACAATAAATATAATAAATAACACAATGCCTCTGTGGTTATTACATTAACCGATTTAGACTTGAGATGTTCACATGGTTCTTTCGTTAAATTTTGATGTCAAAAAACTCATATTCTACAACTCATAGTGCACAGTATTTAAAAGAAAAAGAATATCATTTACTCGTATACGGCGGTATTCTATCCAAAAGGTGCTTCATCCGGCACGTTTTGTGGACAGAAGTAATATAGCAATGAATATAGCTGATTTTGCGAGAAGCTCTAATTCTAACAGCATTTCGACATAACGGTGAAAATATTGTGCACAATCCTGGATTCATTAAAAATATAGTTGTAACTGTTTTAAAGAAAATTTACATTTTTAATGAAATTTGATTGTAAAAAGAATATACATAGTTTAATCAAGCCAACCCCTCAACGTTACCATAAGGTAAACTACACGCTATAAATATTCCGCAGTTTTCATTCATTACCGCAATTCTCATTGCAATGGTTTTATTACACATTCTACGTTAGAGGCATCACAAATCTGTGTAATTAAACGTTTGACTCTCTTGTCTAAACATAACTCAAATAACAATAAACATTCTAAACAGGTACGCTATGAGGTTACGTAAATTCAACATAACATAACATATTCTAGGAAACGTTTCCGCCGTTTTAATTAAAAAAAACAGCTACATATTAATAGTCGTGCCGCAATGCCTATTCGCATAAATGTTTAGTTGTATATAAATTTGTTCAACCAATTGCCTTTTGAACAAATTATAATAAGCTTCACAAAAAATATTGATTGTGATTATTAAAACTGCTACAAAATCTAAAAGAAACTACAACTTTGAAATCTGTAGCGGTGATATCAGAAAGCATTTATTTTCTTTTTTATCTGACCTATCGATGAACGAAATTAATCTTCTTTGTAATTAAATGTTCGTGTTACTTATAAAAGATTACTTAAGATCCTTTTCTCCTAACAAATTGATCAATTACTCTCTAGTGAATAGAAGGCCTCACTAATGACACATTAAAACAACGAATGTAAAAATACACATCGATTAATACTATTCACGTTACAAAATACAAATTCACAGTACAAATTTGATTTTTCCGCAGAGGACATGTTGTTTTATTAATATTTTGTATGCATAAGACAGCAACATTAAGATATTCAATGTAACTCTTCTAGTCTTTAAACAATTATACAAGACATAGCTGTGTAAATCAGTGATATAAAAATAACATCGGTATTTCCTCACATTTTCCGCATTTGTGATTCTTTCATGAATTTCTTTTACAAATGATCTAAATAAAATATTTAAAAAAACATTAAAATTTCCAGGTTCATTTAAATTGGTTACAAAAACAACTGGAATATTTAGTTACTAGAACAAAAGAAAAATATTGCATGCATTATTTTAAGAAGAATCTTGATTTAGATATGTTGAGTTCAGAAAAGTTGGTTTTTATTTTGGTAGGATTAAAACATAGAAAAAGAGCGAAAAAGTACGGATGTTCATCGAATTGTTGTTTTAAGGTATTCTAATTGGCACAGAGTTACAGTGTATTTATTTTTCGGTTTAAACTCAATTCTCGAGTGGTTATATATGTTTTTACTAACGTTGCCATTACGAAACACAGTTCTACATTATCTCGAAGCCCGTAAATTTCACCGGCTACAATTGAAATAGTTTCCACGACAGCCGTCCATTACTGTTAAACTTTTTTTTCATTGCTTTAACCTCATATAACATTCGTATTCTAGTTTTTATATAATATTTTTAACTTCGTTAGCATTAATAACGGTGAAGACTCATAATATGTTTACTAATTTGTAATGTATTCATAATAACGTTTTGTGAATTTTAAATATTACGGACAATGAGAAACGCATTTAATACGACGATAAACGACAAAATGAAAAAGCAACAGTAACTTTAAGAAAACGCAATCATCGATTTTTTTGAATGCAAAAATAGTTATTGATTTTAAAGTAACAAATTTGTTACAATTCGAAAACTACAATCGCATATTCGCTGATGTATCTGATTTACTATTTAACATTTTCTCTTAAAAAATAATTAAAGTAAATATTTAAAATAAAGAATAGTTCTAACATTTTCATTTCAACCGATATGACGGTTAGAATATCCTAACAACCACTTTAAACCTCGTAAATTGTTAAAAGCGATAAAGGGGGACAATTACCTAGAAAAGTGTAGCAGCTGTTCCTGTAACCTTTACTCGTGTACTACGCTTGTTAATCTGCATAACAAGCTTGACGAGTACGAGAATGCCGCCCTTCATGGGCAAGGTTTGCTCAGCAATGGATATTAATAGGATGAAATGATTATAAAAATAATGAAATAAATCATGTTGTCTAAAGGTAGTAACTACGATGAGAATATTTAAGATTCTCATTTCATCACACGTTTTCAAGTTCAATACTCCATGTTCTAAATCAAACGACGTACGGTGGTTACGCACGACCCCGGATAATGGTTAGAAGGATATATTGAAAAGATAAAGTAGCATTGTAACTCACGATCTAACAATGTTATCTCTCGAGCGTGACCGAATTTAGGTCAATGTCTTGCCGATTACAGGCAAGTTTTTCAGAACATATTTCTTCTATCACTTTGTTGAGGAGTCGATTATAGTCATATTTTAAATTGAAAGACACATAAACTAGACGACGAAAGACGACTAAACAGCATCCATGTCGTTCACCCTAGATTTGAAAATTGTTTTAGAAAACAATTTTAATATTTTTATCATATTAATTTAAGATTGACTTTCATTTTATTACTTAGATATTAAGTTCAAAATTGATATTTAAGAGAAATGGAATTAAAATTCTTCTCCTTATCTGTAACAAACCAAGCCCTCAAACTCAAGCTGTAACTGTCATGTTTATATTTTTTTAACATACGAATATATAATATTAAACGAGGAAAGACTTATTATAATATTTCAATGTATATTAATTCATAGTGTGTATTATAATGAATAGTAGTATTTGTATAAATCGCGATTCATTTACTTACCAGTAAAAGTGTTTAGACTCTAGAAATAATATTTATTTATCCAAATTATATACAAAACGTATAGAAAACTTCTTAAAAACAAAACCGGAAAGACAAAGGTTTTACTTACAGAATTAAAAATGTCTATGGTTAGATGTTGCAATAAATGAAAATCATCGAATGCTTTTTTACGCAAGTTCCTGTAAACTTTACGACTCTGTATTTCACAAACTATTTAAAAAGCCGATTAGGAGCAAAAAAATTAAATACAGATATATGCATTTAAAACTATTCTACTCTAAGTAGACATACAAATGCAAATAATACATATCAATCGCAAAGTAAAGCGAATATGTATGTTGATGTTTTTTTTACATTGAACATTTTAGAATATTAACTTTTCATAATAAATTGCCATTTTACCTTATAACAATTACAACTTTGTGCCACATTTTTCACAATAAAGAAAATATTGGTAGTTTTCTCGGAACGAAAAGAACTTGATGAAAATTTTGCTCAACCGACTGTAGAAGATTGTTGTTTTATTTTACTTCGTCGTAATCAATCTATTGAAAAAATATAAACTCCTTCACTGCTTTTTAGGTACATTACACAAGTACCTTAATACAAGTAAAACAATTAATTGTCGTTCATACCAAATACTTGATTTTTCGAAAATATTATAATGATGATACATTAGAATATAATGACCAAGCGCAAAATTTTAGAATGCAATAACATGCTGAAACACTAATATAGATATCTATTTATTTCACATCGAATAAGAAATCATTTGTCATAATATAATTTTTCGTTGTTTATAACTTATTCAAAAATGTTAAAATTAATAGCCTAATAAATACTATTCTCATATTATATGTAATATGTGCTTGCATAGTTTAAGTGAAAACCGCACAAGCCTGGAGCACGTGGTTGACTTCCATTAGTAAAGTTAAAGCTATTAACGTGGACGTCTTTTGCGGTATCGCTCATCATTTAAATTGTACAAGCAAATAGTTCAGACATTAGACTAATAAATACATAATATTAAGCCATCGGAAAATATGAAATATGTAGCAATGACACCAACAGAAAACTCAGACAAATGTAGATTCCTCTTTGCTTTACCGTGTACAGTTCAAGAAGCATTTCCAAGCGCCAGCTAAAAACTCAAGTATCATTACTGCAAAGTTTTTTACCTTTAGTAGTGATTACAAAATCATATTTTTAAATAATACTACACAGTTTTATTGGACATAATCTATTTAGTTTTACGACTGAGGAAGAGGCAAATAGTCCCAAAATTTAATACAATTACGGAAACGGGAAAGGTTGTCAGAGAATTTCCTAAGGTAGCGCAAACGAGGGTATTATCTCTCTCGCTTGACCGAATATGTAACTCACTTCAATGAATTTGAAACGATTGTTTAGTATTAAACAAAATGTAAATAAGTTTTATTTTTATCGTTTATGTAATCATATCGCCGTACTTCATTAACGTGTCTTTTATACAGTTGAATTATGTTTTATTTATATCTTCATTATTATATATAACCTATAACCTTTGTATCACAAAAATCTGTATTATAAAACAACAGGTTATTAATAATGTTATGAATAGAACCTCTCACAATGGCAGTTTACAAGTTTTTTAAACTCTCCTGGCTGTATTGAAGGAATTCATTGTGATCATTATAATGACTGAAACAGTATTTATCTTAATGGTGCAGATAAACCTATTCTTTTTTGACATCTCTACGTAATCGAAATCGAAAATGAAATAAATTTATTCATTATTGCACTTCATAATTTTCTAAACATGTATTCGCATAAATTTCATAAAAATTGTTTTAGGTATTCTTTAATTTTATGAAAAACATTACGGTTTTAGTATGAATATTGAAAAAAAAAAGGATTAACAAGCAATTTTCTTGTTGATAATATGCCACTGCTGCTCAAGAACACCTAGTAAAAACTATCCTTTATGACAAGAGAGTATTACAAAACACTCTTTAGACGTCTGATCTTCTTCTCTCACCACTTATAACCATCTTAAGCTTATACGATGCAACAGTACCTGATTAATATACGCTTTCAATTCTATTCTAAGTCTGTACTTAGAATATAATTGAAAACGTATGTTTCCTGAGAGTACTGTTACTCTCAAGCTTGTTTCAAGAAGCGATTTTTTCTTAAGTTAAATGTTGTTAAAGGCAAAAAAAATATGATGTATTTTACAGATTTAAAATTCATTCCGTTGAGGTCACCACTTTCTGATATTGCATTCATTTTGGGGACATACGTGAAATTGCAATAACATAGAAAGGTTTCATCTCTTAAGAAGACTCACTTACTTACTAAATGGATGTTTTATTTATATTACTAGCTTTATTTAATAAAAGCTATGTTTACTACGTAAGTGTCTGTTAAAATTTTGTAATGGAACATTGTAACAATTCCACGAGTTGTGATTAACGATGCAAACTTTGTAGTTATTTCAATAGCATACTTTTAGTTTGAAAACAATTCAATATGTTGGGCATAAAGAGACACGACTTGAATACTATTCAAAAGTAATTAAAAAAATTATTCGTATCATAAATGCACTCTATGTCCGAAATCCAACAAAATTAATTAATGAACCCGTTTTGCTATATTTTACTTAGAAATAAATAATCTTATTTAATCAATCGATTTTATATTTAGGTATAGGTTTAAGATTTTTATTATTTCTCGAAAGATTATACATCACTTGTGAGAAATAAAACATTTTAAAAGTAAAAAGTAAACAGACAGGTAGAACGTAAAAAATATTGACAAACAGCAGAACTCCGCAATCGTTGATAAGTTAGGGTGCTTATACACTGCAGCAAATTTGACTAGAATAAATATAAACACAAGTAAAAATAAAAATAGGTGTAAACATCGGTATTGTTACCCCCGTGCGCAACAATTTTCCATTAAAGTTTTCTTATAGCATTTCAAAGTCCCAGAGCTCATTTTGGATTCTGTTGGCATAGTACAAAATGGGCTACGTATTTGCGATACCTATAATAATACTAATCTAATTTTACCACTCCTTTTCTCTTTTGGGCTATTTTAATTTTTGTATCTGTATAATTTCTTTTATGTCTACTATCAACTAGCCTGCTAGCAAAGTTGTCTGACTAAATGTCAGTCCACACATTTTCAGTTTACTATTAGATTAATGAAAGAAACTAGCAGAAGAAATCGCTTAATGTGAACCTAAGTCGGTTCACATGAATAATATTATAATTAGTATATTTTGTTTAAACAAGTAATTCAATATTTTATTCATAAACCAATGTTTTAAGTACCCTCTATTCAGTTTTGTATTAAGTACCGAGTTTTAATTAATTATTCCATCTTTAATAACATCGTACAACTTTCATATCACAACTCAATTATTTGCTTATAGACCACCTTCAACTTAACTTTTCGAATTGGTTTTCCTCATTTTGTACAGATTTCCGCTGCTCTACTTTCAAAGTTTTCTTTAATCTTTCTTAAAAATTAAAACATGATAATTTATCTACATTATAGTTATATCGGTGTTGTTGAATGAATCGTTGCAATTTTTAAGAATGTATCTTTATACGGTAATACGCTTTAAATCTTGAATCTATTCCTTAAACTAATTATACTAATAACTTGGAATTAACTTTTTAAACAATTCAGCAACTTTTACTGTAAATGCTTTTTTACTTTTTTATGAAGACATAGAATTATAATACAATGTAAATCAATAAATAAATGGGTACAATGTAAACATTGTTTTAATTTAAATGAACATAACAGACGTCTCTAAGGATCACACTTGACCTGATATGAAAACATTGAACAAAAGCTGGCTATGTGGATGGTATTGGAACAGAATAAAGGGGTGACCTATATAAAAATATTTATAAACGCTTACAGAATTTAGTTATTCTTACTTATTGTCACCTAATGTGTGAATTTGTGATGAAGTGTTAGTCTGTTGTCAATAAAAAATACGAACACCGAAATGGTAAATATTATACATATTAACAACTAACAAAACGCAATAATAACTGTTGATAGTAACAAAACGAGTACGTTATGAGGTAACATACATTGGTCCACGTTTCTTAGTTTTCCTTGGCCACTATACTATTACAACAAGTACTATTTTATCGCTAAGCAATAGTGCCGACAATTAATTTTCGTAGAAGAGTAAATGTTACTAGTGAAGGTACCGAGGTAACTACACTGCAGCCTGTTACATGATATTGAAAACATATCCTGAGGTCACCCATCTTAATAATATGTTAAGACGAACTACATTGTTATATCAGCGTATTCATCATGACTTAATTTTGTTTTAACGTTGTATTTCAGTCCAAACAGTACGTTACATAATGTATATATTGATAACAAGAATTAAAAACAAAAAAAGAATTAAGAAATTTTCTACAAAAATAATTAAAAAGGTCACTCAACCATTTTCTAAATTTTCACACATTACACAAATGTCTAGTTGAAATCAAATTCTAATATGTATAATAAAAAGTTAATATGTACTAAATGCTTTATCACTTTGTTTAATAAAAAAATAAATGTATAGCCATTACCGAACATAAATTATAACATTTTCTTGTTAATAATACAAAGAGATATTTACTAATATTATTAAATACTATTTGTTCTAATTAATTTTTTTTAACAATAATACGGAGCAAAATAAGAAGTAATTGGCAGATTGTATTAGTACAAGAAATAAGTATTTATTTAAAGCAGGCATACCCTATTCTCACGGGACCGAAATTTATAGGGCCTTGCGGAGACTTCTGTCTGAATTATATCCCGGTGATAATGACGGGGCTTTTAAATTCTAAATGGAACAATTCCCTTCAACAAATCTTAAATCTCTTTCTGCCTATTTAAATGGCTCCATATTAAGAACCGTTTATGGTTTTGTACCTTTCCGTAAACCCTGTTTCTTTTATACTAAATTATGCACTTGTGAGTTGTAGGTTAGTTATTCATAGGCTTTTTAATTCTCGTTTTAGTATATTTTAGTATTTAATATTCTGTTTTAACAAAAATTTGTTCTATTTCTACCTTCACTTTGTTAGCGTATATTTTTATTTAGCATTTTATCATAATTTGCATCACATGATTTTTTAACGCCCTTAATGCTCTAAATTTTTCAACGGTGTTAAAAAAATTAAAATGTACTGTTATGTGTTATAAAAGCTGTACTGTGTTGTTTACATACGATTATTTGTCAAAGAAAATGTTGAAAACTTTTGAAAACCTAAATAAATGTATCTTTAAATAAAGCATAATCTAAACTTTTTAATTAACATTGATATGTACAAACTTCTTGTTATTTTTCATTGTTAAATAATATAAGTGTGTATATGTATTATTATTTTAAAACACTAACGCTTAAATTAAACACCAAACGCTAAAACCCCTGACGTATTATGTAGGTACTTAACGAAGTTTCTTAATTGAACATTGTTTGTAACAGTTCTAGCCGCGATGATTTACGAAGCAAAGTTTGTATTTATTACAGAACAACTTAGAACCTGAAGTTTATAAATATAAATATGGCTTTAAGACGCTAAGATCGCCTATTCTTATCCCGGACCAACTAAACATACTATAAGAATATATTTAGTATTCCATTAACGTTTCATTCCATTTTAACTAGTAAAATTAGTAATTACTCTCTAATCAGGGTCGTTTAAAGGTTTTATTAATACCTTAAATAACTTTAAAATATAACAAGAAGTAAGTAAAAACAGCATAATGGAAAAATATCGTTGTAATATATTTTGGTGCAACTTGTATCGAAAGGTGGCCGCACAGGTCATAAACATAATACCGCAAACTATTCAAATGTTATCTCTGCGGGCCGTTATGGTTAAACTTTTCTCTATACTTTTCGAAGTAGAGCTTCAAAAATATTCTGTTTGTAAATTAAGATAAAGCTATCGTGATTTTTAAATATATAACGTTCATAGGTGTTTAAACAACATGTAGCATAATTACAAAAAGAATTTTCCAACTAATTTTAAAATAAAAAAATTGCAGACCAAAAAAATCTGTCTACGAAGTTCCCATAAAACACATGTTTTAATTTATATAATTAATTTGTATACAAAAATTTTAGTATTTATATCACTATTTCTTATCTGCTTAATAAAATAATACACAAATGGATTAACAAATAATTATCAAAAACACATTAAAAATAACAGACGCAGAAAAAAGAATTTATATAGAGGTCCACTTCTGCACAAGATTCTGGCCAAATTTAAATAAAGCTTTTTCAATAAACTATTAATCTCAAAATGTTTACTAAATACATCCAATCTCCGCATTTGCCGTGACTCATTTATAATTTGTAATTTAAAAAAATAGGAAAGGGTATTTATTATGATATGATATTATATTCCCATACAAGCACTAATTCGTATTAAAATGCAAACTGATTCTTTGCAAACATTTTTTTTTTATACTACTTTGCGACAAGACGAGCAAGACGTTCACCTGATGGTAAGTGAAACGCTTGCCCATAACAACGTGGTGCTAGCTAAGATGGTACACACTGCACCACATTGCGCTCGTCGCCTTGAGACATAAGGTGTTACGCCTCGTTACCCCAGTAATTACACTAGCTACAGCGCCCGTCAAACCGGAACACAGTAATGTTTGCACACTACTATTTGGCGGTTGAAATAGGAGCTGCGGTGGTACCCATACAAACGGTCTCCGGCAACAGAGACCTACCACCTGGTAAATTAAATTTTCGGACCTATGGTTTCCGAGAGCGAAGTAAGAAAATTTAAACCATTTTATTTTTTATATGTTACAGATAATTTTATGTCATAGTACTAGCTGACCCGACAGACTTCGTTCTGTCAAAAAAAATTGCAATGTTCTTTGTTCCTGCCTATTTTATAGCCGAGACAAAAAAATCTCCTGAACAGAACCGTAACCCTGGTTATGGGCGGTGTGTGGGGTTCAGCACTATATATAATATATTCATCTAATAACTAATATTTAAATATTAGTGGGTTCCAGAAGAGTGGCCAAAGTTATAATTAAAGTACATAAGTTATATTTACTATAATATTTTTTAGGAACAAATAACTGTCACATCCCAAATCTTTCTGACAGAATGTAGTCTGTCAGGTCCGCCAGATGGTAACGCGGTTTGTGCTCGACTGATGTATTGTCGTGAAAACGAATGCATTTTATGTCGCGCGCCGAAACTAAAACAAAAGAAATAATACCGCGAAGCGGACCAAATTGAAAATCAGTATGGTGGATCTTTTGACTATTTATGTTATTATTTCACTCGTTTTAATTTCGGCACGCGGCGTTAGATCGTCCGACGCGCATACGCACACTGTTTTGATAGAATAATTGAATTTGAACTTTGTGCAGCTGTAATAAAGTGCAAATTGACTCTTTAGCGTTACGAACGCACCTACATTGCTTAGATAGCAGTGAAAGCTTGTAATTTAATATGAACTTTTGTTTGTTAGTTTCTGGTTCCTGGTTTCTAGTTTCTGGTTTCTGGTTTCTGGTTTCTGGTTTCTGGTTTCTGGTTTCTGGTTTCTGGTTTCTGGTTTCTGGTTTCTGGTTTCTGGTTTCTGGTTTCTGGTTTCTGGTTTCTGGTTTCTGGTTTCTGGTTTCTGGTTTCTGGTTTCTGGTTTCTGGTTTCTGGTTTCTGGTTTCTGGTTTCTGATTACTGATTTCTAGTTTCTGGTTTCCGGTTTCTGGTTTCTGGTTTCTGGTTTCTGGTTTCTGGTTTCTGGTTTCTGGTTTCTGGTTTCTGGTTTCCGGTTTCCGGTTTCCGGTTTCCGGTTTCCGGTTTCCGGTTTCCGGTTTCCGGTTTCCGGTTTCCGGTTTCCGGTTTCCGGTTTCCGGTTTCCGGTTTCTGGTTTCTGGTTTCTGGTTTCTGGTTTCTGGTTTCAGGTTTCTGGTTTCTGGTTTCAGGTTTCAGGTTTCTGGTTTCTGGTTTCTGGTTTCTGGTTACTGGTAACTGGTTTCTGGTTTCTGGTTTCTAAATGTCAGATTTCAGATTTCAGATTTCAATTATCCATTTTCCATTTTCAAAATTCAATCAATATTTAATATTCAATTTTCCATTTTTACAACGTATTTGTCTCTCAGATCGTGTTCGTGTGTCTCAGACACTTCGTGTTCTGCTTCTTGCCATAGAAAATTAAGGAATATTTCATAAATACATAAATCTTCTTAAACTAAGCAAAAAATACTTGTAGTCTTTATATTTTATATTGATGACCAAAAGTATATCACTGACCTAAACCTTGAAAGAAATAAACGAATAAAATTTTGCAAATATTTCAAGTCAATCAAACTAACTTGACAAATTCTTGTGAAGATTTTTACAATATTTTACAAAATGACTGCAATCTACTGAAGCAAATTCAAATAAAAAACATTTATAAATTGTATTTATGTTAAAAGTAAAAAAATATTACGATATTATTACTCCTTCAGAGCTGTCCCGCTTTGCCCATCTAAAAATCTGGACACCTTAATGGAAAAGTGAAATTGTTGTTTTTACCATATTCCGGGCACTTTTTCTCTCACCTTTTAAGCCTTCCCTGGACTTACACGAATAATTCAAGACCACATTTAGCCAAATCGGTCCAGCCGTTCTCGAGTTTTAGCGAGTCTAACGAACAGCAATTCATTTTTATATATATAGATTACATCAAATATTTACTAGTGAACATCCTGTCAGTGTTGGTTCGGAGGTTTCGGTGATTACCTAGAACAAATAAACACGTACAGACAAAAATGGATACAAATTTTAAAAACTTCGTTGTCTATCAATTTTCTCTTTTCCTAATTTTTGTTTACTCCTATTGTCTGAGTGATTAGGCGACAATTACTTCAGATATGAGATTAAGCTACGTCTATATTGTAAGTGAAACCGCAATCTTGGCGGCGCTGCTGACAGATTCGCCTACTAACACAGTACCGAGTGACACTATTATAACAATGACATTGTCTTAATGGACCTGTTTAGTAAAATAATTAGTGCTACATTGTATTATGCTAGTATTAGATAAATAAATATATAATCTTTAACTAAACACCGTTGTTGCATTAAGGTAAACTAAAATGTTACAGATATTTTGTGTTTAGCGTTCAAATTAATCCCTAACATTTTTATACTGCGCGTTCAGAACCACTATTGACCTTCACAGATAGAAGTTATTTTCTTATATTCGTTTCTTAAACCTAACTTTTTTAAAGTTAGGTAGTTTTTGCTGTAAGTATAATATGGTAATAATGGTAATTAATAATTATCCCGACAATCGGTATCGGTAATGAAACAAACCCAATTACTAAAACAACTAGTTTATAATTTGTCTATTATCGATACGTAAAACATAGACGTTTCGTTTAAAAAACTTTTTTTTATTAAAGGCGTATTTAATTGACGTTCCGTTTTTAGTAATCCGCGATGGTAGTTAGCGTCGTATGTGTTATAATTATTTTAACGACTTTGATAACTTGCTTATAGTTAAAAAAGTTTAACTGTGATGGCGTTAATAACAAGCCAGTTCAGTTGCTTCGAAATTCTCATTTTTGCCTAACAGTTGTGAGTTATAAAAATGACTTTGTGATTACTTTTAAAAGTATTTTAACCTGTCTTAAAAAGATAACTAATGACAGTTGCAGATAAAATTTTGATTAAATAAAAATTTGTTAATTTAAAATGTTCTATAAATGTACAAAAAAATTATATTATGACTTAAAAATTATAGGAACAGAAGACTATTTCAACAGCAACAAAAATAAATTAAAATTATATGTTAATTTTTCAACATATCTTTAACCATGTATATTACATATATTTAAAGATGTTATATATTTTTATATAATAACCTTGTTATTTTTCTTATATAACACTGCAAAAGTATTTATTACTAAGAAAGGCATGAATCGAACTAAACTGCAGACGATTACATTTAATCTCTCATAAGATTATATAAAAAAACAGAAATTAATTAATGTTAATAATTAAAGTACGTAATTGAAATGGTAACAATATTTGAAAGTCATAGTTTTTGATTTATTTACCAAAACGATGATGTAATTCATAATTTGATAACACAAAACAGATCCCATTTTTTTTTTATTAAAAAAGTTATATCGTCATTACTCTGGCCGCAACAAAGAAGCGAATTATTTACATCATTGAATTTTAAGTTAGAAATGTCTTAAACTTTAGATACAAAGAACATACTTAAAGTCTACTAACCTTAATATTTAAATGCAGAGTTTAGTTGCTACGGTGAAGTTGCTTCAAATTGCACTACTTACGTTTCACTTGGGACAAGTTTGCATACACGGAGAACATTCATAGTTGATCTATTTTACAATTGACGATTTCTTATGCTATTTTTCTAAATATTCACTGTATAAAATCAAAGCAGTAAGTTATTTTAGCACTAGAAATAACTAACACGTTTGTACATTTTTTAAGATACGAATTCGTAATTTGACGTTTCGGCAAGTGGTACGTTGGCCGTGATCGCGAGGTAGATTTATGAAAATGATGTGATTTTTGTCATGTGGGGGTTTTAATAAATACCCACAATTGATTTACATATTTTTTTTATGTTTTCACACGATACACTTGGATAACCATAACTAAGCGATTGTCAGATATGATATTGACACGAAAGCCCTCTTCTCGATTGAAATTACAATGTTCTCCTACTAATCTAATTGACAGTATCATGTATAAAAAATAAAGAAAACACCTGGTTTTAATAAAAACAAAACAAATAAATATATAGCATTTTTTGCAAAAAATTTAATGCGAATGTTTTAGAAAGCTCCAACAATACATTTTTATTTCTGCGAATAAATAAATAAAGAAATTACAGTACGCAATCAGCGCTGTTAGTCAAGTGCACCCTCGAACACCGGAATTAAAGCATTTTTCTAGGTAACTTGACCTATTTCAACTCAACTAACGCCGTAACAGTGTAAAATTTTAAACTCGACTTATGGTTCCATGTTGCCAATTCTTTATTCACTATCCTAAGCTGATTGTTTTATTAAATACTCTTTGTAACGTGTGTACACGACTTTGTACGCTTATTAAGTACTTATATCAAATAGACAAAAGTATAATAATTTATTTTCATTAACATGGTATTTTAATAATCTGGAATGTACCTTATCTATTAAAACTTCGTTCGCAAAATCTAGTTTCGGTTGGTATAGTTAGCGGCACAATTTTTTTTTTATATATTATACATGCACTATAATTTTGATAGCACCTAAAATTGGTCCTGGCTAAACTCAATTATTTCAGAATTATTTTGTATAATATAACTTGCATTTCAATACGCAGTTGACCAACCTCTACAGCCAATATACATACATATTCCACTTAAACTCTGAATAGCCCTCAACGTTGTAAAGTACCCTGTGCAGTATACATCAACTGCGAATAAATTATGTGTTAAATTTCAAAGCGGCTGGCTGTATTAAAATACAACAGCTAATTTTATAAAGCGAAACTGTACAAAATTTTGTGTCGCGGAACATACAAGTTTTAATTTGAAACTTTTCGTTTATTGAAATTGTTTATATCCTTTTAATAAATCCTTATGTACAGCCTCTTAATAACTATGTCTTTATTCTTTTCACTACAAGAATAAGTAAAATCTATTAAGGCTAAAAAAGGTTGATGAATTGATATGAGAAAAATGTCGTCCTTTGTTTTCTTAGTCGGCTATAGACTAACCGCTTGTCTAGAATAAATATCCCTCAAAAGTTGATAGCTGGAAGACAGTAATGCTGTTGTAGCCACAGTTCGCCACGCCACAGAAGTCTAAGCTCTTAATCACGTTATGCTTTTTTAAACAAAACAGAACCTACAATAATAATATAGCCATTAAACTCTCATTAAGCTTTTCTCCAGTATTAAAAGATGATTCATTATTGTAGTAAAATAGCGCTTATAAAAGCCCATCGCTTTCCAAGCCTCTGTAATATTAAATTTATTTTACTTTATCTTCATAGTCGGTTTTTGAGATATTACATAAACACATTTCTTAAAATACCAATAATTATTACATTTGACTGAAAGTGTTGTCGTTCTAGTCCACATTATGATATATGAAAGAAATCTATGAACATAAACTTATGTAGAATTGGTATAACATCTGAACCTATTACGAATAATTTGTTAGTATATCAAGAATCACATTTTTTATTAATACATTATTTAAATGAAAATATACATAATACATAAGTATCTGTTACAAATCTCGTTTGTATTTTATATAGTGCATATTGGCGGAAAATATTTATTTTATTCAATATTAAAATAAATTTAATTGATATTAAACAAGAAATATATATTTAAACCTAACTTAATATAACTAAATTGATTTAATATATAATAGTTGTACATAAATACCGGTATAATTCAGATAGTATTAAGAGTCAACGTGATTTACGAGTACATAATGTTTATTTAATATAAAATAAGAAGTAAATAGATGATCTAAATTGAGAATTGAAATAAAACGACTAAACATCTATGCGGTAAATTGTAGCAGGAAACAATTGTTCACATGTCATTTCCCGTGATCGGAACTCAGGAAACGACTAGGCGGTCGTCGAGAACCAGTCGACTGTAAGAGATAACTTTTGCTGTCCATCTCTCCCAATCAACTACCGCTCACTATTACTGCATTTATATCCGCCATTTTCTAACTTATGTACCTGTTTTATGTTCTTTATTAAACCGTTGCGAAAACAAGGAAATAATTTACAGTAAGTACAGTAAATTGTAACGAATTAAAAAAGTGTGTAATAATTGAAGTTGTTTAAAACATCAAGTAAAGGACATGAATTTTGCATAAATACAACTAATTTATTTCTGCTTAGAATCAAACTTGTTCCTTTTCATTCAATATATCACCTTCACTTTGTTAATCATAACAATATAAAAAGTTGAAAGTAACTGTTAATAAAATCTGTGTGTATACAAACAAGAAAACTCTTTAGAATCAGACTGTGGTTGCAAAACAAGGTAAACCTATTTAAAAGCAACTACGATAAAACTAAAAAGAGAAAAGGAAAATCTCACACACTACTTATAAACGGAAAGCAATCTACGAGAGGTGCTCTTAACCTGCAATACAAAGCACAGCCAAAGCTTTCAACACAAACGACAGCGTTCATATGAAACTATGTGGCCTTAAAGTCAGTGTTAAAGTGTTCATAAAAACAGAATGAGCAATGCTAATAATATCTAATTTAATGCGTTATAGCTAATTAACTTTTTGGTCTTCACTACACATTTTTTTTATTTGTATTTATTAAACACAATGTCGAATATTAGTTGCCATCCTGTAGTATTTAGTTATAATTTTATATAGGACCAGGGGGTACCCCATGCCCAACCTCCGGATTGTACCCGACGATATTTCACTTCGAAAGAAAAAGCAGCACAGAATTCGTACTCTATTTTTGAATCGTCAACAAAAATTTTAGAGCGTTCAAAGTAAAATATGGCTTAAAAGAATTTATTCTTTTAATCATATTGTTACTTAAAAGTATACTATTATAGAGAAAATTTTTAGCATGAAGCAAAAATTTATGATTACGATGAAAAATTCCTTATTAATAGCGCAAATGTATTTATGTGTGTACCTTTTGTTGCCTTTTGTTGCTTTTGTTTCCTTTTTATTTAACGTAAAAAACATTCACGTAATTGTAAGCGCTAGGCTTACCTATAATAACGTGGCGTTAGTTCTATTGACAAACTGTACATTGTGCTCATCGCCTCTAGTAACTCGTTGTTGGGTCTCAATACTCGAATAAATTTACTACTACAGCGCTTTTCAAACTGGAACGTAGTAAATGTAAAGTATGTATGTATATCAAGTTATAAATTTGAAGTAAAGCTTACTATGTGACAGTAATGATACACTATTCACTTTTGTAATATTCTAGAATATAAAATAAAATGATTCATCATCTAGTTTTACAACCATTGTTAAATATATTTATGTTCAAACCAACATTTAATACGGAAAATTCTTTATTAACGTTAAAACCAGGTAGCTGTGCCGCTAGCATTCTAAAAAGTCGAATGGGTTTCGCGTTAAAGTCGTTAATTTCATTTTCAGTAACATGAAAGCAAATTAATTAGTAACTCAGGCGTCATTCCATTTGAATCTAAAGATATATATTTATTCATCAACATCTTTGGTCGGCTCTTGTGAATGGACACTCAAAATACTTATGCAATAAACTTACTCAAATTTAAAATCATTTCCAAATTATAAAGTCGATGTTTACATCATCATCAGAAAATTTTCGCTCAATTTATTTTTCGATTTTTAAACATATTAATTCCCGGCGATTTAATGAAAGCAATTCAATTTACTGAAGCATCTACCGTTATTAAACAGTATTGGAAAATACGCAATATATAGGTTAAACTCTAAGAGATAATTGGCGAAAACACGTACGAGTAATAGCAAACCAATTATCCGTATGCAGACTGTTTCACTTTACGGGATTCGAAATTAATTATCTCCTCTAAGCTATGCCCATATTAACTTTTTTATAAATCGTATTGAAGTGAACGTAAAAAATTTATAAAACAACATTGTATTATATTTTACAATATATCGTTTGTTTTACAACTTTACTTAATAATTATATATAAAGAAAATTTATTTTAGTTTGTATCTTTTTTATTTTTTGTCACTGACTTTTTTGGAAGTTTCTGTAATAAAATGTGATTACGTGACGACATCGACTCTGACCCAAATTAATGTTTACTGCAAATTGAAGTTTTCCATTGCTTTGGTCGATTTGTTTTGTGTAGGTTTGTGGTCTCAACGTTGCGTACAGATAAGTTAGTGTAACAATGCTAAGTTTTTATTAATATTTGTATTTTATCAAGACATGTAAATTTTTTATTTATTCATCATAATACTAAATGACATGAAAAGAATTGTGAAAACTTATTACGAACGTGTACTTTTAGAAAACTCGTAACCTGGTGATTATATCTCATACTTTCTCTTATAATTGAGGTGCCGTGTAACAAAAACCTTAAAATACACTAATTGACTATTTATTCCTTATAAAAGATTAAAAAATAACTTGCGTATGTTGTCTTTTTAATATTGAAAACCAATGATTGATTCTGCAATCCTATTCCGAGAAGCTATTAATAAAATGTGTTCTCAGCAGCTTATCAAATTGAATTCCGTATATGAATCAAGTGCTTACAATCAGTAAAAATCAGTTATTTCTCTAAGAATAACGATAGAAGTTACTTTGTTTACTTTTGATCACATTTTGTTTTTATAAATTATACATATTAAAATAAGACACATATCAGAAAGTGAAAACTGTTTTAAGTTTAAACACACTTTAAACGTGTGAAGAAACATTACGTACTACTCAAACTGAAGTGGCAATAACACATCCATCGCACGGCATTACAATAAATAAATGTTAATGGAAATATTGATCAATTCTATATGAAGTACGTTTTATTTGTTCGCTTTTATTGAAATAACCTCCGGTTCCCCGTATAATCAATACCGCTATCACATTTATTGATATTGTCAAATGTCAAGTTAAATAAAGTAATAATATATATGAATTTGCTTTTTACCAATTGTGTACATTAACACAAAATCGAACCATCTTTTAAAACAAAGCTTTGACTCTTTGCTTAACGCCTGCCTTACGAGAAACATGACAGTTGAAGACACAAATATTTACTTTCGTATATACTGTAATAGTATCTATTCTTACATAGACGAAGGGTATAGATATTGTTTTAATATTTTAAGATTTGCATTCAAATTGTTACACACGTAGTAAAAGATATAAATCATGGCAAAAGCGGCAAATCGCTGCAGTGTTCATTTAAAAGCCCGACCCAATTGTCGGACTATAAATCGGGCTCTCTTCTCCACGCGACCCTGTAAATTACGCCTTTGTGAGAAGAGGGCGGGTCCGCCTAAAATATGTATGACATTACTTCTCGTTGGTGTGAAATCTTCACTTTCATATCTGTACATAAGTACTAGAAATACGTAATACATATAAATAGTAAAAAAAAACTAACCACTTGCAGTTTCCATAACTTAAAATCCAGACTATTACCAAACTACAATTCTTACAAAATGTAACTGACCGACTTACGTTCCAGGGCCGTAGGAGCATATAGGCACATAAGACGCAGACACTGGAAGAAGACTCTTTTTTCAGCTGTTGTAAATGAGCGACGATTTCCATTTTCTACGAAAAATTAAAAAATACATCTGTAACAAATTCAATTTTCTTTCCGGCTTCTTTTTCAAAGTATTCTGGTTACAATAATAGTTACGAATCCAATTCGCACTTTTAACTATTTTGAGATGCAAAAATGCGACTTTGTTATAACATGAAACCGTGCGAAGGCATTCTCTTCATTGGGGTTTACGAAAATAGACTGACCTGAGTTTACCAATCAGATTAATTGTATTTTTTACGTAACCTCAACCAATATCTGCCATTTTTTTAATTACACAGCAGTCTGTAAAGCGCTAGCTAGCGCTATTGACTACTCCGATGCGCTGATGTAATATTTGATGACAAAACGCACTAGATAGTCCAGAAGAAGCCTATTCACTCTACCAAACAAACGATGAGTAAAAATTCTGGGTTATATGTGCAGGGCACTTATGTATTTTAACGTGACAACGTCTATTAATTATATCACAAAAAATTTTGATAATAAATTTTATTATTCTTGTTTGACATGTTTATCGGGTTACAAATCAAGTTATACTAACTCTCAATTATATTTGTTAGGGATTTTATTTCTAATTATTATTGAGCAATAGAATACATCTTTTACTTTCAACCAATTCGGGCAAACGCATACCGACTTAGCGGTCGGCGTAAGCCACGCCCACTTATGTGCGGGACATTTCTCAGCACGCGCGTCCTATCTTATACCAATTTAATAGACGTTGTCACGTCAAAAATAATGCAAATATATATTGAGATCTAAGTGTTATGATAACTTCCCAGTAAAAGTGGGAGTCGTGTGTACAATACAAGGTACTAAATAACACATTTACAGATCTTTTAAAAGAATTATAGTTTACTGGCTGTTCACCGTGACTTCGTCCGCGTAGTATTTAACAAAAAAAAATATTGTCCAGTTCGCAGTTTACCATAACTTATTAATATTTTATTTCGCGTAAAGAATACCTAGGCTATCTATCTGGCTGCAATCGTTCGTTGGTTCTTCTCAGAACTACCCTCGTTCGACCTACGACACGGACATCCGTAATCTACAATTTGTAAGACGACTTTCCCTATACTGTCGAGATTGAGACGAAACCTTTCTCAAACAGTAAACTAAAAAGCTAATATAAAAAGTACTATCTACGTACTGTACTAAAATAATAAAGTTTAAGTAATTTATCAATTTCAAAGTAAATCAAAAAATTCAAACTAAAATAGTCTACAGGCTACAGGGGAGAAGGGAAGACTCGGCGGGGTTGCTTGCGCTCCGGGACAATACTTGGACATAAATATAAATATGGTTGATAGTATAAATTATAGAAGGAATATACTTTAAATAAATACTTTGAGTATGAATGAATGAACGAATGAAATAAGACCTGACGACCTGAAGTCATGAAAACCTAGATCCGGAAGAATTAAAACATTAAGAAGATTAAGAACTTCTTAAAGATTTATTCAAACTAAATTTTAATCATTTAATCGCGTTTATTTAATTTGTTTTATAAACCCGACGTTTCGCTCGCTTTGCAGAAGTCATGGTTCTGGACAAACACCGCTTTCGCCCCCCTCCCGATAACAAAATAAATATTAAATAAACGCGATAAAATCTGTAAAATTTAGTTTTAATGTGTAACATTCGAGTAAATATAAGAATACTTCTTACGAGGTTTAAGTTATAAAATATATATATTCTATTTGAAACACGAAATGGTCGCATAAATTCTGTACGAATAATTCGATGCAGTGTAGTTTTTTCGGAGTACTTTTTTTGACAATGCATTTTTTCTCGAAAATGTAATAATACTTTCAAGGTCGCTTTCAAGTGTAATAAAATTAAGTTGTAACTGTATCCAGTTCACAGTTTTCATTATTGTTTATTTCTATAATTTCGTTGTTGAATCATTTGAACTTTTTCAATGTTTACTTAACTATTACATATCATAAATAAGAATATTTGTTGAAAAGCATGCATTTCAAATTATTATTACTGGTTTGTCCAATATTCCCAATGACTATCTGGACTAAATTCTATTGGTGCCCCAATATCTATAGTTCCTAAATTGTTTGCTTGTACCAGCATACATCCTCCCCAAGACCCTATTATACCAGAAAAAATCTACATGGTTTGTCCAAGTAGAATAAAAAAGCATTGCATTGAACAATTGCCACCTTCCAATTTTATGCTTTACTTATATTTTGATATCAATCACAATCATTAAAACAATGAATATAAAATGAAACACAAGGTAAACTTATTTTAAGATTTATTCTTGGCTAGCATCAACATTTTCTGTTTGCAAGCCTTTGATGGAAGCAACAGGCACATATGTCACTAGAGTGAATAGTTTGTGGGCAGAATCTTCATCATCATTACGTCTACGTGAAAGCCTTACACGGACACGGAACGGAACATTTCTGGAAAAAATAAAATAAGGTATACTCACAAGGTACTCTCAATCATATTTATGGTTTAAACAATACCTTTATAATTAATTTTTTTTAATTTTTAAGTTAAAATGTATTAGTTTATATCTAAAAAATTAATATCAAAATTTCACCTTACAGTTATGTCAGGTGCTGGAATGTCACGATACCACATGATACCATCATCTTGGTATCATGTGGTATGATGATACCAAGAGGCAAAGGTGGTGTACATCACTTTAACCTACTAATTTCCAATTTCTAATTGAAAAAGTTAATGTTTGCTACCATTGCTTAGTGATGAGTACAAGCACTCCCTAGTAACTATTATATTTGTCAGAAAATTTTGGTATCCTCAAGTACAACTACAATTAAAACTTTAAGGATTGGACAGAATAAAATAAAAATTATTATACCTTATTATATTGTTCATTCTTAATAACTATTTTATTACTAACCACTACATTAATATGAAATATCATATTTTCCACTTTAATGTAAAATATTATAATAGAAGATTTCATATTTTCATCATTTATGTTAAATTTCAAACCTACTTGGAGAAGAGACTGTACAGACAAGGAAAACATTTGTTTAAATATTTGCTTTATATTTTTTAAATAATCCTGTGCATTTCAACAACATCACATTTACTTCAAACACTTGCTATAAATAAAAAATCCAAACAAGCTTTGAATAAAAAAAACTGTACAACCAATGAGTAAATTGAAGACAAACAAAATATTGTAAAACAAAACATATTAGAGAATACACAAAATACAACATAGCATAACATAAATATTGCAAGTTCTTATAATTCTAAGAAAGTGACCTCCCATTCAATATTATAATATAATTTTGGACTTATTCATCAATTTTTATGAAACAATTACTTTTATTTTATTTTTTTCAGTTGAAATGATGATGGTGTTGAATCATTTTTATTATAAATACAATAAGTATGTAATGATAATACATATTATTAACTGGAAACACTTCTCACTAAACATTCAACTTGCCATCAAACACTAAACATGTTCTGATAACAACTATGCTTTTAATGCTACTATGCTAGTAATTAAAAAGATGATTAAATGAACTACTTGAAAGTTTTAGTATAAAATACGTTTAAAATGTGTAATGAACTTACCTTACGCCCTTTGACCACAGAAATTTGTTCAAACGAGTGTCCACACGGACGTCGGGGGTGCCCATCTGTTTTTCAGCGAACTTCCGGATTTCCTTGATTGCTCGTGGAGCGCGTTTCTTAAAACCAACTCCATGAAGGCGTTTATGTAAATTTACCGTATATTCACGGGTAATTACTTCATTAATGGCAGATTTACCTTTCCTTTCTCCCTTTGGTTTTGCCATTGTATTCTGAAATTACAAGGAGGAAATATAAAAATAACCTTTCCAGTAAATACACTGTGCAATACAAATTAAAGAACTTAAGACAAAATAGAAGTTAGAATTAAGGTTTTCATGATTTGTTAAGATTATCATACATAAACACACCTCTTCGGAAACTTGCCGAAATGAAAAGAAATGTCAAATTCAACTGTCAACTACATATACACAAGCGTTACATGACATACCAATGACATGTCTGGCTATTATTACGGTAGTTATTCCTTTGCATTATCTGAATAAAACACTATTCAATTAAAACATTATGAATGTTTTAAAAGGAAAGAAAGCATACTGTACTTAACAAAATACTTAGGAAAGGTATATATACGCTTTTAAATAATTTTTTATAAAATATCTTAATTGATTTATTTTTTAAAAATAAATCAAATTAAAGAAATAGCGAAAAAAAGTAAGAGGATTGGATAATCAACAAACATGTACAAATATTATGAATAAATTCTAGTCAATTTAAGTACAATTAGATATTTTATTATAACAAGAGGATAGGAGAAGCAAATTTTAACTAAATTTAATAATTATTCGCTGTAATAATAATTACTACGAATCCTGTTTAATCTAATATTTCGTAAGCAATATTTTGTAACATATAATTAGATACCATAAATTTACTCGGAATATGAACCGATGTTTTTAAAAACTGGTATCTCTTCTACTATTTTTATATTTGGTACTTTAAATTATAAATAATTAACGCTAGAAAGACCTAATTCGTAAAAAAATTGTTTATATTCACTTACAAGTTTAAAAAGTTTTCTGTTCTATGTCTTACCTTATTCATATACACAAAAGAGTAGTATAAGATTTTTCTAATATTTGTGTTAAGGAAAATAAATACTAGTTAAAAATAAGAGAAAATTGATAGAAAACTTGATTTGAACGAAAAAAAACTTTAGCGAAATGTGGTGTAACTAAAATCATGTTACAAGTCGAACTTTTTACACAAGTAATACCTGTTATTGCTGAACAAATTTATTGAACAGATGGAAGTTTTTAAGTTCCCTGCAATCAAGTAGGGTTAATTCATTGTGTGTATGTAACATATTATTATAAAATATATCTAACTGTAATTCTGTTGTTATTCTTCTATTAATAATATGTACAGGAAGCTCAATACTCTTTGTGGTATTTTTACCATAGAGTATATTATATCTATTTACAAACATGACAGTGACGGTATCTGTCATTCAATGTATGAATCCTAAAATTATTGTATAGAACTAAAGGTTTTACTCGATCTAGGATTTTACATGAACTTTGATGTCTTAATTAAAAAACAATCCATACATATTGAATAAGACAATGAGTCTATCAACAACCTTAGTGAGGATTTTTTAAGTCTGCAACTTCAGCACTTCTATACAATTTACATAAGTTTTTGCTTTATAATGTTACCTTCAGCCGCTGCATTTTTTTATAGAAAAATTAGCAAACAGTCTTTTCATATGAAAAATTTCAGATATGTAATTATCGGCAATACCGGACGTATTCAACGAAATGCTATAAGATTCGTTATCAATCGACATTTAAATACTTCCGCTGTAATTTTTGATAAAAGTAAAACTGCTAATGCTAAAGTTGATGAAAAGAATCCAGAGACAAACGAGAAGTTAACAAAATCTGTTAGGGACATTGTAGTAAAGACTGAAACAGATGACAATAAATTTGTTACTAAAGTTACTATTGAGAAACAACAAAACAATGCTGCACCCAGCAAAGGAGAAGTAGCTCCACAAGGTATAAAAATGATTCATGCTGCACTTTTCTTTCAAAACAAATGTAATTTATCATTTGCTCTATATTTCAGTTAAAAAAAGACTGTTAATTGATTTTTCGGCCTCATACACTGAACGTAACTTTATAACTCCAATTCGCGCAATGACTGAGTATTTGTTGAAGCAATCGGATTTAGAAACACTACCAAAAGTGCTTAGAAGATCACCATATGAGTCAGAGCCACCAATAACTGTACATTATCGTAAAGATGTTGATGCCAAGGCTATTGAGGTTTGGATTTGACTGCAATACTAGATTGATTAATGCAATATCTAAATCTGTGTTCCCAGTTATCATTAATTTTATTTAAATAAAAATATGATAGTCTAGTACTTTTTGCAAGCTAGTGAGGTTTAAATATATTTCAATTATAAATCTTATTATACAATTGTGTAAATAATTGTACATTTATGAGCATAACTTAAATATTTCTTATGATAGACACACCCAAACCAATAATTGCAGTATTATCTTTAACTGTCTCATATTAAAGCTTTTTATTTAAGTTTAGCTCATAAATGTATCACATTTAAATGGTAAACATTAACTTCCTAGTAAACAGATATACACTTGGTGAGCGCATGAAGTTTAAAATAATTTAGTAACCCAAAAGTTAATATAATAATATATTATTTAGTACTTAAAATTAGAAAGAAAGTGAATAGAAAAACAGATTCATAGAACCCAAAATATTGTTTAACTATAGCAATAAGTTTATTTTTTTTATTTTGCATTTGTATAAAACTTCAGTTTATCTACAATATTGCAAGAAGATATAGATTATAATTATAATACAAGATTATAATCAGTTTCTTGCAGAAACTATTTTTTTATTGCCCACAGTCAAAAGTTAATACTTAAAGTACATATATTGTAGGTATGGGGATCGAGAGAAGCACTGGAAAAAGAGTTATTGCGGAGAGAATTAGATAGAAGAAGATATGAACAAGGTATTATCAAGAAAAAATCAACTATCTTCTTCTTGAAGTGCCTCTCCATTACTGGAGATTGGCTGCAAGATTGCAAATTTCTGCCTATCTTGAGCCACATGGAATAGTTGCTCTATGTAATTTAGAATAAATTAATTGAAAGTATAAAAACTCTGTTGCAAATTTTAATATTCAAACTTAAATATTGCATTCTGAATACCTATGTTATGAATTTTGCAATAGATGTTGCACAATGCAATGGCCATTGTTTGTACATATTTACAAGACCCATAAATTTTTAACCAACATTTAAATTGAAAACTGTAAAGTCAAAACTGAAATAAAGAAGCATCTCAGTTTTTACAAAATTTATCATCTTGGTTATTTTCTTGTTGAAACTTCTGACAAAATACATGTTAACTTTTAACAAATTTATTTTAGAATATAATCATTTGCTTAACTTTCCACCAGATGTATTTACTGTTAAACGAAGACTGCGAAACTACAGGAGGGAAATGAGCCACAAACGTCTAAAACATGGTGAAGAACTGGGTCTAAAAACTAGGTCAGGACGAGTTGTTCTCACTGCAATAGGAATGTAAGTGATGGATATCTATTATGATACACTGATTATCAATTATTATTTGATGAAAGATACATTGTTTCAGAAATGGATGCAATTTTTTGTTTAAGCTATGTGCATGGTTCTACACTGGATCTCACAGCTTATTCTCTGAATGCATCCACTCCCTAGCGGATACTGTGAATCAACTTATATTGGCTTATGGAATACATAAATCTGTACAAGTGAGCATGATAAAACAATAATAATTAATACTTGTCTGTATGAAACAAGTCCACTCCACATCTCAATCTTTATTTACTTAAATTTCCAGTAATAGTTACAAAACTTTTATTATTATTTTAATCGCAGCAAAATTTTTCATGCTTATTGCATCATATATCTATTGTTCCTGCAATGGGCAAACACTTGATCTCAATTTCACATGTTTTTAAGTGACAATGTGGCTGTGGATAATAAAACATGCTCACCCAGAATACTCTGAGTGAGCATGTTTAAAATGGCAATGCTGTTATGCTGATAGATTTACAATATCAGAGTAGTAGGTCGACAGGCAGGTTTGAAGAAACCCTGCCATTGACTAAACTCTAAAATCTGTGGTCATGGAATCAAACCAGACACCTTTACGTTTCTTGGCAAGCAGTTAGCTAGGTAGTACCACAGAGGAATAGTGGCAATTAAATTTAAAATCTTAATTATATTAAATAACTAATACAACCATACTTATCCTGATCATCCAGAATCTAAATGTTTTCTCCAGTATTTCCAACACTTGTGAGAACATCGGGTATTGTTTTTGAATAATAACACAATATTACAGAATGGTTCTTGAACAAAACAACACATTTTTAAAGTTTTTGAAAGATCAGTGTTTTTAGCATTCTAATTATTTGAAATTTTAGATGGCAGACCCAGATCATCCTTATGGTTACACAAATATGAGATATGTGTCTTCCCTTATCTCTGGAGTAGGGATTTTCTGCGTCGGGAGTGGCTTATCTTTCTACCATGGGGTGGTAGGCATAATGGATCCACAGCCACTTCATGATTTTTTCTGGGTAAATTACTACATGCAATATTAAAAAATATTTAAAGTGGATTAACTCTTGAACTCTATTTCACATAGTGTTAAGTGACAAAAAGTAAATATGCTCGCCCTGAATGCTCTAGTTCTTTTAAGTTGAGTGCTGGAACACCGCAATGCCGTTATGTCGGCAGATTTACAATATGTGGATGATATCTAGATAGGTGGGTTTTAACAACCTTACCTCCAACCACATCGTTGAACTAGTGGCTCGAAATCGTACCAGGGACCCACGGGATACAAGGCAGACTCGGCATTATTTTGAAGCTCATCACTCTTTACAGGCATACTTCGTTCTCGGTGGAGCGGTTGTTTCAGAAGGTGCTACTTTAATGGTAGCCTTAAGTGCAATACGAAAAGGAGCAAAAGAGGCAAATATGTCTTTGTCGGAATATGGTAAAACGTTTCTCATAATATAACTACCATTACACATCTCACAGTTTTTCTAGATTTTTTACAAACTATGTATCTTAAAACGATCAACATTGATTAAATTTCAACAAATTTCGTATAAAATAAACAGCAAGCATAAGATTCCCGCTACAAGGACTCGGGACCTTCTCCCGCACGAAGAAAGTCAAGGCCATTCATTCACCACGCCGATTCTCCTGTCCACATAACAGTATTAGCATGTTAATTGATAAAGGCCATATATTACGTAGCAAGCTAGCCTAGAATACTCTGGTTCTCATACATATGATTACTGGAACCCAGCAATGGTCACAATATGTTTAAAAAAAAACCACCACTATCAAATCGTCACCAATTGTAGCTATGAAATTGGTCGAAAATTGAAACCGCTTTGTTACATATCATGTAGCCATTATACCACGAAAGCACGCTTTCTTGAAATGGGCATGCACTTCTACTTTTCTCGGTAATGCAATCCTTGGGTCAATTCCATGGCTACATGTTTTGGAGTTTAATTGGTGATGGAGTTTATTGCCACCCTCACTTTTTAAATGGAGCTATAACAGAATTATCGGGGTCCAGATGTCAATACATGAAAGCCAAAGCATTCTAGTTAAGTGGTGCCCATTGTAGATAAAAAAAATAATATCTACGTTAATAATAGAATGCTTTCTGTTATAGTTATGCGGAGCTCCGACCCATCAGTGAATGTAGTTTTACTTGAAGATACAGCTGCCGTTGCTGGTGTTGTGGTAGCAGCCAGTTGTATGGCAATATCTCAGTATACAGGGAACCCATTACCTGACGCTGTTGGCAGTATTTTAGTAGGAACTATATTGGGCGGTGTTGCCTCGTTTATTATATTGAGCAATATAGGCGCTCTGGTTGGCAGGTAATATTGGAACACGGATTATTTTATTTAGAGTAATTACTTTTTTCTTAAATACATGTGATTAATAAACAGCGCTTAATTTACAAAAAAAAAAAATATTGCCATTTAAAAAATAACCAGTGCGCTCTATGGAAAGTAAATAATAATATAATAATTATCATCTGTCTATAGATGTCAATTTCTGGATATAAATCTCTCTCAAAGGTCACACTGGTCGGCCCTGTGCTACCGCCACCCAGACCATCATCATATCGACGGTCTACCTTCTAGCAAAAATTATATATTACTAAAATTTCCGCCAGAGTTGTGAAAAATGTTTCATTCTTCAGATCCATTCCACAGGAGCAGTTAGATGAAATAAACAGTGTGTTGGAAAGAGATTTTATGATCAGAGCTATTCATGATGTTAAAGGTATAGATATCGGAAGTAATCTTATAAGATACAAAGTGAGTATTTTTTGTTTTATTTGTTATTGGATCATTAAACTATGTATTTTTACTAGAAGAAACAAATGTCTAAATTAAAAAAAAAATTGTTTATTTACATATAAACTAATTTATCGCAAGGCGTCGAGTACTATTTAATGTATCATAGACCATCCTAACTAGCGCTCCGTTATGTTGGGCGAGAGTACCACGTACAGTGAACGTCCTCGTCGTCACATCGCATCAAATAATGTTGCCATTGCTGGGACATGTCCATTTCTCACACGTAGAGTCGCGACCATTTATAGTCCACGCTGGCCAAGTGAGAGTTGGCGTATAATAATAATTAATATGATATACATATCTTTTAGGCGGAAGTCGATTTTGATGGGAGAGCGTTAACGCGGTCCTACTTAGAAAAACACGATTTAAATGCACTATTAGAGGTAAATATTTATTAGAATTATTATTACTACTAATATTCATTATTACTCACGCTCGTTTGTTTAAAGTCGGAACGCAGCAATGCAGCAACGCTGTTACTGCGTCAGATTTACAAATATGAGTGTAACTAGCTAGGAGGGTTTGAAAAATTCTATCAGCAACCAAACTACACAACATGTGACCCCGGAATCAAACCAAAGACCTTCCGTGTTACAAAGCAAGCGCTTGGCGCGTACGCCACGTAAACAGTTAATGATTTTTTGTTATAACTACATGCTTTCATTTACAGGATATAAAGAAAATTGAAACCATAGACAATGTAGAAGCATTTCTACTTAAGCATGGTGAAAACATTGTGGATATGTTGGGCGGAGAGATTGACCGAATAGAGTTAAAATTAAGGGTAAAAACAATTTATTCGCGGGCTTATTAAATACAAACCTGATTACTAGCTAAATAATACATTTTTTTTTTCAGAAAAAGTTCCCGCAAATTCGACATTGCGACCTGGAGATTTTATAATTAAATGTTTAAAAGTACCACAAAGTATATTTTTGTTGGTTTTTTTTATTAACATTCTGTTGTTATTGAGATATAAATCTTAAGCTACAATAGGTTATAGTTTAAGTTTAAATATGTGACTTGATTATTTGCGGATCCTTAAATGTGATGCTAGTTATTTATGAATAGGCTGTGCTTGTTTACGACAGGATTATCAAGTTGTCGCCATTTATCCTGCTGAGTTTCTCTACAATAAATTCCCAATAAAATTTGTGTAAGGTACATATAGTTATTAAAGTACATAATACATATTTTTAATCGATTATTTATTTAATGGACAATATTTTATAATTATTTCTATTTCTTGGCAAGATATGCTCGTTATTTAGAAGAAATCACAAAAATTTAATCGGAACGATAAACATTATATTTTTAAATCTTACTAAAATGCTGATTGTGTGAGGTTTTTTTAATGTAAAGACCACTCTTTGTCAAAGGCTTTATACACAAGCAACAGCCAATGTGACGATGTAAATAATTACCTATTGCAACAAATCATTAGCCCGCGGCAGTACACTGCCTCCCAAGGAAACGCCTCATCTTGATCTATGCTTCTGCTGCTAAATTAAAATTTTAGGGATATTAAAAAAAAAACTGTTATAATTGGTACAAAATGTAATAAGTTCATTAAACATATTTCTTACTGCGGTCACAATATTAATAAAATACATATGAAAAAACTTAACATTAATGAAATAAAAATAATCTTCAATTTTATTACGACATTTTAAATACTTAATTATATTTATTAATGGTTGCATTGAATTTGAAAGTGTGGTTACAACAGCTATATATTTGCCATTACTATTTTAATACTTTTTTATCTACAATGGGCTAAAATTTTACCTCAGTTTCATATGGTATTGATTGATAGTAATAAGACCGTGGATGGTCAAGAATGCGCGTCCGGAATATTATGGCTTTCATATGTGGACTGTCGGAACTCGGCAATGCTGTTATGGCAATAGACATGTGAGTGGTAGCTAGATAGGCGATTTCAAAAAACTTTACCACCAAATAAACTCCACAAAATATTGCCCTTAAATTAAATCGGGGACTAACCGTGTTACAATCTAAGCACTTAGCTACTGCGCCATGGAGTCATTTGTCTATATTCTTAACGCGAAAAACTGTTGACAAGATTAATGTATTTACATAAACATGACCTTTGAGAATGTAAGACTTGTTATTGTGAAAATAAATATTGGATATATAATGAGGTTTAAAATGTTATGGTACAAAACTTTATCAAACCAACATTTTGTAGAAATAAGAAACAGATAAGGTAGTAACGAAGCGTAAAATAAGTTTCAACATTTTGGTAACAGAGGAGTCAGTTGTGAATAGTTTACACTCCAATCATCTTCCCTTCACCGCAAAATATATAAGAAAGGAGTGAATAGAATTTTTGTTCTTAAGAAGTTTTATTATGTACTTCTGATTATACTGAAATTTCCAAATATTACTTAAAAAAAAATGCATTTCCACTTTACCATTCTTGTCAACCTAAATACAAGGTCTGGTTTGCGGCAGACAGAGATTGTAATGAGCAGTTTTATTCCAAAAATCAGAATTTTTCCATCCGCACCATCCCTTACTTATAACTGTTGTTATTTCATCAGCGCCCGTGTAATGGGGGTCCAGAATAAGGTAACGGGTTTCGTTTTTCTCATCGTTATATTCAACTCCTATAATCGTATGGGCCAAAACTCCGCCCCCTGGAAATAATATTTTTGTGATCAAAAATTTAACAGCTCTCTTAATGTTAACACAGTGACATACACAGAGGAAATATAAGAAATAAAAATAAGCTGGCGGTGCTTTTTTTTCGTCTGCACAAAATTAATGGAACCTTTGTGGGGCTCAGTATCGGAATCTATTATAAGGTTCCACAAACTGTTTTAGATTTGCCACTTCATAGATTTAAAAATTAAAATTGAAAATGTATTAATAAGTAAATCATATTATAGTGCTAACGATTATTTAAAAGATAGAGATGTGTGGAAATAAATGGCGCTAATTCTCGAGCAGTATGTGTCAGTATGTGTAAGACATTTTAAAATTAAGAGGGGAAAAAAAAACTATACATAAACAGCCCGCTGAGTTTCTTGCCCATTCTTCTCAGGTCCTTCCTTTCTTTCGCGAATGGGTTGTAGATTTTGACGTTAAATAAGTGAACTGTTGTTCCCAATAAACATTTTGACTTTGAATGTTCCTACTGCTGAGCCCTGGTGTGATTTGATTTGTAGTAGGATTTTTATGCTACCCGTTTGGCTAGCTGTTTTCCAGCGGTTGAACAATAAGGTCCAGTGTTTCGGTCGAGCACGCTGCACCATCCACATCGCCATTGTCACTTAATACCATAAGAAAAGTGTACCCATTGTAGAAAAAAAAATCAAGTAGAAGGAAATCCTACTATAACCTAAGCTCCATTAAAGAAAAATAAAATAAAAATACCAACCAATCATAATGGGGCTGCCATGCTTCTGGAAGTGATGGATCAACTCCGGTGTGTAACTCTGAAGCTCTGACCCTGTGTTTGCAAATATTATCCTAGATTGTACACCGAGAAGTGTTTCCAGACAGAACATAACTTCAGTTGATCCAATCCATTGTTTTGAACCAATGAAAGATGTTGGTTTATCACCAATTTTGACAAGACACTGTTGGATTTCTTTGTGTGTTGGTATATTAGTTGTATTATAACCTTGGTATCTGCAAGAAAATTAAACTTTCAAAATCTTTTACCATTTAAACTAAGAAAATCATAATAAAGTTTACCACGGAAATAGTAAATAATTTTTACCAACTTAAACTAAATTAAATTTTTAAAGATGGCATTTTTTAATCTAATTATAAACTCATTGAACCATTCATTAATAGAAAAACAGTGCACTCAAGACCACCACATTGGCCAAGTGTGGGTTGGTGGATGTCTCTTGTCCATGAAAACTGTTGAGTTCAAATGTGAAATGTGACAGTTTGCTCACGTTGGTTTTCCTTCACTCGAAAATCAAACTCGGTGAGAGACGAAACCGAACTTCCTCCAGAACTTATGGGATATTAAAAGAAAAACAATGAAATAAATTTTACCTAAACCAGGAAAATATGGTTTGCATTGAGCGGTAAGCGCAGCCCCAGCCATCATCATTGAAATTATCTTGCATGTAATGATGGTAAGTGTATCGTCCTCTTACCAAAGCTGTAGTAATATGAGGAGAAGAGGTGGACAGTGGTAATGCTTCATGGGGATTAACTAGTCGACCACCATAAGTTGTGTATGCATTGCCTCTCCTAAATACAGGCTTGTCCATAGACAGAGCAAGCTGTTCATGCAATATTATTCTCTCTTTTTCTGTAATAATAAAAAATAACAAAAATAGTTATTATAAGTGCAGTTAAAAAAGCTTTTCAAACACAAACATTTACACAGAAAATTGACACTTTAGGATGATAAATGTTATGCCACATTGTGACACAGGATATTAACTCTTGATATGCCAGTAAATTCACCAGCCATAGCGCTCTTCAATCCAGAGCACAGTAATGTTTCCACACTACTGTGTGGCGGCAGTAACGACGGACGAGGCGATTTTAACAATTTTTCTTACCCATACTTTCATCCGGTATTCCTTTCGGTACAACTCTTGTGATGAAATGACCTAGCTCTTGAGGAAAAAAATGGAATGTTTCAGGCAATCGTAATCCAGCCCCGTCACCGATACCTTCTTGACCTAAAAGCGATTCCAAAATAAAGAATGAGTAATGAATAATAATAGAAAGGTGTTAAGAAAACAGCTTGCTTTGTAGTGTAGTTCTGAAGCGAATTCTACGACCAATCTTTATCTAGACCTTGTTTATTTAGGGTATCTATATAATATTTTGTCTCCTCCATGAACCGGCAATCTTCACCAAGTATTACAAAAAATTGTATTCTTGTAGGAAATCATGGAAATACAGCATTCGAAATCTATAGGGTAGGCTTCTGTTCAGCAATAGACAACAAAAGACTGTAATGATGGTGATGCTTATTTTTTCCTATCTAATGTGTGAGACTGATATCAGTTGACTAGAATATCATATAGGATATCATCGTCTATGTCATCAGTATATCGCGCAAGGCGAATAAAAAATGCACAATTCCAGAAAAACTAGAGAAGTTATCCTCGCTATAATTGCCAGCATACTGCACTTGCCAACCTGCATGTTAAACATGGTTAGTACAGTAAATATCTTCCTAAGTAAGGCAAGCATATTTCACCATCCACAGCCACATTATCAAATCATGCAAAATTGAGGTCAAATGCTAGCTATTGTCAATAAAAGAGCATACTACATATTTCTATATTCATACTAGAAAGTAGTTACACATTATTATGTTTAACAATTTTTGTAATGATTAAAATATATTTAAAATACTAAGTATTTTTTGTGTTTATGCAGGCTATTTCGATAAATCATACCTAGTTGTTCAAGCAGCACACTTTCCAGTAATCTAAGAGATCGACAGGCAGCTTCTACTAACACAGTGTAAAGTTCAGACAACTTAGTGTTACGATGTATCATGGCCAATGTGTCTATTTTCAATGGCATACTGATGCAGAATGCAGCTGAAAATTTTAATTTTTTATGATTAATGAGCTTAAAAACAAACTTTTTAGAATTTTGCATGCTTTTTTTATTCAATGAAGCAACAAGACTAGCAGGATGTATGCCTAATGGTAAGATGATGTAGACTAGAACACATTTTGCATGGTGTTTTGATATGTAAGTGATTAACTAATACATAAGTTGTTCTTATTACCCTAGTAATTTCACTAGTTTTCACACTACTGTTTAGTCAATCGATTTCCAGTAACTCTTAGTGAAGTATTTGTGTTCTATTCTTTTTTACATCATAGATAACATAACTATTAAGGTACCCTAGTTTTCATACAAGTGTACATTATATGTCATAACGCAATTTAACAAAAGACATTGAAAACAAGAATATTACAATTTCACAAATTTATCGAAAACTAATAAGTTAAAAAAATGGGACATAAAACTCTACAAAATATGACACTTAGTAAGCTATGGTTGGATGCCAGTAGCATTGGATCGGTTACTCAGAAAATATAATTGAAAGCACCTATGTTCACCAGTGGATGACAGACTATATAATAATAACATACTTTGTCAGACTATAGAAATTTGTAAAGAATGAAGTTGTAAAAAAATACTTAAGCAATTTACCCTTACGTTTTCTTTGTGTAGTCATCATTTTTACTGCAGTTTTTATAAGCTTATCTGATAAAATATCTTTTGTAGTTTTCATAACTAAATTCACTGGAACTATATCCTGAAAATGATATCACAATAAGTATACGGCAGAAAAAACATTTATTACACTAATGCATACAATATTCAAAAGCCAGTGAGTTACCTATTATTTTAGCAAAATAAACATAACAATGTTCAGATAATTTTGTAAAAACCAAAATACGTTAATAGCATTAAACATCAATTGCTTAATGTAGCTAATGTATGTTCTTTTATTTACAATAGAATTAAATAGTATGTAACCTACAAGTCCCATATAAATCCTTACCAAGATGTGCGTGTTCAGTTTCTTCTTTTTAGTTGGTTGTTCTGGACTCATGGAATCTATTAATTCTCCAATGCTAGCTTCAGTGCTTGTCCCAGTAACACCAACATCTGATGCAATACCAAACAGGTATACAGCAGACCCATCTATGTGAAATGATACTTGCCCAGAAGCTATCTATAAACAGTTTTTATATAAATATTGCAATATTTGTGATCTTGAGGGTGTAGTCAGAAAAATATAATTAAAAGCACCTATGTTCACCAGTGGATGACAGACTATATAATAATAACATACTTTGTCAGTCTATAGAAATTTGTAAAGAATGAAGTTGTAAAAAAATACTTAAGCAATTTACCCTTACGTTTTCTTTGTGTAGTCATCATTTTTACTGCAGTTTTTATAAGCTTATCTGATAAAATATCTTTTGTAGTTTTCATAACTAAATTCACTGGAACTATATCCTGAAAATGATATCACAATAAGTATACTGCAGAAAAAACATTTATTACACTAATGCATACAATATTCAAAAGCCAGTGAGTTACCTATTATTTTAGCAAAATAAACATAACAATGTTCAGATAATTTTGTAAAAACCAAAATATGTTAATAGCATTAAACATCAATTGCTTAATGTAGCTAATGTATGTTCTTTTATTTACAATAGAATTAAATAGTATGTAACCTACAAGTCCCATATAAATCCTTACCAAGATGTGCGTGTTCAGTTTCTTCTTTTTAGTTGGTTGTTCTGGACTCATGGAATCTATTAATTCTCCAATGCTAGCTTCAGTGCTTGTCCCAGTAACACCAACATCTGATGCAATACCAAACAGGTATACAGCAGACCCATCTATGTGAAATGATACTTGCCCAGAAGCTATCTATAAACAGTTTTTATATAAATATTGCAATATTTGTGATCTTGAGGGTGTAGTCAGAAAAATATAATTAAACAAATTAATTGATAGAGGTCCACTATATAATAATTACCATAAGAATAAACACAATCCAAAAAAGAACCATAAAGATAACACCAACACACTATTTCACTTAACATGCTAGAACCAAAAGTTAATAATTAAAAGACCATAGATTGTGGACTGATCTTTTTGTAACACAGTATGTGTGAACAGTGCTAGTAGAATATTGTGAGTTTGTGAAAATGAAATGGGTTTATCTGGATCACATGCTTTTATTCTGATAATACTGGATATTCTAGTACTTTCTACTGAGCACCTTAAAAAGCAGAGAAATAATATTTACTTTTTTCCTTTTATTTTGAAGGATATTCTTAACGCCAGCTATTGTTGCTTCACATGTTAGAGGTAATACAGTTGTTAGACGAACATGAACAAATTGTTTCCACAATTCATCACATTCTATTGCTTCAAAACTGGTTTCTTCGAACTTGTCATGTACTAAGAAATGTGCTTTCATATCCTTGTTCTTACTAATAATAATAACAAGTGGATTATCTGTAATATCGACATCCTAAAAATATATAAAAATACTGATAAGATCCTTTTAAATTAGCATAATTTATAATTATTGCAAAAACATCTTGTATATCTAATTATTAAATTATTATAAGTGTAAACAGCAGCAAATTAAATAGACATCAGACTAATAATAAAACGAAAATATAAGTACTTATGATAATAAGATCTCCAAAATTTTATTTAATTGTATATGTTTACCTGTAAAATTTGTTTTGTTTTATTTTCTATAGTTAAATAATCACTGAATTTGATTACACCACATAGTTCTATCTCCGCGGGTAGGTTGAGCAACAGTTGATTATAGGTGTTCTTCTCATTTTCAAACAATTCTAAGCTGAATCCTACAACTAGTAAAATGCCGTCGTACATAAGCCCAAATAAACATCCTGTATTCTCGTTAGTATCTATACGCGACAACCTCTGAAATTATATGTACTATGTAAATAACAGGACATAAAATAGTGATAAAGTAACAGCACTCCTATTCAGAAAAAAAAAATTTCTTAACTTATGACGTATGGCATGAAACTCGCATATTTATTTATTTTTTTAAGATTTTATATTTTTTGCGACTTATCTAACAATAACTGTAATCACTTAACTTTAATTTAGTAAATCTATTAAAAATATAACAAAGTACCTCAATAACGTATTTTGATATTTTGAGACGTGGTGACATTTTTAATGTGTTGACATTGTCTAATTTAAGAAAAACATGGATAAAGAATTGCCATCGTCATTGCAAATGTTACATGACTTAAAATAAAATTAACATTATAGTTATTATAGAACTATTGTACTGTCTACCAAAAAAATATAAATACTCTTTTGAAAAATTTGTTTAAAATGAATTACCATTTTCAAATTTAATATTTCTAGGATATTAGATCGTTCAGGTTCATGACGTTAGGATTTTGCTACAAATTTTTTGAAGCTTTTGTTTTTATAGGTTTGTGAATTATTTATATTTCAAAATATAACTTGTATTTTGGAAATACTGTTTTTATTAAAGAATGTTTTTTCATAAATAATGCGCTTGACCTTGGATTAATTTCCATCTTAACTACAAAAAAGAGAATGTTTATTTATTTATATTCTTTGTAGATTCAATACAAGCTTTAAGTTGTTTTAGTTATAATCAGCATTGACTATATTTTAAAAATTTTAAAACGTTATCCCTATCATTAGTCGGTGGGTAACGAATTGTTATTAATCATTTTGTCGAAATTAATCCAAATATAGTTATATCCTGCAGTCGACGCTTATCGGCTGACGATCATGATGATGATGATAGCTATAATGTTAAAGCTAGGTATTATTTTAATTTTATTTGTTACGAATATTAAAATTTTTAGTGCAGTTGGTTTTACTCGTCACACCACACGTTTTTAACATAACACGAACAGGAAGCTCTGGAAACGGATATTATCTCAATAACTACTTATCTTTTTACAACAACTAATTACATTTAACAGCAAACTAATCTTTGAGTAAGAGATGAAAGTTTTAAATGGTAGTATATTTAAATACAGCAATGTTTATTTTCACTTTTATATATATAAAGATTTTAGATTAACTATTGAATATCTTCTTTTATACATATGTCGATAAGTCTTTCAACAAGTGCAGCTCTTTGTTTTGCAATTGTTAAAGCTTCTTTTTCATCTTCTATTGAAAGTGTACTTCCTCCAAATTTATGTGTTCCACAGAGAACTCCTTTATTACAACATATAATCAAGTTGGCACCATTTCCTCCACACATATCTTCTTCATGAGCACAGGGGTCCGTTAACAATACACTCCTAAAAATAAATAATAAACTTAAAGAGAGTATAAAACATGTTTTATATGTTTAGCCGGACTAAACAATTTTTGTAAACATTCTTACAGATAAATGTTATATTCCAGATTTATGAATAAAGTAATAAAATGTAAGACTAACCGGTCAAACAAAGGATATATGGCAAAACTTGTTGCAACTGGTAAACCATTCACTTTTAATGCAGTTTTTTGGTTAATATCAACATTCATATCTTCTGTTTCTGGATCATATGTCACAGTTGGCAATAATACTGAAATCAGCAAGAGGCATTGATAAACATTTTTTTTCAAATATACGTACTATTTAACATGTTCAGGCCAGGTTACCTACCGGTTTTTAGCTCGCAGATTCCGGTTCTGCAAGCTCCAAGTACGATCAAGCCGTGTTAAATAGTCCACAGCAATAACATCATCCGAAAACAAATGACTCATCGGTAGGTCACATTTAACTGCCCATCTGTACCTCCGGGCTATTAAGAGTAGGACAAAGGTAAGCTCAACCTGTCGCAAGAGGCCGACCAAAAGGGTTTTCGTATTTGCGGGCTTTAAAGACGGGAGCCTTCATTGCCCACTTGCGGGAGCTTGGGGGTGGACAACAAAAAGAGATCTTGTTTTCTGTAGTAGGAAAGTGGGGCGGCCGCTTGGAAGGGTTACAGCCTTTCCTGGGACGCGCTAAGGAATAGTGCAAGGAGACACCGGTGCATTCCTAAGGGGATCCCAGGGCCAGCCGAAACGCACTTGGAGATGACCATCGAAGGTGTATTAATGAGTACAAATCCCACATAACCCCAAGTTCTCCCAAGAAACACGGTATCATCAGAATATTTCCCCTCTTAAAAAAGTCACAATTAACAATTCCTTGGGGCAGTGTTACCCACCGAAGTGTCATTTCTTATCAGAAAATAATTCGTTAAATATAATTTTATTTATTATTACCGATGGACTTTCTTCCATATCGATTTTATCTATTACTTTTATTGGCAAAAATCCAAAAGAAAAGTGTTAACAGCTTTTCTATAACAAAAGATAATTTTACCCAGCTTTACATTTCGATGCGCGAAATGTGCGCTTAAAAAAACTGTGTTAGAACTGTTGTTCTGGTGATCTCGCATTAAGCGCGTTTAAAGTTCCGAATTCGCAACATCGCGCCGCTCCACGAAGTGGAACGAGGTAAGAAGTCCTGCCTCATGCAAAAGAACGTAAATATTCCTACCGGCGTGAACATGTTAAATACAATAAATTTGGATTTCAATTTATACACAATGTAAAATACATGAACCCATTAATTAAGGCATTATAGTTATTGTAGTGTTATTTTTAATCTATATGTATATAAGGGGTTTAGTTGAGGAGTGACTTATGCTACACATTATGGTACGAGATTTACATATGTTTAAAACACTTACAAGTTTTGAGACTTGATATTAATGCTATCATACAAGCGTCAACCAGGCTGCCATCATTATCAATACAAACTAAATCACAATACAAAACCCAAGCTAGTTTATCAGAAACTATACAAAGGTCTTTCAAATCAATACATTCTGAATTCTTTATTATATCTGATACAATATTGCTAACGACTTGAGCATAATCTGATGGTGGACCTGGTTTAAATTTCGAAGAGCACAATGAAATCAATTCAACATTTGTAACTAAAAAACCCCGATCAGGTTCTTCAGCTTTTGGTGCGGCTAATTCCTGAAAACATTATTAAGTTTAAATTGTTAACATAGTTTATAAATGTTAAAACTTAATGATAACTAAATTATAATGAGCTTAAAGACTAAGTTCGCAAATAGCACAGTTTGGTTATTTTTAATGAAAGGATATATAATTAAACTTGAAGATAATCATATTGATTTCTATGCAATCCTTGAGTTTGGTTTAAATTGAAAATACTACATAAGATTTTTTTACTGATTTTTGCGAAAGTAATATCAATTTATGGACGTAAACACCATAACATAAATTACCAGTTTAATGCCACATATAACCGTAGTATTCCCACATTTAACTACTCCACTAGCGTCTGCAGATTTAATAGAATCCACATTTAACTTTATATTACGATGTTCTTCAAATTTTCTCCCATCGGGTCGCACATTACGCGATATATAATCATTAAAATACTTTACAGGATGTACTAATCTGTAAACACAAAATGTTTTTAAAAGATATTGTTTTGAGGTTATTTTTGGTTTTAGTATAACGAAAACTGACTTATATACTTCAGCCATTTCCTCGGAGGTGTTTTAATTAAACTCGATAATAAACATACGAAACAGTAATAACGCTGAATCTATTACTTTACAAAAAGAATAAAGCTGTCACTACCTTCAATAAGCAGTTTACAATTAACAAATACTTCAAAAAAAAAATTAACGGCAAAGGTTAGGGACAAAACGATGTATTGATCATAAATATCGATATTAAAACTCCTAACTTCGGCTCCTAAATCTACAGCTAGTCATTAGTTGTATTTGCTGATCGCTAGCTACTTGAGTTACTCGCGTACATTATTATCATAAGCAACTCACTTTCACTTTAAAATTATTAATTCGGGTATCATCGAGCTAAATATTATTTTTATAATTATACAATCATGCTTAAAAATCGTTTTGAAAAATATTTAAACAACGAATATTTTTTTTTTATTTTAAAATTAAGAATTATTATCTAGTATCGATATCAAAAAGTAGTAAGTAAAGTTTACGTTTCAAAAACAGTAGACACTAGACACTACAGATAATCTATTAGCCTTTACTCTTTTTGAAATGCCTTGTTCGTTAATCGTTATCGTTAGTAAAGTTTGTGATTTGTGTTTGTGTGAGACTTAACGCAGTAGCGCGGTGACGAAATAGCTTTTATGTTGAGGTTATTTCCACGATATATTTATAAATAGTGTTAGGAGCACGTTAGTGATAAAATTAATTGAAAAGCTTAGAACGTACAACTACATTTACATCTAATTTGACAAGATATTTGGAAATGCCTGCGAGCAACGTTGATTTGTACCACATGCAAGACGCCAAAAATAATTTTAAAGCTATGCGACCTGCTCCAGCTTGCAGTGATACTACTGAGCAATTTCTAGGTTTTTGTCACAATGTTCACATATCCAAAAACTGCTACTACGGTTATCAAGAAACTAAAACAGAAGAAAGGGTTCAAGAGAGCGCAGATTGTGAAATGAAAGAGGTTTCACTTGCCCACCACACAGATTTTTCCCAAAAAAATGGAAAGAAACGATGTGCTGATTTATGCAACTATCCTGCAAGCAAGCGGCTGCGAAAAGGTAATTATACCAAAAATTCTTTACGACTTCTCATTGAATATATAATTACCAGTGACAAGTGACGCTTTTGTGAGTCATCTCTATATGTGCTTCGATTCAATGAGACGTCGTAAAACATTACCTACACTTCTCTTTTTTATACTTTATTATTATAAATGAATTCTTTACTATTTTATTAGTAAATACAGTAATTGGCGTAAATATATGAATCATAAAACAATGCAGCAGGAATACAGTGTAGTTACAGTTTGTTACATGGGAAGTCTCTTATTTTATTATCAAACAAGGAAACAAATTGTTGACTATAAAGTTTTGTTGCTGTTTCTTAGCTCTAAAAATGCACTTGATAAACCTGTTGCATTGAGAGTTAAATGCATATTTGTAAACATTTTTCTGTATATTTTGTATATGTATACAAAGTTATCTCAACACATTGTTATCCCATTACAAGTAGTCATTATTACATTACTGAAGTATGCAACTCCATTGTCTTATTTATGAGAAAGATGAAGCTAAAGCTTCAGGTTGCTATCCAACCAAATCGCATACATACTAATAATATTACAATAATAAATAATAATTCAATGCATTGAGAAAACAGTGGTTATGTGTAGTAAAAAACTTTTTTTTACTTATAGCTGATCAGCTACTTGTGGTACTGCAACCATGAGTTAATTCATGACCGTCAACAATGTGTTTAAAGTAATGATTTTTTTGAGTAAAGTTAAATAAATCATGATTGAACTTTGTGAATCAAACTTTAGCAATGTATTGTTAAGAGCTGGGTTGTTAATATGAGACATTATGCTTAAAATTGTTTTTTGTTGTAGTATGGAAAAATGCCGGGGGGAGCTAAAAATGTTGTAAATTAATACATTGTTGATCAGTTATGACTTGACTTGTGATTGCCTCTCCAAAATTATATTGCAAAAGCATGTTGTACAGTTTTGTCCTGTTTATAATACAGTAAATACATTTCTTGTTAATTTGATTGGATAAAATGCATAGTGTAAAGGTTAATTATCCTAATAAGTGTGTAATATGTTTGGTCAAGAAAGTTTTGAAGTGTAAACCAACATTATCAATATAAGGTAAGTACTTGTATAAAGTAATAAATTATAAGTTTTTTTGTTACAATATAGATTGTCATGTCTTGTTCCTGTGAAGAATATTTCTACTTGTTTTTTTCTTAGTCATTTATTTTTTGTACTTGAATATGTGACTAAGAACTATACAAATTATGTTTTGTATTTTTTGGGATTTATATTTATAATGTGTTTTGGACCTCCGGGCTCCACAGCTTGGATAAAAGGACTTTTATATATATACAATTTTTTTCTTCATTTTATGTGCAATCTCACTCTTCAAAACTTTAAACAGATACCAGGAGAATATATATATGTTTGTATGCACGTGTGTATGTTTTCAAGGGTGAGTGTGCATGAGATTCTGTCTAAAGCAATTTTATTTTAAATCTTATTGTTATTACAAAGTCAATTAAAAATTTGGATATGTTCTCATGATAAAGCTCCAATATTTATAGTTTGGACTATTTTGTTTTAATTTCAAATTCAAATCTAAACACATAATTGAAATTTTAAGCTGTTAATATGTGAAATAATAATTTTGAATGTTAAATAAATCCAATTCAATATTCAGCTTTAATTAAAAGCGTTTGAATTTGTGAGAAGTACTTAAAATTCCTTAGCGTTCACACTGTCCAATAGCTTCGCTTATAAATATATGACCCTTATTTTTACACATTTCCAATGCTAACATTAGAAATCTATAATAGTATTAATAAATAATTGTGTCTTATTGCAAAATCGGCTAATTTTGAATTTCAAGGAAATTTATACAATTAACTTTAAGAGATATCCTGTGGAATTACAGCATATGCAATTGATATTTTTATTGTTTGTTTACATCTAAACATAATAAAAACATTGCATATATTTATTTTTACATAAGTTTTAAATTCATTTTTAAAATTTATGATGAACTTAAGTTTCCAAGTTATTGTATTTGAAACTTAGTTCATTTGTCTTGTCTTCACAGTAACTGTATTTACAGCCCACAAACATCTTTTAATAGTATAGTATACATGTTTACAATTTAGTAGTTTGTTGCTGTATGTTGCAGTATTCATAATATTTTTATAATACATAATTTCCATGATGTTATGTATTAAAAACTACATCAATAATGTGTAAAATAAAGATTTATATAAAGATAGATTTAACAAAATAAATTATTTGTGTACATTGAAATGGCAACAAAATTTAGTAAGAGACTTCCCTCTTAATATTTGAAACAAAGAGAGTGATGAAAATTGACTTTATTTCAGAGGATATGGTGCCATCAACCTCAACTAACAACCCTCGATTACTACAACCAACCCACAACAATCCAGATATTTCTCGTTGTCTCATGGTCCATATGATTTAAATCTCAATTGAATTAATATTTAAATCTCAGTCAAATGATAAAAAATTTAACTCAGCAATGTCAATTTTATCTGCAGAAGTACAAAAGAAAATTATGGAACCTGAGATAAGTGAGAATTCAAGATTGGGTACAAGTGCTGAAGATTTACTGGAAAATTTATATTGGAACCTGCATGGAGGACATTTGTTTCAAATTTGCTGTGTTTGTGACTAATTTTAGTGATGAAAATGTGATAAGACATTGGGAAGACATAAATCTATTAAAAATAATGTTCATATTAATTATGTTCAATAAAGGATACCTAGGAAAAGGGAAGATTTTTATTTATATAACAAAATGAAGCAAAATTATTGGTGATACATATGTAATGTTTATTCTAATAAAAAAATTATTACATTAGAAAATTAATGAACATTGACAATATTTAAAAATTAATAGAATAGGGTAGCATAGTAAAAAATAATCCAGCAATTCTTGTAACTTCTTGAGTTTGACTAATCTGTAAAAAAGAAAACTGTAATTAATTCGCTTTTATATTTTTTTTGTTACAGATGCAGATGAAGATCTAATTATGTTTAATCTTTTCAGGGTTACCCAAACAACAAATGAACAGAAACAGTTCTGGGTTTGGGTGTATGTTCCATTATTGCTAAATATTTATATCACCTTTTTGCTTTTCAGATGATTCTCCCATGTGCAGCCTTGTTGGCACACGGTCGAGCCCAAGCCACTCTGCTTCTGCCTTTAATATAAACATATTAATATATTGTATAATGCATTTAAGATCACAAATTCGTTATAAACTAATAGAAATATACTTATTATGCTAATACCTACATTCAAATGACCAATATTGTAATTGTGATATATGTGTACCTGACTAAAATTATAATAAATTTATTTTTGTAATACCAATGCAGTTTTATTTTAGATCATTGTTTTTATTTCTTGAATGTAAGGAAATCCAAAAAGTAAATTATTTCAATAATGGTACAAAAGAAAAATCCATGAAATTTTTTAATTTTATTATTAAGATTACATTTAAAAAACTGGGTGGTGTACAAATATAACAGTATTAAAAAATTACAATACAAGTGGTACTAATGTTAAAGGGTTATTATTAATAGTTATTTGCATAGTTGAGATTAGAAGTGTTAGTCATTTCTGGTAGCACAATTTATGAGAGACAGGCATCTACAGTACAGAACATGTTGCATTACCTCTGTGGGAGTAACTTCATCAGTGTCCACCACATCAGGGAGCCCCTCTGCATTATTAGAAATCTCGTCATGACTATTGACACCACTATCTCCAACATCCACATGACAAGTTTGATCAGCTTCAGCCAAATCACCGTTGTGCATTTCGGAACAATTAATGAGATCAACTTTATCCTCTTGGCTACATCGAGCGCCGTTATCGTTCATATCTGTGCCATCGATATCCATGTGAACATGTCCAGGCCACATTTCATAAGGACAAGCATTTATCTGGTGTAGTTGTGTTTCGCTGGCACTAAACAAGTTTAGAGAACCCGCTACATCTTGCAGTATGGATGACTCTGATATTTCGCTTGTCTGATGTCCTGAATCATCGGTTTCACTATTACCGGAAATAAATAGAGACAAATTTTCTATTACGTCGCTGGATATGTCACACACTCTACTACCTTCGTATTTTGACAAATGTTCAAGTAGTCTCTTTCTCGTTTGCTTGCTGTCAGGCGCCACATTCAGGATGAGCGACGCCAGTGTTTCTAATAGTTCAGAAGTACATATCTCTTCGCTTTTTATTAGCAAAAATCTAACGATTTTATTGTCAATTTGCATTGTATTCGTACAAGCGTTTTGATTGGAGCGAGGATTACATTCATGGTAATTACCGGCATCTCCAGAAGTAGTTGTGACCATCTCGGAATCGCATTCTTCCCCATTATCAATATTCTGGTTTTCGATAATCGAACTATATTGCGACAGAATATTTCTTATAGACTGCAGAACTTTTTGGCGTAACGGCTCGGAGCTAATTAGTTGCAGTTCTCTAAATAGTTGTATTAAAAAATCTGGATGAGACTCATTAACACCTATTAGGGTTGTAACTTCAGAATAAACGTTTTCACGCAAAAGGTCGAATAGCTTCGATGTGGCTTTTTCTTGTACTTCGCGACTAGTTGACGCCAAATTAGGGTTAGGTGTATCTGAAGTACTTGCAATGTTAAAGTTACTATTTTGGGAGATATCCAAAGTGTAAATCCTTCTATTTGTCGAGTTCTTAGAGGGAAGTTTTGAAGAAGACTTTTTCTTGCTGTTTGTAGAATTGTTTAAATTATTAGAATGTGATTGTATTATTTCCGGTATTGGGTTCGCAATGTTAAGGTTTCTGAAAGTAGCTGCGACGGGTTCTTGGCGGTTTAGGTTTATATTAGATGCCGTATTTTCGTCATTATTTCTGGAGTGGGAGGCAGTACTTGTCTCTGCATCAGTGTTCTGGTGTAAGTTTAAAACGTCAGGAGCAGAGGAAAATGAAAGTGATCTTTCATATGTAACATTTCTTCGTGGATGTCTGCTAGTTACTTCATCATTGTTTACTTGAATTGGAGGTATTGTAACTAGACCCTGAGAGGAGCTTGTTGCATTTGTGTTTCTTTTAGGTGTTACAGAGGGTGAAGTAGATGAAGATGTGTGATGTAGTGTATTGTGTGATCTTTCCACTAAAGGGTGAGGATTGTGAACGGGCCCTGTGCCTAAGTGACCGTCCGCGTTGGTTTTGCTGTTAGCGGAGAGTAGGTTCTGACGTGAATAGCTGTAAACAACAAAAACAGTTAGAAAGTTTTAACTTAAATGATTATTGTTATGATTTCATTGTTAGTATAAACTAAAATAAACTAAGTCACACAAATTAAAAATAAACAGATTTTTTTTTTAAAGTGATAAACAAAGTCGGCTATAGAAAATTTATGTTATATTATTATTGTTATAATACTGTTAAAGGGTTTGCACAAAATCACACAATGCTCACCCACATTACGTATAACGTGTACTGTAGTGATAGATATATATATATATAGATAGATACATATTATATAATATATAATTCACATTTAATTATTATTTGTTTTTGTTTGTTGGTATTATCTGAAATAAAAAATTGATTATTTAGAATAGTTAAAATTATATAATAATGTATATACAATCAATAAAGTAGCGAGGCCTCATTATATATTTTTTGAATGAAGAGAGATGAGCAAGATGTTCACCTGATTGTAAGCGATATATTTGCCATAAAAATGTGACGCAAGATAAGATGATAAACACTACACCACATTGTGTATTTCTCTTTGAGACGCAAGATGTTAAGTTTCGTTAGCCCAGTTATTTCACTAACTACAGCACCTTTGAAACTGTAACACACCAATGTTCGCGCACTAGTTTGTCATCAAAAATAGTTGTGGTGCCAACTAGATGGTCTCTGGCAACAGAGACAACCAGTAAGATATGGTTCAATTTACCTTCTAAAGTTATCCCAATAGTTATTCGCGCGATTACCAGGAGGCACCTGATTGTTTAGAGTGTGCGAGGCTGTCTCAGCGCGCCAACGTTCTTCTAACTGTAACAAGTTTCTTTTTTAGAACATATATTCATTAAACAAGAAATAGTAAGTTGTATATCTCTATGTTATTCAACAATCCAATCGACAGTTTACAAGAACCGACAGCTTTTGTGCACATGTCATATTCTCCAAACCACACGTAGTTTGCGTGGTAGATAACTCGCTTAAAGAGAGAAGACAAAGGAGTAAGCACAATTTAAAATAACACTGATTTAAATTCAGATACAAATCTAATTAAACATAAACTATTATAAAATTGCTTGGGTTTGTATTTAAGTACAATTCCAAAAGTTCAATATAAATAATTCCAGTGTTTTTTATCACGTAGAAGGACCAAAGGGACGGAATATTCAATGGAAGGTCGCAGCTTAATTGCAAAGATGAAACTGTACGTAATTTTTTTCCAGAAGATGCACAGCGATAAGATTTTTTAAATAGTGTTTAGTGCACAATGTCTGGAAATCGATAATGTAACAGTTTGTTACTTTTTTAATAGACATTATACAGAATGTATATACACTTACATGATTAAGCTGATCTCTGAGCTGCTGTATTTCTCTTTGCTGCATGACAAGCTGTTGCCAACACCAAGCGCCCCAAAAACCGCAACCACAACTGCATCCGCCCATCATTCCTGGGAAAGTAATCAATTATTTTCATTGTTTTCATGACGCATCGGATAACCGCCTTCCAAGTGAGAAGAGGTCCTTGGTACGATTTCGCAGTCACATGTTCAGAACTTTAGATGATATAACACTACTACTCGAACTACTATTCGAACTCACAAAAATTCATATTGTCAATATCTCGCCATACAAGACTGCTGGGTTTTAGCTATCAGCTTATCAGAGCCAGATTATTCTGGATGAGTACGCTTCGCCGTTTACGGGCTCATCCACGCTTGTGAAATTGAGGTCAAAGTTTAGCCTCTGAGGCGTTATTAGATAAATAAATATACAAGTTGTAAATTTTAAAGCAGAAGTATAAAAAACATATCTCCCACCCACTTGTATAAGACAATATTTTTTAATTGATCAAACAAAGTCAGGCGTTTACGTATTAGTAAGTGAAAAGTTGTTCTGGTAGCAAGAGAAATTACTGGGGTAATGAGACTTAACATCTTATGTGTTCGGACGACGATCGCAATGTGGTGCAATGTATATCATTCTAATTAGCGCCACATGGCGACCGTTCTGCGCGATGCTGCGTGGAATAAAAAAATATCGCGTTATGTGTTGAATAAAGTCTTTGTAAAATCTTACCATAAGGCATCATCATGTTGAAGGGCATTGTTGGGGGATACGCCATCTGCGGTGTCCCCATTAAGCGATCCATTGTTTGCGAGTGGCTGTTTTGCGTGAACTGATTTGTTCGCATATCCTGAGAAAGTAATACATGTTTTTAAAACAGGTATTTAAAAGCTATGTGGTGAAACATATTAACAAACTACTGCTCTTATTAGAGCATGATTTTTTTATTAACACTTAAATTTAATTTCACATGGTTTTAAATGTCAATGAGCCTTGAATGATGAAGCATGCTGATCCAGAATATTCTGGCTCTTATAGTGACCGCGGAAACATAGCTAGTTAGTTAGTTGCTGCGGGATTGAAAAAGCTACCACCAACGACAAAAAAAAGTTAAATGAGATTCATCATGCCAATGAGCTTAATTATAAAATATTTTGTAATACTTATACATAGTCCATATAATATTCCCACTGCTGGGGGTCTTCTTTTACATGGATAGTCAAGGCCATTTATCTACCATGCTACATGCGCGGTGGATAAATATTATAAAACCTTTATATATTTATCCACCGCGTATATATTGCTAATAAACAACTAATAATGATGATTTTTATAGGAAAATTGTTTTTTTTTAAATAAGTTATGATAATCGCTTATTAAAAAATGACCACGGTAATATTGCCATAGCGGCAATAAATATTTTGCCATGACCGCATCTACGTGGTCTGGCGCTATCAGTAAATGAGAATCAGAATATTCTAACTTAAGTTCATGCGAAATTGTCGTTAAATATAGTCAATTGTAAATTACAAGAACAAAATAATTACCTGGTTTGATTTAGATGTATTCCAGGATTGAGAAGGATGAGAGCCATACTGCATGTTTGTTGCGTTGTCACCTAATCATGAAAGATATAATTAAACCACGGGTTTTAATTAAAACAAAACAATTGGGGATAATAAACACAAATACGAGAATTAGTTACTACTGAGGGTCGATCTTTGGTAGTGCGAGGTCCCACCACCGCCGCGCCTCTAGCGCCCAACTGAAGTATTGAAATATTACTGTTTTCTGGTTTGAAGAGAGTTGTAGCTAATTAAATTACTAAGGTAACGATACTAAACATCCAGTATCTCAAGGGGACAACCGGAAAGTGGTAGAGACTATATCATACTAATTACGCCTCGCACTGTTATGGGCAGGTGTATCACAATGAGACGAATGTCCTGCTCGTCTTGTCGCTTTATTGGAATAAATAAATAAATAAATTTGAAGTTTCACCATTTTGTGCTACTGGTGGCACCATGTTTATATTAGATATTTCAGGTCTTGCATCAATGCGGATATTGGGCACTGCGTTAATAGGTTGCGGTGTCTGAAAGATACAAAAAATGACACCGTTCAAAATATTTCATTATCACTAAAACATGTAATTATTACAGTAAAATTTGATTAAAAAAAGTATCAATAGTACTTGTAATAATTTAATACAAATTTGAGCACATAACTTTAATTAATCAGAGTAAATTGGACTTTAAACAATACTCTTTACAAAATAAAGTTACATTAACGTTTATATGAAATTAACGAACATTACAAGTATTAAACCGAAAACCTGTGACATTTATTGATTCCTGAAAATCTAATTTATCATCAACATTTCAGCTAATGGGCATAGGTCTCTTGTAACATTTTAAGAGATAATCACATTACGGAAATATATATATTAATGATACTCACATTATCGTCCGTTTGGCGATCTTGAGTTTGCCGCCGTCTGGGTCTATTCCTCTGGTTTGAATTATTTTTAGAAGCACTGTAATAAAGGTTATATCATAGTTCATTCAGTATTTATCAACATAATATAAATGAATATTACGAAAAGGCGCAGTTCGATTCTCTCTGATCTGGAGATTCTAATGAAATAAAACATCACGAGGTAACTGACATGTTCCAAGAACGTCTTTTGTGGTCCAGTGAAGCAGTTGGCATGGAGGATAAACGTCTTTGACGCTCTCCCTGTGCGTCCGAGTACCAGCAATGGGAACATTGGGAGTGTTGTTTATTATAATGAATTAATGACAAATGAAATTATATAGTACATATCTTAATATATGGCATTAGTGTATAAATAAGTTTAAATGCATAACAAGCTGTTGGTAAGATATCAAAGTTAAAAAATGGCATAAATGTAATAGTTAAACCATTACATATACATGCAATTTTTTTTCTTAACGAACAGACGATATGAGCAAGATGTCAGTAATACGACTGTCAAAAGCAATATATCGATTAGAATATAGATGATATACACTGCATCAAAATGTGCTCGTCGCCATGAGACATAAAAAGTTAAATCATGTGGTCCCAGTAATTTCACTAGCCACAACGTCTTAGTAACAGTACTATTATGCCGAGACTTAAAATAACATGATAAATATAAAAAAAATATTACCTATCAGTGTCGCTCCCATATGTACTTTCAATACGAGATGGCACCGTATTAATAGACCTACTACCACCCATGACACTGTCTCCGCCGCCCTTAAAAAAATATGCATATTAAATGTTGCACAGGTAATAGATTAGATAACCTAAGTAGCTATTTTTTTATAATAATAATTGGCGCTTGAAAATGTCATGGTCTTCCGTAAAAGTTATCATTAAATGTAGACTTTCAACACCTTTGTTTAATGTTTATTTTCTATCTTTATTTATTTATTAGGTGTTATCATAGTGTGCAATGTCAAACATAAGTAAAAAAAATATTCTTCTAGGTAACTAATTCTTACATATACACTTGTAACAAATACACACAACATTTAAGACATAACAGTATACACAACTAAAAGATTACAATACATAAAATGAAAAAACAACAAAAACAAACAATTCCAAAAAAAAGATACTCTGCAATTATAACAATAACAAAACAAAACGTTAATTAATCTATTTCGGTGTAAATTCTAAGACCAATTTTTAAATATTGTGTGTGATTAAAACAAAAATGTATGACATTGTGAATAAGGCAAATAAAACAACACAACACAAAAGCGCTATGAGTGGATATCTATCTTAATTTATAATTCAAATAATGTACCCGATAGTTTTCATTATCCCTAGAGATCTGTAAATCTAGTGGCAGTTGTTCAGATCTTGATTCTGGTTCTTCTTGTTCACTAAAAAATAGGAGGTATATTAGTAATAGTGAAATAAAGGTAAACCGTATAACAAATGTCAGCCTGGTTTCTATTTGTTCAGATCTATATTCACGGGCTATTAGGAATAGAACTAAGATAAACTATTGTTTTAGCTCAGCGAGGATATTAGAAGGCTATTGCCCTCCCTCGGAATGTGCTTAGCACACAAGTGCACAGAAGAGCTTCATTTTGTTGCGAAAAAGAAAAATCAACGTATCCTTTAAAGACCTCTCCTCTCGCATACCAATACAAAAACTTCAATTATTTATTACAAATGATTACCTGTTATAAGACTGGTTAACAACAGACATTGCGCGTGAATCTGGTTTTTGACTTTCACCTCCAACACTTATTATCTTCTGAAAACAAAATGCATTATTAAATAGATTAGTGTTTATTTTAGTTATTTGAGATATATAGTAAAGTATATAATTTAAAACTGTGTAATTCCTGCAGCTGTGTAATAGTACGGGTGTCAATTACAGAGGTTAGGTCATCCTTGTTCACCTCTTTGTTGAGCAACGCTTCAAGCTCGCGTTGTTTATCGGCGAGCAACGCACGCAGCTGCATTTGTCGCCGTTCCGCTGGCCCTGGATTGCTGCTAGGACCCGCACGTACTTCTTGATTTATTTTTTTTTGCTTACGACTTAGTTCTGCAATGTAATGTACTCGTTTTGACAATTGAACACGAAAAATATTTTATTGTCATAATATATAGAAGAGAATAATTAAAAATAATCGAAAAATTATTTATACAAAAATTAAAACTTGCCTAAATTCAGGTTTCTTAAGAGGTGGATACATACTATGGAAAAGAGTAAGAATAATGAAAATCCTACAGTGAACGAAACGAGACGTTAAGTGACTTAAATGACTTCTTTAAGTTAAAAAGGAAACGGTTTTATGTTTTTAATCATTATTATCAGCCGGAAGACGCACTGTGTTTAATATAGACGCCCTCAAGGATCTTCACAGCAACCGATCCTGCGCTGCCCGCTTTCAACGGCTTCACGCGCCCGCTTTCAACGGCTTCACGCGCCCGTGTTATATGTTCGAGTTCATTATTATCATTTATCTCAATTATAGCTGACCCCAAATACGAAGTAACCGTTTAAAAGAAATCGTGTGAATGTCGTTGTTCGCAATTTTGTCGATATACACATAATGAGCTCGTGGAGTTTTTTAAGAGTACTTCCTAATAACTATTTAACTAATATTTTTTGTAAAGTTAACATCGTCCGTGGTGCAGCAGCTAACCGCTTGACTTGAAACACGGAGGTCCGTAGTTCGATTTTGGGGTCACATGTTGTGGAGTTTAGTTGATTGTTGTTGCCTGGCTACTGCCCTCATATTGTAAATATGCTCCATAACAGTGTTGTTGTCTTTTGGCTTACAACATATTAGAACCCAAATATTCAGGACTTGCAAGCTTTGAGATGCACGGCCTTGTTGTTATTTAATATTATTTGAAATTTAACGTTATGTATTAGCCTATCATAGAAAATAAAAAAATTTTAAGTTACCTACCTTTATTCGCGACCATATCTTTAATGCGTGCGCGTTCACCCATAATTTTTTCTGTCTCCATACGCAACTCTTGTGCTAACTCTTGCAAACTTGCAATATTTGCTTCATGGTCTGTAAAAAAAAACATTTATACTTCTCGCAAGATGACAAGAATACATTTTAATAATATCTCAAGTATCTTACTAGCTTGTTGTTGTTGGTGATGAAGGTGTTGTTGCTCATGAAGCTGCTGTTGTTGGAGTTGTTGAAGATGTTGTTGCTGCTGTTGAGTATATTGATGATGATGTTGATGCTGTTGGTGTTGCAGTTGATGATGCTGTTGCTGTTGATGTAGTTGTTGTTGCTCGTTAGTAAATTTTTGGCGCTGCGACAGCGAGTTGCGAACACGACACAGGCTGCCTTCGTTTGACCAGCCTCCCATACTACCACCACCCTCTGATTTGCTATAAAATAAACAAGATTTATTATGTATACAGGTTCATTAATATAAAAACCAGATGAAAACAATATTGTGTTTCACTTTAAAAGCAATAGCAGCGAGTAAAATTACAGGGGTAGTAAGACTTAACTAGCTATGTCTCAAGGCGACGAGCACAATGAGGTGTAGTATTTACTTTCCGAACTAGCGCTACGTTGTTTTGAGTGGACACACCACTTACTCTCTGGTGCGCGTATTGCTCGTTGCGTCACTAGGTAGAATAACAAATATTTGTTTAACTTAATAAACTTATATAACTTGGCAGCATTTTTATAGACTAATATAAAAAAAATTGCAAAAAAAAAATATTTTTTTTTAACTCACTTGTCATGTATGTTTAAATGACTTGATATGGGGAAAGATTCTTCGTGTGGGTTTGATATATGATCAGTTTCAAATGTTTCCACAGATCTCATCAAATCTGAAAACACGTTAAAAATCAATATTTAAAAAATATAACACAATACAGTATACGAAAATAAAGAAAAATACCTTGAGTTTTTTGTAAAGCCGTTTTGATAGCCTTTATTTCCATTAGTTTAAAAGGGTCTTCATTCTTTAAATTCCCACCGGTTTTGTTACCTGAAAATTTATGAATATAATAATTTGATAAAGTATAATAATATTGATACAATCATCATCATTAACCGATAAATTATTTGACATTCAAAGTTATCTTGTGATCAGACCTATGCTACCAATATCCAGTGGTATCCAGCGACTTATAACACATAGTATGTATTAACTTTGTGGATGACTTCGCAGCATTACGACTGCCCGTATAGGCATGTTACAGATTATATAATTACATTTAGAATTAAATTAATTGAACTCATACATTTTGCAGATAGGTCATCTTCTGCACTATCTTCTCCGGAACTTGAATATGTGTTATGAGAACTGGATAAACCAGTTGCCATTTGAAGTTTTTGGAACTCTGAAACCTGTTGCAAATATTTGAGTATTAGTTGTGGTAAAAAGGTAATTTTATTCAACGATGCGACGAAACGAGAAAGGCGTCAACTGATGATAAATTATATTTCCGCCTACATCAATGCGGTACTGGTTAGGAGGATGAACAATACATCACTTTATGCTCGTCACCTTCAAATACAAGATGTTACATCGAATAACTCTAGTAATTTCACTTCCACCAAAGCACTTAAATTGTACATTACCATTTGGAGACAGAAGTGTTACCATTTAGACAAATAATTTAGTAGCCAGTGAGATGGCTAAGTAAATTAGTTATCTAATCGTACCTAGACCTAGCGAAATAATTTATTTGAACAGTGATAAATTAAAATAAATTTATCAACTCTAGTAATTGCGGAATTCTAAGAAAATGTAAATCTAATAAGCCGTCTTAGAAAAGGTAGTAAAATGTAATATAAATTGTTTTAGAAAAATAAATTATATAATATAATACATAAATAAATTCTTGGTATACAGAGCAATCCTTTTTCGTATATATCTTTAGTGAATATGGAAAAATATGTCAAATCTATGTTTACGTGTCACAAAGCACATTTACTATCCTTGAAATTGTAATTAAAGGAGATAAAGTATTTTGTTTTTTTAAAAAAAATACCAAATTCTCCATATGTTGCTTTTTAAGTTGCAGCTCGCGCAATTTAAGCTGTAACATTTGCCCGCGCTCGTGCAATGTATCCTCATCTTCTTCCACCTCGCTATCACGGCCGCCACCCGGAGCTTCCTGCAGTTATTATTATTTCTTTTACATTTATACAAATAAAGCAACTTAAGCAATGTAGGAACGCCATCTGGTGGTAAGTAATACGCCCGTACGCATAGACAATAAAGTTGACTACAACTATAGTCTATTTACTATTTGTATCGTAGTAATTGACGTAACGTTAAGTTTGAGCGAATATCGAAAACGTCACGTCAATTAATCGATGAATTCAACTATTTAATCGACGGTATAGACTCGGCAACCAAAAATGCATTGACTACTTATCTCTTTTAAGTTCGTGCAAAATTGTAGCTATTTCAATTGTAATTCCATTTAAATAAAAAAAATAACAAAATTAAAAAGATGAAATAACATAAGAGACAAGATCTACAACACCAATCTCACGACTTACTAAATTGCTGTCCCTAATAGAAAACCTCTCCTCTTGACTATGTGTAGATTGGGTAGAATGACCATGGTCAGTTTCTATGTTGTTAGAAAGCTGATGTCCACTATTAATACTGTCAGAGGACTGCGGCAGTGTAGTAGCAACACCAATTTGATTCGCTCCATACATTCGATTCGGATGGTTATAATTGCCAAGAAATGATATATTCTGTTAAACATAAAACACACTCTTAAAACATAACATAAATTCCTCTTAAAATATTGATTTTTTTATTGATACACATTTACAAAGTATTTAATACATTGCGCTATTAGGCAGGTGTTGGTTTATCTTGGTGTGACACATTTTAATGTTATAATACAAAATTTCGAATACTACCTTATTACTATATACTAACTTTCATATCTTCAATTTCACATGGTATTGTGATAATGAGGCCGTGGGTAAAGCGGACCCGCCCAAAGTACTTTTATATATCATCCGCCAGAATACTACATTCCTGTTATAGCGGCAGGTTTATAACTGGTGGTTGGTAGCTAACCAGGCGGATTTGGAAAAACTGTACCACCAACCAAATTTCACTACATGTGGTTCCGGAATCGAACCAGGGACCTCCAGCTAATGCTAGTGGCATTTAAAACAAATCAACTTTTTTAAACAATACAAACTATATATGTAATATAAAATATATTTTCCCTGTTTGTATACTCAAAAATATTTCTTCATGGTAACACATGTAACAATACCTGCATCCCAGAAAAGTTATCATTAGCAGTTGGTTGATGAATCTCTTGAGCTTGTCTTTCTTTCATTTCTTCTAGTTGTTGTTTCGCTTCCGCCTTAAATTAAAATTACATTTTAAAGATTTTTTATTCGACGAAACTAGCTATACGTTCGCCTATGATGGTAACATATTTATAACAACGAAGCGCTATTTTTTTTGTCTTTAAAATCATATGGGTGAGCTTTAAAATCATTTGAGTATTATTCTATCCGATGTTAAGTGGCAATGTAGTTTGGAGGTGGTAAATCGCTTTGAATTTGTAACACCCTGTTCACTCTTTTTTGTCACACACGTTGTAGTTGTAAAATAAACATTTTGTTTGTCATCGCAATACATTAGATATTAAGTTTCATTAGAATTACATTATTATGAAAATTGTTTTACTATATATAGCGCCTTTTAAACTACCTGGAACACTTTAACAAATAAATGGCTTACAATGTTTAATGAATAATAAATGAAAAAATAAAAACCTCTATAAACTTTCCCAGTACTAGGATTCAGAGTCTACTCTCGCAAATAGAGATTTAAGGCCAATTATCCATCGGCACATACAAACTGAGCTGTCACAGCTTCAATTAATAAATATAAAAAATTAATAAAACTGCTTTAAAAACCACTTACTTGATATTTCAATAGCCTTTTCTGTTGTTGTTTTAAGGCAGTAAGTCTCTTTTGAGACATTTCCATTTTATTTTTTATTTCATTCTGCCACAATTCATTTTCACTGTACGCTGAACCATTACTTTGGACTGAAACAGGTCTAACAACAACATCCTGAAAAAATTTATATGTTGTATTATATGATTTAAGGTAACAAAACTATTAAGAAAGTAACAGAAATCTTTAATCAGGGTTTAAATTTATATATTTTAATGAATAATTGTTGATGAATTTATTTTTTAAAACATCCGCAAAACTGTTTAAGTGATGACTAAAAGTATTACAGTTTGAAGCGCATTCCACACTTGACAAGAGTGGTGGATAAATGGCATTGACTCTCTCTCCAAGTCAGAAAAGACGCCGGGTTCCGATAGTTGAAAGATTAAGTAGGCTGTTATTTTTTAAATCACAAAACATCAAATATAATTCAAACCCTGATATTTATAAATTGTAACATGAAAGTTTGTTAAAGAAATACATCACACAGATCGAGATCAAAGTGTTAAATAGATGTTTATGAATATTTTCATACAAAAATTAAACAAGCATTCAATTCATGCTATGATTATTGTTCAATTCAACAACAAATAATGTCCACACATTGTAACAATAAGCCAAAAAACCTGGCGTTGAATGTTGCTCGAATCATTATTTTTTTTCATTTCTTCTATCCTTGCTGCTTTTTCAACACATGATATTATATTTTTTCTTAGTTCATCACTGAGACTTTGCTCTGTGTTTGTTTCAATTTCACTTGCCATAGTCGCTGCCACATTTTTGACTATTTCATCATCATTTAGTTCTCTATTTTCATCAATTGTACTTGGCTCTTTGATTTTAGTAAAATCTTTATTCGTAACTTCTTCATTGACTTTAGAATTTGACATTGTTTTATTTAATTGTTCATTCTCCAAATTTGTTACTTTCTTAAGGTTGTTGTTAATCAAATTAGGTGTTACTTGGTCTTGGTTAGGTTGAACAGTTGAAATCTCATCATGAATTATTTCGAGGAGAGCCACATCGGATTCTACTGGATTAATAGAATTATTGGATTCTGTTGTAGGTACTTCAATATTATCTGAGCTTTTATCAACTAGTATACTTTCTAACTTAGTTTCGCTTTCTTTCAACTTAGCTATCATTTGAAGCAGCTCATCATATTCTTCTTTAGTATGTTCTATGAATGCCTAAATTAGGATTTTAATAATACAACTTATTATAATAGTTATATTATAAATCAAATTAGTTACTAAAAACTTACCTCATCTTCAGAGTTACGCATAGTATCTACAAGTGAAGATGTCACTCGTATGTATTCTCTGATTTGTCCCAATCGACGCTCAACGGCAGCAGCATCAGGGCACGCAGCGACAATTGCCTCTCCTAGAGCTCGTGCACTCTCTCGATGCGCCTTAATATGTGAAATAATTACATAGCTAATAAAGTTTATTTATTTTAAAGTTAGTATTTCCTTCTGGGAGAGATAGGGGTGGGAAACAAAATATACCCTGCTTAAAAGGGGAAGCTGCTATTATGTGGATATCCCACCTACTAAAACTTCTAGGTGATCTTCTTTAGTGCATTAAGTGTCTCCAGAGCCTATCACTTTAGCTTCTTATGCCACACAGAAGGGCATGGCTTTACTTAGTATCCTCATTGTGCTACATTAATGAGAAAATACTTCATATTTGCTTTAGGTTCATTTATTGAGTGATAAGTACCCAGAAATCTAATAACGCTTATAACAATCTCCTATGATAGACATTGTTTATCAGTTTTATTCTTACGAGCCTGAGACTACAAAGCTGATACTTATTATGCCCAGTAGACCATTATGTTATTAAATTACGATTAAAACTTCATTAACTGTAACTAACCTGATTATTTTCATTTAAGTTGTTAAAGCCTCCTTGTCCTTGATCATACATATTGTTCATTAAATTCACAGTCTTTGTTCCTGTTCTTGAATTTGAAACTGGTGGTGTAACGTTATTGTTACTAGCATGAGTATTACCATCAAAAGTGTTTCGAGTGGAATTCAAATTTCTAGTAAAATTATTTCTATTCTGATTTGGTGTCTGAAATTGTGATTTTTATGTTAATTAAAGTTCTTAGTCAGTTATTATGGTATATCTGTTATACTAAATGTGGTGTACATATCTTACAATCCAAAAACAAATTTTACAAACATGTAATTTAAAACAATATTAACCAAGCATCCATTGACAATATGTTAGTTATATTTAATAAGTATGTAACAAATACATAAAAATTTAAAGCTAAGCTAATACTACTTACAAACTGTTTGCTCATAACCATTAACCTTTAGTTAAGTTATTTAGACTGCATAACATTCTACTCATTATAAGAGATTTTGTCAATGCTCATCAAACAAAAACAAAGTAATGCTTATATTCAAGTTTTTGGTACCAGACACCAAAGCTGTTGTGGCACCTACAGAGATGGACACACATTTACACCGGACCGGTATGATTGGCATATCACAATTAAATTGTTTATTAATTATTATATAACTATATTCTAAGACAGCAACAGAATATTAACAATTTGAATTGATTGGTTTCTTAACATATTTTAAATTTTATGTAGATTTGAAGGATAACATATTATATACTTACATTAAATGATTGAGACATATTCCCAGTTACAGCATTAGGTGTAGTTGGGTTGACTATCATCACAGCTGCAGCAGCATGATTAGAATGTGGATTTAAGCCTAAAAATAAAAAAAGTAATCAAAGTAATAGTACATTTTTCTTTTCATGTTCTTGAAAGTAAAAACAACAAAGTTACAACATTACTAGTTTTGAATACATGCAACAGATATTCAAATTTTCTATTTGAACAAACTGTGTTTAATTCAATGTTTTCAGTTGATATAATGAAAAAATATAACAGAGCACATACTCTTGAGTAGATAGTCTTTAGAAAAGGTTTTCCTTAAGATTTTTGATTAAAAAGTAAGAAACTATTAGTTTTTGTGGTTATCTTCTGAATCATTCTGACATAAGCAAAAAGTAAAATGTTTTTGTTTCTCCAATAAATTTTAAGATATTAGATAGTTTGATAAATATACAAAATATCTGTTATGACAAGTCATACTTATTAGACTACCATTTTGAAAATGATGTAATGTGTGGGAGGAAATAGATGACCCTCCACCATCATCATTGTGATCAGCAGAAATGTTTTCCCTATTCTGCACAGTCAGTGGTAGTGGACGGGGTTGTGGTCTTACTGGAACAAATCTTCCAAATCCACTCTCAAAAGAAACAGAGTTGTCTAAAATAAAAAATAACTTTGTATTAAGTATTTGTACTTTTTATTGTGATAAGTAACACATTTGACATTTTATCATAACTAATAAAAAATATAAACACTTACCTAAATCTGTTAATTCTTGATCTGAAGTATTGTTAGTTGCTTTTCTTGATTGATTACAATTTGCTCTTGTATTGTATTCAGAAACAGGGACCCAGTCCAAAGATGTCTAAAGAAAAAAAATTGCCTGTTTTAATATTTAATTACATTAAAAACAAAGCAAGTTATTTGATAGTTCCATTTAAACTTCAGATGTCTAAAATTTTATTAGTGTACTTTGATCCATTACCTCCTTCAGTCTGAGTTTAGATAAACAAGCTCCCATATGGTTATAAATAATGTTTTGTATATATATTTAGCATAAACTTCAACAGATATAACACTAATTATATAAAAAAATACCTTTAGAATATAATTAGACTAAAACTGTACCGATCTGAATGTGAGTATTTGAGACAACACCAAATTGGCAAGAGTCCAAATTTTCTAGTTTCTATAAATAATTTGAAGCAATTGGGTTTGGAGAAACTTCGGATTGAATACTTTGTTAAAAAAATTCTTGTGAAATGAATGTTAATATAGTATAGTAACATATATATCTCCAACAGATATAAATTTTGTTAGATATTAAAAAACAATTCACAAAATATTTTATGATAATGGTTACTACCGTCACAAGGTTTGTTGTCATATCTCTTCGCGTTGGTGTCACAGCTTCTTGGGGCACATTGCAATTGTTTCTTGCTTTTGTTTTTGGTATAGTACCCGTGTGTCCGGGGTGACGCTCTTTATTACCAGGAGCCATGCCACTACTTTTATCAATACTTTAATTTGTGTATATGGCCTATTTTCGGGTAACTAATTCAATAAACATTTTATTAACTTTATTGTCTTCTTTTGCTGATATTTTAGATTTATTTAAAGGCTATTTAATTCAAAACAATATACTAAAGATGACATGGTAGAAAAAATACAAAAAGAATAATTATAAGGTTTTCAATTACAGTTTCATGTGAAATAGCACTGAATAGACGCAAACGAAAAATTGACATAGGTAAATGACATTAATGAAGGATGCGTTCTGCTAAAAATATTTATATTTAAAAAAATATTTCTATAAAATAATAAATAATTTAATGGACAGTGATGAATAAGTGAATATTTTTTTTTTACTTATTATTATTTGATATCATTTTTTTATGAATACCGGCTTAGTCCCAGTGATATAAGATTGTTAATAGCAGTTAGTTATCGCACATCCCAACTTGCTAATAAGTTCGGATATTGCTATTTGCTACTTTGAATTTATATTTTACGCTGCGATTCAAAGCAGCTCGGTCGTTTCAGTTAACAGAAAAAGTTTCTTTACATTATGAATGCACAAATAGTGTTAAAAGTTGAAAAACTTTTTCGTGATCAGTGATGTGACTAATTATTAGTGAAAAATAAAGAAATATACTCAAAATATAGGTAATCATTTTTTTATTTCTATATGTAGTTTTGCAGGCTCTTATTATTTTAACGATACTTGCGGATTTTTGTACAATTTTATTTTCACTAATAACATAATTTGTGAAGATAGCCAGAGTTATTATAGGGAGGAATTAACTATATTATTGTTTCTTAAATATCAAAACTACACAAATTAATAATGTTTGATTGTCTATTTGTAATATAAAAAAATGGTATAGTAGGAGTAATGATATTTTTCTTTTAACAGTAAATAATCGTTGTAATCTCCTTCTCTGCTAAAAAATTTCAAATTCAAAAAAAATTATAAAATAATAAAAAATATCAAATTCAAAAACTTTTGTCGGTCTGTTTGTTCAGGGTAATCCCTAAACTTACGCTGAAATGTAACCGACATTGTAAGGCCTGACTGAGGCACTTTTATGTAATTGTTAATATTTTTAATTGTATGCCGTCGCTTGTTTCCAAAACTATTAGAGAACTGAAAAAATTGTTATACAGATGTAATGTTCATGGAAAAAGTTTTTATGTTACTACTAGAAAGACATTTTGTTAATATTTAAATTATAAATCAAATATACAATATTTCAAATATTATTTACTTACGAAGATGTATTCGTTAATTATTTTAAGGGTTAATGACATAGAAATCTGCGTGAAAATACGATTTGTTACGGTCCGTTGATCCATTACCATAAACAATTATCGCAACTTAAGTTCTTAGGCTTTTTATTACAAATTAAGAGACATATATTTTTGTGCAAATATGTTAATTTTTTATTTAATGACCACCTTTGACCTTTTACAGAGAAATCTGCGCATATTTTAGCCCCACACAGAAAGAGGGTTATTATTAGTGTAACGCGCCTGTAAATGTTTCTGTCTGTCGCTTCTATTCCATCGTATCTCCTAAATGCAATGTGGTGCAGTGTGTACCATTTTAACTAGCACCACGTTGTCATAGGCAAGCGTATCACTTACCATCAGGTGAACGTCTTGCTCGTCTCGTCGCATAGTAGTATAAAAAAAAAAATATTTAGATCTCTGATTCCGAAATACCGGGCCCCGAAGTCATCAAAATCCATTTCCTGTGCAATTGATTTTGATCCAGTTTTTTTAATCGTGAATGGGTATTAGATATTTCCATCAGCAAGGGGAAATTAGCAGTTTTATATGTTTATTACATGCTTTTGACAGACACGAAGTAGCTCCCGCATAGTTTTTGATGAAATTTTATTAGTAAAAAAGTTGTCGCCGAAAGTGTTCTTAGCATTATAACGAAATCCAGTTTAACCATTTGAATACTATCAGCCCTTTTTATTCTTTCCTTCGACGTGTTTGTCTGTTAAGTGTAATAAAACTTAACTTAAATATGATTCACGGTCGAATAATGTATATGTTTATTACTACCCAGATTGATAGGCAAATTAGTAGATAGACATAACCTTGAACAATTAAAATCATCTTTTTTTTCTAAATAAGTATTCGGTTTTCATGTATCGTAGAAAAGCAGCGAATGTAAGCTAGAAGATTTCCTCTGTATTATCTAAAAAATATCATCAATTTTAAATCTAGAGCTCTAAAGGAATGATTTATATTTTACTTACTACACTGTCTATACATGTGTGGAGAAAATAGGGCCACAGACATTTCAGAGTCAATAGCCCCGGACCTCGTAATGTATGTAGACGTCTTTAGTTATAGTTTCGTACTTAATTTTCATAAGTTTTAATATAATGTCATAGACGTTATGTCAAAATTATATAAAATAATAAGACTGTTTCAAATCTTCAACATTATTTAACTTCTTTCTATAAGAATAATGCCGAGAGAATGAATCTCGCAAGAATATATTTACTGCAATTGACAAAAACCATCAACTGGTTATAAAAAAACCTTTTTTATTTATTTTCTGCTTACGTAAGTAATAGTGTTATTTTATTGTTATTAATCATTTTTGAATTTAGGCGTCTTCCCATAAAAACATTGTTATCATTCTGAGAAATAACATCGATCAATTCCAAGGCATTTCACTCGCTATTCTACTTTGTGCACGCAATGGAACAAAGTGTTCTAATTAACGTAAATGTACATTTTTATAGGATGCTTTTACTCTACTTTTTAATTCAACACTACTTGAGAATTTTTCTTTGTAAATCTATAAAAGATTTGTTCCGGTGATTTCTTCCGAATTAGAATTTGATAAATTTAAACCTCTGGCATATTCTCCCTTTATAGCTTCATTATGTTACATAGCACGCTGACTTTCGACCAAGTTACAGGTTATAGTGTTATAGGTTAGAGGTGAGGAAAAATGTAGGCAGGGCTGTTTCGGGGCGCGCCGACCGACCTAAATATTAAGGTATAACGTATTTCCTTTTAACATTGTCATTAATTAAAAAGACTCATTTTGTCGCCGCTCCTTATTTTCTATATAAGTTCTAATGTATGAAATGAAACTATGGTTTTATTTTCTTTATTACCTCTGTATATTTATACTAAGTGCATAAAATGTCACTTAGTATAAATATAATTACTGTACCTTGATTATTTATCTCAGGATAATTATGCTTGTCGGTAGTCAAATGATCGTTGATATGGATTTGATAACAACATCCATGCTGGTTTTTAAATTCTCGTTTCATTGTTAAACCATCGTTAACAACAGACAGCACTGGCACTCGCTCCTTCTTTATATTAGATTTATAATTATTGTGTAATCTCTCAATACTGTTAAATGTTGAATGTTTGTATAATACTTTAGCGACGGAAGAATGTTTTTTTTTGTGGCTAATTCGATAAAACTTAGCATGCGGCGATGATGTCAACTATGACGTCATTTCCCAACAATATTCGAATAGCAAACCGGTCCCGCCAACGCCGACCTCCAATTATGCTAATACCGGTCCTCAGCAGTCCTCGTTCCTAAAGGTTGTATCAAGAGTAAATACTGGCAAATGTAGCGATTCATTACATTTTTGATGTAAATTTAACTTTATTTTCTACTAGTAATGTATATACACGGTTATATATAAAGAAAGACAGAGAACAGAATAGCGAACACTTTATTTCTCTTGCATTTTTATTTATTCACTTGATATGTATTATTAGTATTAGAATAATAAAGACATATCAGACATGATTCTTGCAAATCTAGGTAATAAACTGGAAAGTTTCACGTTAGTATTTGGTTTCAATTTTTTTACTAAGTATATGATGATGATGATTATGATCTTCATAACGCAATAGACGCCTAAGCCTTAACCTAACATCTCCACTGACCAACCTCCATCAGATCGTCACTAGAAACTCTCGATATTTATAATTATAATTTCCCGTTATCATCACTATAAAAAGATTCCTGCCGCCAATCGTAATAACATTAATTATCGTGCTTCCGCTCAGTTTTGGACAACAGATGGTTTCTCTTGAAATTTAGCTTTAGTATTCTACAAACATGAACAAAATAATTTTATTCTGTACGCTTGGTATTGTATTCATTTAGAAATAACTAATATTTTATTCAAAAATTATTTCACAATAAAGTCTCAAAAAAGTTTTAACAGAAGCATGAACAATAGTTTTTTTTTTTACCGACCTAGGAGCTTGTGTTATTTCTTAGAATTTTTATGAATTCTTAAAAAAAAAATTCATCAAAGACATTGAGTAGCTGTGCTATACTGTGTGTAACAAAATATATATACGAACGCTTTATGGCTTCTGACCTGCTTGAAGCCGCCTTGTTTCTGAGTAATTTAAGGGGATAACGAGAAAAAAGTTTTTTGATAAACACAAAAGTTTATTTTGCTAAGTAGACAGGGTAAGTTTGTAAAATAACTCGAGTCGTTTATAACGTAAGTTCTTTTTAATAATCTGTGATATATTTCTTAAATAACATGTTTATTCATTTATCTCGCTTTAAAAAAATGTGATGTTTTAGCATAAACCATGTATTATGAAAACATTTCAATCTATTCTATTCATATATATATATTAAGAGACATGAAAATATGAAATTTATAGCGATTACTTTTTGGACAAAATTAAAAAAAAAATGTAAAAATTGTGTAGAAAAAACGATCGCCATCGTCTCCCATAATAAGATTACGACATTCTCATTACAACGGTAATTTCAGATCTCGTTTCATTAATATGATATAATGATTTTCTGTTATTGTTTGCAGTCATTGCACATTGTGATACAATTGTCTCCTCGGTGCATAGGCCCGGAGTGTTTATTATTATCATTAATGAAGTGATCAAAGGTTATCATATATATACACTGGACATGTCTTATAATTTATGTACAGTTATATGAAATTTTCTCTCTGCTCTTTTAGAGATATCAAACTTATTCTATGACTCATTATTAATAGCGGTTACATACGATACGATATTGTAACTACAAATATACTTGGTACACATTCATCCCTTTATATATTATTTATTAAGTACTTCAAGGACTACTTTACTAAGAATTTTTTAAGCAAAAAATATTAATATTTTAGCAAGTTGTGTATGAACGTTTATGGTTTGAGTTGATGAAGATGATTTTAAAATAGTAGTCACTGACTATTTAATGCTGTATAATCAAGAATCAAATGAAGGTTGTTTTATTTTAGCAAGAAATGTCGTGTGCGCATTCGTGGCAGCGTGAATAATGCTGCAAATAATTCAAAATTTCATTTAGAAATAGAGTTTTATGTTTTATAAATCTTTTAGGTTATGAAAAGAAATAATTTGGACCAACGTTACCTACTTATATACTTATCAAAATTATTCGGATATCATTGAGATAATCAGATTTAATAATATTAATGTATTTATATTCATATGTGTTTACTGTTATAAGAATTAATTCCAATATTAACCTCTTTTAAAAATAATTAAAATAACATTAGTTATTACGTAGCATTTTAAAAAAGGTATACTTATTGGATATTAATTGAGAATAATGAATAATTTTTAGCGACGATGGTGATCAAAGATAGCTTCTTATGAAGTAAGCATGTGTGACATGAATCTTGATTCTATCAATTCATTGTTTCAAATAATTATTCTATTGTTTTTATTGCTATCTGCAATATAAACGACACCTGCTGGGAAATGAACACCGACTTTTATGTGACAATATACATACGACATGTACTCATACTTATTTTCAGTCGTATTTATGTTACAATTGTAAATACGTCATAATTTATATTGTAACTGTTTACTCTGGCATAGTGGAGACGGGTTTCACCGCTACTGTACCCCTGTAATTTAACAAGGGGGTGAAAGAAGAATCAATACCAAGAAAAAGGGTAGCTGTTTTTTTCTGCGATTTTCAGCACCATACTTCGTTTGCCAACCTGCATGCCAAGCATGACGAGTATTACAATTCCCCAAATTGAAGAGGTCAATATCCGGCAGTGCACGTATATAGCCTAAAATTTAATGAAATTTTTTTACAAACATTTCTATTTCTGTAATATGGAACTTTAGAAGATAAAAATGCTTTTTTTCTCTTAAAGAACACATTGAACGAACTTTTAATGTATGTCAGTAAACAGGTTTCAGAGGACAGCTATTCACAATATTTTGTTATAAAACAGTTTTTTCTCATATGAAATAACGTTGAACAAGCAAAGCGGTTAGTTTTTTGCTGAGAAATGTAGTTATAGAAAACACCAGCCGCTAGTCACGCATCGGCGACGGACCTTCGACGATTATAGCGATGACGGCATCGACCACTCCCGCCAATGTGCCCTAATTTTTTTAACTAGTTCATATCAATTTAAAAAAATAATTGTTAATATTATTCTGACTAGGTATACCTATAAATTATAGACAAAATGTTTTGTATTATAAAGAACATATTTAACAAGACCAAAGTCAATTTAAATCTGTGAAAGTAACAAAACTTTCTTTTTTTTTAAATTAATTTTAATGTTTTAGTATTGTGATATCTGACTATGTTTATACTGTATATATCTGTTGACAACAGTCATCTTATGGTAATCGCCTGCTGATGTTAACTTCCGCTACGCAGTACTTATCTTATTAAAACTGAAATGTAACGTCTTCATACAATATCCGTTCTATGCTTTTTACATCACTTATTGCTAGCTTCCTTTTTAGCAAATTTAATAAGTATTTTTTTCTATGTTCTTTCCAAATGAAGATAATTCGATTTGGTTTTAATTGAAAGCGCTAAATATAGCTAAGTATTCATTACTTTTTAAGAAAACATAATTTTTTTAAGTTTTAGATTTTCATGATTTGTTTTATCTAACTATTGTTACTGTGATTTTACGTTGTTACTTAAATCGTTTTATAAGATCCGTGACAAAAAAGCATATCAACCATGTTCGCGTCCGCTGTTTTAACAAATGACTTCTAAACATGCAATCGCTCTATAAAGGGACGATAGATTAATGCTTCATGTCTTTAATGTTCTAATAGACGTAAGACGTTCTAATAGACTTACCAAATAAGTTTCAGTGTTATCATTTTTGTTTATCTAGTTTCGGTATATTGGCACTTATTGACTATTAACTCAAGTTGCTTCATACATTTTCTGCTGTTGCTTGCTGCTGTTTACTTTTTTTTTTTCATGCATCAAATTAATGATGCTTAAAATTATGATAAATGTTATTCAAGTATATAAAAATTCCTTTCCATTTACGTATATAAAAAAGGCCATCGATAAAAAATTGCCAAGTGTATGTAATTTTTTAATGAAGATTATTTTTATTAATCACTAACATACCATCAGATGACAATACAATGAGATTAACTTGTTTAGCGTGGTTTCATGTCCAGTTCTTCGGCGACTGGAACAAGAGTCTTATACGTTAAACGTAGATATGAATTCAACTATTTATAAATACAGCGAACTGACAAACCGTTAAAAATGTATGTTACGATTGTTATTGTTTACATTCTTGTCATCAGAAGTTTTTAATAGCAGTTTAATAATTCGTATCACATTGGCGGTCTGCCATGAATTGTCGTGTGAAAGTTTGAGAAGGCGGCCGTTTTGTTTACAACAAGGCAACCCAGATACACTGTTGCTACGAATGCGCCGACGTACTGTAATACCACTGGTCGCATTGACCCCAAATCCAAACAAATGACCGTCTGTTGCAATAAACAAATTATCAAGGCAAGAAGAGCGATTGGTGTTGCATTACCAGAACCACACTACATAATACTTTTTTTTTATTTGACGATTCATTACATGTGGAAATGTCCTGTTCATCCAATATCGGTATTAGTACTGGTGGTAGTCTTTGTTGCCGAAAACTGTCTAGGTAGGTACCACCGCAACTCCTGTAACAGCCGCCAAACAGTAGTGTGCAAACATTACTGTGTTCCGGTTTGAAGGGCGCTGTAGCTAGTGTAATTACTGGGGTAACGAGATTGCTGTCTTCTCACTTAACCAGCGCTACATAGTCATGGGCAAGCGTATCGTTTACCATCTGGTGAACATCTCCCTCGTATCGTCGCCTCGTGGATAAAAAAATAAAAAGTTCTTTGGAACTTTTAGAGACTAAAAGGATCGTGGAAGACATCTGCAGATCCCAAATGAAGTAGGAACTGATTAGGGAGGGAGATGATGACTTCTAAAGAATAATGCTTTTAGATCTGTAATCAAGATTTTCTCACTTTGTGAATCACTGTTTAAACCAAATCTTTAATAAAAATATATATTACGTTATTAAAAATTACGCACACTTCCTGTCTAATTTTATTATGTGATACTTAACGATTAAGGCGACCTATAATCTCAATATTACTTTATAAATTGTTTGATTGTACAGATATCCGTTTTTATTTTATTCACTCCATTATCGCGTAAAACATATTCATTTGTATTTAATACACTAGCTAGTATAATGTAACAGTACAATAATATAACAGTTAGTAGATTGGTTCAATTTATTACATATCTGCGGCGACGGTTCCGCAATTAGCCTTTCGCGCACTTGCCTGGAGTTAGTCTCCCTCTCTTTGCTCTGTGCCACTATGAGATCACAATACGCGATCGCGTCATTCTTAGTCAACTATTTTAAAACCAATGTGCCCTGTGTCATTTTATTATACGAACTCAAACGGGTATGTTTGAAAATGACCATCATCTATATTTATCCATACCATATTTATTAACATCAAAACTAATTTTAATCTGCATAATTTTCAAATGAAATTGTTTTGGTAATTGTATATAATAATGATAATTTAAATTTAATGTTAGCTAGTATTTTAACGTGTGTATATATAATATATATATATAGATATTATTTTTGCCTTTTAGATGCAAGATGCGCTCAGCTTAGATAAAAGAAAAACTAAAATAAAGAAAAAGGAAAAATGAAGCCGTTCATTAATAAGAATCTCATAACGTTGAAGTGCGTCCTATTTTGTTTTCTTTCAGGTGAGTACAATATCCACTGTAAAAAAAAAGGCTTCGTATGTATTTATGTTACGGTGCTGACAGGTTCCGTATATACAAAGTATACAAAACATACAAACTATCAACACAAATGTAAAATTTACTTCTGTTTACTTTGACTTATATTTATACGGTACACGAAGTAGTTCAACTATTTTTGTATTAAAACGGGTTTTAATTTTTAGTTTATATACTGTTATCATCACATGTATACGTATATATATAATTGCACTGATTGACTCGCGGGGAAGTTGAACTTGTCGCTGTTGCAATAAAAAGTTGTACAGTATCGGAACCGGTGTGCTGCGGGGCCAGCGTTATACAGCTTTGCAACTTTCCTTATAGGGGCTACGTCGGTCTCCAGGTATTGAATGATTTAGGGATCGTTCACCTCGGACATCGTTATTCGCTACTGCAATGCGGACTTGTATTTAGAATTCTGCATTTTCAGGTCATTGGTTTGGTAAAAAGGGACCTTAGGAACTTGGAAAGGCTAATAAGTATCAAAGTTATCTAATCATCACTTACTTTTAGATGGTGCATATTTATGAATGTAATATTTATAATTTTATTATGTGAAGTAATTGGCGGCAATGTCTATAAAGCACTGACGGCAATCGTACTTAATAGTTAGAAGGTCAAAGTAGCCTTGAATAATGTGCCTACAATTTTTAACGCTAATTTTTTTTAAATGAAACTATTTTAGTTGTTATATTCTAATAAGATAACCATTGAAAGTAATATTTAGATATAACTTTCTATATATATTCTTTTGTCTTCTGTAGGGTAATATTTGGACTGTTGTTGTTATTTTATAATTTTTTGAGTTTATTATTTTCAATACTGTTAGTAAAGCTCAGAGTATAATTCTTAGTTTAAGTTCTGTTGTAAAATTCATCAATGGTTTGTCCGTTTTGTATATTAATGTGAAGAATGTAATTTTTTTACAGGTATAGGATGCTTATATCCATTCCTACCTCTGCATATGCTAGCAGTTGGATTGGACCGGGCTGAAGCGCGCCTCATTTCAGCCGTTGCCCCTTGCATTGCACTTCTTGGACCAGCTATTCTAGGACCATTGGTGGACAAGTCAGTATAGCATTGACTAAGGAAATGTGTAAACGTGAAGCGTGGAGCAAAAAGAACTTTCTATTCCATAAACGTACTGGAGCGTAATCTAATACACTACCCCAGATAAATCTTTGATAAAAACATCTATTAACATTGTTTGATCGCAAAGTTCAATGTTTTTGTCCAAAGCCTTGTAAGGGTACAGATGACAGAACATAAAAAAAATCACGCTCATTCAAATAAACGAATCACCAAGCCGCACAGCATGCACGAAGACAAGAGAATATAAACATACAAAGACTCATCGATTACATGACTAATGCAAACGCACCAGAGATTAGAAATTCATATTTTATTTATTAATATGTACAATTAAATATTTTTTAGTCCTAAATAGGTACTGAACGATTGTAGTGACTAATGCCAACAACTGTATGATTGCGCACGTTTAGCATATGTATTATTCATGTAAATGAAGAAAGAAATAAAGTAAAAGAGGTCCCTAAGGAATCATTTAAATATACCTTTTTGTTAGGGGTTTTTCTCACGGGCATGTAATCTTTTCGCATAGTTTCTATTTCGAGTTTTGAATGTTTCAAGTTACTTGTAATTATGAACAAAAGTACCACGTAAAATATTCATAGTTAAACTGGTTCACGAAATTAAACCAAATGAATTTAGGTCAAGCCAGTCATGTACATAAAAGGAAATCGGCTGCTGAACCGCTATCCGATACTTTGTTGTAAGAAGATCCACGACACTCGACTGCACCGTTTCCTATGCTCTGGATGTAGTAAGGATGTAAGTGATGAATGAAGGTGGCCACGATCCTCAGGAAGGGTATCTAGGAGGGGCTATATTAAAAAGTAATTAATTGACTTTTTTCAGACTATCAGTAGGACGCGGATCTACCGGAGGTGTTGCTAGTCCGAGCGGTTCAGGAAAGCTGTTGCGCATCGTCACCGCCGCTTGCCTCATTTTGAGTGCATTGTTTTATACTTTACTGCTCGCTGTACCGTACGCTGAACGGCATGATGTGAGACACTGATTATATTACATTGCTATATAAAAATGTCGGAAAACGGTTTAGGTAGCGAACAAATCATGTCCCTAAGTAAATTACGAGATTACTAGGTCACATTCCGCCATGCGATCTTCACTGCGGTTAAGCACACTTCACGTGTGTTCTTCTAGGTATATATTCTAGCTATCCATGACGTGATTGATGTCACCGCCAACATTTCAAAGAAATAACACGTCTTCTATATACTTTATACGTTAACGTAAATATTTATTAAGCGAATGATTTTTAGTTTTAAACGTTTGTCGAAATTAAAAACAATATATGCAAACCTTTTGAATCTAAAAACATATTAAAATTTCATTACATTTCTTTGAATTTTTTATGTAGAAAATATCTTGTGCGTTTAGGTATCTTTAAATTTTTTGCTTTTTTTCTTTTTTGGCATTATGTCTATACCTATTTTTTTTTTGTGAAACGAAATGTTTTAACGAATATTCATTAAAAATATTCTTGTTAATTTAGGCGCGGCGACCCCAAGTGTTGTTCATGTGTGACGCTGACGGTGCATACGTAATGCAGGAGGTGTGCACGGAGGGAATGCGTTGCAACAGCTGGTTGGGCGAAAAGGTATTTCAAAATGAAAGTTTTAAAACATGTCTACTGTAGCGGAAATTAACTGAGATATTTGAAATGCAAAACTTAATTGTGTAACCATAACACGTGCAATGGTTACACAAGAACGCGAGTTATAGCTTCGTAGAATAGTATTAATTTGATTAATATTAAACAGCCTTCTAAATGTTCCCACTACTGGAACTAAGAAGCTTCCTCTTACGAGGAGAGAGTCAAGGTCGTTTAATCACCACGTTAGCACAGTACAGGTGAATGAATAATAATAAATATAATTACTTTTTGTGTGTATTAAAAAATAGTAATTAAGGTTTTAAATTGTATCTAAATACAGAGGTTTAGTGTAAGTTTAATTTGAGATGATATTTAAACTAAAAATATAAATATACGGATTAACTAACTAACAAATGTTTTGATATTTTCAGTTAATTTTTGTCATCGGTGTCTTATTTTGTGTCAAATAATTCATTTGGTGTTTTAGAAAGGGGTGTTAGCTGTAGGCGCTTGTGAATATGGCTGCGCCGACGAAGACTTGACGTGGCTGACGGAACCTTACTCTACCACTTCTACCACCACCACTCTTAGCCCTATGTACAACAGCGTCGCTAACTCAACCGTAAGTTTGCTATTTATTTTTCAAGTAATACATAAATTGCATTCTTAATTTGATATTTCTGAAAAAAGTGAGGATTTTGTGATGATTTATTTAAACGTTCTTTTTTTTGTGATAAATAGATACAGAATTCGACGTAACCTTTTATTGTTTAATTATAGACTTCAGAAAATCTTTACATAAGTTTAAATTCTTTTTTCGTGAAATGATTTTAACAGAACTCGTAATATAATAGGTGTGGAACAACATTTATGGTATGGTAAACGAGCCTGCAACTGATTGCAAAGAATGCTTTCACTGATAAGCAACTAGGGCGTTACGCGAGTGCAAAACGTACGTTTTGCTAATACTCATACTACCTGTAGCTTTCCCGCAGCAGTTATCTCTATCGCTAAACAGTAGTTTAAACATTACTTTGATCCAGTTTAAATGATGCTATGGCTATTAAATTTACTGGAGTAACGAGATAACACTTGTGTTCAAAAGCCACGAGCACAACGGGGTGTAGTGAATATCATCTTAACTAACGCCACAATGTTGTTATCATGTGAATGTCTTGCTCGTCTCGACGTTTCGTAAAATAAAAACAACCACCTATTCAATGATTACAACTTATGTTTCATTATTTTGATTCAAAAACTTACACTCTTATTTGTGTAAACTTCATAGTTTAATGAAGCTGTCAATCAATAAATACCCTCTTTATAGTCTGTACTTCTTTTTGAATTTACAAAAAGAAAGAAATGTTGATTATTTAGTACCTTTTAATCTGATATGTTGGTGTAGGTTTCATGCTCCCCTTCGTTTCCACCCTTGTCCTGTCTTATATTGCTGCATATGTTAAAAAAATCAATGTTTTCTGCAAGTTATTGCCTCTTTTCTCGTAACAATCGTACAAATTATACTAACAAAAAAGAGTGGTATGCGTGCTTAAGTAAAACATCGTTATATGGGTCACGTTAAGTATTTATCTACTGAACATGGTTAGGTATTTTTAAGTTTATAATATTCTAGAGAATTGAGTGGGTTTTAGGTGATGAAGATTTGGTAACATGATAGGTTCTCTAAAAAAACAGCATTTAAAAAAGCTCAATAGTGCAGTACAATCAAAGTAACATCACTTATAAAATTGTCATACATCCAGCCCCCAACGGAAATGGTCACCGACGACGGCGACGAAGACGAGGAGTATGAGAGGAATCCGCCACATTTGTGCACTGACGGGCAGTGCCTCGTGTACATGCAACACGCGGCGCGCCTCCGGGTGCCGCTCACGCTCAGCGCGCCGCAACCGCGGCGCGACAACATCACGGGGGACGCCTACAGCGAGAACAATGCCACCGATGACAACTGGTGCACTTACCGTAAGACAAAAGCTTAAAGATTCCTTACAAATATCCGAGGCGCAGAGGCTAACAGTTAACCTAGTAAGTGACACGCAGTTCCGTGGTGTAACGAAAGCTAGAAGTAACACGAGCTTGCTCAGAATATACTATTACAGCGACTGATTTACGAATAGTAGGCTTTTCTTTATTTGGCGAAGCGACGGAATGAGCAAGACGTTCACGTGATGATTAATGAAGATGATAAAGACGCCTGACCATTACTACATGATGTGATTTGTAATGATAAATGCAACACCACATTGTGCTCATCGCCGTGAGACATAAAATTGTTAAGTCTTCTTAACCCAGTAATTTCACTGGCTGTAAACCGGAACGCGGTGATGTTTACACTCTGCTGTTTGTCAGAATAAATAGGGGATACGGTGGTAACCACCTAGTCAAAAATCATCAACAGAGATCATATACCACCAGTGTGTTTGAAAAAACCATACAACGCATTTACTTTGGCAGAGCGCTCAGCCTTAGCGCCACGGCGGTGGTTAAATTTAATTATATTTGTATACACGCAAAATATTTTACGTTTTACATTACTAGGTGGTCCTTTCCAATGTTTGGTACCGGAGGATCGTTTAATCGAGATCAACAGAAGGGACGAGTACTGCCGGCCGGCAGTGCGCTGCCAGGTGCTCGACCCGTACGACGAACCCGACGGCGTCCTCTCTGACGCCGAGTGCCGGTTGGTTATTGGTAACCCGGCCTATACATTTTGGACGTACTTTGTGCTGAGGTTAGTATTCACCAACCTTATAATAATGATGCATCGATTAATACTCTATAATAATGTGGCGCTAATTATAATGATATACATTACAACATATTACATTGCATACATACACGTTGCATTCATAAACAATTTGTGAAGTCTAAATAATTTCAATTACTACAGCGCCTTTTTAACGGGTACAATGTTAGCACGGTACTGGAGAATGGTAATATTTAATTATTTACAGAGCAATAGCAGATATATGGCCAACTGCAGGGCTCGCATTGCTCGGAGCTGCTTGCGTTATAGCCACAAGAGAAACCTCACTGGGTCGAGGCGACGTTGGCCATCAATTGGCATTTGGTACAATTGGATTGGCCATTTTCCCACCACTAGCAGGCCTGGCTGCTGAACAAATGCCAGACTCTCCGTACCTAGTGCCGTTCATTATGCACGCTGTTTTCATGTTGATCGGCGCGCTAATACTTCTCATTGACAGGTATGTACATGGATGAAAAAACTGTTGTAACAATCTTTTTGCATATAATATTAATAAGACAATACTTATAATCAACAAGAATTTAATTCAATTATGATAAGAATAATTTTTGTTCACAGGCTTACTTATACGTTAATTGAACTTATAAACAATAATGCATCCGTGATATATCTTACTGAAACAAGATTGTTTGTGTAATAAAAAATACTGTTTCATTTTTGTTCTTAGACAATTTGAATAAGGTTATTTAGACACGGTGTGTGTGTTCAGTGGGATGCCGCTGTCGGCACCGGAGTGGTGGTGGCACACGGCAACGGGCGCGTTGGCCGTGCCGCTGAGTGCTGTGCGGCGCTACGGCGCAGAGACTGCAGCCGTATTCGCCGTGGTCGCATTGCTTGGCACGCTTTGCAGCACCATCGACTCGTATCTGCCCTGGTGAGCACCAATATGTGCAACAAACAACTAAATAAAACCTTTCCTCTTATACCACAACATGGTGAGGTATGAAGGAATATTTCACTGTACTCTTCATATACACTAAGGTTACAAGATAACTTCTGTTTTTTATTGTCTATTGATTTTGGGACTTTTAATAAAAAATCATGAATCTTCTGGATATAAAAGAAAATTTATTTTTCTTTAAATATATTACATGTTTACCGTAGGACTATAGTGGAACTAAACGGGACCATGTCGCAAGTGGGACTGATAATGAGTGAAGCTGCGTTGCCCGCCGTGCCCGCGCTGTGGTGGGCGGAGGCGCTCGTCGATTACGTCGGCCATTCGAACGTTTTCATCAGCGCTTTCATCTTCTACTGCCTACGTTATACAGGTGTGTACATCGCGTTTTATTATTATACTGATGTTAGATTTTGTTGCCGAAGACTACTTAGCTCTCTGTACCACCGCATTTTCTATTTCTATTAACCCGTTCATCAATAATAAAAAATATACACCTCGATCACAACCTGCGTTACAAGAACTTTCTAGCAAATGTAAATCTGTTGTAATTCATTTTAAAAAAACTGTTTTCAGGACTAGCTTTTAGCACTTCGTACGCATGGATCGCTATATGCGAATTGCTACAGGTGTTCACACTGTGTCTCGTGTGGGTGACCGCCATGTTATACTTCCGACATCTAGTACCCAAGAAGTACACTACTACAGGACAAGCTTTGCCGGTCATTGCACACTTCTGTATCGGTAAGCGAACAAATTTTTAATTTGGATATAAGAATTTTTTCTCCATATTTACAATGAGGCTAACACTTAACTACAATTCGACGTGATGTTAAGTGGCAATCAAGCCGTGGATGAAGATTGTTCACCCAGAATACTTTGACTTTCATATAATTACAGCCAGAAAGCCTTCCAAAGAATTTTGATTCGTGAGCAGTGCTTTCTTGCTTACCATATTTTTTTATATAAAATTAATGTGAATGTTGTTATAATATAATGTAAAATAAACAAATTAGGACGCTGTATCGGCGCTATAATTGGTGGCATGGTGACCCTGGAGGAACCGCTGGAGTCCATGCGTGGTGTGTACCGTGCACTGGGGGTGGTCTCGCTAGTGGCGGGTGCAGTGTACTTAGCACTGTACCACCTGCTGCTGGCCCCGCGGTGCGCCACGCCGCCCGCCCCGCCGCCACAAAATTTGTTGCAAGGTAAGATGTGTAGATTTTTTTACATTTTAATGTTTAAAGGTTGTATTATAAAATAATACTGTGGACACGCCCAATTTTAATGCGAAAATAACATTTGCCATTTATTTTAAAGCCTGCGTCGTTGATGGACAACTAAATGGTACAGGTATGTGGTGACTAAATGAACCTATTATGGGCAGAAGTTTCTCAGTAACAAAATAATGGTATATCCATTGATGAAGACCGTGATAGCTCAATTTGTAAAGCGGTAGTGCGCGCTGGACATTTCGAACAGGCGCAGGTTCAATGTCCACTGAACTTGAATTTCCGGCGAAACAAAACATCGTGTGAGAACTGTAATTTCTCAAAAACAGCTTTCGTAAACATGTGACATGTAGCAACTAGCATTCGGCCGGTATAGGAAATAAATAACCTTCACTCCCTCCCTGTGAAAGACCCCAAGTGCCAGAAGAGGAATATTAACATAGCTATTTATTTTGTATCCTTAGATGAGGCCGAATTGGTCAGCAAGAAAATCGTTCGTATATCGGTTCCGTATAAATTATAACGATTTTTGTTTGTTACAGGTTTAAATACCAATGGCGCGTCGAACGGCACTTATTCTCCTATGCGTGTTTACCACGAGGAGCGTTCTAGGAAAGGACATTTCCGCTATTGAGACAATTATTAAATTTGCTTAATTTTGTCAACACTGTTTTATTCGAACAAAATCTTTAAGTACACAGTTGTGATATAATCTATATTATTACTAATATCTCTGATTAAATCAGATTTTTATTTAAGTAATTTTAAATGCCTTGTTTGTATCTCTCTAATTTAATAATACTTGTAAGAATACTTAAATTTAATAAAATGGTGTCCTAAATACAATACTGTCGTTGTCTATCTCTTAAGTCCCCACAATTTATAAATTTTATACAATTGAAAGATTGCTATTCTTAAGTAGCATTAGCTATTTATTCATCGTTCGAAGGACTGAAAACAGATTCCGTTGTAAGTTTTCGAGTGGTGGCCGCGTACCAAGTAACACAGTGCTGTCTTCATTAGATGGACCGACGTTAATGTTGCGGGCAGCGCACGACCGTTTAGTCTTAGTTTACGTTTTCTGGCTGATAATAATAATAAATGTATATTCTTAATGTTGCTATGTAAAATGACGGAAGTTTTAATTGTTAATTTAAACAACAAATTTTCTAACATCTTGTCTACAAGAAAAAAATTATAACAAAATAGATATGTTAAAAAAAATCCTTTATAAAATTGAGAAATAAAAAGGCCGACTCCTCGGATCACCATGTATTACTTTTTAAAAATGTTTAATCTTATAAAAACCTTCAAGTACCTTTTGTTTGAATCTATTAAATTCTTATTTACATTGACCAATTTCACTGGTTCTTATATCTAATTACTATAATATTTAAAACGGAAACATTCTCGCTTCCTATTCTTGTTCGGCTTTGGCTAAAAAGGATGATTGTTAACTCAGAAAATAGTCGAACCACTTGCGGCAAGTTGGAGAAGTACCTCGGCGGATACGACGTAGATCCACTTAGAATTTCTTTGCCTTCCCATTCAAAGACTCCTATAAAGGACTTTCATTTTGATATTCGATATATCTTATTTCTGGTTTTTCAAGTTCTTATGTCTTCTGCATATAAAAATCTCTATCAAATGTTGAATACTGCTATCATACTCACCGTTACAATGCGAGTATACTCCAAAGCTTTTGGATTGTATCCAAAAATTATACTATTGTAATTAAGAAGCAAAAATCCTTAAACGTGTTGCACCATAAAGGATTTATTTACAAAAAAAATAAAGATTTGTAGCTATTCAGTCTAACTGATTTTTAGAGTTGGTAGTGAAAAGCCACCTAATTTACATTTAATACATAATGCGATGGGCGTAAAACTCCATAAACCAATATTGAGTTTAATTATTTAAAAAATGTTTTATTTCTTTTGATATATTTACCGTACCCATGACATATCCTTGCTATTTTTGGGAGCCGAGTAGTTACAAAAATTTTAATGACGTAGCCAGTAATCAGGATCTATTCTTAAGATCGACTTTTAGCCTACAGCTGAATGAAGGAAGGATTAAGGTCACCTTCAGGAGAGATACGTTATCTAAGCGTTTATTGAATGGAAACAGAGTTTGCATTCCTCTTGACAACGACGGGACAGATAAAAACGTCACAACTTGACCTCATTTTTTTGTACCAGTGTGTTCTGTATAAAATCTCGAAGTCCCTCCTATAACATATTAACTGACCACGGATGAGGTCTTGTTGGAAGGACGCTCCATATAACTTAGATCTTCCTCTTAAAGGTAGGGCATTTTGAAGATTTCCCGCAGACGTCAACACAAAATGAAACTTTTTTTACAATGGCGAAAGAAGACATTGTAACGACAAAATGGGAACTGGGCAATGAGATGGTTTTTTTATACACTTTAATTTTCAAAATTTGACTTTGAGTTAAAACGTTATTTATACAAACCTAATGATCTATGTTATCACCGTTGATTTCGATGAAAACCCAATAGTTACCATTAATTGTTATGTACACAAACAGAAATTAAATATTTGAATATACACCATAAAAACGTCTGCCAGGCACATTTAGTTTCAGTGTACTATAAAAAGATCATAAAATATATTAAACAAACGATGTTGTGATATCTACACAAACACACCCCAACCCGCGAAATTACAAAAAAGATGTAAGATTAAATATTTTTTAAACTGCAAATAAAACTTTACTTAAAATAAACAGCTCAAAAGAATTATTTTCTTTAATTTTTACAGTTCTATCAGTTAAAGTTCAGCTAAAAACATGTGGTACTGTAACAGTATTTGTTGCTAGTAGCATTTGAAAGTATATTTTAGAAACAAGTATCTATATCATAGATAGACAAATTAATTTAATACATACTTATATGTGTTAAAAAAATATACATACGGAGATTAACGACATAAGTAGCGTCAGTAAGGTTTCCGTGTAAAAACGACGAAAATATCTTCAAGAAAAGGGTGAATGTACTGTTAGTGCGCTTTAACACCTCAGACTCCATCACCACTTAACATCAGATGGCATCGTGGCAAACACTAAATTATTTGATTTTAAAAAACGTGGTACGAGATAGACTAATTAGTGTAACGTAATCACGTTAGGTTTTTTAAAAAAATATATATAAACACAGTTACGCAGAAAGATATCTTCGGCTGCGACCTTTACACTGAAGTTAACTTGAATTTATATAATGGATGATTTGACACTTTACGAAAATTAATTTCATGTATCCTTAGTATCTTAGACAGATCAGATAAAAGTCGGAAAGTACTAGATGCGGGCTACCCAGGACCGATGGTTCGGTCTTTGGGGGAGGTCTAGCAGCATGGACGTCTGTCGGATGATAATGATAAAATATCCTACAAAGCAACTATAAAAAGATACAACTTCTATTTATATTACTTAAAAATAAACATTAAACATTACTCTTGGGATCTTTACATATGATATTACATGTATTACAATTGTTTAATTTGCTTAAAAATTAACTCTCAAACTTAGAAATAATTTATGCTATTTTTAGATCCAATGTCTAGCTAATTTATAGATCTGTTTTAGAAGGATTTGCCCTAACAAATAAATTCTTGACTATTAAGAGTCACTGATTTTTACCAACACTGCAGCATCGTCATTAGAGTCGTTAATAATAGCGCTGTCTTTACTTACAACTCTTTGTACTTCAGCAACATCACTTGTCACAGATTTTTTTATTTTTGCATTCATCCGTTCATTATCACTATCTAATTGTTTTTGCGTTTCGTTTTTTTCTATTTTCATCTCATTACATTCAGACTGTGAAGCAAAATTTTCATTAGTATCACTTTTTGAAATATCATCTCCGCAATTAGTAATTTCATCATCGTCCTCTTTCTCGCCGTCTTGTCTTGAATGGCCTTCATTATAATCACCAAGGGCATTATTACTTGAAATATTGTGTAAATCATCAGTATCCATATTAATACCATCATTAGTCATGTTTGAAACAGTATCATTTCTATCTATTGATTTATCCGAACTATGGTTATGTTCACTAGTAGCAGTTAAATCGACTTCTTGATTTTCGTTCACATTTGAATCCACAGAGTTTTCATCAATAAATATAGGGTCGTCATTATCTTCTAAATCAGGCAATATTTCAACATCATCATCTTCGTCGCTTGTATTATTACCGTTACCCATTTTCTTTGCTGTGTATTGTTTCATTTCTCTATTAACATTTTCTCGTATTTCGTTGAATCTACACACGGAAGTGTTTAATAAACGATCTAAACTTTTATGAAGATTCCGCATTTCGCCAACAGACCGGGTTCTTAGAAACATAGTCGTTGCTTCTTTTTTCAATTTGTGTAGTCTAGATAGGGAGTATTCCAAAGCATCTACAGCATCAATCAAATTGTACCTGAACCACTCAACAGGAACATTCAAGTCACATTCTCGGACAGACGTTTCTGTTCCTCTGTTTACTTTCGCGATTTTGTGAGTGCTTCGTTTTACACTAGATCGGGTCACTCTGGCACCATACGTTTTTAAAAATGGTGATGATGAAACGTGAGGTAATGTAACTGCGCTTAGTTTAGCAGCATAGGTTGCACCTTTAGGTGCAGATTTGCCCTGCGGATTTTCAGTGACTGCAACAATTGTAGCAGAATAACCACCTGGCATAGCGGGATTCGCGTTAATTGCAAAAATGCGACCATCAGGTAATCTATACATTTTGTTAGATGACAATGTCTGGGGATCCACGCGGAATTTCAAACCGCCTGTGGCTGCGTTTACAGTAACATCATTTTCAGTCATTTGTACAATGTTATCAGGTGTTAAATCTGGTAAAGCGTTTCCCACACGCGGTACAAGATTTGGCACAGCTGTCACTTTCGGAGCTACAACAGGTCCTGGGGTCATACACTGAACATCATCATCGGCATTGTCTTCAGTGACCTGTCAAATTAATTATTGTTGTGACTAAATATAACTGTAGAAACATTTAAAAGGATAGTGAATAAAGAAACATTTTCTAGATGAGTGACCTTTACCACCAAAAACTCATCGCCGCATACCATCCTTCCAGATGGGATCGTAGTTAAGCGCTGATCTAAATAATCACAAAAATGTGTAATATATAAATAAATACAAAAATGTATCTTATAGTGGATAGAAATTAAGTTAACATTTTTACCTCACAGAGTGGTTCCAAAGGCAAGTCCGGCGTACAGACAACATCATCATCTTGACTGTTATTAGACATGCCTGCTACAGCTGACATGTCCAAACCCTTAAAGAAAGAACATAAAAACTTGTAATATTTGTCTATACACATTGATTTATCATTTAATTTCTGTGATTAACCTCTTTGCAGATCTCTCTGCGTATATACCTCAATTGCACATGGTGTTAAATGACAATAACACCCTGGATAAAACCAATACAATCAGCCCTACCAACATTCCCTTTGTTGGGACTCGGTACCTTCTCTCGCAGGGAGTGGACATAAGTTGTTTTTGATTACTAAGGTTAAATATTAATAGTAATTACCTGTGTTAAATTGTCTAATGATAAATTTATATTATCGTTTGAAACAATGTGGTTATAATTATTTGTATTATTAAACATATTTGAATTGTTAAAGTTGCCATTGTACTGTGGAAGAATGGGTATTCCAGATGCTTTCTGAGGCCTCAAACGAGAAAATGCACCTGGATTAGGTTTTTTGTCATTTCCAAATCTAACAGTATTAATTATAGAAGGAGGAGTCATCTATAACAAAACAAAATGGTTAATTTATACATTACAATATATAATACTGTTCAGTTATAATTCTTACCCGAATCTTTTTAGCTTGTGGGGTGGACATAGCAGGGTTTAATACACTTTGGGCAGATATTGTTGTTGGATTTTTAATAAATATTGGTTTTTGTTTAGGGCTAGCAGGTCTTTTTTGTTGCTTTTTTTCTTGTCTATCTTCGGGAACAATGGAAGCAAATTTTTTCACCTGTAATGATACTAGATTAGAACAATAAAAATAAAAGAGTGATATACATTCAAGTAAGTATATGAACAGTATGTAACTAAAGATCATGCAAATCTAAGAAAAGTACGAGATATACGTACGAAATGACAAGATATTCATAACATTTCGTGCGCTTTTAAAGTAAATAAATAATTTAATAACCCATCAAAATGTTTCAAAGTACTAGATTTTTTGTTTTAGTCAAAACTAAATTAATGATAATGATTTGCATAAATACTAAAAAATGTTTATGGTCTTTATACTAATTAAAACTTAAAATAAGCCTTTTTATTACTACAAAGAATATTCTCCTCTGATTCAACTTTTAAACGAAGTAAAGTAACATAAAATTTTTAGCAATAGAGAATTTTGAATAATCTTTCTGTATATATTTTTTAAAAGAATAACCTAGTTTAGTTCGTCAATAAGCACAAATACAGCATAAGAAATGTAACAATTTATTATATTGTAAGATCTATCAATGTACAAAAAATATGGTAGAAAATAAAACTGCATAACAAATAATCATACAAAAACAAGTTTACTTCTAACCAATAATCTAAAAAACCTTTATAAGCTATGTGTCTCTACCGTCAAAGACCATCTAAGTAGGTAGGTAATTCTGTCTGGCAGCAAAATAGGTAGCACCTAACAGAAGTGTGCGAACATTAGTATTTTTTGGCTCGGAGGTTGTTAAGTTAATAATATTTCTGAAGTAGTGGGACTGAAAATCTTAGGTATTCAAGGTAACGAGCGCAATTGTAGTGCAGTATATATCATCTAAATTAGCGCAATATTGTTATCGGTGGGCACCTTAATTAATAACAGGTGAGCATCCCATTTTTCCCGTCAATTCGTGGAAAATAAAGAAAGATTATCACCTGAATAGCAGGTGAAATTTTGGAAATGATTGAAGCAGTAGATTTCTTTATTGAATTATCCAGGTCTTTCTTTTTAATGGTTTCCTTTTTCTTAATTTTATTTTTACAACATTCCGAATAATCTATTGCACAATCTTTCTGATATGCATTCTTCAATTCAGGATCTTGAGTATTATAAGCAATTCTAAAAAAAAGTTGAATGGTTAACATATGTTGAAAACTTCCTTAGTGGCCGACATTGGTCCCTGGGAACAGATGCTAAACGAAAAGTTCAGCAGCTGTCTACAGGCATTGATCTTGATAAAATTTCTCTCATTATATATATGCAAAAAATACCTTAAAAAACTTACTTATTTTTTTGATCACAGTATCGTAAAACAGCCCAGCATACAGCACGAAGATCCCATAAACTTTTAGGATTACATTTGAAACATTTCCAATCATCAGCTTGTTCAATTTCTTTTATTTTTGGTGCTCCCAAATTTCTTCTGATACATTTCTAAAATGTTAACAGCAAGTTAAATATTTTCGAAATTTCAATTAATTATTTATTTACATGAAAATAGAATAAAGATGCTACAAAAAGCTTACCGCACAAAATACATGGGGACAATCAGAACAACAATAAACTTGACCTCCTTGACCACACCAACGACAATACAGTTCTGAACCATCATCACCCTTTTCGAATTCACCACTGTTATAAAAATTGTGACATGAATGACATACAAGCGCTCTCAGCATTGGATGTGGACGCATTCGAGATTCATTGCGTGCAGCGCACCCTAGGTGCTTATCACAAGCAGTGCAATGCAACCTATAAGTTTTTATGATATTCAAATCTGAAACCAATTTTGAAAGTAAAATTACATGTTTTTAATTATAGCTGAAAAATCGACATTAGTATTGAATGGTGAATTAAATATAATTACTTTTGTTAATTGATAATATAAACAAAAAAATAAAGCCTTTTTGGACAGCCTTTTTAAAAAAAAAATACCATTAATATATAAATCATTAATATAATAGTTTTTGCAATTTTATTAAAAATTTATACAAAAATTGATGCTAGTTATGTTAATAATAACTTCACAACATTCTGCTCATAACTTGAGATACAAGAGGATAAGTCTCATAACACCAGTAATCTCACTGGCTACAATACTCTTCAAACTGAATCACAACAATGTCTGCACTCTAGTGTATAGAGGCAGATATAATTTTCACCAAAAAACATTACCACAAGAGAAATATCATACATTTAATTTGTTAAAAATAAGTGCAGCTTTAAATATATTATATATTTTATATTTATAAAGAACTATAATAAATTAAAAAAAATATTTGTTTTAATACTGGGAATATTTCAGCAGCAAATGACAAATTAAGGCTACGCCATCTTTTGCAAAAAGCATTATTAAACTAAAACATCCCTTAAATTTATCTAATTCAAAACATAATTTTGGATTACAATGGTAATTATAACAATGTAATAGTCTTTTGTAAGCAAAAAGAATATTTAGAATTTTCCTCAAAAGCTTCATAATTAACAGTAATTGGTGTTGTTACTCAACATATGTCAGTTTAATTAACAAACAAAACACTTCATCTAAAAATTCAAAAAAAAAAAATATGCATAACCTTTAAATTTATCTCTGTAATGATTCCTTTCATCTTCGACAATGTCATCATCAAAGTCATTATCAGTTGGATCTGAAATAAAATTGTATGTTAGCATGTATTATGAAAATATTTTCTTCTTTTAAAATAATGGCCAATTGTTGATTATGTTTTTGGATAAATGTAAACTAAATTAACACATACTGAAAATATATAAATAATTTAAGTTTATTAATTTTAATTACAAAACTAGACTTTAAAAAAACACAAACGAGGACCTATTGTAAACAATACTAACATTATCACACTTTTTGTTACGAAATAGTAACTAATAAAAACACTTAAAAAAACTAATTGTTTTGGCCCTATTATAGTCAGAATACGTAAATATATTTATTACAAAATTCTGGGTTATATGTGCAGGGCACTTATGTATTTTAACGTGACAACGTCTATTAATTATATCACAAAAAATTTTGATAATAAATTTTATTATTCTAAATTACATGCCTTTCATTATTATTTTTGATTGTAATACATTAGCTACCGAATCACATGTTCCGCTGTTTTCATTTACTCTTTCGTTTGTTATATTTTGAAATGTACCCAATCGTTTTTTATTTCTGTAATTTTTTTTACGGTCAGCTTCATATTTTCTTCTTGCGGCAGATTGTTCTGGAGTTTCGGTTTCTTTCAATCGTTTTCGATACTTAATGAATCGTTCGTTCTCTTTTAATGGTTTTGGAAACGGTCGTTTGTTTGACATGTTTATCGGGTTACAAATCAAGTTATACTAACTCTCAATTATATTTGTTAGGGATTTTATTTCTAATTATTATTGAGCAATAGAATACATCTTTTACTTTCAACCAATTCGGGCAAACGCATACCGACTTAGCGGTCGGCGTAAGCCACGCCCACTTATGTGCGGGACATTTCTCAGCACGCGCGTCCTATCTTATACCAATTTAATAGACGTTGTCACGTCAAAAAGTTGTTAAACACAATTGACTTCCCGTGTATGTTTAAAATGTTTTTCCAGAACCTTTATTATCCAATTAATTATTTAATAATAATAACAGTGAATAAATTATTTAACATTGAAACTATACCTGGGAAAGGCGGGAATTTAACATCGTCACTATGTACAATAACCGGCTTTTCTTCTATGGAATTCTCACTGGCAGTTTCATTCATCATGGAATTAGCTGTGCATTAAACAATGAGACATACGTTCACTATATACTAATTCATAAAATTAAATGATCGCTTTGAACAATTGTACGAAACACAAGTAATAAATATTATCTTAATTTTGCTAGAAATAAGAAATTCGGCCATTTTGACATTATGAGCTGAAGTGAAATGTTACTTTTTTACTCATGGCAACAGGTACAATATATGTTATGACTTTTACCACGATGGTTTTCATAGATGAAATATTATTATCATTTATTTTAATATGTACAGCGACAGTTAAAACAGTTTATAAACAATCACCTACCTAGTTTATTGTTTTTGTAATATTGAGATTAGTTCGTTTGTAATGAAGGTCATATTTGTTGTTTTTATAAAATTTAACGTATGCTTGCTATTTAGTAGAATAAATTATAATTAACGCAATACACACCAGTCATTGCAATCACTATTACCTTTACCCAATTTAATAAGTCATGGATGCGTTAATTCACATTAAAGAAAATAAAATTTTGCTACTATTAAAATTGTTTTTATCAGGCATGGTTAACATATGATATCTAAGTGAACATATCAGAAGTAAATATATAAGAGAAAAAATAAAAATTATAGATGCTCCAGATACGCTCGCCAGAATACGCTCTTAAACTTAAGTGGCGATGGGCCGGTCACCTTGCAAGATGTACGGATAAGAGATGGACAAAACTTGTAACACTGTGGGAAGGACCAAAAGGAAAGAGAAGAAAAGGACGCCCTAGAATAAGATGGGTATGCGACGTACAAGAGTTAGCTGGAACTAATTGGATAGAAAAGGCAAAATCTAAAGAGAAATGGAATAAGCTGGAGGAGGCCTTCACCCAAAAAGGGATTCCTACAGACACAAAAATGTTATAAAAAATAATTAATTATGTATTTTACTAAAAAAAACTATGTAAGTTAAGAAACAAAGTTGGCTTATAAATAAATAAATAAATAAATAAGTAAACATACCACCAAAAATATAATGTATGAAATTAACTATCAGATGACAGTGATTTTTCAGATAGCTGTACAACTTAGAAAAATCGATACCTTTACCTTAAAGTTGTGGAATGTTGGTAACTTGCGTTTTCAATTCCGTTGCTCACTTCACTATGTGAAGTTAACATTGTAACTGGAAGAGTATTTGACAACTTAAACTTTTGTTTTTGTAACTATGTTCATTGCTCAGACTCCTGTGCGTCCGTCAGTCAGTTTGGTAGTATAACGGCGTGTGTTGTAATGTTTATGTGATAATGTTATATAGTTTCAACAAATTTTCAACATATTATCACAACGTCTTTAATTTTCGGAGCTTTTTGTACTAAAACAGTTTTTCTGTCTTTTTAGGCTGATCTATTTAGAAATATGTTTACGTTATGCTTGATATAATAATTTGTATTTTCCTGTAATATAATAAGTAAAATAAATTAAAATGACTGTTACGTACACTGGTGAAGTGGCGACTTGTCGTGGTTTTGGTACTTTTTTGAAAGTTTTGTACAGGTATGTTTTGTTTTGATATCATGTATTTTTCACACGTTTAAAAAATTATTTACAAAATAAATTCTTTAATTTTTTTAACTTGCTTTAGATCGCATATTTAGAAAAGCGAGTTAAATTTTCGTTTTTCCACTCTCAGAAAAATATTGCTTCGAATATTATTTTAATGAGATTTGTAAATTAACAAAATGAAGCGGACTGAGTATTCCAAACTTCAGTGAAAATTCTGTTCTTAATAATGAGTTGCCAATTAAGCTATATTACCAGGTTCACATTGTTATAATCATATTATTGTTTTCTACTTACTCGGCCGATTCTTTAGTTAGCACCCTTCAAAAGTCAGACTGCAGTAAGATTTGTATTACCTCTTATTTACCGGCAGAAAAACATGTCGCGGTAGAGAAATACCTTTGAATGCACGAAAAAGTTGAAACAAAATAAAATTTACTTACAGTATCCAATATGAGTTAAGCGATTGTGTTAAGACCACTATGCAGTAGTAGTGTCGTCTATTTCTGCCGCCGAAAAAGCATTCAGAAAAGCATTATTGTATTACTTTTTCATAAAAAAAATACCAATTAAAAATAGAGCCTGAAAATAGTTTTATCAAAAATTAACATTTGTCAAATAAATTTTTTCTTGTGTTCGTACCTTTACGGTTACCATTAATTTCATATTTTAACCGGACCAACTCCAAAGTATATTGGCCAAAACACCTATGTCTTTTATCTTTTTGATTATATTAAGGCTTTTACAATCAAATTGTTATACTTTGTTAAAACTCACTTCTTCAACTTCCCTGGTGGTAGGTCTCTGTTACCGGAGACCGTCTGGACGGGTACCACCGCAGCTCCTATTTCAACCGCCAAATAGTAGTGTGCAAACATTACTGTGTTCCGGTTTGAAGGGCGCTGTAGCTAGTGTAATTACTGGGGTAACGAGACTTAACACCTTAAGTCTCAAGGCGACGAGCGCGATGTGGTGCAGTGTGTACCATCTTAACCAGCATCACCTTGTCATGGGCAAGCGTATCACTTACCATCAGATGAACGTCTTGCTCATCTCGTCGCATAGAAGTATTAAAAAAAAAGTAAGGTGTGGTCAAAATAAAAAGGAACAAACAAATATTCGCGTCAAATAATCGCAATCGAGGTGTCCTAATCAACATTACTTTTTCCCGACTTGAATAGCGATGTAGCTATTACCAGAGCAACGATCTTTAGTCTCAAGGCGATGAGCGAAATGTGCTGAAGAGAAAATCACTTTCACTGTTTTTGGCAGATGTATCTGTTACCACCAGGTGCGCGTCCTCCTCGCAGGTCTTTACTCTGGGTAAAAAGAGTGATGCTTTTGATTTAAGAAACCGGATTTGCAATTTATACTTACACACGCTTTATTTCTCTAAAGAACATAATTGTTACGATTGCTAAATAAGTCTCATTAATTTTATGCTAGATTCGTCATTCGAAATACTAACACTCGCTTTTTGGCGGATTTTTTGGATTATTATCAATATGGGCAAATCATTCGTGGTCTGTTGTGAAACTTGAAATATTAAATATTCTCTACAATTACCACAACAAAGTCTTGTACGCGTTTGCCGCTTTAGGACATACATGGGTCTCGCTGCTTTTATCTAGCAATTTATCATAAAAATTAGCCTTTACACATTCGTTGAAGTTTCGTTAAATTTGAATTCCTTTAAATTTTTTGCCTCATTATTAGTTTAGTCATTCATCGTTTACGGTTACGTCTGTATAGACATCGATTACTTTTTATTAAAAAGAAAAGTAATTAAAATTTTTTTGTTCTGTTGTTAGCACAACGCATCTGTTTTCAGGATTAAACTTGATATGTCCAAACATTAAATATTTTCGTCATAGTATGTTTCTGTGTTTCTTCTGTGTCTCACATACACAAAAAATAAGTAACTAAATACCATACCATATACCATATTTTTTATTGTTACTAAATAATTAAGCATTTAACGTCATCATCTGATAATTTACACAAGGCAATAGACACGCATTGCTCAATATCCTTATGTTAATCTAACACTAAAGTTTATAATCAAATTTATTATGTTTGTTAAAAACTAGCCCTTCATTGACAGAGTGCTATCTTTATTTTAAGCATAAATTTTTTAGTAATTGATTTATCATAAAACTGTTATAAAAAAAGTATTAATTTGATTGATGACTTTAGGCATTAAGATTAAATTACGTTTAATTGAAACCATTTACAATTGTTATAATAACGAAGTACTAAGCTAAGTCTTTCCGTGGAAAACACTACAAAAACATTGGTCATTTCGTTATATTGTCGTCCAGGTAGAAGACACCGCAATGATTATTTTATTAATTATTATAAACAATGCTATTTATAAAGTCAATTCAGATAATGTTTCGACAAAAGTGTCGAAATATTATGTTACAGTTTGAAGTGTAAATTAGTTTTATGAAAAACTACATCGATTTAAAATAAAAAAATTCAGAGAAATATTAAATACAATCTTAGTGGAATAAAGAATATAATTTCTGTCATCAAGTAATCTTATACAATCGTGTGGTCGGCTAAAGGCTTCTTAAGTTATAGTTTCATTATAAAAATTATGAGTTTAATGATTCTTAACTTACAAAAGTAAAAAATTCTAGTATTTTGCTTAAAAAAACCTATAAGTATGGAATGTGTTGAAGAAAGGTTATAACTGTACTTCACCATATAAGTACACTTCGCCGTGAGTCGACCGACTTCACAAATATAGAAGTCCAATTATACTTAGTTGCCAAGCAAGGGACATTTATTATTTAGCTTACCGGCTGCTATTTCCAATATCCCACATATTCTAATGTTGCTGCGATGCTTTTATATCATTAAAATTGGTATGTTGAATTTGTTTTTACTTTAAATTTTGCTTCGACAAAAAAGTTAATAATTTTTTAGTTTATTTTATGTATTTAAGTTGATTATATTGCAAAATAATGAAAAGGGCACGACGTACAGCTGATAGTAAGCGATACATCTGTCGTTAACATTGTGGTGCTGGTTAAGATATTTAAAAAGAGGCACACTGCGTTCGTTATCATGAAACAAATCACATTACATCTCGTTACGCCTGTAATTTTACTGGCTACGGTGTCCTTCATATCGGAACATAGAAATGTTTGTACACGACTTCTTGGTGACAAGAACAGGCATTCGGTAGTCCTTAACCTAGACAGTCCGCGGCGACAAGAATCAACTATTAAACTTGAGTAACTGGTTATTCAAATGCCTAGAAACTAATGTAGGTTATAATATTTATTTTCTAGATTTAATAGTTAAACCTAATACTCCTTATAGAGTTTATGTAGCTGTTATAATATAGTATTATTTGTGAATTATCTTCATCATAACGCTACACATTACAAGAAAGTTTTGCGCAGAACGCTAGAAACGGTCAAAGGGAAAATTGCTGCTCTTTCCATAGAATTGTTCCATTTTTAGGTCGCTTGTTACGACACATGGTTTTACGTTGAGTGGTGTGGGGTTGAACAAACCCGTTCCCCACAAGGGCATTTATTTGTAATTAGTTTAAAATTATTAGGGTAACTGAAGATGACTTCCTATTTCAAAGTAACAAGTGAAAAATTGCATTCTGCGAACCAATCGTATATAGCACGATGTTTCTAATGAGCGAATACATACCAACTATGGAATCTTTGTATATCTCTACAATTCTATTTAAGATAGAAGAAAATAAATATTTTTTTTATTATCGTTATCATTTGAAAGAACCTTGCCTCAAAACTTCGTATAAAAACATATAACAAGTACAATATGGTTAATACTACAATACTTATATGTATATGTACGCAAAAAAACCGGCCCAGTATCGGTTCCGAAAAAACGTAAGTATGATCTAATCAATTTCCGTCGAATAACATTCATTGTAATAAACTAAATAATAGTTAATTTTATTAACATGATAGGAAAAAAAGATGATAATTTTTTATGTTATCAGAAAATTTACAACTGCATGTATTTTACCATGTTAAAAAGTTCTACATATAATATATACCGGCACGAGGTACCTCAAAATATAATGTATAAGCAAAAGACAGACACACCATTATATATCAAGCACCTCATTGTTATGTTCAGGACACTTACCACTAGGTGGACGTTCGAGGTACAAAGTTTTGAAGTACAACATTAAAATCATAGCAACGTAAATAAGAAAAAGTTAAATCTGATTTTCTTTCTATTAACCACAATGATGAATTACTTTGATCATTTAATTAACGCGTTTGTCCGTCGACGTATAACGATCTCGGGTTGTTAACCCCAAAACGGTTCGTGTGAATTCAATGGCAAGCCAATTTTTTACTTACATGGTGATGTAATTATTTAAATGAAACCGAAGAGGAAAGAAAATGGAAAAAAATTGTATCAAAGATATTTATAAAAATTCATGTACATTTTGGAACGATTTTCTCTTTAAAAAATAATCTTCCATTCATCCAAGTTTAATGCTTTAAGAGTAAATGATTAATAACGATCCTCTTGTTTGTTCTGGAGAAGATATATTTTTGCCGCTGTATAGAATGGAATAGCGTGTTACAAGTAATTCAATTCACAATTTTCATTACTTGTCATTCGGAACATATCACCGGCAAGCTATCATTAAATTCATTCTGTACGGCACGCTAATACCGTTAGTTTATCTGTTATATTCCACTATAGTTTTAATTCTAATACATTTTTGCTCATTCCGGTGACTGCGATAGATATTTTCCTCAACATTTTAATGTCGAAATGACTGTAGTTAAACAGTAGTACCGTTCTAAAACAGAACAAAGAGACATTAGTTTTTATTTTTAGTTAAATTATTATTGATTGCGAGCGTTTTCATTGACAGTAGATATTATGATTTCTTAACACTCCACGTTAAATAAAACTAAATTTTAGGATTTTTTTTCTTGAATACTTATGATTTAAAACCTTTATGTTATAACTATATTCGATACATTCTAGCTTTTGATATTTTTTAAGTATACCATAAATAGTATTTTAAACAGCATTTAAGTTATATTCTGGATATAGACCTATCCAAGTATATGATACTGCGAGAGGAGTCTCCTTTCTGTTTTCTTACGTGGGGCAATTTGCGTATAAGCTTTTGTACCGAAGCGCAGGTTATTTCGGGCTTGTACTGAGCCCGAACCCCTTACACCCTTTCCCTTGGAGGTGATCCATCTTCGTACCTTTAGGAAAGAAACGCTTTTGTACAAAACCGCGACTAAATTAGAGTTAGCACCGTTCGGTTTCACCACAGCGGATCAACTATTCTCCGTTTCTGGACTTACTACTTGTCCTGTTATCCTCACCTGGAAAATCCATCTAACCCAGACGCTACGAGAGGCTACACATTATGCTCTTCTAACCTCTACGTTCGTGCTCTTGGTTTTTGCCACTAGCTAATATTCGGATAGGGAACGGCGAAACTTTATACCGACATTCCCCACGCGATTAAAATATGGCTGCACAAACGGTGGAAGAGTCGACTTACCTATGATTATAGGCCTGTATTTACAATGAGTAGGGATATTAATTATCCGTTTGTTACTGTCATAAGTAACAAGTTTTTTTAAAATAATAATTGAATCGCTTAACTTGATGAGGTGATTTAATTAAAGCTTTAATGTTTTATTATATACAATAATAAACTGTTCAAGAAATCAGTTTTTAGACACAATAGATTGAGCTATTTAATTCTAAACTTGGACAATGGATAGTTAATCTTATCTATGTAAGGTTTATTAATTCCGTTAATAAGAGTGAAGAAATTTCTCATAAAGGGTAAAAAATTTTACCGCTTTTACCGTAACTACACATAATACATCTTATAAGTCGTTGTTTCTATGAACATTTTTATTCGGTTAAACTTTATTTAATATTATGTATTCTTATACGCAGCATCTTCTCGTCCCAACTACCGCAGTGTCTAAAGACAAAAGTCTTCAATTCGTGCGTGTTGCCAGTGATGACTTACGGAACTGAGACGTGGCCACTTACAATAGGCCTCATAAAAAGGCTCAAAGTCACCCAAAGGGCAATGGAGAGGACTATGCTCGGAGTTTCTCTGCGCGATCGAATCAGAAACGAGGAGATCCGCAGAAGAACTAAGGTCACCGACATAGCCCTAAGAATTGCTAGACTTAAGTGGCAATGGGCAGGGCACATTGCTCGAAGGACTGACGGCCGATGGGGCAGTAAAGTCCTGGAGTGGCGGCCGCGTACCGGTAGACGCAATGCTGAAAGGCCCCCCCAAGGTGGACTGACGATCTGGTGAAGGTCGCGGGAAACCGCTGGATGCGGACAGCGCAAAGCCGATTGGAGTGGAGATCTTTGGGGGAGGCCTTTGTCCAGCAGTGGGCGTCTATAGGCTGATGATGATTGATTGATGTATTCTTAAAACATGATAATATCTTAAAGCTGTAAATAAACTTTAACTATAGTAGAAATTAAATCAAGTTTATTTTTACGAGGATTCATTTGGATCTTTTAGTCGCAAATTATTAGACTGTTGGGACATTGTACAATTCTGCATAAAACTATCTCTATATAAAACTATCTCTGCAACGACCTTTCGATCGAATGTAACAAAAACCTTGTTTTATAAATCGCTGTGATAACTATTAATAAAATTTTAACCGTGTAACATTTGATAAATATATACAGAAGTTTTATTGACATAACAATTATTCTTTGAAATATTTAACAGGCACAAGCTAATAGTCATATTAAACATTTGTTTTATGTTTAACTGCGTATATGTCATGTGGAAACAGATCCTAAACGAGTGTAGTGATCTAGTTTGTGTTTGTTTAAAAAGGTGACTTAAGCGTGAGTGGTCTTAGATAAAATTAAAACAGAACTCCGTTGAACGTTTGAAGGTTATCAGTTGTATTGTAATTTCTGACATTTCCGAGTGTTTAAAGCGTTCACAACTGGCGATAGGTTACACCAAAACATTTCAAAACGGATTGGACCTTTAGTAGTGAAGAGAAAATCTTTGATGATGAAAACATTCATATTAATACTGTACTGTATAAAAAATTTGTTTAAAAAATTACGAAAACATACATACATTCGTTAGTCTGTTGTGTAAACTTAAACATATTAACTTATAAAATTTCCTCATAGGAATTGTTATATTTTACAATATCCCAATTCAAAAGAATTGCTGAAATAACAAATTTTACAAACACTGCCAGTGTTTGTAAAATTTGTTTTTTTACTTTGGTGAATGCTTAATTCTGACTCATGTAATTATTTACCTACATTACTAGGCTATTAACGCTTAGTATCCGCCAATTCTTAGTACGAAACATTGATATCATTCCGTGGCCATTCTGTTTTAAACCGTTTGTTGAAACTTGAAAACAAACTCATCGGTAAATGTAAGTTAAATGAAGGCTGCGGCCGTCAGTTAAGCATTAGCGTGATCGGTGCTCATTTTCATTCAATGTTATAATTATTCAATGACGTCATTGTTATGTTGTTTCTTAGCAATTCAATGTTAGTAAATAGGGCATTGTGTGATTAAAGTTATCTACACTTCCGCTGTAACAGTTTCAAATTTATTGAATAGTGTTAAAACGAGTATCAAATTGTGCAAAATAGGGACACTAATTTGCATAGTCATCTTACTAAAAAAAACCGAATTAATAAGCAGCAACAAAATGTTTTAAATAGAAAATAACTCGGAAAATGTTACCGCGTTCAAGTATTATTATCGGATTTTATGAAAGGCAATATTAAACTTTTTTTCGACTTAACTGTGGACTAGTAGACGGATAGACGATCTAAACTTATGATTTCTTGTTAATTATGGTTCTTGAAAAATAATGAATGTACAAACCTAAATTTCTTTTATATAGATAAGATATCAACTATACCTGTTCTAAATATAACAATGTTTTACAAAATAATCGACAAGTAATTTAAAATATCATCATCATCATCATAAGGTGCCTTCTTCAAAGTGAAGTTTGGCGGTCAGATTGAGAAAACTTTAAAATATAAATTGCAAATTAGAAAAAAGAAAAACATACAATAGAAAACGATTTCTACTCTGCAAGAAATATAAAGTATCCGTATATTAACCCAGTTGCTGGATTAACCGAGATACTCAGTAATACATCAAGAACCATTACATTCAAATTAAAATTAGACAAAAACTCTGATCTGTTCGGTTCATCATCGACATATGTTTAACGTTTTTTAATATAACGTAGGCTACATGACCTTAATTTCCCATGATGTTAAGTATGTGAGGGCGAAGATAGTGAAGCGTGCAGGATCGAAGCGCAGTTGTCGGTTGTAGATCAAAAATACTTGTCTTTAGATCGACAATATGAAAGTGGTGGTAGCTAGTCAGACGGGTTGGAATAAAACCTTACTACATGGTTGACCTTCGATTCATACAGTTCTTAAACGACATGTGGCGGGGAATCCCCTTAAAAAACTACGCTTCTGATTTAAATATTATTTTATGAATGTGAAAAGCAATGGGCAATGAAAATAACAATCGAAAACATTAATGAAATCTACAAAATATTTGCACTACTAAAATAGAAGTAGGAACGGTATAAAACGTACAAAGTCTGTTTCAACTTTTTCTTAATGAAGATTTATCAGGTGTTACAACTCACTTAATATGTATTATTGCCATCAGATCTGTAAAATTAAGCTATTCACAAACTCCACGCCTCGACGTGCCCGGTGACGTGATGCGTCAGACCATTACGTAATATCCTGTCCATGATTTCCATATTCACACCGCGTGAGTCTCTAAAAACAAGAAGTGGTTCATTCTGCAGTTCCGTTCAAAGAATATTAATCCAAAAATCGAAGTACATGCCTTTCCACATGGATTGTTGTTAAATTACGAGTTAAATCTATAACTGTGTTAAACAAGAATAACTTACTTAACGAAGAAAAAATTGATAACATGTCTTATCAATTTTTCAATTTAAATATACCAATGTAGAAGACTAACTTCCGCCTACCAAGGCGGTTAGTTTAGGGATCCCCCTATATGCATCCGCATATCCATACGCCGTTTCGCGAGGAGATTTTAGACATTTGGAGAATGTGTCAACTTTTCAAAAGTTTCACATACTTTATGCATAATTTATAACGACTGATATAAACTATAATCTTCTAATTTCGAAATCTACTCACTCATGTTTGTAATATTACGGCATTGTTGAAAAATATTTACTATAAACGTAATAACATATAATGCGCGTAATTACAAAATTATTTTCCTCAAAACTAGGGAACAGGATGATTTCCTGTCTCTCTGTTTATAAATACAATATGACATTAAAAACTACGTTGATTTTACGTGTATTACTTTGTACGGTATTATACTTTGAATTTAATAAGTTTTTATTCAATTCTTACCTCCTTTGACCAAAACCGTGCACAGGTCTAGTGGTCTTATGTTATTACTATTTGGAGTATTTGATAAAAGCCTTCGTTTAGTGTTGTTTAACCTTCCACATTAATTCTATTCTAGATACGTTCCAGTTCTACACGAAGTACTTGACACCGTTTGAAAAAACACTAACGTATTCCTTACGCATACTTATTATCTAACGTAGGTACACATATAGATTTCCTTGCAGTATTATAGTGATTGTTATCAGCGGATGTATTGTGCAGACTGACAATATATCAGTGCAAAGTTACAATGAAAGAATAAATTACCAAATTCATATATATAATATCTATACGTACATGAGGTTTTTCATGACTATTTGCACTCGAAATCCGAACTGTTTCACCGTGAGCTATAATCACAACGAATCATCAGAAGCTAGATCCTTACATGTCATCCCATACATACATGTTATGAATACCTTTAGGCTGATGTCTAATCATCGTCTTCAACGAACGAAAATCTATTTCCGTTACAGATATTTACATTATCCGCTAAAAAGTTGCAAATGGACGGCATGTGTGATGTTTCTCTTTTTTCGATAGTCTATATGTAAGTTATGGTAACAATGGAAAAGATTTATATAACAACGTGATATAAATTATGCTGAAAATATTAAAAACACTGACAAGGTTATTTCAACCTCTGCAAAAGTTGGAGTACGAATTGTTATCATAATCTGTCTTACTTGATATCGGGACATATCATGACGTAACCGGCACTTCTATTCAAAGTAATCAAACGCGTTGGCTTCTTTAATGGCGGCAATTAAAATTGTTGTAAATGTTTATTCAGTATATCAGTTAATGTCATATTAAACGATAGCTCTTCGAGGAACATATGTTTATTGTAAACTTTTTATCTAACCTAGTTTGACTATGCGAATCTTAGTTAAGAAGTTGATATCCTTGAATAATAATATTCCTCGTAGTAAGTTAACCCTATCTTGTGCCGTCAATACAAATTTTATACAGTAGCTCTCCTACCGTAGTTCCTATATAAATAAAACAATTATTATTTTTTCTGCTATGGAAAAACTAATCTTCTATATTAAGGGGGTACTTTAGTACTTCAAGGGATTCAAGCGTCTTGATTGTAACGTAAAACTAAGTACTAACAAATTCGTTTTAAGGTCAGTTATATTTATTTGTAGAACATATTAAAGTGAATGAATATTATATGGTAACGTTAAAATTGCTCATGAATTGTGATTATAACCAAAGAAACGATAAAACTTTCAAGTTTTTTTGACGGTTCTTCTCCAAAGCGATACGTTGTCAGATGAGCTGTGAACTGATTTTAATAATAACTGAAGGAGTAAGTGTTTACGCAAATCCAATTTTATAAAGAAAATATGCCGTTAACAATAAAAATACTGACACTAGAAATCAGACTCCTTTCTTACTCACTCTCTGTATTTAAAAAAAGGCTAGGAATAAATGATTAAAACAAGTAGATGTTACATTACAAGTTGTTGTAAGATAATATTGATTTCTGTAACATTGATTTTCCTGAAAATCACTTTAATCGAAAAGCTAATTTTTAACATATTTCAATATGTGTGTAACAAAAATTTTTTCCACAGAAATTAATTGTTTTTTTTTAAACGTAAACTACTATTGGTCCTGAGTATGCAAAGTTACAAATAATCTGCATTGAAGAATTTAATAGTTTTAGTCAAAAAGGAATTTTTAAATCTGTAAAAAATACCAATGATAATGCATCAGGATTTAACCTTGAATAACCTCTAGAAAATATAACCTTCAGAAATATCGTATAAACTTTATCAATCAATCTGATTGGTTAATTAAGCACAATTTTTTGTTGAAATGTTTATTATGACTTAGTCAATGTTCTAAGATCTATTGTCACCTAAAAAGGTAAACTGTTTTTTAACAGATTTTAAAATATTCTTTTCAGTTTTGATTCATTGAATTGTTTAAAAAATATTATATATAAATTAAATATAATATTTTTAAAACAATAAATACATTACACAATTTGTTTACAGATGGCGAGGAAGTATATACAAACTAGTATGGCTGGATTTACTCGTGTTTTTACTTTTATACTATACACTAAATTTAACATACCGACTATTATTAGATGAAACTTCTAAAAGGTGAGTAAGCGGTAATATTTATATATTTAATAAACAAAAGGAGTTATAAATAAACAAGTGTTGCGGTGGTATTTAGCTTGGCAGCTATAAATAACCTTACCGATAATAAATATTAATCTTCTGCTAAAATACCTATCCATTATGTTTTTGTAGCAATTTAATGACAACTGAGTACCTCATCATTGATTAATTTGGCGAATAATTTATTGTTGGTAGAGTTTGATGTTTTACGAGTAAAACATGATATATGTTACGATGTTTGTCATTGGATGGAATGTAGGGATTAGAGATATTGTTTTGCGGAAACGCATAAGCATTTATTTACTATTACCTTATATAATTCAATATAATTTGTATATTACAAAATCAATATTAATTTTCAAAAATTTAACAATCGCACTTGGAATTACATACTGGTGGTGTCTGTGCAGCACGTTAAGTAATATCATAAATTTATTTCTAGTCTTTAGTCGCAGCCCTCATACATAACCACTCAATACTTGCGCATTATTTTGTTTATACCAATTGTAGACAGAAATTTATTTCGCAGGATGTTCGAAGGCGTAGTCAACTACTGCAGTTTCCACGGAAATGTAATACCGCTATCATTTGTGTTAGGTTTTTACGTCACAGTGGTAATGAACCGATGGTGGAATCAGTATACTACCATACCCTGGCCCGATTCTATTGCAGTATTCGTGTCTGCCACTATTCACGGACAGGTTAGAAATTTTTAGATTATTTTGGTTAATGCGAATCCAGTAATGTATGCGCGCCCCTATTGATGTTCGGGCAATCAAACATTGGTGACCTTTAAATTTGACTATGTATATGGGTATATATCTATGCATGTCGAAGCAAAAATTAGTAACTTCTAATTTAATTTTGTTACAAACTGGTTACTGATAAATGTAATGTCTGTTGAAATGGGTTTTAACGAAATTAAGATAAAACCAGAGGACAACTAGATAAGTACTCTGACCGCGGAGGAGTTAAAAGATTTATGTAACGTGTTGAACAATTTATTAGGTCTTATTATTATTTCATAAGAATAAAGGGCAAGTTACTAATGTACTAAAAAAACGCGCCGATTCTTCTGTATTACTATACGATATCTGTGTTACATAATTCCGCTGCTGTTTGTTCTATTGATTATGACAGACACTGTCACGGACAGCTGTGTGATGGGTGTAATACCGTGAATCAGCTTTGTACGTCAACCATTTGAGACAATGAATCAGTTTCTATTTATCTTTACACATATTAACATTTTATTTCCTCAATATTTTTTTCCTTTGGATACTTGTACAAAAGTGTATTATGCTTATCAAAATTAGAATATAATTGTTTAATTCCTAATCCCCTAATTCCAGTATTTGTATTATTTAAAATATTCACAATAAAGTTTATACGGATGTTCATAAAAAGATGCATTGTACATTATATAACGCATTACCTAAGGATATAACGGATAAAAGGCACATTACTTCTCAGATAATTATGTAGTGTAGCTCTACCATAGCTAAAATGTTAATTGTAGAAGAACCTATTTTTTTGGTAGAAATCCAACACGGAATACCAATCCGCTGCAATTAAAAAGTTATATATTTACGGGATTAACCCCAACGTTTCGCCCTCGAGGCTTTTAGCCGGAACTACTTCTGTAATTGTGTTCTGTAGTTGTGTAGTTCTGTAGTTCTGTAGTTGTGCGAAAGTATTTCTATACTTTCGCACAAAATCGTGGTTTCGTGTGGCTTTGATTTGGCCCCTTCTCGGCCGGAGCACAAAATCCTCAAGCGCCATCTATATGCCAAGTGTCGCAGAACTTACGCATACAAACTCTAAGCCGTATATATTTTTTCACAGGATGAACGTGGGCGTCTAATGAGACGGACGATTCTCCGCTATGTCTGCCTCTGCCTTACTATGGTGCTAACAATGATCTCACCTCGTGTGAAGAAACGATTTCCGACCTTAGACAATTTAGTGGAAGCTGGTCTTCTATTAGATAACGAAAAAAAGATACTCGAACACCTTAATTCAAAATTCCCAAAGCCCTCAAAACATTGGTGAGATCATTTTATTACCGTATAAATAACATATGTTGTAAAAAGAGATTTTAAAGCTACTATATCCTGGTTGACTCAAGGTACTACTTAAGTACTATTAAGTGATTAGGAGAATCAAATTAAAATAAAAAAAAATTCTAAGTTTTTCACATAATTAATAAAGTAATTAGTTAAGATTATTACTATTCACCTTGTTATTAAAAATAATTTTTGCATTTCCAATATTTACAATCTGTTCCAATAATGATTGCCTTGAAAACCTAGTTTAGCTTAAACTTGAATTTCTTTATTATTTTCATCTTTGCGAATACTTTTCAGGTTACCCATTGTGTGGGCGACTAGTATAGTGACAAGAGCCCGAAAAGAAGGAAGAATAAGAGACGACTTCGCTGTAAAAACTATAATAGATGAGTTAAATAAGTTTAGAGGACAAGCCGGATTGCTACTTAGTTACGACACCATTAGTGTGCCTTTAGTTTATACACAGGTATGACATTTTGATTTCTTAATCTAATTAAATATTATTTCTTTTACCCAAGATTATTACGTTACTGTGATATAAAACTACAATCAGTTGTATAGATACACATGATGTTTACATATTCATCTTTAATATGGAAATTCTCGAACATCTTATTCTCACTAAGAACAAATTGATTTTGCATTCGTGCGTATATTTTCTGTCTTCGAATATTTTACACAACCACCTCTGCTGTCGAAATCGTCGTAAACTAATAATTCTTTGAACATGGTAAAATTTTTTACTTTGTTAGTTATGCTGTTAGGCAAATTTTCATTTTTGTTATAGATCATGGTTCCGCTTCTTATATTTTTACCCTGTGATAATGTTATTACTTATTGACAAAGATTGCCAGACAATTTTTTTCATAAAAACCAAAGATTTCGTTAACCAAAAGAAGGTTGAAATATTTATTGATGTTTATGTACATTTTCGTTGCAGATGTTATTTTATAACAATTGCTATTTTGTTTTACTCACGCGTACGTCTACCTGTATTAACTACTTGAATATAATACTGTTTACAATATATCAAAATTTGTTGGATGGATACACTGCAACGATGATAATGTTTGCTGGTGTGCAAAAAATTTTTGTTTTAGGTAGTTACTATAGCCGTTTACTCGTATTTCATAACGTCCGCACTGGGCAGCCAATGGGTGGACAACAAGTTACAGTCGTCACACAGCGACGTCTATATAAGTAATATAGACCTTTATTTCCCAATATTTACCACTCTAGAATTCTTCTTCTACATGGGCTGGCTGAAGGTGGCAGAGTCTTTAATAAATCCCTTTGGAGAAGATGACGACGACTTCGAAGTGAACTGGTTAATTGACAGAGATTTACAGGTTCGTGTTAATTTTGGTAAAATGTACAAATATAAAATAAAGTACGTAATTTGTAATACCAAAATGGTGTATTGGTGACCACATTGTACAACTGAAATTAATAACAATAATTACTCAAATCTTACATATCAAGTAAAACTAAATTTTACGGATTTTATCGAGTTCTCGGTCACGGTTCCTGTAAGGCGTCGAAATGTCCGTGTAATAAAATAAAGACGATAAAAACCGTAAAATTTAGTTTTATTAAATAAATTTAATAACATTAATGAATTGTACAAATCAATAAATTTTCAATAAAACAATTCAAAAATGTCGGTATGCATACACACTTTCAATTAAAACTTATCAGTAATACGCCTGAAAGTATAGTTTTTTTTGTATTAAATTGTGCTACTTACTATCGATATTCCGAAAACGTTTTTACGAGTCACTAATTGAATATAAATGTCATTTAAAAATGTATCCATTACCTGCAAATATTTCAATTAAATTTCTCATTAAGAAAGACTATATTACGTTATGAAATTCAAAAACTTCAAATAAAATAGAGATATTAAAAAGCGCTGGACATTCGCCAAAACATATATTACTTTTTAAGACCGCCCTTGGCAATGTATTTTACATTTTTTTCTTTCTTTAAATTCATACCAGTTCATTAGGTTATTTTCAAATTGTAATTATTTCGTCGGCAAATTATAAAAAATATTTTTTTTATATAGATGCAATATAACTTTTTCAGGAATTTTGTTAGTCTATGTATATAAATATCTAAATGAAGTCCGTAGTTTCAGTTAATTACAATAATGCTTTCCCTTTTACCTTGACATGACTTCACTATTGGAATTAATGACTGAGCGTCATGCTAACTGCAACAATTTTAATAGCATACCTTTATGTAGATTTATTCTTTTTATTCTGTTAAATTTTTTTTAAAATGATTATAACAAGTTAAATATTTATATTACAGGTGACGAAATATTAGGTTTTAGCATTATGGTAATGGGGTGTAGAGTTTGTAAGGAGAGAGATAATGTTAAGTAGCCGAAGATAAAGACGAACGATAATTTGACTTACTCTAAATCAAATGAGCCATCTTAAATAATGTTTTCTATTTAGGCATTTGAAATTGTTATAATAAAATTGTAATAATTATAAAATTGTTGATAGTACCTGTAGGTTAAACAGATTTTACCATTTTTATTACGAAGTTTCTCTAAAAATTAAGTCTATGCCATAAAAAAATAATGAATATTTTGTTGTTTAATTATAATTTAGAACATTACTATCAATATTATGTTGAGCTATATTATTTCTGACTTTTACCTTATTATTTCAGGTTTCATACATGATCGTTGACGAAATGCACCACGAGCATCCGGAGTTGATCAAGGATCAGTATTGGGACGAAGTGTTCCCTGCCGAACTTCCATATACCATAGCGACGGAAAATCAGAGAGAGGAGCATCCTGAACCGTCAACCGCGCGAGTGGCGGTGCCGGCGAGACAGCGTAGCATGGTTACTGTTGCGCCATCTAGCGTCAAGATAGAAGAGATGGTGCCCTCTAACACCGTGAGTTACAAGTTCGCCCCGTCTGAGGTTAGATTTGCCCATTTTTTAAAGCATGCTGCACGCCCGGAACTGTATGGAGCTTTGCAGTGTGACGGTGTGAAGGGTTGCCAATAATGTCATCGGAATCTTACTGCTCGTTACAGCTCTTACTACAGCTTTAGGTGAATGGGATATTGATAGCGGTTGAGGACTGGAACATTATTTATTTTGTCTTATTGTATGTTATGTTTTTCAAAACTTCTTAAATATATCCCATCATTTATTTTTTCTATAGGATTTTAAAAAACTTTTTAGTGATAGTATAATATTTCTATATGAAATTTATATCCGCAGAGACAAATTTTTAAATCGTTCAATACGTTTCCTGTAACATATACATGTAGTTCGTAATAAGCAATCAAAACCTTTATGATAAAATGTGCCGCCCGGTACTTGTTATCTGATTAATAAATCCATTTAAATTATAAGATAAATAAATTTCAATACGTAAAGTCGCGGATTCCGATAAAGTGATGATAATAACAAGGAAATGTCGCATTTTTGTTACGTTATCTATCTACGTTACGTCTTGCAATTTTTTTTTATTTTTCATTTGCAAGAGACCTAGCCCTCAATGCCCGCGAATCCTAAGACCGTTTTAGTAACCTTTTGCCCCATTCGTTCTTTTCGGGACTATAGAATTGAAACTCTTTATTAAGCCTTGTTATCTGTGTTAGCTTAGCATGTTTTGTAATTTTATTCATTATTGATATAACCGTTATAATATATTTGATACAAGTGTAGGAAATAGTTTCCACGTGTCGTATGGACAAAATAATACTATAAAATAACTTCATCATAAAAAATATTTTTTTCTTATTACTATACTACTTTTACTTCAATTTACTTATGATATTTTACATAAAAAATACGTTTTTTTTTCAGCGGTGACAATCTACAAACTGAGATATATTTATGTATTATAATTATTATTGCTTATATTTTTACCTCTAATCAATTTTGTTCTAATTCAATATTCGAAATGCCTACCTAATTGAACTACTACTGTTACTATTCTTAGTGATGTATAATACGTATACGTGCTAACGTTATAATATGTTTGTTTTGATTATTATGATAACATAATTGCTAATTGTATGTTTGAACTTATGTTTCTTGTATTTCTAACACTTTTGGTGCTGTAAATGATGCTGTTAATTTTTTAAACTTTTCAAGAAATTCGCCGTAAATCGTGTTAATAGCCCAGAGGTGACGAAGATAAAAGTAGATACTTGATTGTATTGAATAATTATTTTTATTATTGTCTGTACTAACCTATCTTTTCATATGATTGAAACTTCACGTCGATGCTTAACTTAAACAGCTCTCTATCCAGATTTGACACAAACAAAGAAGTCTTACATGATCTCTTACTATCTTAAAAAAATTAAAATCAATTAAATATTTGATGAATGTCTTGATTTGAAGTTTCTTTTCAAATAATGCTATCTAATTAATAATGATAAAAAGTAAATACAGTTCATCAGCGTATACAATTTTCCTTCACAGCAATTACAAATGAATGACGATGCAGTATCAGGCATCCATTTTATAGTATCCCGTGGTAGTAAGCGTGGTAAAAAGGAGGATAGAAACTCCATGGGTTCGAGTAATTCTATGGCATCCCTGCAACAAACTCCTATGACAAGAGCTAACTCCGTCACTTCAATGTTGAAGAGACTATTTTCAAAGGAAGACCAAAGGCAACCTTCGGCGGTGTCGACTCAAACTGACGGTGGTAAATCAGTTTTATAAGTGAGACTAAAATGACTAAATATTTAAAAAAAAAAATGTTAATTTTAAAACAAAAATATAAGTTATCTTATTTAGTGAATGAAAATAAAACACCTCCTTTGTGCACCATGCACTACGCTTAATTAATAACACTTTATTTTATAATGCAGAAACTTTTGCTACATTCAAACCTATTTAAGGACATGAAAATGGCGCTCTTTATAAATCGAATATTCGCTATTTTCAGTTTTTTCCGCTCCCGGCTGTGCCGTGACTGAAGTTATTGACCCCATCACGTTTATGGTGTACAGGTTAACGACTGTGCCACTTTATATAAAATCCCATAACTTAAAAGTTCATGTGGCTTATCATTTTTCGTCGTAGTAGATTTTTAGTGTAATTTTTCATTAACATTTCTTACATTTCAACGTTTGAAAATCCTGATATGTTTTGTTCTGGTTCACAATACAATACTTGTTAAAAATAAGATATTATTAATTAGCCCCACAGTTTGAAATTTTGAATATTTTTGCTTTTAGATGTATTAGTTATTTATTTTAGTAACACTTTTATATAATTATTACGTCTTTGTAGAGAGCTTACTTATTATTATTACATGCTATGCATCTTGTGATGTTTAAATTCATAGGTATACAACGAGCAACATTTAATGTGTTGCAGTGTATCTTATATTTGCCGGCGCCTCTTTTATATGAGCAGGTGTAATATTTACCTTCCGGTAAACATTCTCTTCCCCCCGTCGCTTCTTTGAATAAATAAAAATCACAATACGTCGCCAAGCATTATTAATTTCTATAAACCATATGAAACTTTTATGTAAACTATTTAAAAGATAAATAAAAAATAAATAAATGGAGGAAATTCTAAACGTTATGTAATTGATTGTATTTACAGGTACACGATTTGTAATATCCGCAAGCAATCCAACGTTGAGTAAGCCGGCAGCTGCGGGCGGCAGTATGAAGATCGCTAACGAAGTGATCGAGGAAGTTGACGAGCAAGCCACTATCACTAGCATGAACAAACAGCGACATGAAAATAGGTATAGATTTTTTGTGCTGTATATACGAAATACGTTAATACAAAATGTATCGAAATAGTAATAAATTTGGTAACAAGTATCGCGCGGTCAGTGTCCGAGAATCATTGCATTATAGTAACATACAATACAAGGAAAAGTGATACGGCTCGTCTGATGGTTAACAGTAACCGTACGAGTCTATTGACCCATGTATTGCGTGCTTTGCTGATCGCAGAAAGCACGAAAAAGATACATTTTTGACAATGAAATTATATATTTGACTGTTATTTAATATCTGGTTTAAAAATAAGTAAACCTAAGAAAGCAGAAAAATATCGATACTAGTTAGAAAAAAGAATTTAAATTGATAAATTTTAATTTAATTTCCATTAAGTAGAAAAGATTTATTCATGGCGTAGGCTGTTTTTCATGACGTTAGTGGTACGAAGAAAACAATTAAAAAATATATTTTTCATTTCAGACCAACTGCTATGAGTTTATTTGCGAACGGACCTCCGACTGCGAGCAATCCTGTCAACGTACCCTCGAGAAACTCCAACCACAGTTCCAGTAAATATAGCTATTATTTTTTTATTAATTGTAGTTAATTGCACTTTGTGTTAAGTGACAATAATTCCGAAGATCGTAAAGGCATGCTCTCCTTGAATACTATCCAGCAATGCTATTATGCCGGCAGATTTACAATAAGGAATTATGACGGCGGTCGTTAGACTGGCGGTTTCGAAATGATCCTGCCACCTATCAAACTCTACATTATGAGGCATCGGAACCGAACTAAGGACCTTTGTGTTACAAGATAAGCAGTTTTTCATAACAGCGAATTACGTTTATTTCTCAGTTATGTAGATCATTATATTAACATTTTGTAATGAAAATGCATGAACGCGTCAATTAAAATCCTACATCTGTGTTTGTATAAAAATATGCTGAAATTGTTTTCAGAGCCTACAAGCTTTCTTTCTTCTCCTTCTTTTTTCTCTTCATAACTAGTCGATTTTTAAAGTGTTACTTAATTCTTATTCGTAATCAATCAGACACCTCCGCGTAATGTAACAATGATATAATCTCTCTTATATTATCACAGATTGTGATAAAGCAGTGGCTCAAAAACAATGTCGCCTTGTAACAAAGATAACGTTTCGGAAGATACAACACACTTTGATAAAAAAGTGACAGAATAACAAAGTCGCCATAAAAACTACCTTATCTTGAAATGACTTTGTTAGCAATGGGTGCATTCTTATAAATTAAATATTACTTTTGGAGAGCTTATATTAATATATGTATATCCATAACAAAATATATTAAATCTCTATTTCATACATATATACCTGTCTTATGTTTACATCAGCTACGTAAGAAATATTCCATATAAGTCATCTTTTTATTACGGTGAAGCGTAAGGTGTGATGCGCTTGTTTATAACAATGTGGCGCTAGTTAGTATGATAAACACTACCATTTAGCGCTCATCGCCGTGAACCAAGATGTTAAAGATCGTTACCCCCAGTAATTTTACTAGGTGTTCCCATCAATACAAAACTAATATTTACGTACTACTATTTATCTCCGGCAACAGATAGTCACCACTAGTGAATCATTAATATAAATGCTCTGTATCGAAAACTGTAAAGATATTACGGCTGCATTTTTTATATTGCGGAATGCTTTACAATTGTTTTGAAATTATGAGTAATACAATATAAAGAGTGCTAAACGTAGACCCAGATACAAGATTACCTTTCCACTTGAAATGAAGTGCTTGTTTTAATTAAGTCTTGATTGTACACTCATAATTGTTTACAGAATTCATATTTCGTAATAATTTGAGGATAATAATGGATATCAAGTCTTGTCTTCGCTTTTTTATCCAAAATGTAAAAATTTGCACTTGCTATGAACAAGCAGTTAATGAGTAAAGTGTACATACAAAAATGAATAGAGTACTCAGAATAATTATTTAACACCAAACTTCCACACACGTGAAGCTGTGATGCATCAGTTTGTAAGGCCGTCGTACTACCTATTAATTTCGAAGAGGCGGGGGTTTGATACCCACTGAGCTTGAGCTTCCAGCAGAGAAAATCATCAGGTGGAAAATCGACTTATTTTGAGAGCACTACAATATTCGTAAATATGTAGCAACCTACCCGCATATTACCAGCGGTGACGAAATAATGGTTTCTTTACTTAAGAGAGGGAGGAGGCCCGGAGTCCATTTCGTGGACATATTAGTATTGCTGTTTATAATAATATGGTACCCACAAATTCACTTTTGGCTTCCACTTACTTTAAAGATATAGGCAACGATCGCTACATTCATATACAATGTGCAGTAATAAGAAAATTAACAATTAAATTGCATTTCACAGATACGCGGCTGTCATCATCTGCGCCTCTTCAGTGGGCGCACGTGGACACTACAAAAGACGCGGGTGACACTAGCCCGGCCGCCAAGTCTCTACGCACTCAGGACTCCTTCCCAGGCCTCGAGCGGCCGCGCCTCGACAGTGATGTAGGACCCTCGCTCAGCGCCGCCGGCAGCCAAACACTCAGTAAGCGAAAGTAATAGGAATCCTAAAGCATTATTAAACAACGTGAAGGTGGATCTTACTTCTCAGGTGTCGAATTACACTATAAAATGAAAAGGTATTGCACCGTGATGTTTTCTTCTGAGAACACTCAGGTTGTGGAATTACCTATTTGTTGCGGTTTTCCCTAGGGGTTACAATGTGGAATTCTTTCAACTGGTCGTGAAAGTGTTTATTCAGGGTCGGTAACGAGCCAGTGATGCTTTTAATGTGTCGTTTAAAAACTGCAGTAACTCCTTAACATCAGGAGGGACGTAAGCTTGTTTAACAGTAGTTTAAAAAAAAGTTTTAAGTAATACAGATTATAACAAACATTATTTATCATTGTTATAATCCATGATAGTTAGTTTTAAATTGATGTCTAATATAACAATTGTAATTTAGTGGACGATGTGGACGGCGGCGATGTGGATGATACCGATATCGATGACTTCGATCGTCTCCGTAGTGTGAGAGAACAAGAAAGAAAAGAGAAATACCGACAGAAGCTCATGGCCCGCTCTGTTAGCGCACAACAGGTATTATTAATGTGATTGCAAATATATGCACCAAAGCTTTTTTACCTGCCTCCATGGTTGCATAGTAATACGGGGGTCCCTAATTCGATTCCGTAGCCATGATGTGGAGCTTGGTTAGTAAGGGGTAGGACACTTCATGTTGTGCAACGGCCGCATCGCAACATTGCTCTCTTTGTTTTGGAAGAGCACACTACATCATACACGGCCACATTGTCTTCAAACATAATGCGGAAACCGAGATAAATGTTAGCCCATTGGCAATAAAAAAAAAAATATTTTTAATATACGATATACAATGCTATTTTTTTCCAGCCAACCGGCAGTCAGGAATTAATAGACAATGTTTTATTACTAGAAGAATTATTAATGCAATCGGAAGCACTAAAAAAGGAAAAGGAGCATCAATCCAAAGACGACACCACTTGACATAGTTTTATATTCCAGTGGGATTAAGATTTAAGTCAGTATTATCAATTGTGATACTTTACTATTGTATGTATTGCGTTACATCGACGAATCGTGTTATTTATTTATAAAAGTATTATTAAAAAAAATAAGTAAACTGGGAAATAATAAATCGTTGTAGTGTTTAATTTGTTTTCATTATATGTAACCTTTTTTTTACATGCAGGTTAATTTGATAATTGTAAACGTGATTTCCTTTCTATATACTACATAACGAATTAATAGGAGTTATAACCAAGAAGTATTTATATAAAAGGTGCAAACTTTATATGTATTTAAAATCAAATTATTTACAATATACATACATAAATTCAGTATATATACTTTGATATTAGCGTTCGCTATGTGAGATGCTGTTGTATAAGTAAATCTTTCCGGTCTTTCAAGCTTACTTAAACATTTGTGGAAACATTGTTTTTGAACCATATGTTTAAAAATACTGTATGCTGTTTTTACATAAATGACATAGTTTACCTTCTTTTTGTGAGGTGAAATGTCTTGTAAGATGTTTAATAAAAATTAAATGCATTTTGAAAAGAATAATGATAGTCAAAACACTTAATCAAATGGTTAGTGCTTTTATAAAAAAATATCATAAGTTAAGCACACAGATTTTATAAGTACAAATAAAAAAGCCTTCTGCACTTTTTAATACTAAAATATTTATCACATATCATTTTTAATGAACTGCCACAAAAATAACGAAATTTTGGGAGGAAAAAGGTTTAACAAGTTAAGGATGCGGCTATAGAAGACAGGAGATGCACAATTGTTGTTACATAGTGTATTGAGAGATAACCGAAGTGTTTTGTATAAAACAGAATGTGAGTAATTATATTCTTCAGTTAAATAGCAAGGTTACAAACACCGGCATAGACAAGGAAAAAAGAATTGATATTCAAAACTTGGTTGTAGGGTGATGTGTATATGAAGAGCTTATACTTTACTTGTGTACTTATTCATATATATACAAACATATTTATTATTTGTATAAATACATAGCTTCGTTTCTTACACACTAGAAGGAATTATACCAACAGATTAAACTCAATGCAGTTATTACTTGTAAATGGAAAAACATGTAATTTTTAGAACTTTATTAAGCTTAAGATGTATAATATATCAGCTTACAGCTTGAGCTTAGTCCTCCTCCAGTGGCGCCTCTTAGCATTATATCTAAAAATAAAAAATTGTGTAATTTTTTTTATCAAAAATACTTTCTTTAAAACTGTTGATTTGATTTAGTGAACTATCTATAAATAATAACCTTAAGAACTGGTAATTACTCTATCTTTAAGGTGTATGTATATATCAGAACAAGTAATATTTGCATAATACAGGTGGTGAAATAAGATCTACCACTATGGAACATAATCATAATTTATACTCTACAGAAAGCTTTAGAATACAGATAAAAGTAACTAAATTATATATTCTGATCAACTCTTATTAAATTAAAACTCAAGAATAGAAACGCAGAAAGATAAGTTTGACGCATTAAAAACTAAAAATTAAGGTTAAATAATCTTTTTATTATTTAAGAACATGAATAGTATAAAAAGTTCGCATGTTTATTAGTTATTAAATGATTGTAAATCACCCTGTTACAAATGTGAATATTATTTTTTGCCACAAAATAGGTAGCGAATATTATTCTGGGCTACATTTATTTAGACATGTCTACTTATTAAAAATTAAGAATCGCAACATAAAATTCCGTTTACACATTCTCATAAAAAGAAACGTAACCTTAATATTTCTAAAACACAAAATACGTACCGATGGAAATAACATCTGATTTATATTTAAAAGTTTAAAGAACAAAATATAAGGTTTATAGTTACTTACCGGATAGTGTTTCCTGTGCGCATTCTGACCCATTGTGGAATTGGTCTGTTTTGTTTAAGTTTTTTTGCGAGTTTTCGCTTAATAATAAAAGTCTTGTGAGCCGACTGTAACAAAGTAAAGATAATATTTCAAATAAACATCTGTTAATTACATAAGATTACCAAAATAATTACAGATTTGCTTAACATAAAACTTACCATTGCGCCGTCTCTCACTGTCAAAATAATAAGAGACGTTTCTAATATTTGTTTATGGTTAAGTGAGGTTAATTTTTTTAAGATCTTATGGCCTGGTATCAAGACTTTTAAGCCAAGTAAAGTTAACATATGCAAGGCATAGATAAAATAGATACAGGTTACAGAAAATTTAATTAGAATGTAAATTTTTTATTATAATTCAAATTTTCTTGAAAATATCATATTTACAGAAAATTCCTAAAATTATCTAAATTAGGTACGTACTTATAACTATCACTAAAAGATTTTGTGTTAACAGTAGTGAACATCTTTTGGGACAGTTGTATGAAAAAAATAACATTTTGCTAAATAGCTATTCCTTACAAATTTTCAAAAATAGCAATCCGTTTGATAGGACTTTTAACGTGGAAAGCATAAAGCCTTAATTTTTTTATCTAGTCTATTGATATTTATCTCCGACCGCCCGCAGACTAAACATAATTCTAAAACCAATGTTTACACTGCTAGTGGTTACACATTTTTTTTTCAAAACGTTTAAAATCAGTTCGTTTACGATAAGGAGACAAATGCTATGTAAAATAACATTAGCCTTTTAACGAACAAAAAAGATGTTGATTTCGTAAAGTTAAATAAATTAGACAAGTGTCATTGTGTATGTAACATTTGTGATTGACATTTTCTAATCAATTGTAGTCTGAAATCAAGGTGGTGTATGTTCGAATGAACATTTTTTATCTAAGTATGTTATATATGTCTCTTTAACATCTAAGAAAATATCACAAAATGAATAAAATTTTTGCATTGAGCAATTTTCGTCGTTTAGTGGATTTTAGTAGAACTATAACTACTAGAATAACAGCAGAAGGAAAAGAAGTCCCTAAAAAGAAGAATTTTGAAAGTAGGATAACTTTAATCGGATCTGATAATTCTGTTAGTATTACAGATCTAAAGAGCGCTCAGAATTTATCTCTTAGAAGGGAATTAAAATTAGTTAAAGTTCAAGACACTGACACAAAAACTAGGCGACCTGTTTATAAGTATGTATTAATTTAAGTTACTTACTGTGTTGTTGAACCAGAAAATTATAATTTTAATTACAAATTACTTACATTTATTTGGTGTCTGATCATACTCCCTGCAAATTACCGTTTAAAACGAATATGTGCTAAGGATTTACAATCAGATTAGAAGGAGTGTAAAAATGTAGAACCTGTTGTTATGGAGATCCTTGGGGAGGCGTATGTCCAGTAGAGAGTTGTATAAAGAGTTGGATGGTTTCTTCGGGATGAGCAATACACAAGCCCCTGTTGTTAGTGGTGTTTAATAGTTGTCTTAACTACTCAACATCAGGCAGATCACAAGCTATTTTGTCACCTTAGTTATATAAAAGTGAATTTATGCTGTAAATAGAACATGTGTCAGATTTATTTAACTTAATTTTTTCAGTTACACTTTTTATGAATCACTAAATATCTTATAAAAAATTGTTATATTAGAAAAATTAATAAAGCAGTTTTTACTCTGTCATCATTTTGCACATATGTGGAGGATTAGAAAACTTAGTCTCAGTAAAAACTTATGATTTTCATTAAAAAATTATAAGTTTTTTTCTTATAGATTACTAACTAATGCTCAGTACCATGAGGAGGAAATAGCAAAGAGGAAAGAGAAACAAGCTGCTAAGGAAAATGAGGTGATAAAAGGCCAAAAACTTATAACATTATCGACAAGAATTGCTGAACATGACCTCATGACGGGTGTGAAGAAAATGTTAAAACTTTTAGACAAGCAATATGAAGTAAAAGTTGTTGTAACAGGTGTTGAAAATGATGCTGCAATTAGTTTGGTATGGGCTATAATATATACTTGTTTGTATTGAAACAGAAACTAAGACATTGTAAGATTTCCAAAAAAAAAAAAATTGTCTATGGGCATCCGTTTTAGGTGCAGAATAACTAATCTATTAATGTAATTTTAAATTATTTGGAAAGGAAGTTAAAAAATTGCTATTAATTTCAGGTGTATAAATACAATGCTATTTTTTTTGCAGGAAAAAATTTATTCTGTTATTGAAAAACACACCCATTCATCTGCAAAAGTTGTCCAAAAAAGAAGTAAAGGAAATAGTATAAGATTTTTATTAAATCCTTTAAAGGAGAAATCAACACAAAGCAATGACAGTTCACACAAGGAAGCAACCAATAATGACAAGGACAAAGGTCCACTATGACTAGCCGTGATTGTACTGTGCATTTTGACTGTAAAATATATAGTATATAAGAAATATTTTTTTAAATCATCTAACCATGAAGGTATTAATAAAGAACTAAGAACAGAATCCTGATAAGATTACATTTTAATATCAAGGTATTCAATTAACAATAGTAAGAAATGATTCAACAAATGTAGTAGCAAAAATTCACAGAGGCGCTATTTTACTGAGTATTCCAATCAGACCAGGGTCAGTTTGAAAGGAAGATAGTGAAACAATGATGAACACTTTGAGTTAAGGCAATAAATGTAGTGCAGTGTTTCTGTTATGGGTGGGCATATCACATACTATCAACGAATTTCATGCTAGTCTCTTTATTTTTCGTAGTAAAAAATTAGGTAACTGGAATCGCTAAGATACTTTTAACATATTGTCAGAATGTTATGTTCTATATGTTGATTGAAAATGAAATATTAAAAAAGGATGATCAATGCAAAACTTTACTTGTTAGCTTTTAGTTATTTTATATATGCATATGTTATACTTGAAGTATTGTTTGACATTCTTTTTTCCTTCATTTTCCCTCCAAATAGTAAAAGATCATGTAATTTCATGATAGATGTAAAGCGCTCTAGTCTAGAAGAAGCTTATTTACTTTTATCTTAAAAATTCCGACATAATTTCTGGTTTTTACTGCTTTAGTAGTGTTTGTCCTGCTGCACCATAATCTAGTTGTATTGTATATCGAAGACCTTTATGTGTGTTAATGTTTTTATCTTTGTATTATAATTTTTGTTATTTGGAAATAAATTATTGATGTACATTAAGAACTATTTTTTTGATTTCATTATTAATCTCAATTCATAAACTTATAATTTGTACATATGTGAAAAGATTCATTTGATAGTTTTTGGTGGTGGTGCTGTTTGGTGGCTGAAGTAGGAGATGCAGTGGTGACTACCCAGATGGTTTTCAGCAACAGAGACCTACCACCAGTAATATATAATTGTTACATATTTAAGTACAATATTCAACATACGCAACACTCGCGCGTAATGGAAACTGATACTTGAAATTTCTTTATTAAATTGAATTTGTACAATTAATTGTAATCCTCAGACGCTTTACAATTAAAGCAGTACAGAACAAGCACTCTAAATGAAAATTAATGAAACACACGACTCTCTTGGCAGTTATAATGAAGTTGTTTGCAATTGCCTTCTCCATTTCACATACTAGTCTGACCACGAATGGTCACGACATAGATATGCAGGTTTCCTCACGATGTTTTCCTTCACCGTCAAAGCACGTGATATTAGTTGGTGTTATACTAACTGCACATAAATTGAAAAATTCATTGGTGCAGGCCGGATTTCGAACCCCGTACCTCCGGAGTAGAAAGCGGGCGTTCAAACCGCTAGGCTATCACGGTTCGAAACTAAATACATGTAAATAAATAAATAAACTCTTCAATTGTTTTTTAATTCCTCGATTACATTTTTGTTTGGCTAGCGTGTATTTAGAGACCGCCGTATTGTTAAGAATACTTTAAAAAAAAAACTTTTATTTTTACAAAGACTTGAAAAAATATTGAATTATTCGAACAGAGCGGGACTGATTTTTTAGCAAAACGAAATAATTACTCTTCAATAATAAAAATCTACGAACAAATGCAATTTAAAACAAATAAATATATCAACGACTTTAAAAATAAAAAAATCTTATTTTCTCAGCCCCCATTGTGTATTGCCTATTGCGTTTTTTAACAAACTATTGGAGGACTTTTTTGTCTAGGAAGACATCGAGATAACTTAAAGTATTTGTTTTATATTATTATGCACATTCATACGTACTACCCGATTTCGAAATTGACAAAGTAATGTTTTTTTGTCAAAAATTCACATCAGTCTAAAATTAACTTCAGATCAATAGATTGCGCGCGCAGTGCATTGTAGTGACAGACGTAATAAGTACTATTTTGACCTCAATACTGAATTTTCCAATATCAAGGTATTGGGGAGGGTTAGTTAAATATAAAACACAGGCGTCTTTTCACCATTAAGAGGAGCCAGTTCTCCTCAGCTCCTACTTTGGAAAATTTCGACAAACCTCAGCTTTGAGCAGTTCATCGAGTCTAAAGTTAATAGCTGCAAGAAAAGTGGGGCAGTATTTCACACCGGGACAGCTTTTGACTTTATAGAAAGCGCACGTCCGGTCATGTGTATTTTTGCCATATCTGGGCAGGTGCTTCGAAAACTCATCTTGCGGCACCAGACTTGACTTTTTTTTTGCTGTAATGATAGGAATACCATAGAAGAATATGTGGAAAAGGAAATATTGGGTATGACTCTTTAATACCCAACATACAACACTTAACAGTTTTTGAACTGGTCCTAGCAAATATATTATTTTGTCAGTTATGAGAAATAAAAATATCGTCAAAATGTTAAGTCTAACACAGCACATTTTTGAAATGAGATTAAATACCATAATTTTTTTCTATAAGAGAGGTAGCACTTTGCATTTTTTTTCATATTTTGTTTGCAGGTAATAAGCTGCTATAGTAACCATGAAATGTTAGTGAAATATTATAACCCATTTTTAAGTTTATATTGTAATTTTCAGCTCAACATCGTTTACTTTTACTTGACCGAAAATTTAAGCTCCTATAAGAAGTATAAAAGCAACCCACGCAGGATTAAGTGAAAACCGCTTTAGACCAACATAATGATCGGAGAATTCTCGAATCTATTAATTTCTGTGAAAGCTGTCCTTTTTTATTATCAGTTCGAATATAGTAAAAATATATTATTCACCAATTTACGTCCGGTCATTTAATCACGGTTTTCAATAAAATGTTTCTATATAACGTTTAATAGTATATTATTAAAAAAAAACGTAAAATATTATGGAAAAGAAAAGAGAACTTTTGAAAGAAAGATTTATTATCAGCATCCATTAATTCAGTCATATTTTCCTACTTTACCTAATAACTTAAAGAAAAAAGAATCTAACATGGCAAGGAATGCTTTATTCTAATTGTGGTATTACTAAATAGTTTATAAGTTAATGATTTATTTTTATCAATTGGAATTATCACAGATGCTAAAGAGATCTTTATATCTTATGCGGTAGATGTATCAATAACACAAAAAAAAAACTTACAAGTTATATGAAAAGCTTACTATTATAGTGAAATAAAGCATTATTTGTAAACATTGCTTAATATTTTGAACCTTATTACATAAAAATATACGTTTTCACAATATGGCTGTACAATGGGTATAGTATAAAATGGCTGTAGTATTCAACTAGTGATATGTTTATGAGCTTCTAAGCAAATTGATATCATTTCAAAATTTAACGTAAACGTTTTTTATGTATATTATGATGATGAAACATTTATCTATGTTAAATTCTTAATTAAATAATGGTGATGATGTCAGACATAACATGTAAGGTCTCAAAATAGTTATTAATATATTTGTAATTTTTTGTAGTGCTATTTTGTTACCTTTGCATTATTGTACTAACTATTAATTAAAACATAATTTAGAATTTTTTAAAAGCGTATACAATAATAATTGTACCTTTACATATAATTTAAACATCTTTTGTGAACATAAATAGAATGAAAAGCATGATTTCTAAAAGAAATTATATTAAAGTATAACTTTGTACTAAGATATTAATAGTGATTATTAGTGTGACTGACTCAGCGACCATTTTACATAGGCTATTATATCTACGATTTTTTGCTATTTTTAACAATTAAATAAAAATATTGGCGTGGAATATGCCTGAACGTAGTATCGAACAATAATACGAGAATAATTTTATCAGAATTTCTCTACTTCTAACTGACCAATTGCTCTAATATACACATCTTCGATGTGTACTCGTACACATCGAGGATTCAGTTTATACAATCCCACATACATTTATAAGTGTAATAAACTAGATATTCCTAGGACATTTTATCGTATACTTCAAGTTCACTTAAGGCATCCGAAATAACTTGCAACCAAAGATGATATAATATTATAAATGCGTGTTTAAATATATTATAGCGATTGGTAAAAACCGCTGATATCACACAAAATATTTGCAAATTTTACAATATTAGATTACGTTACAACAGGTTTTAGTTACTAATAAAATAAAGATAATTATGTTTATGCATATATAACATACGCATACCGGTCGTTGTCAACCGTTGGCAAGTCAGTGTTGAGGGTTCTGCCCCACGTCAACAGAGGTGACACGGTGCCCACCACAGGCGCAGCGCGTGCTGCACTTTTTATGATGTCCTAGTAAAAAAATAATGTAGATTATAAAAAAAATACTTTAATTTTTCTATAATAATTATTAGTAAGTCTAAAAATTTTTCTTAGATTTGAGGATAATTTCACTCATTTTTGCGAATCTAAGAATTAAATTTTTAGTCTATATATATAAATTAAGATTTTGTTGTAGGTAAGGATTAATTTGTTAAAAATCTAGAAGTAAAAGAAGTGGATCAACGAAGACAAATTATCTTATTTATTTCTTACTAAAATTCTATTTGTTAGGGATAGTTACATCGGAACATTAACATGATTATTAGGCGCGTGTAAAATTAAAATCAATAATGGATTTGTTTGTATACCTGGTAAGAAAATATTATTAGTGATTTAAAAAGAGAACTGAACAAAAAATCAATGTATTGGTATTTTTAGTAAGGATAACAAAGCATCTGCAAATTCCTTTATCAAGGATCGTTGTAGGACTCTGTGAATTACGAAGATTGTCTTATATTAAACGAGGTGTTTGTTAAACACAGATAGTAATATATTAGAGAAATGTTTATTCATCTAATTGATCGAGGGAAATTATATTTAATTTTTTTTTCAAACACAATGGGCTAACATTGGACCTTTATTTCGCATAATGTTTAGATGACAGTGAGGCCGAGGATGGCGTACACACCAAAATACTTTGCCTCTCACATATCAGTAATGGTGTTATGAGGAGGATTGACAATATGAAGGTATTAGCTACCCAGCCGGGTTCGAAAAAACTTTATTAACCTATTAACTCTTGTTTATAAAAAATACTTATACTATGTACCTATCTATTATAAAACAACGAGACTTCAAGACGTTCACTTAATAAATTAGCTACAGCGCCCTTCCAAATCACAACGCATTAATACTTTTATGGTAGCGGAAACTGACTTTAGCGTTGTTCCACCAAGGTTCCTTTTAACGTTCTTATAAATTAGTTGTTTTCAGAATCATACTTGTCAAATAACATAGTTAAGTGGCAAATAAATATACCACATGAATGCATGCTGAATAGAATATGGAATATAGATTTATTATTCAGTTGCCGTAAATGATTAAGTGTCAGAAATGATTTTTATGACAGAATTAAATATTTTTTTCTCTATTATGAAGATGAAATTGTGAAGGATCATCCAGAAAGGTTGCACGCATTCGTGAATTCGTATAATGAATATTAATTAATATGCTAATATGAAAAAAGAAAAATATGTTATGCTCTTGCGTTATTTATCAATTTGAATTTTTATTAATTTTACCGTGCAAATGGACGACAAAGTTACGTGACATCATTTAGTATACATGCACATACAAAGCGTTAGTATGAGGGTTAGATACCACTGTCTTGTTCTCTTAAAAAAAAATATTTTTGAATTTTTTATTTTAATAACTTTTAAATTAATTTTTAAAATGATATATCAATTGCTCGCGCTTATAAAAATATAACCAAAGCTATTAGCTACTGCTAAATTATCATTTTTTAACAGTAAAATTATATTGTATAACCAGTAATTTTTTTAATTACACTTTGAAGGTGATTTTCATAAAAATACCTTAGTATAATTAAGAGTGGTGTTTTATGTATTTTTTTACAGAATTCAAAGAGAACAAGGTAGCGGCATATTTCAGACACACCATGTTACCCATTAGGGTTGGGCGCCGCCGGCGCGAGCAACGGCCGCGGCACCGGCATCGGCGGCGCCAGCCTGCGCGCCCGTACCCGCGACTCCGAGCGCGCCCCACCTCGCGCGGCCCCGCGTGCTGATCGCTGCCTACCGCCGCTGGCGCGCGTTCCGGTCGAGCTGCCCCGACCATGCCAGTTCCGCTTGATTCTGCCGAACGGTCCTCGATCATGTGCGAATCAACGGAGTCCAGCAGAGATTCGAAACTAAAATTATAAAAATTAAAAATTAAAAACAGTTAAACTAAGTTAACTCACATAATGTTAAATAACATTGAAGTTGAAGATGGAGAAGTATGTTCGCACGTATTACTTTTACTCTCATATACATCTATTTTTTTTTATACTACTATGCGTCGAGACGAGCAAGACATTCACCTGATGGTAAGTGATACGCTTGCCCATGACAACGTGGTGCTAGTCAAGATGGTGCACACTGCACCACATTGCGCTCGTCGCCTTGAGACATAAGGTGTTAAGTCTCGTTACCCCAGTAATTACACTAGCTACATCGCCCTTCAAACCGGAACACAGTAATGTTTGCACACTACTATTTGGCGGTTGAAATAGGAGCTGCGGTGGTACCCATCCAGACGGTCTCCGGCAACAGAGACCTACCACGTGGTACAATTTATTGGGAATTAGCAACGTTGACGGGCCTAATAAAAGTGTGAAATAAGGAGAGGTCTATGTTCAACAGTGTACTTGTGCAGAGAGATTAAAATGACCATCATTAAAGAAAACTTGGCTACTTGAATTATTTTTAAAAACAGACACAGACTAGCAAACAGTTTACTTTGTACGTAGCTGTTTATATTGTAAATGTTTGTGACATTGATATTAAGGAATTCTGCATGCTATTCTTTGTGAGAACCTTGTTTCTATAAAAAGTCATCAGGGTTCTTATCTTTCTAACCAAGAACTATTTACAAATAAATGTAGATATATCATCTAAAATAAATGTTATTTTTATTCTAATTTTTTTGTTAAATCTGTTTCGTTGTTATTAAACAATAGAAAATTTTTATTCTCAGCTTGTGTTTACAATAGCGTATCTTTATGGAACAACTTCTTTAATGTCAACCTTTGGCCGCTATCCCACTTGCGTTAAGAATTTATCAGTGATTTCTTTAACGGCATGCGTCAAATTCGAAGCCAGAAATAAGTAATAATTTTAACGTTTATCTTCACATTAAAATTATGTTTATCTTAAAGCAGTCATTGAAATCTGCTCTACTCTCTGTACGAATTTTTAAAAATAAAGACGTAAAATGTTTTAATTTTGTTACAAGCTTATGTTTTGTTTTTTTTAAAGTTATTGTTAAGTATTAAATTATTTAAAAAAAAATCGTATATTAAAGCAGACATCGTGCTAATTCTTACAGTTAGAATGACATAGGAAATTATAAGGTATTCATACTTGGTAGTAATTGCACAGTACTCCTTGAGCATTTCTGCTGTGCATCCATATGTACAACACTCGTCAGCGATACCGGTTTGTCGCCTTCGTCGGACCACCGCTGCTGATTGCTCCACCACTGCAAAATAAACTCATTTGCTTTTATTTTGCTACTAACTCCGTCTCAGGACTTAATGCCTTTATGATTGACGTATTTTATAAAGGTTACACGCAAACTGATATTTACAACTTTGTTAATAAATTTGCTTAAGAAAATATTTATTTGTCTTGTTTGATGCTTCTTACGCATGTTAACCAATAATTCATTAAAGCTATAATTAAGCCGGAAATTTAAAAACACAGAGCATAGGTCATACGTAAACAAAAAGATTATTTAAGTATTTCTCTGGTAAATCTAAATAACTGCTTTGTATTTAATGCATATACATGTTTATTTTATTTTTCATTGGTCGTACTTATGCCAGAATTAATATATTTGTATCAAGTAATCTACCAGGAACTGAAGTAATGGCATTTTCAGTGATATTCTACATAAATTTAGAAAAAAATCTAGATAAATAATAATAGTTTCATGTTTTATACTCGTAAGTGTGAAAAGTTACCGTAGCGTTACTTTATCATTTGGATATCCCGTCTAAAAAAAGTACATACGCGACGAATTTCGAAACACGTTTCTTTTTGTCGTTTAATCATTTTCCATTCTTAAATATAAATCAATTATGTTTATGACAACGCTTAACTTCTTTTCTTTTATTACTAGATTTTTTTTAAAAACGAAAGAGGAACAAGTATCTAACTCGCGAATAAACTGTGACGAATAGACGACTGCGGCGTAACTGCAAGTGTAATCTAGATTACTTGTTAACTACGCATTTGTCAAATCTAAAATGTAATTTTACATTATTAAATTACTCAGCCAGCAATTGGCTGAATAAGCGTTATTGTATACAGTATTGGACATAATTCATTGTACATACAAATAATTAACAAGCCCTTTGCATCGCTGTTTGACAATGTTACCGTTATGAATGCTTATCAATTTACTTATAAGAAGTTAATTGTATTTGCCAGGAGCCAATATACTAGAAGCATGCAAGTTGAAATTCTAAGATAGTGGAATACTAGGAATTAAACGATAAAATATTGTTAATAAACATCACCATTTTCTCTTTTTTTACGATGAATAACAGAGTTATTAAAAGCAAAATATATTTCAAGATTGCAGATTTTTTAAACGTGCGAGTTGTTAAAAAGTATCATGGATATTATTTGACATTAGATCTTGTACATTCCTGTTAACAAGTCTTTGTTTTTGATTTGGTTTAAGGTCACCGAAATTAAAAGTTAGCTAGGCCCAGGCAGTATGGGTTCTAATTGATTATATAACATGATGTATTAAATGCCTATGACTTTCAACGTTATGAATACGTTCAATTACAGGTAGTTCATTACTTTTGATTTTTTTTTTATTAATATATACTTTTTAAAAAGTGTAAACCGTTGGCATTTTAATATATTTATTATACGACAATCGTTTATGTAATATTAATTTCAGGAAAGAATTAATTTTTTTAATATTATTTAATTTGCTTCTGAAATTATAAAAAGACATGTACTTTTTGTATTAAATAAATCATGATGGGTTGCATGACTAATTTTGCATTCAAATTTATAGAAATAGTTTAAATATTTCGTCAGTAAGATTTTTGTAAACTTTTACATCTGTCCTTGTTACCGACTATTTAGCATAACATGCGGACCATATAATGTACAGGAAAAAAGAAACAGAACAGCTTGTATTTGACAGCAAACGGAGATATTTTATTCTGTTTTCTGAATTCTGAAAATCATGACTATTAACTGTTGCCGTTTAACTTACATTTTTTAAATTATTTATCCTAAGACAACGACCTTCAAACATTTCATATCACGGAATAGTTACATGATAGAGAGATAAGGACAGAATGTGGGGTCATATTAAATAAGAGGACGTGCACCTAAGTGGCCGCCTGTTTTCCTGTGATCATTAGATGTAAACACTCAAGAGGTCGCTGAATACTGCGATAAAAACGTACTAGCGATGTACATATGTAACGCCTTGTATATATGTGATTTAAAAACAAATCATTTATGGCAGTTAAGTTATAAATAAATATTATTACTAGTACTGAATATTTTATCACTTTGTTTTTGAAAAAGCTACAGTCGTTAAATATAATTTGTTGTGATGATACAATTTACAAAAGCTATAGACCCATTGTTATATTATAGTTTCGGATACCAGAATTAAATAAATGTTCTAGCGGATAATTATGTTTTACATTCTATACATATATCAAAAATAAATGGTTGAAATTATTTGAAATTGCTACAACTTCGAAATGCTTAGAACGAGTACCTTAGAAATTTTGCACGAAGCTATGTTTATTTTTTAATACAGAAAGTTCTCATTGAATATTCTTGTATTATTATTTTTTTGGAACTTAAGTCTAGATGGTTATTAACTTCTTAATCAAGTATTTTCCAGATTTAATAGGTACTAAAAAATCAGGGTGTGAAGAAACACATAAGCCATTTCTAAATTTTAGATAATACTTGTCTTATATTATTGATATTATACTATTATGTTTATCGATATAATACATGCGATATTTATTTTTATTCCCCGTTATAATAAGCTTATAACATTTAACCTTGTAGTTTGCCATTAGATAACATTTGTCGTTAGGCGAATATTAGAAATACAGTTAGTTGTACTGAATATATCAGTCGTCTAATAACAATGTTTCAATGCGGTTCTGTTTTGAGTGTAGTTTAAATATAATAAGAAGATAATAATTACAAACATTAAAGGAAATACCGTTAAGAATTAGGATTTTTTCATAAATAGGCAACTACGGAATTTGTTACCTATTAAATTTATTATATACTGGGGGGATACTTCTGGAATAAACCCCGGATTGTATAATCAGAAAAATGTACCTTTACGATATTAGCTATTAAAAATTCACATTTTAATCGCCGTTGTTACGATTTATAGTTCTTTAAAAATGTCATTATGAGGACTAAAATATGTTTAGATAATAGGGGGATGTTATAGAGCCATAAAATATAATAATGTAATTTTAATTTGATAGCCCCTATAATTTTTACTTAATGATGTTTTTGATTTACGAACGAAAAGAATATTTCGGCGTTATTCCGCGTAAGTGCATAAAATGAAAACTTCTGTTAAATTATGTTGATAATAAGAAGTACCTTCTTGTAACTTGTAGCGATGTGTGCAAATGAATGTTGTGGAAGTATCTTAACTAGCGTCTTATTATAATGTATAGGTGTATTATTTTTTAACATAATTAAAAATTTATACGTTTGTTGATTTCCAAAGATGTTGGTGACGTTGAAGCTTACCTGTAGGCACATCCCAGGAAGGACTGTTGTAAGCATCGCACATTCTGCTCATGGTTTCACTGAGTTGTCTTCCGCACAGCTTGATGACTAGGGCGGCCGTCTCCGTCTGCGTTCCCCAAAGCACCGCCGCCGCAAGCACCGTCAGCTGCACCGTGTTTGACATCAACATATTCCTATCTGAAACAATTCCTATTTTAATTTTAATTTATACTAAGGTACTATTTTTTATGTCATTACATTGTTACACAATGTAATAATGAACAAAATTAAATAAGTAACATGATAAAGTTGCTATAAATATAATTTTTCTATTAAACGGGGAAGATACTACGAAGGCCGCACATATTTTACAGATTTAAATGGCGACAAACTACGATCATACAATTATCCGATATTGCAATGAGTATAACATAAAAGATTACTTTGAAAATATGCAGCGTAAAGTTAAATGTTACTGGAGTTCATTTTAAAACACTTACAGTGCAAGCAAACCAGTAAATGCTATTAGTTCGAAAAGACTATGCTTTTATAGCAAAAGGCATGTGTAATCTGATACTGATCTCGCCCTTTGAAACTTGATACTGATACTTTTCATTTCCTAAGTATAGTAATATTACACGGTGAAATGCATTTTCTTTAAGTAGACAATAAAATGAAATAAGCTTTCAATATTGACTGACTATTTGAGAGATTATTATAAGCATTTCAAAAACAAACAGCGTTTATTATTTTTAGGTGAACGTAACATAATATGTCATAAATAAAAAAAATAATATTAACATGAGTAACATGTGTAGTTAACCAATTATACAAAAGTCTGGCATTTATTTAATATAACAAATATTTTATGTGTATATATATGTGTAAAAATAATTTTTTGGCAAAGATTAAAAAATTGAAATGACATAAATTATTTGAGAACGCTAATCTTCGAAACCAACTTTCATTTCGCCGTTCAACTAATTTTCAGTCCTTGATATGAGCTAACAATGAAATTTCATATATATAGAAATAAAATAAATATGTACGAAGTCGTAGAATTACCTAGTTATTTATGTACGCAAAAGTTATTATTACGGAGCATGTATTCAGGAAAATGAAGATGACTTCACCTTCCTCTCTTCATTCATAAAAATGCAAATCAGCTTCTTCCTTTTCTTAAGTATCGTTCTAGGAATAGACAAGGTGGGTGCAAATTCATTTTAAGTTTTATTATAAAATATATTTGAACTCTATTAAAGCCATAGCGAAAACCGAGTACAAAAAGTAATAAAAAAAAAGTCATGTCATTTATTAAAAGGGATTTTTCTTGTTTTTCGTCTGGAGCCACGTGATAAAAACATCAAAATCGGGCAGTAACGTAGTACATACGAAAAGTTAAAAAAAAGTTATACGACGAATTGAGAATTCTCCTTGTTGTAGGTTTATAAAAAAAGTATAATCTTTTATCTACACTAAGTCAACCCTTACACTCTGAGTGTGTAAAAAATAAATAAATAAATTGCAAAACAATAATTTCCTATTTTCTCGATGTACACTGAATCGGGTTTTTAGTATATGAATGAAAATAATAAGTAGTATAATCCAAGAAACACAAGGTGCATATTGGCCTCTCTCCATCATTTTTATTTCAGTTTATGTCTTCATCGCTAAACCCCGATGTCCCGATGTAACCTGTATCCCACGATTACGACAAAAGTAAAACGAAACGAGGAAAGTGTCGGCCTATGCTTATCAAAATGTCGTCTCCGTACAACCATCATCCTGATTCATCAGTCCTCCGGTCTCAGCGCATGTGGCGCGCCCATTGCTACTTTAGCTGACAAATATTTTGGACTATGTTAGTGATCTTTGTTCTTCTACAGATCTCCTGCTTCCTGATTCTATTACGTAAAGATACCGAGTGTTTATATTTTTGTTGATGTACTTATGTTTTATGTGAAGCACGCGTTATCTATATATTACGTAATATCAATAATGCATTAAACAAATGCAATTGAATAAAAGGGCCAAGGCGTAAAAGGATAGTAAACGGAAGGGCGCACTTGAGTTGATTGGGAGGGCGTTGACGGGATTGTTCGAGGGAGGCGAGAATAGGTTACGAAAGAGTAACAGACGCAATGCATTTACTGCGACACCGCCGACGCCTTGTTTTGGAGCACTACCTAATATTATACATACATACATTTTAGTACATAAAAGTGAACTTTAAGCTTATGTGGCATTCTCTGCTTAACAATCCTGGGAGATAGTAGAAATACACAAAGCCGGTGTAAGAAAACAAAAACTAAGTTAAATCTTTTTTTTAAGACAAATATTTTAAAATAATAACATATGTAAAAAAACTAAATATAAACATGCAGAAAAAATATGAATTACGACAGACTATATTTGTCTTCAATTAGTGGAGACGAAGCAACCTCTTGAAGGTAAGTTTATTAGGTGCACGTTTGACGTAATTGTAACCGCAATGATATTGAGTGGACTTTAAGTCACAACTGCTTTAAGATATCGTTTAATATAAGTTAATAATGAACAACAGAAAATATAAATATACACTGCATTATTTTTATTTATAAGCCCTTATCAGTTCTGACGAATGTAATAATAAAAAAAATTATAAACAATTTCTGTATATTTATTTTAGAAAGAACATCATTATTGGAGTATAAATAAAATTTCTCATATTTTTTGTTGTTTGGATATTAACTAAAAGTAGGCTTCGTTGGTTAAACTGAACTACATATAACTACATATTTATGTTACTTATAAATGGCATGTTGCGTTTTGATAATATCTTCGGTTAAAAAATATCCAACAATTTCAAAAACAGGCTCCGAATATTTAAATGTATAGAAAACAAAAAATACGTTTCAAAAAATAAATATGTAATATTTCATTATGCATTTAGTTAAGATGTTTATTTCAGTTACCGCTTAGTATCAGAGAATATATCGAGATCCAAAGTGTCGCCACTGGTCAGTTAGACGGTCACATGTGGGGCGCGTGCGTACTGGAGTTCGGAGGGCTCCCGAGCCGGTGCTAGTGCACTCGATTGAATAATTACATGGATCTCTCGTTAGCTGGATCTGCAGCCTTGCTACCTATATATATCTTCCAGAGTCAGAATATTTGTCACCAAATGCGAACTGTAAACGCGCAACAACCGTAATCAATATAAAAGTACTATGCTAAGAATATATATTCGATTGCCTTCAGCAATTTAGTAATCAAGTCGCCGCGTAGCAACAAGACTTGCGCGTCTCGTTTTATCTAGGCATGCCTTATTAACGTAGCTGAGCATTACATGAATGCATGTGTTTAGTTTGTGTTATGTCGCGACCGTGCAATTAAAATGCTTGCGAGACAACTTATCTTAAATGCAACATTTAATCTGAACCGGCTATAAAATGCATGTATGTGTGTCTGTAATTAGAAATCAATAGTAGTGAGAAACGCCGTTTCTAAGACAGTTAGGAGAAATAGGTTTCACAGAGATGAAAATATAAAGGTATGCCTACGTTTAAATTTATTTGTTTCTGTTTACTGTTTTCTTTAGTGCGATTCTTATTTACAAATTTCTAGTGCTTAGTATTCATACACACAGCCTCTGGGCAAAGCCTCGGACAGTAAGATTAATGGATAGAAACGCCGAAACGGGTTTATGTTGGCTATGAAATCTTAAGATATGATGTATATAGATGTGAAATCTCGCTTATTTTATAACTGTTAAAACGGTTTTGTACTCGTAAAATCATTAATTGGTTAGTGATATAGCTCTACGGCTTTATTTTACGGTTGCTTTTAATCGGAAAAAGGATGCTATAATCATACTACAATTTACTTATATTGCTTAAATTGATTACTTCCTGTTATAACTTAAAATGGTAAGAGATTTAGCAAATTGAACACATATCTATGAACAGAATATTTAATTATACTTAATATTTGCGTTACATAATAATGATAAATTAAATTAAATAAACGTAGGGAGACGACAATGTCACAATGTATTGTAAAAAGTTGGAAGGGTCAAGTGTTATAGTAGACGGGAGTCACAATTGGCGCTTTGCTGCCGGTCAGTGGCACTACTTGGTATAGAGCACGAAACGGTTATAAAATATACAGCTTGTTCGCGACACTTCGTGTACATAATTTTTATTCGATATACTTTATGTAATATAATTAAAAATCATTTTTAAGTTCGTAATCTGGATATTTAACACATCAATGCCGTATTTTTAGGTTTGGATTTAAAATTTTATTATTTAGGTGTCAAGTCCCGTATTCTTTTTGCTGTCCAACTTGGGTCTAGTTAGTCGTTTTTTGCCTATCTAAATGAATCTAATAGTTTACAAGTATATTAACAATATGAAGACCTGTTTGGTCACAAAAAACTGCTGTTAAGAAAAACAGAAAAAGATATTGAAGGTTAGAAATTAAGTCCGTCCTATATAACCATTTGTGATAGGTAATAAATTAAACAAATATTGCATAACAAACATTTTTGTCTTTTATCAGACATAACCTCATGTCATCAATGTCTCATAAGGTTATGTATATGAATATTATTTAATACAGTACACGATATAGATGAAGTATGTTTCTTATAATCATTGTATACAAAGATATAAAAGTTGTGAATTATCTATATATATATATATTATAATGCGGACAAGTCATAGTAGTCGTGTTAAGTCTGTAAATAAGACTCGCTTTTTTTGTAAATTTTTTAGTATTTTTTAAAAATGTTAATATAAGCAAATTTCTTGGCGATATTTATGTTGGGGGGAGTGGTCCCCCCAACAAACAGAAGATATTTTTTAACAGATTAGATGATCATAGCCAAAATTTATCGCAGATCAAATTTGATACACAAAGAAATGGAGTGATTTCGATGTAACTAAAAACGTATACTTCGAATTTTAGCCAGCACTTGTGCTTGAACCTAATTCCTTACCTAGATCTAATTTTAATATCAATGCAACAAGCACAATGTTTTTATTATTAGTTTTGATTACCATATATGTATATGTATTGTATTTGTTTAGAGTTCGTGTAAAGTGACAGACAGCACAATATTTAATATATAGATAGAAGATGCGTCAGACTTGTTTCCCAATCTTTGTGTAATTAAATTTAAAGTATAAAAGTTATAATTATTGTTATGGGAAACTCCAAATTTGTTGAAGTTTGTTTGTACTTAATTTGTGTTATAATTTCCATAATATTAGTTTCCTTGATCACAAAATTGCACTTGACGTGCAAATGGCTACCGTTATGGTATTAAAATTTTCCCTTTTACTTATTATACATGAATAAATTTTATAAAAAACTTATTTGGTTTGCTACAGCTAAATGAATTGTTTAAACAAATTTAACTTCTCGTGTTATAGTCCTTAAAAATAATTCGTTGTGTTTAGAGAGAGAAGGTTTGACAAATGAACAAACAATTATTCTATCAGCGGTCACTTTGAGAATCACTAAGCCAGACGAGACGATACGCAGCTGTTATGACGAGACATGCATATTATTCTCCACGTGTTCTTTGAACTCGTTAAATGTTTTTTTTTTGTTGTTGTATCAATAATAATAAAGTTGTATGTCAGGGGGCCAAGTCCTGGATGTGTTTTTATTAACCATCTAGAATTTTCGCATTTTAAAAGAGAACATTTAAAATTATATACTTTGCAAAAAGGGTCACATTCAACACTTAATGCTTTAAATGCACAGAAGGATATATTTAATTATATCGTTAGGAGCTTTTCTATCTACAATGCAAAAAATATTTGACCTCAATTGTGACAATCAATGAGATCGAAAAAGGTGAAGCGTGATTGTTTGTTTACGGGCTCTCCGAAGTTAACAACTGGAATACAGCAATGCTGTTATAACGCCAAATTTGTAATAAAAGGGTGGTAATTAACAAGGCAGGTTCCAAAGAAAATCTAAAAGCATTCAAGTACCGCTACAATGTCTCTCGGAGTTTCTATGTTATTAGAGAAGTATTAAACCGCTGCGTTACGGAGGCACATAAGAAAGCAAAAACTTCAGGTGGGGCTATATATTATATAATTACAGTAATTTTAATTCCTATAATGTCGTTTTAAACGTTCCCGTCTGCATGGGTTTTTAATGGGGTAATATGTTGATAAAAATATTTTAGATAAGAATGACATAGAATTGTCAACAAAAATGTTAAAACTAATGGAATACTTATGAACATGCCAGTATTCCAGTATTAGTCCAAGTCTATTCTTAGTCCATTATCTTAATCATACGTTTCATTCATCTCGTAATGATAAGATGACTAGTAAAAAGAAACACAGCGTATCATTTTGTTATTTATGGGTGGGACGGATGGCACGGAACAAGGTCACCAGGTGATCATATGCCACTGGCCGTGCGCTGAACGCTTTCGACCCCACTTTAAATGATGACCCCGCTAAGTTCATCAATTTCACGTCGGTCAGATTTGTTTGCAGAAACTTCAGCATGTTGAATAAGTGTTTTGTTGTTGTAGCTTATCAACGTATGTGTACCGACTTGATTCACTTAATCATATTTATATTGCTTACTTCAATAATTAAAATACAGTAAAGATAAAATACTTGGTGACTTTTATTAAATTCTCATTTAAAGTCTCTAATTAATGACAAGAACCAAAATAAAAACATAGTTGCGAATAATCGCTAGAGGTTAATTAGGTTAAAATAGTTATAAACATGATTGGCAATCGTTAAGCTTGAATTAAGATTAAGTAAAGCGAGAAATCTAATAAACCAGGGTAATAAATAAAACTGTGCTAATTATACGGCTTCGTATTTTGCATTTTGTATATTAAATCTTTAAAAAAAAAAAAAACAACAGTAATACTGTAATGAAATTATTGATAAACTAACACGATTCCATAATATTTTAATGATTAAATTTGTCTTCATTCCTCTTAATAACAATTAAGATTTTCAAATAAACTAAATTACCGAAAAATAAAATTTTTAGTATCATTGAAATTAAACCATAAAGAAGAATGTAATAATTTTAACAAAAATATTTATTTAATATTAAAAAAGTAGCTAATTTAAAATGTACATATCACTTTATTTATTTTTTTATGATCTATTTTCTTAATTTCGGATTAAGTTTTAATGATTAAATAATAATTATACTTAATCCACTTTATATTTTATATAAATTGTTTGAAATATATTTCAAAAACATTTATTTAATGGTAATAAAGTTGAAAGAAATAGTCGTGGACTTACCTTTGCTCAGCGAGCGTCGTCAATTGTGATCGCTGGGGAGATGTTTGCGGTTTATATTGCGTTAAGAGCCTTCGCACGGGACGTCCTAGCCGCGGGAGTGGATAGGGCCGCAGACGTGTCGCACCGCACGCTATAGCGTCGTTCTGAGGCGCTGGTCACGCTGTGCCGGCGCAGGGCTTGCGCGCGCTTATAACGGCGGTGGGCGGCGCGCGCGCAGGTGGCACGCCCCACCACACGCCTGCCCACCCCGCGCCTTGTTACTCCTCTGTACTTCCGTTTCATGTTATTTTTTTATACTACTATGCGACGAGACGAGCAAGATGTTCACCTGATGGTAAGTGATACGCTTGCCCGTGACAACGTGGTGCTAGTTAAGATGGTACACACTGCACCACATTGCGCTCGTCGCCTTGAGACATAAGGTGTTAAGTCTCGTTACCCCAGTAATTACACTAGCTACTGCGCCCTTTAAACCGGAACACAGTAATGTTTGCTCACTACTATTTGGCGGTTGAAATAGGAGCTGCGGTGTGGTACCCATCCAGACAGGTCTCCGGCAACAGAGACCTACCACCAGTAAAGTTATTTCGGGTCATGGTTCATGTTATTTTCGGGTTTTAATATTATATTTAATAAAACTCATTTTTATGTTTTTTTTTAATTTTTCAACGTTAATCTAATTCATTATTACTCCGGCGTTTGGAGTGCTTTGCAACAACCACAATCACGGGACTGAAGTGACACTTATCCTGAGGTCTTAGTTATTACGAAGTACCTTCGGCTTTTCGTTTGCTCTTTACAGTTCGATCCACGTAGAAGAAGTTCAGGGTGTGTTGAAGTCTTCAAGCGGTTTCTTTGGTGTTTTATTTAGTTGTATTAATAAAGGGATTACAAGCCGATGGTAGTAATCAACCATCTTCTCTTTGGAAACTGGGATATTCTTCAATTTCAATAGCCTCCTGAATCATCCTTGGCAGGAATCGATCTTCTTTTGAAAGGATTTGTTGTTATGTTTAGAAATCTATTACGAATGCTGATTTCCTATTCCTTTCTTAAATTAAGTTATATTTGAATGAGGCGGTACTTTCCTTGGAAGCTGGTTTTTAGTTGGTTAAACTAAACTCGATTGTTTAGGCAACTTTGAATCACTGCCACAAATGTTTTAATTACTTGTAGGTTTTTTTATTGTGATAACTACTGCATTGTTACGAGAACGATCTGAATATCACCTGTGTTTTATATACGTTAAAAAAGATAAAATAAATCAATTTCTTGCTCCTTTTGGATATTGATACAATTTTTCCATTAAATGTTAAATTATTAAAGATTTCTTGAAAGTGCAATTTAAGGCCTTTCATTTCATTATTGTCGTGAAAAATTAAAATGGAGGAATAAATAATTTGACGGTACTAAATAATGATGCCCTATAGACATATTACATTATAAATGCGTTTCTTTGTCATTATTAAATGACTCTCCAATTAGCGGTTGGGTGTCAATTTTGTATATTCACTTTTATTTTTCGCAAGTTGAATGAGCTCAACAACATGCCAGAGTTCGTAACTTTAATAAGTAAGCATGTGTCCAAGAATGCTATTTTTCAGTTTCTTGTCAATTTGCAAAGGTTTCTGTTTTCGAAGCATTGGAGAACTTCCACAAATGTAAAATCGAGTATATATTATATTTGTATATAAGTAGAACAAATAGTAAAAACTGTTCCTGAAAATCATTGATCGTCGTTGCAAACTAAAGTATATACGTAAACTTTCATTAATACAAGTTGTTTTGAATTAATTTACGGGAATACCGGATACATTATATATCATAAAACGTTAAGCGTACTTGCATTATTATATATTTTGCACAATTCCTTACCAGAATAATAGCACCGACTACAATATGTCAGGAAGTATAAGAGAAGTTTTATTTTCGTGAAAATGTTTGGTTGGACGTAAGGTATTTTGGAATTTAACTGGCTAGCCAACACCCATATTCAATGTTATTGTGTCCCGGCTGTCAATATTTTTTTTTATACTACTATGCGACGAGACAAGCAAGACGTTCACCTGATGGTAAGTGATACGCTTGCCTATGACAACGTAGTGCTAGTTAAGTTGGTATACACTGCACCACATTGCGCTCTTCGCCTTGAGACATAAGGTGTTAAGTCTCGTTACCCCAGTAATTACACTAGCTACAGCGCCCTTCAAACCAGAACACAGTAATGTTTGCACACTACTATTTGGCGTTTGAAATAGGAGCTGCGGTGGTACCCATCCAGACGGTCTCCGGCAACAGAGAGCTACCACCTGGTAAATATATGGGAAAATATATATGTAAATATATATTAACCTCCAGTAATGGAGAGGCACTTTAAGAAGAAGAAATATATGGGAGCCATAGTACTTACCCAGGGCCAGCACGATTTGCTATCTACGGCCATATTGTCGCTCAAATCAATTAAATTGTTAGCCAATAACGGATTAAAAAAATAACTGAGATTAATGTTTTTTTTTATCAACTGTATGATGAGAGGAGTAGGGCTTTCACCCGATGGTAAGTGATACCTCTGCCTATAACAATGTAGCATGTGGCTGTGGTAAATGTTTTATGTAGCGTACAAAGAAAACGTCTTGCAACATCATCGATCGCAAATACATAATTCCTGTGTTGCAGGCTCCACTTGACCTATTCTTACTAATACTTTGTTACAATAATAAATACAGAATAGGAATAATAATATTGCCGCATGCATATACTTGTACAAAATAAAAATAATAAACGGAGAGAACTATAGAGCAATAAATAAAAAACACTTCATATTTCATACAAAGCAATGAACCGGCTCGTATGCATGAATATGATACATGTTTCGTCTTAAAGCAAGGAATCATTATTCTCATATTGTATTTCTGTTAGTAAATCGTTATGTTTCGTTTATGTTGCCAACCAAGTTGGGTCAGAATATTTGTAATGTCGTTCTTTTCTGTTTTGAAATGTAATGTAATCTTGGTTAAATTATCGTGTACTAAATTATATTTCTATAAAATAAAAAAAAAGAGAATTTAGAATTCTGCACGCACTGGCAATGCGATAAATCATTTTTTAACAAGGAAATCGTATATCATTGTTAACTTACTAATGCACTGACGGTAGGTAACGGAAATATTGTACATAAACATTAAACTCGAATGCATAACCTTCGCGATATCCAACGCCAAATTTATTGCTACTTTACCTTTTTAACATAATTGTTGTGTTATGGACAGATCGGATCTAGCGACATTTGATGCAGAAGACTGGGTCTATAAGTGAGTTAACAAAAGGTACGTGAAAATTAATTTTTAAAGAACATGAAAATTAAAACATTTTGAATATACACTCTAAGGATAGTCATAAGTTTACGTCGAAAGTAATAATATACAAATTACTTAATCCAAGTATTTAGCACATAGGAATATGTGGGCACAATTGTAGACTACTACATCAGAATAATTCGCGAAACATCAAAAAGTTGGAGGAGTAATAAGTAGTTATTGAATCTGCATTTTTTTATTTGATGAAGCGACGAGACGAGCGAGTGGTTTACCTGATGGAAAGTGATACGGCTGCCAATAACTACTTGGCGCTAGTTAAGAACATATACACTGCACCACATGGTGATCGTCGCCTTGAGCGATAAGATATTAAGTTTCGTAACCTAGTAAAAAATTTCACTAGTTACAGCGCTCTTTAATCCGGAATACAGTAATGTTTGGCGACAGAAATACAACTTCGCTACGTGGGGTATGGCAACAGAGACCTATCAACAGTAAAAAATCCACGCATCGAAGTAATGCACACTTGGTATTTGTACTGATTTCTGTGCACTTGTAAATTAATCGGGCATGATTTACATTTAACATTTAATTAATCAAGTGTTCTGTTTATTATAATTTATATTAATAAACTTTCGCATTAAAAACAATAACAAAAATAGAACACGCTTCACCTTGGTATTATAAAATGTCTGTTATCGGCTCTGTGCCCTATTTTAAGATTCGAAGAAAATGAGTATTGCATAAAATGAAATATGTGACTAATTAACGACATCTTTGACATACTTGTTTACTTAGGTAGAATAATCTGGTCTCAATCTTTGCTATACTATACTATCGAGGTAACTTTTAAATGTTCATAGATTGTAATTCCTAATGTCATCGTCTATTCTGTAAAAGTCTTGTATATAATTATCAGAATTACGAAGTGAGTTTTATTTTCAAAGAGAAAAACTTGGTTAAAATGATTGATATTAATCTAGTTCAGTTAGTTTTTTTTTTCATGGCTTTACTTTAGTTAGTTTTTTTAGTTTATTTCTTATAATTTTACACATCTAGATTAAATTAGTTTAAACCAACAGCCGTTGCACTGCCAGTATTATCGTCATTATAACAGCCGACGGTGGTCCAATGCTGGAAAAAGGTCTTTTGTAATGTATTCCATAAAATACGGTCTTGCGCTGTTTGAGTTCAGTAGCACATAGCAATTATTTAATGTCTGTCCACCAAGTGCCGTTCGTAGTATCAATACTTCAAATTCCCAACGTCGATCGTTTGCATTGCCACATACAGCCACGTGAGTTAGCTATATCGGTAACTCTGCTTCATCTGCGGATCGCCACATTTCTAATTTGCTGACACCTATCGTCGTTAGACCACGTCTCACTGGCAGCAGGAAAGCATTTTGAAAATTTTGAAAAGCATTTTGAAAGCATTTTTCCGAATGCTGCCAGTCCGAGTTGGATTGGGCGGATTCTTTCCTAAAATTGGATTTCCCTAATTAGAACTTAAGTTTCAGAGAATTCTCAACTTCAATCACTTGGAGGAGCGAACGTTGGTGTCTGACATTATCGTCGTCATGTTACATTTTATTTGGAGGCCTACCTGTTGAATTACTGGTGAGATCATTTAGTATTGTATGAAAGATATCCAGAAACGTCTGCCATGATAACTATATAATCAACAAAGTGAAGGTGAACGATGTATTCACAATTGATGCTGATGCCATGGCCGTTCCAGTGCAAAAACGCGCAGGCTGGAAAACGCAATCCTAATCATCACGCAATGACATCAATATCGCTGATGCCTGATATCGGTCCATGATATTGAGTGAAAAATGTTTAAACAGTCATTAGACAGTCGCCAGAACCTCGTTGATCGATCTGCAGGGTTATAGGCAGGAGAGGTTGACAGTTCGAGAGATTGACTGTAACAGTCTTTTCCATCTCCTTCTTCAATCTGCCTTTGGGTATTTATTTTATATGTAATATTATTAAATTTTTGGTGCTAAAGGCAACCTCAATCATTTAAAAAAACATTCAAACACTTGTCTGTAGAATAATCATTGTATCGCAATTTGTTTACGTTTTTATATGCTGAACCTTAACTTTTTTCTTATATCATATTCATAACCAATGTGCCGGTGGAAGTTTGGTATCGATTACTAGTCGAACCCGAAAGACTGTGCTGCCTATGTATATTTTTTTCTTATATATTTTTATTTGTACCCAAGAGAACTGTAAACTGTTTCTCTCAAATTAAAATCCAGTAAAATTTTGTTAAACGTGAACAGTGATTTGTATGTAATTTTATAAGTTTTAATATTTTGTGAAGATACTCTATATTATTTTTTTAATTTAGCATATATTATGCCTTACATTTCCTGCTACCTGTCTTGTAGACACAAGAAGCTAGTAATCATGGAAAAGGAAGTGTTAGTAACTCTTGAGTACGTATTTCATTCTTGTGCTTACTTTGTTATCCTTGTATTGTAGTTATAAATATAACTCTTCTATTAAATGAAGAGGAAATGTACATAATATTCTAACACATTTGTGCTTTTTATATTTGTTGTTCAATATGTTATCAACCTGGTGTATACGACGTGCAGTACATTTTAAAGTTTACGCAAACTGCGCGCCATTGACCGCTGTTATCACCACTACACGCACTTAAATGAAAATCGTAATTTTTTTTATATTCACTTACGCAACTTTACGATATAATTGGTATATATACAATTAAAATAAAGTGTTATATCACGAAAATAAATTTCTTATAATAATATATAAAAAAAATAAAAAAAAAGTGTTGAAGTTATAACATTAAAATTATAACAAATTAAACACCAACACTGAGCTTCTTCGCAGGCGGTCGCTCAGTATAACAGTGTTTCTGAGCACACATTATAAAGAGATTATCTCGGAATACGAATACAATTTCACTGTGCTATTTTTAAGATGTTACTTTACATTATCGTTAGAAATGATTGTAGGCGGACGTGCAATAAGACGGTCTTTATCGGCGCTCAGCGACTAGTCTTATAAACAGTAGGGGATGGAATATCCCGTCCGTGTAGGTTCACTGACTGTGTGGACGTATGCCAGACACTGGCTGCGAGTCACTGACACCCGCCTATAAATATTACAATTCTTTGCAACAGTTTGTGATACTCAATATAGCCGGTCTATTTACAAACAATCTGACAATTTATTGACGGATGAAGCCCTTTGCGTGTTAATGAGAATTAATTGCGTTGTAAGTGTGTCGCCTGCCATGTACGTAAATACATAGCTTTCTGAAGTCGACGGTCAAACAAGATTATTTTTGATAATAATAGTTTCATTGCTATTATATCGCATTTTTTATTTTTTATCACAAGACTAGCTTAAATGACGGAATTACTGAAGCACAAATAAATATACATAAAGGTACTATTCTATTAGAACCGAGTTCCGGGTTTGTAAAAAACTAAATGATCTGGATATGTTACATTGTTAAGTGAATTATTTTGCATTATTGAAGTAAGATCGGATTTTACGATTGTTTAAAGTGCAGCACTCATATTTAACCATACCTTAATCCATAGATTAAAAAGAAAAATATTACTACAACGTGCAGAAAAGGTACTCCATAATTAAACTAAGGAAACCTTAATAATTTTATTAAGATCTACAATTATAAATACGCCTATGCAAACCTCTTATCACATCCGTGTAATTAATAGAATGATGAGATTGAAAGCTGACGAAACGACGCAACAGGCGCCACCAGACTTATTTGATAGCTTGAATAATATTAATATTTTTTTCCTATTGCTACAATTAAATTTATTGTCAAAAGATATAAAAAGACAAATGCCTGTTTTTATGCTACTTTGCATTGTTTACCTGTCATCTCCCATTAATTTATGTGTAATTTTCAAGTTAGAAAACAATCAACAAGATGCAAAATATTCTTTGATTTGTCTACATGTATTATTGTAGTACTAATTCTAAATTTCCATGTGTACGTTAAGATGTGGCCAGTCAAAAAACAGATAAAAATGGTGTAGATAAAATTATGTATGTTATAACAACCTAAATATAACCCACAACTATTTTATTTTTGTATACATTGTCGACACGTGTATGTTTATACAATTAATAATAATATATTTTACAAGCTTATCTCAATGTACGATGATTTTATTCGCAAATATTGTTTTATAGTTGTAGGTTAATGATTTTTTTTTAATTTTGCGAACTAATGTTTCATACATCATAGTTGCTATGTGAAATTGCAAATATTATAATTGAGTGAAGTAGTAGTTTATGAAACATTATGCAACTGAACGTCAGAGCATGTTTATTTTTATTTTACGCAAGGATAATCATAAATTTCAGTATAATATTTTTGGAAACAAAAGCCTTTCATTTCATTTTAAGACATTTAAAAATGAAGATGACAAAAAAATAATTTATGTATATATAGCCCGCTGAGTTTCTTGCCCATTCTTCTCAGGTCCGTGGCATTTGTTTTGTGAATGGGTGGTAGATTTTGACGTTCAATAAGTGAACTATTGTTCCCATGTTGAATAAAATTTTTTGACTTTGACTTTGAAATGTAAATTATATTAAATATCATGTGTATCAATACCGTGGTAATGATTTTAACTATATTATAAAAACAATGGTATATACAAAACTGTATTTCATTTGTAGAAGCTGTAAATAAAGGCATATATCCGTCACATTTGTGCAAATTTTATTGTAAATAGTTTTATTGATATAAATAAAATGAAAAAGTGTTATTCCCAGAACGCATTAAAATGTAAAAAAATCTTTTTTTTGATTTCCACTATTCCATATAGCAGTTATTGCCATTTAGGTAAGAATTCGACTACTAAACATCTGCTTTATTCAGCAGATCTAGCTGCCCGTGGTTTTATTCTTTTTTTTACCGAATAACCATCGGAGACTCGAAATTTAATGAAAATGGAGAAGTGGTAGCCGCTCACAAGGATTTTCGGAACAGTTAAATTTTTTTCCTTAAGGTCTCCTCTGTTTTTGAAAAAAACAATGTTTAACTAAAAAGTCCGTCTTGTTAAGAGTCTGTGTAAAAATATAGTTTACATATAAGCACAGTGTTTTAATTTAATTATTATTACTTTTGGATAACTTTTCTTATGTATTTAGAAAAAAATTAAACGAGTATAATTTGGGTAATGGAACAATTAAGTAACAAAAATATATAATGAATTTAAGCCGTTATTTTACATACAGCTTTCTTTTAATACATGTCATGAAAGTGCGAATGGCGGACGACGTCACTCCTTAAGCGGTGACCCGAACCTTCACGACAATATCACATCTGTTATCTTAATAAACCATTGCCCTAATTTTGTTGTTACAAATTGGTACAGCAGTAATCTATTTAAGGAATGGACACTAAAATGAATTTGATTGATGTTAACAATCTAGAACATGACAAGGCCAGATATCGGCGCTTGTTTTGTTATGCTATTAACATTTAATAAACAATGGCTCATTAAATGCAACTAAGTGATAGAAATAGCTGTTAGTGGTCGCCCTCTGACATGTGATATATGTATAAGCCTGTATTCAGCAGACTGGTCTCTTCTATTTCATCTTTATCTCCGACTGAAGACATGTCAGACTTCAATAAATAACGTTCTCCAGCATAGAAACAGATTGCAGTATAAACTGATTTACTTACTGTGTTAGCAGACTTAGTAGAAACACATATCGGCTAGTAAATTTTGTGATTAATAGATAATATTCTAAACAAACTTTACCAAAATTAATTCAAGTAAAAGTATGCGCGTAGCTGTTATTATATACAGAGCTCACGATTGTTTTAAGTCCAGCTTACAATGTAAAATACGTACGTATCGTAACGAGGTATTTAGACCAAGGTTTTTCTTATTGTAACTGTTCCGATTACATGTACCTGGCAATTTTTTCTGATTTTTTTTAAACTGGCGATTTTTCAGAATTTCTTTAAACTTATTTCTTAAAACCGTTTCATCATTCAAAGGACTTATAACTTCTAACAATGTCGTACAGCATATAGGATGTAATAACAGTATCAAAGCATCTTTATAAAAAATATTCATTAAGAGTTCCTGTTATTTTAACAAAACTTGCTCTTTAATATAGCACAATATTGTAATTTTCGTCGTGGTGAATTTTGTCACATTTTCAAATAAGTGTTACATTACCGAAAGAATTTCAAGAAAAAATATTTAAAAAATGACTCTATGTTAAATATATTAATATTATTTATTACATAATGCATTGTGCTATGTGGAAGCAACATCACAAACTGTATATTTGTGTTTCAATATAAATATGACATAGAAAAGATAAGATAGTAAGTATGACTTGGAGACAAGTAAAAGAGGTCCCTTTTTTGCTCAAGATTTTTTTTAGCCTGGCTTCAAAGAAAAGATTAATCGATGTATTCAACACGATTGGAAAAGTACGCAGCAGATTTTCGTCTTAGTTATGAAGGTATCCTGGGGCTGAGGACTCTTACCCCGTATTAACAGTGATAACCTTCGAAACCAAGACGCAGTCGTTTACAAAGGAGCTCACAAAAAATCTCTAAGACAACCAAAGACCAATGGAAATAATAATGCACGGGATTTGTTTGCGTGAGCTTAAATTGAAGTGTTTTACAGAAAAGTATTTTCACCGATATGGTAAAAGTTTGCTAACATAGCAATTAAAAGAGCAAATAACTCGAAAGAGTGGCAGCAATTGCGGAACTTGCGTCTGCGTGTGGTGGCACCGTACCGGTAGGAAAGAGGTTGGTAGGCCCATTTTAAGTAAAGTGGACTGACGATACAATGAAAGTCGCAGGAAATCACTAGTAGAGGGCAATGCAGGATCTGTCAATGGCATCATTCGGTCGATAATAATAAAAACTAGAGATGTTATTCGTCGATTTTATGATGTGTCAAAAGTAAAAACCAAGATTAAATGGCTTATTACAACTGCCGTAATGAGAAGAAAAAATAACAAAAATTTAGGTTATATTTCTTTGATCCAATGTAAATAACAAGCATTACAATTTACTCTTTAGGTTATTATAAACGTTTGTTAATTTTGTTGCACGGTTAAATAGAACAGTATTTGTAAATAATTCTGAGGGTTCACTAATAATTATAAACTAAGCGACCACCCTTGTATTGATCTTCTTAGTATTCCTGTATAAACACTACAGGATACGTTTATATTTTACGAAGAACACGTAATGAACGTGCACACTTTATTTATGTTCTACTTAAACAAGAAATCTGCAAATAGCACGGAACGGGTGCTGTGTTGCAAAACGTACATTTACGAGTTTTACGATTCCGCCACAAGGGTCTTTATTCATAAGACCAATTTGGAAACACTATCCAAGCTTCAAGCCAGACGTGTAATAAACAACGATCTCTAACGAGCTTCAGCCTACGTCCTAAAATTTGATATTATTGACATTAATTCTATTCAGTAATTGTTTATTTATAAACTGTCCTACATTCAATAATTACTGACAACCAACATCCCTACATGTGGACTTAGATTTTCATATTTATATTCATACTAATACTTCATAATCTAATGAGTATTCCAATTTAACATTCTGTAAATCGTTTTATAACATTATGAATATTTTAAATCATAAGGATGTTCTCGTCCGCGAAAGTTAAAAAAACGTGTCGTAAATTTATCGATGTTTGATGCAATATCATATTGCTGCAATTGCTCTGCTAGACATGCAATTACAATAATAAATAGGACCACGGTTATATTTGATGCCGTGGCTATTGCAAATGTTCGTGGGTAGTTCGCACAATAAAACATTCATTAATCACGAGTTAACTCGGCATCCTTAGCATTACAAGTGACACGGAGTTAATTGTGAATGTAGTTCTGTTTCAGTCATAGTTAAATTTTGCCTGTATTAAATGTCATTTCGTTTACATCGCAGAAGTATGTACACTTTTATTGTAACTTAATAAACGCGTGTATTTAGAAAATGTTATTCGAATCTATAAGAATTTCATGTATTTAATTTTGTGTGGTACAGGAAAGAAATTTTCATCTATACACGTGATGCTCTGGTCCGATTCAACACCTCGGCCGATGTAATTCGCGCCTAATAATTGTATCTATCTCGGCCGATGTAACTCACATTGAATATAAAAAGGTATTGTATCGTTAACATTTTTCAACAATTGAGAACCTAACATTAAATTTAACATAAAAATGTGTAAGGATCGCGGAAATATATAGTCACTGTGAAGCGTTAAGATACGAGTGTTAACCTTGTCTTATGATTTTATACCCCATACCAAAATGGTTGTATAAAATTAAACATGATAAGAGTTATACAGATTCTACTTTACTGTAAGTTGCAGAATATGGAAAAGGCTGTTGAGTTTTGTGTATGTGTTAGGCAAGATTCAAATGTTATTCTACATGTTATTCAATTTGCACATGGTCGAATACGAGATAACAATCTCCCGCCGTTGTAGTACTGAGAAATCATCAATCCTTACTATTATTATTCAACTGCACGGTACATACTACGTACTACGGTCGTAGGCGAGCTACAATATTGTCAACAGTGCAATTGCCCTAATGTACGTCGTAAGGCGAGTGTAGCCCGAACTATTTATATCATAATAGACTGCGGGTTAGACGTACCGACCCCGTTGCACTAATGTTCCGTAGCTACGGGCTGTAATCCTGCGGTCACAGTGCACTCGCATGCACATCCTAGTAAACAAACAACACAGTTATAGCCACTTTATAAGAATAGATGGTAATCTTCAATACTGTTCATAACTGTTACATACCGTAATAATGTTTTTGTTGATGAAAACTTTTTTAGTAACTTTAATATGTCCTTGATATTATCCTAACAGTTGAAAGTTAAACAGGTTAGTTTTTCATCAACCAGTTGAAAGTTTTATAAACTCATAATATTTATTATTTCAGTAACAATAGTATAGTAAATTTTTAAAAGTTTTCGGAACAACTTTGTAAGTTGATTTAACATTATATTAGTTGGAAGTACTTTAATCAATGTCATTCAAATAACTGTTTCTTACGGGCATGAAGATTTGTGATTCTTTGGTAATAAAGTTTTGTGAGAACATATGCAGGGCTGAGAACTGCAGCATAATTCGAAGGGAGTATCCAGTATTCCTATTAAATCAGGACGTTTGTACAGTTTATTTACTTAAAAACAGAACAAGCATAAAAAACTGTGCACAATATTATTGTTTTAATGTCAATTATTTACTTGATACGCTGCTTACTTAACGGAGCAAAGTTAATTTGAAAATGAAGGTTAAATCGGAGATCACAAAGTATGAAGCATTTGCCGAACTTTCGGGTACATGATGGATAGACGCATGTATTATATAAATATTTGTATAAATTATATTTATCATGGCAAAGTTATTATTTCTACAATTTGTTTATAAATTTTTCGTGGTAAACATATCTTTGGGTAAACAGATACAATATGTAATACATAACTTGCTAATATTTAGCATACATCTATTTCACATAGTGGTTTAAAAGTAAATTTATGATCTTTAGTATATAGTCCTTTTCTTTGAAATGGAAGAGCTAATTAATTTGTGCAGTAAAAAAACTAGACCGTCCAATGAAAACTGGGGGCTATTACGCTAAAAATAAATTTGTGATCATGTAAGAGTTTATTATATATATATTCTGTTACCGATATAATGATGTGAAAAATAAATACACAAAAAATCTTGAATTTTTTATGATTAATATGGTGAACCTAATTTTGATAAATTGGACGGGACTGGGTCGAGCAAGTTTGTCGTTGCAATGTTATACTAACCTACATATTGTAGGATCACATCAGAAAGAGTTACAAAAGCTTGTATGCATTTTAATAGAAGAACAAAATTTAGTTTCTCTTTAACTTTGTGAAATAGTAACTAATGTAAAATAGTAACGTAAGTACTATTATACAAACAAATAATTTTTGGCAAACTCACTTTTGCACAGGTTCGGCAGTTTTTGCGTCAACGGAAAATTCATGACGGTGAAAAAATTTAATAATATAACCTTTAAAATTGAAAGTAGTCTATGCGTATATCATGTTAAAGTGATCGTTTTTTTGTGTAGTTTTTAGATATACCCAAAAATTCGCGATTTAAATCATCATCATTTCAATTAATGGACGTCCACTGATGGACATACGTCTCTTATAATCATTATCATCATTATCAGCCGGATAACGCCCACTGCTGTACATAGGCCTCCCTCAAAGATCTCCACGCCGATCGGTCCTGCGCTACTCGCTCTTATAATGTATTCCAGAAAATAAGGTCTTATGCTGTTTGAGTCCAATGACTATCAGCGATTCATTTTATGTCGTGTGTACCTAACTAGTGGGGGGTCTACGGGCCGGTAGGCAGTAATGCAACTGGACACTAATAGCGTATTAAAACGTTAAGATAATTGAATTGTCTTCCTTGAGTTCAATTTTCTTTGAAGGTTTGAGTTATACTATCATTATCTATATTTTTAGGGCAGCTCGGAAACGCATGGTGACAAAGAATCAAACAAAATCAAGAATAGTCAAACAACAACAAACGCAAATCAAGAAGAGTCAAACAATTCTTAGTTGTTTAACAAATAGTGGATTCTCTAGTCCTCTGTTCTTTTAAGAGTAATGTTGCACTGAATTTGTAATTGTTCGGTTTACCTAATATAAACATAAAAAAAAGGAAAAGTATTATTAATTAGCATTTTATTAATACGTTTGTTGTTTGATATCGAGCGTTTAAGTTAAAAAATCTCTATACGAAGCAGTTTTTTTAACGCTCTTCTGTCTTTTAACAGTTCTAAATTTTTAAAAATTTCAAATTGTTTTTCATAGTCGGTATTGCGTTTCGCCGCGCTCCTTATCCTCTGCGGCCGTATAATGTTTGGTGGCAGAGTCCCTGACTAGATCCGTCGCAGGGAGCTGGACGAGCATGCTTTCTTGGCTCCCTTGATCTCTGGATGGTTTCGGGGCATCTGTTGCCAAAGTAGCCAGGGTCAGAGGCCAACAGGAGGGCGTGCAGTATCATCCGACTTGTCCTACTAGGGGGGAAAGAAAGGGGAGAGGTCTCTCCCTTGCGGTAGAGCAGGCGAGGTAGCGGATGTATGCGATAGCGTTCCCATAGTCCCGCCGTAAAGCAATCTGGAGGAACATCGTGGAGGTTCTAGTCGGTGCAAGTCCGACACAACCTGTCTCTGCCCCCGCAAGGGCATGTATGCGAAGACATTTGCCCAACGTTAAAAAAGGTACTTCGTTATAACTACGACATCAGGACGCCAGTCGTCCAGTAAGCATACCTGCGGTAAAGCTGTCGAAACGCCGGGGTAATAAAATAATTAGATACGCAATAAACTTCATAAAAAAAATTATTTAATGGTTTTCATGCTACATAAGGTAACTAAAGCATATTTTTTTGGTTTTTAAATACGAATACGAGTTTTGAATACAGGGATCAGAACTTTTGCGGAATCAAACGCCATTACTGTGATAAATCTAATCGGTACACGCGGCGTACCGTTTGACCTTAAGGAAATCAGTTATTTTCCATTGGCGTCGTCGTGTCGCTTAGTTACCTATGTGGGTATCTAGTTGATAGGTAAGTACTGGTTTCACTAGATGCATGCAACAATGTTCTCTAACGAAATGAAAAAGTAGTATACAGTATTCATTGTCGCTCTTTATAATGATTCTGGTGATAATAGCGGCATACAAATATATCATAGTGCTAAAAGTGTATCAATTTGCGTCCAAATTTTTTTACGAAATTTAGGTTAATCTGATAAAAATAGGAGCAATTTTCCTAGAAAGTGGCATAAAACATATTACATACTTTACATATATCGCTATAAACTATATTCATTTACGTCGGTGGAACAGTAACTATTCAATAGAGTTCAATTTCTTTACTACCTATATGAAACTAATTTAAATACTAATGCAATTTATTTCACTAATACATAACGCTTAACTGAAATTCAATTAAATCTTGGTAACAATAGTGTGAACAGGTTTTAGGTTTAAACTATTTGGTATCACAAAACATTAAAGCATTAATTAATAAACTCACATTATATACAACTGTTGGTGTCATGAGTGCTTTTATATTTGATGCGAAGAAGATCGGAATGACGGGGAATGAGATAAGAGGTGAAGCTCAAAACCGAACGCGATTGTAGATCACTGTGGACGCCCTTTGCCCCATCAATTTCTTATTACTTCATAGTTCTATTATTAGAATAGATAAAAATGGAAAATTATCAGTGGATTTATGTTTTGTAATAAAAAAGCAAATCCGTACAGACTTACGTTCTAGAAAAAAAGATTCGTAACCAATATAACATTGCTTAATGCACACAAGAACAATAATTCGTATAATTTGGAAGCGAAATAATGTGCAACATTCTTTTGTATAATTGTATGGTCAAATGAATGAACTTATCTTTTTATCAATAGAATAAGAAATATAAGTAAATAAATATTTTTATGTCATATACATATATTAAATTAAAATTATTAAAATCAATGATTTTAAAAACTGTTAGTTCATATTCTTTATTTATTAACACACGAATTGACGTCTTGGCCAACTTTTCATTTCAGAGTTTTTCAGTCTTGCGATCGTTGTAACTTTATTAAGAATCTGCTGATAAAACAGATCTTACAATTCAGAAAATATATGATACCAGTTATTTGAATTAACTTTATGGATCGCTTTGAAATAAAGTACAATGTGCAGATTTAATGTTAAATAAGAGCTTATACAAGGTCGGCCAAGAGAAGTCATCCGATGTTGTTTGTAGAGCCAAACAACATCGGATGACTTCTTTTGCCCCACCTTATATTAGTCGACCGGTAGGATGGTAAGAAGTTTAGGCGGACGTAATACGTATCAATACATACATTACTTTTCAAAATATTATTAAGCAGCTTTAAGGTAATATTTATTTAAAGCTATATAATTGCAATAAATTGCAAGAAATCTTATGTAATGAGCTAATAAATCGTATGTTTTATTCCTATGAATAATAATTTTACCACGATAATTTGTTTTACAGTTTGATAACCGTCACCTCGTTGTGAGTTATGATAATGTGTATTGCACAAAAACATTTTTAATTTTCCAGTACCATCTGTTTGTGAGTACAGGCCGTTTTATTTAAACAAAAGATAGATTTCTTAAGGCAGTATAACTTTTCTCTTTCTGTTTTAATGTCATGATTTAATAAATACCATTTTGTTTGTTTGTCGGCGTTGTTATAGGTCATTTAAAAAGAATTATTAAGCAATAATTTTCATCAAAAACCCACTAGAGGCAATTGGGCTTTTCTCAACTGGAGAGAATTAAAAAAGTTTGTTTTATGTATCCAAATGATTGCATGCAACTATAATCACGATATTCAATTAGATTAACATTAAGTTAAACTCTTTCAGTGTTTTAAAAACCAATTTTGATTTACGTATTTATGTTACTACTACAAAAGTGTAGTATTAATTTACATGTTTTCTTATTTTTCTGTACTTTTTAGTTGTTACTGCGCTATTTCCTGACATTAGTCAGATTACTTAAGGAATGAATCGTTATAAATTTTAATAATTTCTAATGCTTGTACAAATACAAAGTCTGATTATAAAACAGTTAAATAATACTTTACAACAATCACCTTTATTTATAAGATAAATGAGATGAAAATTTATCTACATCCGAATGAAGTACACGCATTTAGTATTTTTGACCACCATTACAGCTTCGTTGCAATCAGATCATGATCCGAAATTTGTATGCAATTTTTTTAAAGATTTAAACTGTGAAGATCTTCTACTATTGAAAATGTTATACACTTAATAAAAAGGTAGCTAACATCACATTTTCTTCCGAACTATCAAAGAAGGAGTTTTTGTACGTTCATGCGTATAATAATGGTATAATATAGTTGTTATATTGTCCATAAATTAAAAATTATACAGAGTATTATAAATGCATAAAAATGCAAACGATTTGATTTATTGATTACTTGATTTTTTGTAGGTTACATTTTGTAAATTATTTACTAAGAAACCTTGATTTATAAAAAAAACTATAGCACTGATTATGGAACAATGTAATTAAACATTCACGTACTTCAAGAGTAGCAAGGTCTTACTTTATAGCAAATTATGAATTATCTCTATTAATTCATTGAGTATAATAAACAACTATTACTTTATAGTTCTTGATCTAATAATGTTGTTCCTAACAAAACAGTTTTATATCTCAAGTAACCACAGCTATACTATTACTTTTAATGCTATTGTATTATTACTATTAGAGAGAATAATTATTGGAATAAATTGTTTTATCGTGATTACTGACATATTGTTTACTGAATGTTAAAGTTTCAATCGACCATATTAATATTCCTGTGATTTCATTGTACAAAATAATGTTCCCACTTCGGAGACTTGAGGTTTTTCTTCACAAGATTAAGTCAATTTATCCACCACCTTGGTGAAATACTGATTCGTGATTACTAAATATTCACGAAAGCTGTTTTTTTTTGGAACATTTTTTTTTCTTTACTATTGATTCCTTTACCGGAACTTCAAGCGCAGCGAGCATTGAATCCGTGCCTCTTCAACAAGCTGACATATCATGGCTTCGTATAAAATATCATACATATACAAAATAAAATGTTTATGTAATTACTTTTTTAATGGGTAAGCCATTTTTTTATTTTATGATGCTATATATATGCTACAACAGTTATCAACAAAGTATATTATAACAAACGACAACGTTTGAGAGCTTTATAAAAGAAAATATTTTTTCTACATTTAAGATATTACTTAGTTATTACAATTTAACAATTTAACAAAACACTAGCAAAGAGATAACACAAAACAATTAATAACAAGCTCGACTTTTCCTGTTTAAGAAATTACTTAACCGCTCATTTTAAGATCTACGAAAATGCTATATAACATATGTCATAATGTTTCATACTGAATTCAATTAAAGATTTATTTATGTAATTTGATAAATTCATAGATTGTCAAAATACTTGTATCTGACATAATTATGATAATTGTTATGTTAGTAATCGTTTGACAACCACATCCAGGTCGCGTAAAACGCTGAATGAGGGCAGCACGGTATCGATCGGTGTGGCGATCTTTGGGGGAAGCTTTTGTTTAGTAGTGGATGTCTTTAGAGTGATGATGATTTTAGTCATATACATATGATTAAAATATGTGTGATCAAAGAAATAAACCCAGTGTTTAAAAAGTGCTGGGATTGTTTCCCTTCATAGAAACACTCATTCGTCTAACGGGCGGCGGCAAGGGTCGAGTTGGTGGCGGGTGTCGAAGCCTGGCCGGTCTAGGTGGCAAACGGGAATCAGTGCTAGCACGCGCACGGAACTCCTCCGCGTCTTCTGACAGTCCTGTTGAAGAGTTAGAGTCACTTCGGACGACGCCGACTTCGTCCTCCTCTTCTAGTTCAACTTCTGTCCAGCGACGGGCTGTAAGTAGTAAGAAATATAACTAAATAATGACATCTCTACTTTTGGCGACACAGAGAGAAAGTAACACGTATGTACTACTAAAGCCACATCTTCCATATTTGACTATTTTAAGCTTCTAACAGCACGATGTAGCTAGTGGAATTATTGATGTAAGCTGATTGTCTTATGTTGGAAATATCCTTCTAAACTACCCTTGTATAACAATAAATTAATTGTATTGTCAAGATAATATCTAAGAAATACATTCACAAATAAATGTCACTCGTTCTTTTATGTTACTTGGGAAGAAGAATAGCGAAATTACTTCAATCTCAAAGCAAGATAAAGTATTATATATACATACTATTAAAAATTCTTTTTAATAGTTAAAGGTAGACAGTATACAAGTTGCAATAAGAGGTGATAATTTCCACTTTCAATCTGGGTCGTGAAATGAAATATTTAAATTGCAGCTACTCGTTAGTAGAATTTAATTAAACCGCGCATGTGACTGGTAAAGAGTAAATAAACTGGTAGCTCCACCACTTTTCAACAGAAATGCGTCGAGTTGCGTAAAGCGGTAACGCTGATACTTTAGGTTTTTTTCTATTAATTTATATGGTTTCACAATTTATTTAAGCTTTAACGGTATTTAAGCATTCACAATACACAGTTCCTGTCCAGAAAAATAAGATAAAAGGCTAGGGTCAACATTTACTGATTGATTTATATATATAAAAATTGATAAAAATTTGATTTATAAAAAACACTCATGTTTGATTTCTGGCACACATGAACTAATTACCTTATGAAATATATTTTAAATCTTTTATCCACAGTAAGCAACATTTTCAGTTCCCAGGGCTGTAATTCCTTTCTCAGCTCCATTACGTTTTGTGGGTGAAAAATAATAAGTGATATAAAACGACTACTAACATAAGAACTTACAAAATGGAGAGGTAGGAGGCTCCGGTGCAGAGTCGGAAGCTGCTCGGGACAGCGGACGAGCCATTACTGTTGACGAGATGAGGGTATCGGGGCGGCCACGAGACCATTTGTTACCCACACGCCAGAAGCGACGAGCGTCACGGAACACACCCCATACCTGTATATACATAGTATTAGAATACAAACATGTACAAAGTTGCATGTAGGTTGTCAATTACTGCTCAGTTAATCCAACAAAATACACATCCATCGCAATAAATTTAAACTAGAAGTAAATTTATATCAAAATACTCAATTTTTTTTTCATGGTTTTACTGTATAAATACATGTATCGTATAACTTCTATTAAAAAAAAAACACTAAATGCGGCAAATTTTTTTAAGCAACGAAGAAACGGATATGAATGGATAGCTAATAAATATAAAAAAGTGATTACTTTGCAAAGTTATATCAAAATACGTCTTAAGATTTACAAACGTTTAAGCATTTATAATATACATTTATTTTTTTCGTGTTGGCTTATTACGTAGAGGAAGTTGTCCTCTGCGGTAAAGTGAACATGTCACAAACAGATCTCAAAACATATTTGTTGTCTGTCCAAAGTTAAATTACTTACGAAATTTTAATTTTACAGTAATTATAGATCACATAATACCGTGGGTTCATGCAAATAATGTTAAAAATGAACAAGAAACTTTATGTGTCCGATATATTAATATACTTATATTCAAAAGTTACTATTCATTTTGTTTGACGCTATTGTAATTGTTGTTATTTTTTATAATGGGTACTAAACATGAATGTATTCTACAGGATACACTTGTTTCCCAAATTATCATATTCTGTATTATTTAACTTTTTATGGGAAAATTGTATCACACTAACTACATCACAGTCTATTCACTAGATGTATTATTTACGCTTTAGACATCTTGATTCTATACAAAACTCGCAAACCTAAAAGTACTAAAATAAAATTGTATTTCTGTGTTAGACATTCAAGGTCTTTACTATTTGTTTTAAATGTAAAATGTTACTTCCGTGTTTAATTCAAGTATGATTTGTTTATAATAAATAATAAAATGATATGTAATACTGCAAAATTTTTTAATCACAAATTGAGATAAAATAAACAGAGCGGAATTAAAAATGAATGAACTTGTTAACGATAACATTTATATTCCTTTCTATAACATTCCTTTCATTTTTAATCGCCGAGTTAAAAAAGTGGTTCGCGAAAAACAACTTTGTCTGCCATTACTTATATATAAATAATAAATGATGTAATAAACGCGATGCGTTTCACGAATAATAATAATAAAGACCACTATTATTTATATTATATTCACTACTCACAACATTTATGAAAGAATATTAATAAATATTATTAATAATCAGGTTATTTCTGACTTCTTAGGTGAGATCCTTTTTCATTGTATAATTTAGTAAGACTTTTTATACTGATTCATATATGTTGTAGCAAATTTGTTTAGGATACACTTTTATGTTTTTTAATGATTTTGAAAGGCGTACGTCATGTAAAAACACAATTGGCTTGTATAGCTTGATAATAAAGTTTGTCGTACAAATGCACGGAATTGATGAAATAAAAACAAAAGCTATGTACAAATGTAATTATGTGTTGCTGTAATTAATTGTCTAACAACACATCGTAGACGAAATGTTGCCAGCAATTTATTGCAGCATTGTGTGAGGTCGAGGTTGGTTGGAGCACAGCCGTTTGTATAATGTAATTGATATTATGTTTAACAATACTACTCGAAATTAATATACAGTTGGAATTGATCCGGAGCTCCCTAGTTGTTCAGCTTGATTTGAAAGTGTTATATTAATAATAAAGTTTTGGTGATTAACAGAGTACCTCTAACATAGCGAAATTTATCACTTTCCCTGCACATGTAGTAATTTTAATTAAATATGAACATGAAGACTTTACCTTTCTGTCTAAATTGTTATTTGTATTTATAAGGAATACAGTTTCAAATGTAATTTAATTAAAAAAAAAGTATATGTTTTATTTTTATGTATTTTAGAATAACGAACGCAAATTATTCCATGTAATGTATGTTTGAATGTTTCTATTCATATACATTTAAATATTCAAATCTCAAATAGATCAAAGAAATAATAACGTGAATGTATGAAACGTCTATCTTAGGTCTGATCCTCCATTCTCCAGGTGGTAGGTCTCTGTTGCTGGAGACCGTCTGGATGGGTACCACCGCAGCTCCTATTTCAACCGCCAAATAGTAGTGTGCAAACATTACTGTGTTCCGGTTTAAAGGGCGCTGTAGCTAGTGTAATTACTGGGGTAACGAGACTTAACACCTTATGTCTCAAGGCGACGAGCGCAATGTGGTGCAGTGTGTACCATCTTAACTAGCACCACGTTGTCATGGGCAAGCGTATCACTTACCATCAGGTGAACGTCTTGCTCGTCTCGTCGCATAGTAGTATAAAAAAAAAAGTTAAATTGCAAACTTGCAGCGTTACTTCACTGATTTTTGCAATGTATTCACATTCGTGATAATAACCATTAATTTTGTTAATGTTAGCCAATGCAGTGTATGTGACGTGCCGGCACTTTAATGGTTAAAACGAATATTGGTGCAACGTTCTGTAACATCGTCGATTTTGATGGATCATCGACTCTGACGAATATATTACCCGTTTTAAAATAAAATATGCGTACAGCTTGCACAAATATCTTTTCATAGGTATCTGGGTAATTATCGTATCAGGGGTTGCGTATATTATTAAATGAACAAATTTTTTGAAAGAGAAGTGTTATTAAAAAACTTTACAAAAATATTTAATGATCAAACAAACAAAACTCTCAACTTTTTAGCTTCTTTAAACATTTACAAATACAAAGTAGAATTATGCATTTATTCTAATTCGTATTTCATTTCACTAGTTTTGGTATGTATTAAACTCATAAATATGTGTAGTTTCAGCATTTGCATTTCATGCACGGATTCGTCGCATTTGCATATATTGTGGTAAAACTTTTAAGAAAGGATGAAGAAAAATAGATTCCGTATTCATAATACTATTATTAACGAAATTACAATATTCGTATACAAGAAATTCTTTAGTATTTTATCTAAGTACTTTTTACGGTTTGTTCAGTTACAGATATTATATTATGCCATTATGCGATGCGTCGTTATTATACTATTAGATATAAGATAAAAGAATCCAAGTTTTGTAAAACAAAATTGAGTTTCAAAGGTATAATTATTGTATTAAGAATTTATTAAGTGTTCATTACTAAATTATAATAAATATGTAGGTAATTGGACTAACGGTACTGAAGCATTAGAAAAGTTTAGAAAACTTCAAGATTTTTATTAATTATTATCTTAAATAAAATAATGTATAAAACAAACCTATTATATTCAGGACGATTATTAAAGGGGTAAAGGTATGAATAGTTACATGACTTTGACCGAAATGTGTGAATATAAACTAAAACGATGAACCCGGTCTGAAGTTTTGAAGTGTAGAGTTATTTTTACTCACTTGGTCGATGCTCTCTCTAACAGAGATCTCGTGAAAACACACGCAACCTATTTCCTTACTGCGCCTCTGACCTTCCTCCGTGCTGACCATACGATCACCAATCTGGTCAGTTTTATTCCCTACAAGTACCACCGGGGTCTCTAATACACTATCCTGAAAATTAAAGCACTTACTTTACTTGATAGTCCATTATTTGGTATAATTTTACGTGTTATTATTGTTGTTTTATAATATTAAACATTGTCCAATATGCAATATGTACTTGAACTATAGACAGCTTCTTTCAGAAATTAGGTTTGAAAGTATTTATACTCTCGAATAAAACGCTTTATTTCAAATTATGTGTATTACGTTAAATGTAGGAGTAGGTATTGTTAATATAAGTAAATGTGTACAGAGAAAGCTATTACTGTAGCGTATACAAGATGTACCATCATTCGCTCTTCAGTGCACTGAGGTGCGGTATTAGTATATTTACTAGCTCGGTATCGCTAATTCACAAATGAACATCCGGCTCCAAATGTTATAAAAAAATGGAACAACTATGTTTTTTATAAATTTTGCTTCATAATGGTTTTAATATCTAGCCCACAACATATTAATTCCAAAATTATTTAATAATAACACGCATCTGCATGCGTGTCAAACCTTCACATCAATATTTTTATGACTCACTAGCGACTTCAACAGACGTTACCTTCTGAAAAAGTTTTTTGAATTTACTTTTTAGTTAGTTAAATTAGTCCCCAATTTTGAAAGTATATTTATTTTGCCTTACATGTAAACGTAATTCTCGGTAACTGCTCTTCTCTTATAATTTTTTTAAGTAGCCTCATCGATCGATCTGTGCTGAGATTCTCAAATGATGTGCTCATCAAGAACAACATTTAATTTTAATTTGGACCAAGTTCTCGGAAAAATTTCTCACATTGTCAATCAAGTTTTCTCGTGTCAGGTTATGAACAAAATTTATTATTTCCTTTGTACTTCTCCGAGGCATTTATAACTTGGCCGACTTTTACTTATAACTTTGAACAGCCTTAGCTGTTGTGGTTTTTCTATTATATTTATTATAAATGTTTCCGCTGTATGTTTTTTATCTAACAGTAATTATTTTTAGCATAAAAAAGCCGGAGAAAATTAGGTTTTTACAAAAAAATTGTAATTTAATCTCTATCGTTTCAGCAAAAGAACTCTGCATGTAAAAACAATATTCACACAATGTTCTTGACCAACTAATAAAAAGATAATTGAATAGAAAATAAACAGTTTCCGTTTATTTTTATGACATTACGCCAGATATATTATTTTTCAATAATCGATTTCATTACTTTGACGATCCAATAATATACGGTAGCTACTGGATATGCTTATAGATACATAGCAGTGTATAAGTACGTCGTCAAAGGGTATTCGATACTGATGGATTGTTTTGTTTGTTTGGATTGAAATTCCGGTCTCAAGGTAAAAAATAATATTTACCCATCAATATTCGTTAAGAAACATTTTAATCACGTTAGCAATAATAATAAAAGTCTATTGAAAAAGTTCGCTGAAGTGAATATTCTTTACACCACGTCGTTTTTATGGTTAGATTTGAAAAATCGGTATGTCTATTACATATGTATATTCTTCGTAAAGATCCATCTAGGACCCGGTAGAAAGCAAAGTTAAGTTTGTATATTAAGTAGTAACATTTTTGGCAATGTAAACATATCTAATATAAAGATTTTTATTAAATTAAAGTTTTATTTTTTACACTATCACGAAATAATTTTTTGAGTATGTTGCTATTATCTTTATTTATGTACATTTAGCGTAATCATATTTATATTAATGCTTTCATTAAATTTGTACAAATATCCAATTCTATTAGAGTTTATAAGTAGCGTATGTAATAGTAATATATTACATATGAGTTCCAAGCATATATTTATACAGTATTATAATGCTGATGTATCTAATACATAATAAAATTCAACAACTTGTTTTTTTTGTTTTTTCTCTTTATTTTTTTTTTTTGGGGCTTTTATCTCTTAGGGACATGCCGGCCCCATTGATACAAAACCTAACAAGAACACAAAAAATTTAAACTTAAGAATAAACGCAAAATAGAAAAAAAATACACCTCTTAATTGAATTATAAAACAAAAATCTTAAGTAAGTTGTTTTAAAAAAGTCTTTATCAAAGCTACTCAGTAAAAGCTGAACGCAAGTGAAATTTACTGTATACATATATTTAAAATTATTTTATTTAAATTTTCCTCAGTACAAAGAGGGATTCAAAGAATATTTTATAAAAGAAGAGAATTTTCATTTAACTTTCTGTTTACAAAACTTTTAAAATGGCACTGTTTTATTGTTTGTTTGATATTATAGCGCTTCATAAATGAAACTACAGAGGACCGAGAATTCGAAACCTGTTTGAAAGTCGCAGTCGTTACAGCGGGAGACAATACAAAGGGGTCGTTAATTAATTTTCTTCTAAGATGCTTTTGCCACCGATGTTATAACTTCAAAGACCACTTTGTTTATTATGTACAAAAGCAAAAGGTTGTACGATCCACTCGGAATAGGCATTTTTTATATTAGTGTACGCCAGAATTCCCAGCACATGTACAAAACTTGTAAACTTAAAAATATTTTTTTTAAAAACTTTAAAAGGTATCTAAGATTGTATTGTTGTCAATAGAGGTCACATTTTCTTTGTGACCGACTCATTGTTTCGTTCTCAGAATTTCTCATTTTCGTGCAAATAACTCGGACGGATAAATTTCAAACATTTATTTTATATGCAAACTCTATCCAGACACAAATGATTCGAAGTGTACTTAGCAGAGTTGGATTTGATACCTCTGTCGTAATTTCTACGCAAGCGAAAACTCGAGTTTTTTCCCATTAAATTTATTTCTGCAAGATATATTTCCTGATTATAAAAAAATAATGTTATACGATTTCTGGTGTAAATAAACATTACCTTTATTGAAATCCTCTAAAATTAAGTGAATATAAAGGACCAAACACGAATAAATTATATATATGATTTGTTAATCATAATTTCTTAAATAACGATAATTACATACAATGTGACCAGTCATTATTTCATTGTCACTTTTCTGTGGTGTATTAATTCAATATTATAAATATTTTAAATGGTACCTTTGTAGATGAAAGTCTACGTCGTCTCTTGTTATAATTAATGAGAAATTTGAGCCGATGGCACTCGTCGAAGGAGCATTTGTCCGTCACTGAGTACATCAAGATAAATGCTTCTGCCCAGCGTATATTGCTTTCCAAGTTAGCATATTCACTTTCCTGTAATATATTAAAATACATTAAAACAATCGATATAATAATATTTAACTCAAATGTTACATTGCTGTACTGAATTAGGAACATACTAATTAATGGAATATGAAATAAAGAACTAAGTTATCGGTTCTTATTATGTTAATATATAGCAACAATTCTTTATCTCTATGGAATACCGTTATATTTTTTATTATTATGTCCCGAAAGAGAGACTAAATAAAGTCATTATTTATCAAACAAATGTTTACGCAATTAGTGATCTTCGTTGAAGGTTTGGCGTCCAGTCAAAATTATATACAACCATCAAACTTTTAGCCGTGGTCCAAATCAACGTATCCGTGTCATCAAAACTATATGTCACACTTGTACAAAACCAAATTTTCTAATTCACGGGACTTTTGAAATGCTTTTTTTATTTATTTCAATGGTATAATTAAAAACTACTTCAAAGTTCATTAACAAATTACCATCAATTATTGAATGCAATATAGGTTCATCAAAGTTGTTTAGGTAGAACAAAAAAAATATTGAAAAAACCTATTCGGAGGCTAATAAATACATTGTTACTTCTCAAAATCAATAAAAGATTATAACTAGTAATTTCAGTACTTTTAGCTAAAAAAAGTTTAATTATGAAGCTAAAAATGTTTATCTCATTCGTTAAGTGTAGCTAGTTTACAAAATGATATTTTAAATCTACTTTATTAGAACTTACATGTGGATCGCCTGCAGAGTCTAATATTTCAAAGTATACCATCTCGTTGTCGATAACAGTTTGAAAAGCGTAAATCTTTTCTAAATTAGGATCGTATTCACCAATAAAACGCCTTGTTATGAATCTTACTACCAACGCTGAAACAATTATTATTTTATTTTCATGAAACTACTTGTGTTTATTTTATTTCAACTTAATTATTAGCCAAGAGATAATGTTTTTTAAAAGATAAGTAATTAAATAACTGCTTATATAGGTAGTTTTGTAGGTATATAGGGAAAGTAATTATTATTTCAGTTACTCTAAACGTTGATATTCTAAGATGCAGCAACGATAGTGATAGTTACAATTGTCACATAAACATGTACAAAGACGTAAATTTCATTACAACTCATTACTTTGGAACTATAATACATAAATATTTGATGCTTCTTATGTTTAACGTATTTTTCAGGAACGAGTAAATTCCTAGCAAATTAGATTGGCTTTAAAAATAATGGGTAATAGACGAAATTAATGTGATATTTTAGGTGAATTAGACGATGCGTCACATAATAAAGCACGTTCATTACTAATAGTGGATTTAGTACTTACTTTTGGGTTTTATGTTAAGGTACGTTTAAATATAAATTATTTATTGTATATAAAGCTTTTGAAAAAAAGTTACGCTAGTTACGTATGTTTAGTTAGGAATTAAAATCATATAATACTAATGCATATGCTGTTTAATTATAACACTAGATAATTTTTTTTTCATAGTAACTTTTTTAATCTCTGAATTTCGTATTGATATCCTAGTCACAGATCAAGTTAAAACAAGAACACGTTCGTTACGAGCGTACATATTATGTGTCAGAAAGCAGTTCGTAGAAATGTTTATACGGCTCAAAGGATTTTTTGGTAGAATTTATGAACCTATTTGACACGGTTTATATGTTAACCGATAAAGAAAATAACTCACGTTTTACCGCTTCCATGACTGATTTTTAGAAATCGATATTTATACTTCAACCCAATTTCTGCGGTAATAAAATATGTATCATATTGATGTATGTTTCCTACTGTAAACGGGCCAGTACTAGAACAAGCATTAAGTAAGCTTTGAATTTTTTAACGAAATAAAGACTTATTATAAGACGTACGTTACAACTCGAATAATATTAGTGAAGACAAAAATGTCTTATTAGAGTTTACTTTTATAATAATCTTGATGATTCGTAGTTTACAGCTTCTAAATTAAATATATGGATGTAAATAACTCTGTGGCATTTAATTTTCGCTCACCTGACTTCCCCACTCCCGATTGCCCCAATACCATAACTTTAAAGGGTTTCTGCTTTGGATACAAAACAAGTTTGGCAAGAGATGATTTCGGAGATGTGGTACTAGCCATTGTAACTAAAGTCGCCATGTTATACTAAAGTTAAAAACTATGCACTTTGAATTCGATGTACCGTAAACAGCGTTCTCCTGAAATAAATTATTATCAGTTAACTTTTTATCTACTCCAGTTCCGAAGCAAAATTCAGTAAAAGCTACAAAGTATAATATCTAAAAGTTTTCACCTAAAACTTGATAAAATTTTTCACTTCTTCCTTTTGTAGTAAAATGTGTAATGTGAAAGGTGTGTTATTTATTTTATAAATCTTTGTAATCCCACAATAAAAACCGTACGGGTTTCTTATTAGATTTGTTTTAATACAAGCTATTCTCTATAGGACAATCTGTTGGCAACATAAACGTCCAAGTTTCCTTTTGGCGGATAAAAACTATCAAGTATTTCCCTCACTGCTTACTACAAATTTCAACACAGCGTGAAAGTTATTACGTAATTATATAGTCTAGTTTCTAATGAACAGGTAGCGCTAGTAATCAAGATTTATTGATTGAGACTACGACTGAAAACAGAGACAAACTATATCGACTTCACAAACTTCGGATTTCTGCAAACTTATCACAGCTGTCGCAAACTTTAAAAATTAATTACATGACCAAGTACAAGCTCTGTAGTTTGTAAACACGAGACTTATCTAGTCATGAACTTCTCTAAAGCAATTTCATGACGAGCAAATGAAAAGTTTTAATCAATTTTAGAATATAATTATTAGGAATACAATTTCTTTATTTTGGCGTTTTCTGTTGTCAATTTTGATACTGATACTTTTGTTATATACACGAATCATGTCCATTTACTCTATTTATTTACTGGTCATTTACCGAGGTGGATTATTTCAGGGAACGTTTTGAAGAAAAATCATTTTCACGTTCACATTAAACAAATATTACTTTAGCGCGAAGATATTACTAGATTAAATACTACGACAACTGTGAGTTCCGTCCTCTAGTATTAGATATTTCTTAACAGTTCCTGCAAACCCTGCCAGGATTTTGCTTCATAAAATACCATTTTAATGAAATTATTTTTTTTGTTTGAACTAATAAAGTATTTTGTCTAAGTTCTTGTGTTCTTCTTTTTATTAAAGTTATACAAGACCTGATAAGACATGTGTTAGAGGATAGTATGAAGTTCTAATATGCGCATTACGTAAATTACATGTAAGTGACCACAAAGGTAAATGAAAATTGATAAAGTTTGTTAACTATTTTCTGTAACAAATTCAAATTAGTTACAAGTCATAAAAATACAACTTTATTGCCAATTTTACTAATAAACACTAAGGTCTCTCGTCTCGGTCCGGTGTCAAACCCGGGACTCAACCTAAAGGAGGACGAGTTATTACACACAAAACCGAAATAAATGTTTTTAGTATATATCCTCTATATCATTGGTAGTGTGATTAGTCTAGATTTTGTCTAAATTGTAACAAATAAAACTGCGCCCCTGGATAAACGTGAGATTATAAAAAATATTAATTTAATACATTTAATAATACAGAACAATCTATTAAATATTTCCTTTATGAATAACTTTTAACGAAAAATAAATTGTTAGGTTTTTTGTTACATTTTCGTTTTAACTATGTTAAAAACCCCACCACACAAACAAAATGGACTTTACGTTAAACCCTTTACACATGTTTAATTAGTAAACTTAGATGTATTTCCTCTAATATAACCTAAATCAAAAAGATACAAGATAAGTGATTATTACTTACAATATTTTTAAACGAACGAATTCCTAATGATCCGCCGTGTTTTTCGGAGAATTCTATTTAGATTAAACTAGTTTTTATTATTCTTTTGCACAAGAAATCTGGCTGTAATAAATACAACAATTTATTTTTATTTAATGCTTCCCAACGTGAATAAACTGCTTCGCTTAATAAAAAGACGATTAATTTCAATACATCCGCGGGCGCGCGCGGTCGCACCGCGAATGACGGGCGTAGTATGTTGCCGCTGTCAAGTGTCGACCGGTCCCGGTAGCGATGACATTATAAACGAATTACTATGATCCTGTTTCCCCACGTCCAGGTTTAATAGGCACTCGCTTAACTCACTTTAACTCGAAACTGTTAAAAATGTTTTAAAACACACAACTCAACTTTCACTACATTCAACAAATTAAATAAAAATTTGCAAATAACTAAAAATATTTTCTTAAAAAATTGATAAATGTTAAGTGAAAATGTACACTAAATTATTACTGGTGGTAGGTCTGGATGGGTACCACCGCAGCTGCTATTTCAACCGCCAAATAGTAGTGTGCAAACATTACTGTGTACCGGTTTGAAGGGCGCTGTAGCTAGTGTAATTACTGGGGTAACGAGACTTAACCACCTTATGTCTCACGGCGACGAGCGCAGTGTGGTGCAGTGTATACCATCTTAACTAGTACCGCATTGTCATGGGCAAGCGTATCACTTACCATCAGATGAACGTCTTGATCGTCTAGTCGCATAGTAGTATAAAAAAAATCGAAACTGTTTTAGAAAAACGGAAGCTTCTATAACAGCTGTGCTACAAAGCTTATATTTCAAAAACAAAATGAGTTACTCACACGGGTTACATTGGTAAAATTGGTCTTATTCGATTAAAGAAAAAAAATGAGTAATCCACTATGATATTCATCTGTCGCTAGATATAAATACAGCATATAAATTTATCTATGCATTTCCAATTAATGTGCTATACCAGCAAATTTTACATTGTGATAATTGATTGGTACCAGCCAACTAAACATTTTTATGATTGTCGAGATAAATAAAATAACACTATTGTCAAGACATCTGCAGAATTTCGCGTGTACAATATAAAATAAAAAATTATGATTTCATTTAGAACTTTGAGTTACTAAAAATTACTAAATAATCTTGTGCCTCGCAGCTCACCCAATCAGGGAGATTTGTAGTGGCGGCGTGTTAGAAAACACTAAACATATACAGTAAGTTAGTAAGTACATACATACATTATTAGAGTTATCAGGTGTTTCAGTCTCACGTCTCGTTCAATTTTGATAACATTTAGTGCTGTCCCAAAGATTAATAAAGATCAGATTAAACAGTGAGCAAGTCAATAGTTACGTACAAAATAAATTCATATAAAAATACTTATCCTAAATATTCGTTAATGTGGACTTTGGACCGTGCCATTGTCTTAAAATTGCTGTAAGTTATTTATTTCTATTTAGATTAAAATATCTTTTAACGTATTTATATAAATAATTCAATAAATATATCACATCGCGTATCCATTTAAAAATACTGAAAGCGCAGTAACAAATATAACATTTATTAACAATATTACACATATGTTCCCTAGTCTCTTTTTTTGGAACGGTATGTACGTCACAAAAAATATGAAATGTTTTCAATATCGTCGATTTAGGTAATAAGTGTTTTGTAGAGGTTACACTGAAAAGAAATATCCTTGTATTCAAAGGTGATAACTGTGGCACCTCCATTCTTTACACCTTATTAACCTACAGCCTGATCGCAGCGACATACTTTATCGATAAATGTATTAAATATTGTGTAGCTAGTTTAAAAATTGAGATTTAAGTCAGAAAAGTAATTTATCGCGATCTTTTCGTCAGAGACTTTCTCTTATTGGATAATAACGATGTGATAAGCTTTTGTTTTTTTGGAGTGAAAAGATTAAATTGATAAGCAATATTTTGTCAGAAAACGTGTCGATGTAAAACAGTTACCTTTGACATTTGAACTTTTTAAGCTATGTACTTGTACATTGCCTAGGAACGAGACAATTAGACAATACATTAGAGGAATAATTACTCGAGACAAAGTAATTTTACTAGAAACCGTAACGATTCTGATTGCAGCGTTGTCAAGTGCCCAAAAGCAGTAACTCTAGCGAACATTCTTAAGACTTTTTTACACGCGGCGGCTGATATGATCTCGAGGTTCGAATGTTAATATAATCGCAGTTATTACTTTATTAATTATTGACATTTAAAAAAAACTAGACACTAAGGCTTAGGTTAAATTATGGCATTGTTACGGTTATTCATTACACGTTACACGTTCGTGGTTTCAGTATTAGTGAATCCTGTGGTTGATGACAAGCCAAAAATTTTACAGCATCAAACTTTAATCGAATATTTGATTTAATTTAAATTTTCTGAAAAGACTTATCTTATAATTTACTTAAAGTTTCTTGAATAAAAATATTTACTTTCGTGGGGTAAAGAGGTACATTGAATTGAAAAGAAAGTAAAACGTTGGCAATGAATCATAAATGAATCAAAAAATTTTATCGCGTCTGGAGAAAATTTATACACTTTGTATATTAGTTGCACTTCAACCTTCCATGCAAGTATTTTTATTTACATCACGGGTCAAATTTCCGCAATAAGTTCAATTTTCCCTTATCTATAAACAAAATAAACTATAACTTAGATGTCAATCTTACAACACAATATCATTAACGAGTACAGATATGATTTAAATGAGAGAAGAATAACTTAGACAAAGTTATACATTTTTTATTTAAAAACATATCTATATTCAACAAACAAATTATGATTTTAAATTTGTTTTTAAACTATAAAAATTTTCCCAGTAGTTACTATGTTTATAACGAAAAAGCAATATTGAAAGGAATTCCTGGAGATGATAAATAAAATTAATCACGGATCACTAAGCCGTCAGGTTTATACATTATGCCGATGAACATAACGCAATTTACATAATTTACTGCCGATTTCACGTGGATCATCGTTCAGATATACTGAAAAGGGCGAAAATACGGTTGTATTTAAGAAGGAAAAATTAGTAAAACTGTCTGTAGTCGAGGTTTTTGGAAATTGCCTTAATTAGAATTTGTTGTGTTCTTGTGAAACTGAAAGAAAGGTTTTAATGTATTTACTAAAAGAAAGAGAATAAAGCATATTTCATTTCCTAGAGACTTTCGTAACAAATTTGATATTTTTTGGTATGGTGCAAACTTTATTGATGAAATTAATAATGATAAATTTAACGATATTTCATTTATCTTATCTTCAGCACTATACGACGGAACTTCGGGAATTGTTTTGGACTGGTTTGCGCCGTCGCTGCCACTGGCACCACTGCGCGTTTCTTTTTCGGAAGAGGCTAAATGCTTCTTTTCCTTTATACCATACAGCGCGCCTCCATAAACGTCCTGTAAACGTCATTACAAGAACGATTCCCTCTTTTTTTATAATTTTTATCTAGGATAGCAAACAAGCATACTGCCAGGTTGATAGTAAGCAGTTACCGTAGTCTACAGACGCCAGTAGTATCGGAGGCATCACTGGCGCATTGCCTACCACGGAAAAACCTTATCACGCTCTTTTTGAAGGACCCCATTCTGTGGCTCGTTGAGAAAACCTCGGAAGAGATTTCATTCTATACCTTGATGGTTCTTCAAAGAAAATTTCTCTGAAACTGGACCAGATATTGTAGAGTTCAGAGAATCTGCTCAGTCCGGTTTACCACGTTCCGCTGCTTTTACTCCTATTCTTAGCAAATCGCAAGCTTGAGCGATGTTGAATCTTGGAAAACTGGATACTAACTTCACAAAAGAAGTAGAATTACCGAAGCGCCTCTGTAATTCATTTTTATTTATTTATTTAAAACTTTGTTTGTACACATGAAACAAAAAATGTACAAAAAAGGCGGACTTTAGGCCATAGGGCATTCTCTCCCAGTCAACCTCGGCAGTGGGGAAATGCAGTGGTAGGTGAGGGTACAAGAGAAGTTTTATTTAAACAAAAAAATGTACTAATATATACATACATACACATATATTTAAATACATACATAAAATATGGGTACTTATATATACATAAATACAAAAACGTATATACTTAAATAAATTCATATTTAATTAATATATACATAACATACATACGCAGGATTATCGCTGTGTATCCAAGTAAAATCATCTATGTAAATTTGTAACAATGTACCTCTTTGTCTCGAGGATAACTTTTAATATAGTTTTTACTTACAATGGAGCAATGATTTTTTTAGGCAATTTAATTTTCATTCATTATGAGTCTTAGTAGCTTTAATTCTTAATTTTTTTACCATTTATCTATACTTCCCTGAAATTAGCCATTCATTTGCACGACATGTAAAACTAAATACCTATGATTCTTATTCCTTAATTATAATGTAATACTTTTGATTTAATAAATTTATGTCGTCTATTTCACGACCGTTAAGCCATCATCATTCATTCATGAGACGTCGTTATTTAGGCTTATATTAGACCAAAAGGACTTGTATCCAGAGCCGTAAAAATATTTAAAAAAAAGAAGAAGTCATTATTTTTCGTGTCAGATGTCAATATCACTATTTGCTAATGGTTTTTCTATAGAAAAGGTTTTTATAATAATAACGTAATCTTAATAAAATAAACAGTATGACTCCAGAAGAAATGATAGAAAAGTTAAAAACGTTAGGTTTAGGCGAGCAAAAAGCAAAAGAAACCCTAAAAAATGTTAATGTAACAAAAATAATTAATGCCGCATTGGCCGAGGTTAATATTAAAAAACTTAATTTCAATTCTATTATGTATTATTTTAAGTTAAAAAGAGTTATTATTAAATTATAATTAAAAATTGTCTGATCATGTGTTACAGGTAGATCTTAAAAAGGCACCGGTCGGTGCTGGCATGCTTGTCTACCATCTGGCGACTAAAATTAAACCACAAATTGCCGAAAAACTTTCATTACTTTGTAATTATATAACTATCGGAAAATTGGACTCAAGTTTACGTGTTGATGCTGCTCTTGAGTATCTATTGAACACTGTAAATGAAACTACTGTTGATATTGCTAAATTTGAGACTGCATGTGGTATTGGTATAGTAATAACTCCAGAGCAAATTGAAGAAGCTGTGGAAAAACATATGGCTAAGTATAAGCAAGAGCTATTGGAAAAGAGATACAGATTTAATTCAGGTGCAATAATGCAAGCTGTTAGAGCTGAATTATGTTGGGCTGATGGAAAAGCCATTAAAAATGAAGTAGATATACAGGTATAAAATACTATTTCTTTTGTTATATTATTCATTTCAATTGATATTTATGGAGTGATTGTTACCTTTCTAACAATCACTACATTACACAGATGTGTGCTAGCTCGACTTGAACAAAGATCTTCTTAACAAGCTAGAACGCCTTTCCAACAATTGTATAAGATATATTTTCGGACTTCGAAAATATGACCACATCTCTGGATACCGCTCTCGCCTTAAATGGCTCACAATTCATCAGAGGTGCAATTCTAGAATATTACTTGTTCTCTTCTCAATTTTAAATGATCCAAAAACTCCTTTGTACCTTAAAGGTAACTCTCAATTCCTTTCTTCAACCCATGACAGGGACCTCCGCTCAACTACTAATTTAACAATTAGTATTCCACAACACTTCACTGGCTTTGTCAGTAACTCTTTTACAGTTCAGGCAGCACGACTCTGGAACTCTTTGCCCGATGATATTAGAAGGGCTCCAAACAAAAGTCTTTAAGAGAATGGTGAGGTTTTACTTGGATACAGAACAGTAATTCTTATGTATGTTATGTATATATTAATTATGTATGTATTTATTTATGTTTATGTATGTGTGTATATATATATAAGTATTCATATTTTATGTATGTATTTATATTTATGTGTATGTGTATATTAGTACATATATTTTTTTTATTTTATTTAATTTTCTTTTTTAAAAACAAAATGTCTCTTTTACCCTCACCTACCACTGCAGTTCCCCACTGCCAAGGTTGACTGGTAGAGAATGCCCTATGGCATTAAGTCCACCTTTTTGTCTATTATTTATTTGTGTGCAAACAAAGTTTTAAATAAATAAATACATAAAGGTAAATTTGTTACTCACAATTATATATACATCAATTATCAAAAATATTGAATATGATAAAAGAATAAGTAATATTAAATTTTGATTTCCAGTTTTATTTTACTCCTGCTTAACTGTTTATTTGTAAAGTACCTCTTTAGAGCTGTATACTTTTATTTGTTATTAATATTTTGTAATAAAAATTTTAAAGATGTATGGTTTACTTATCAAAAAATGTCAGATTCTAGATTTGTTGGGTCCCAAAACTGAAGCTGATTTGGCACCTTTACCAAAGACTGAAAAAAAATCAAAAGCTGGTGGAGATGGTGCAAAAAAAAGTAAAAAAGATGACCAGCAAGGTATCTTTACTCATATCAACATGTGTTACATAAAAACAGACATTTTATAAACTTTATATAAATTTATATTGGCAATGTTTTGATTTTTGCAGCAATTTTTAAATGTAATTCAAGCTAAAATCTTTCATTACAGACACTAAAATATCAGAAAAACAGGAATCAAATACTGGAGTTTTGTCAATGTTGGATTTAATGAAAAAACTACCATTTCACGCCCCAGGAGAAAATTTTAAAACAGATGGTTATGTTGTTACTCAAAATACAAAAAGATTACTTGAAGAACATCTAAAAATTACATCAGGAAAAGTACGAACAAGGTTTCCCCCTGAACCAAATGGAATACTTCACATTGGTCATGCTAAGGCAATTAATATAAATTTTGGTTATGCTGCTGCACATGATGGTGTGTGCTTTTTAAGATATGATGACACTAATCCAGAAAAAGAAGAAGAGAAATTTTTTGTTGGCATTAAAGATATGGTGGAATGGTTAGGTAATAACTCACAATATGCATTGGGTTTAATTTCATCTAATAATTTCTACCAATGGCATTTTATTTTTAGGATACAAACCATACAAAATAACACATTCATCTGATTATTTTGATCAATTATATGAATGGGCTGTGCAGTTGATCAAAAAAGATTTAGCCTATGTGTGCCATCAGAAATCTGAGGAAATTAAAGGATTTAACCCTCCTCCTTCACCATGGAGGAATAGGCCTGTAGAGGAAAGTTTGCAATTGTTTGAGGTATTTCATATTTTTTTTAGTTTTACTTTTTTTTCATGCAACAAAGACTCAAGATCCGCAAGACGTTCTCCTAATGATAAGTGATAACCTATCCATAATAATGTGGTGCTTACTTATTTTTATTTAAAATCTTTATTGATTGCCAAAAAGGTGGATTAGAATAAGTGGACCAAATATAATACATACAGGCATTCTCTACCAGTCAACTTAGAATGTGGGGGATAAAGAAATAAATAGTTTTACTAAATATGTAATATTCCCATAAATTATAAAAGTCAATTAAACCTTTTTCTTCTAGTAGTTTTACTTGCAATAACATCTTTCAAACCAGAACACAGTAATGTTTGCATTTGTTTAGCAGTAAAAAAAGGAGCAAAGGTGCTAAATTAAATAAATGAAATTATAAAATTAAATAAAATAAATTATAATAATTATGCTGGAATTCATAATTAAATATCTTAAAGTTTCTGGTACTGCTTCCCGGTTGATCTCCAACAAGAAAGACCACCAGTAAATTTTTATTATGAGAAACTTATTCAACAATTTTTTTTCATTAATTAAGATATTTAATTATGAGCTCCAGAGTAAATATTATAATTTATTTTACATTTATTTACTTGTGTCATTCAGATAGAAACAAAGTTGTGAATATGTAATAATTAGATTAAAAATATTTATTGATTATTTAGGACATGAAAAATGGGAAAATAGATGAAGGTGGTGCAACTCTAAGAATGAAAATAACATTAGAAGAGGGCAAACAAGATCCTGTTGCATATAGAATTAAGTTTAAACCACATCACCGAACTGGTAGCAAGTGGTGTATATACCCAACTTATGATTATACTCATTGTCTCTGTGATAGTATAGAGCATATCACTCATTCTCTTTGCACTAAAGAGTTTCAATCTAGGAGGTAAGCAAAATTAATTAAAAGTATCAATATGAATTTAGTATGATGTAATGTATAAAATTCATAATTGGCTTAACTCTTTTAGATCATCATATTACTGGTTATGCAATGCTTTGGACATTTACTGCCCTGTGCAATGGGAATATGGTCGCCTGAATGTCAACTACACTGTGGTTTCAAAACGTAAAATAGGCAAGCTTATCGAAGAGGGAATTGTAAATGGTATGTAGTTAAAGAATATTTATTTATATTTAATTTAAAAAAAAATATATTATATAAAGAGAAAAAATAAAGGGAAGTGATAAATGGCTTTGACTCTCCCTTCAAGAGAAGACCTCCAAATCCCAGCAGAGGGAACATTGAGTATGCTATAGATACATTGTTAAACGGTTTTATTTAGCTCGACCCGTACAGTATTTGTTTATTTGGGTCAAAATTGGAAATTGAAATTTAAGCACCTTCCCGTTGTCAGATTGATCTGAAATTTGGTACACACATTTAATTTAGATGACAATACAATATAATAAAATCAATAACATTATAAATCTAAGATGGCCGCCGATACAAAATGGCGGATTACATATTTTTTTTAACGACAAGCCCAGGTGATAAAAAAATCCTGTATAACATAAAAATTATGAACTCCAGAGTCAAGGTGCAAATAAAAATTACAAATTTTATCGTTAAATTTTTTGCAGATTGGGATGACCCTCGACTTTATACTTTAACGGCGTTAAGACGCCGTGGTGTACCTCCTACTGCTGTCAATTCATTTTGCGCTGGCTTAGGTGTTACGGGGGCTGTTGGAGCCGTTGACCCCATCATGTTGGATGCAGCTGTTAGAGACGTACTCAATATTAGCGCGCCAAGGTATTCAACGTCGTCATTGTAATCATTTCAGCCTATTGGTGTTTACTCTTGACCATAGGCCTCCCCGAATGTTAATGTTATAATTTAGATTTTTTGTAATAGTTAAGCATTTGTATGTTTATAACTATTACCTAAAAAAACAGATTTGTGACTTCATCAGGCAATTGCAATATATGGATTACAAATGTTGAAGAATATAATTTTTTTTAAGCGTTTCGTTGTTTCAGAACCATGGTGGTCTTGGAACCTTTAAAAATTACAATATCCAACTATTCACAAAATGGACCAATTTCATACACAGTGCCTGATTTTCCTACTGAGCCGGAAAAGAGGTCCCATAAAGTGATCTTCAATAAAGTGCTATATATTGAATCCAGTGACTTTAACGAGAAACCTGATAAAGGTTACCGACGGCTAACACCTACGCAGTGTGTAGGTCTTAGACATTCTGATTATGTTATTAAGGTAAGTAAATAAACCTTAATTTTTTTAAGAAAGCGCTAAGGCAAGCAGCACGTTCATCTGATGGTAAGTAATGCGCCTGCCCATAAAATTCTTGCGACAATAAGGGTGATACATCATACTACATATTCACTTTCTACAACCCAATAAAAAGATATTATTATATGATTTTATACATAGTACATATTAAATGCTTTTAATGTACTTTTAGGTATCAAAAATTATTAAAAACGAAGCGGGTAAGGTGGTTGAAGTAGAATGCGAAGCTGAAACTGTAAGTTCCGCTCAGAAACCGAAAGCTTTCATTCATTGGGTGTCGGATCCAATTGCTGTTGAAGTGAGACTGTATGAACCATTGTAAGTATAAACATTATTTACATGTCCAAAATAAATATAGAAAAAGTTATTATAAATTTGTAATTTTTTATAATCTTTTTATTTAAGCTTTGAAAATCCTATAGTTATATCAAGTTAATCATCATTATTAAGAGTTTTTCTCGTAGAAGCTAGACGATCAGATTGATATTCCAGTGTTTGGCCATGTCATGTTAATATAGATTAATTATAATAAAAACAAAGTAACAAAAAAAAATGTAATGAAAAAGTAAGGATAGTGCTGTAGTCAAAACATATGAAATGTTCTTCGCGCTGCAGTATAACATTAAGTACAAAGACACGGTAGTAACGCGGCAAGTTGTAAACTGATACTGTCAATGAAGATAGAAGGATGTAATGGTGGTAATCTTTACAGATTTGAACATAAAAACCCAGAGGACGCTGCCGTAGTGCCCGGCGGCTATCTGTCCGATTGCCGCAAAGACACTCTGAAGGTGGCCACCGCTTACGCAGATCAATATATTAAGTCCGCAAGGGTGTACGATAAATTCCAATTCGAAAGAGTCGGTTTCTTCTCCGTCGATCCTGATACAAGCTCTGGAAAAGTGAGTTACATCTTTTTTGTGTTTGCTTTTGCTGCTGTTAACTCATTACAGGCCTACGAATGAAGCCTGTAACTTGATAGTAATAAAACACAGGATTGTTCAATAAGTAAAAATTAGTAGCAAGTCAAAAATTATTACGGAAAGGACATAGTAAATAAACGGTATTAACACTCTTCTTGTGAGTGAAGGCTCTAAGTCCCAGCTGTAGTGTACATTAGAGACTGTATATATTCACAATTACTCTTCTGGAATATATAAATACTTATGTATTACATTTCTCTGCCTTTGTCTAAAATATTAATTATATATTGTTTTCTCCTTCATATTTATTGTAGAGATTACTATAGAGAAAGACATTGTCGACTGTTTGATCTATTGTTACATTAGTTTACAAAACTTAAGCTTAAATGGTTATGTTTTGTAAGCTAATGAGAATAACCGTCTTTTTTATAACAGATATAAGTATTTCCTTCAATTTATGAGATAACAATTTTTTTTCAGATGATTTTTAACAGGACTGTCTCTCTTAAGGAAGATGTTGGGAAGTAAATTTATAGTATAATATATAATTTTTCACTTTTTGCACTTTGTGAAATAAATGTTTTAAATCAAATTTATTTTTTATTACAAAACCTAAAATTTTTCTCATAAGATAGCTAGGCTGGTACAACTTGTAGGAGGTAGGATAGAAATATTGTAATAATAAGTTATGGGTTAATACTGACGGAATTCATTAAAGAGTTACGTAATTAAAGAGTGTGAGCATCTCTGCTGTTATTAAGAGATATACTACAACATGGTACCAGGTGTATATAGTTTCGCTAAAGTCCTTTTCTATACCGGATAATGTTCAGATGTATTGAACTTACGAAAAAAAAGGCGTAAATAATGTCTTAAAGTAACGAGGAATTAATGAATTTTACTTCTATACAACAACCAGCGCCGCTCGCTCAAGAGGGAAATATAGCTGCTAATTGACGAGAATTGAAGGCAAGATTTGACTATTTTTATCACCTGGGTAAGACCTATATATACACAGCTAATATAATATATATACGCAAGTAATGAATAGCAAAATGAAAACCTACGAATAACAAATCAAATTCTTAAATATTTTTTGCGAGTAACTGCATCCGTTGCCTTATAACCAAGAGTTCTCCGGTTCTATTCGGAGGACACATGTTATGGAATTTGGTAGGCGAGAGGGTTATGTCATATCAAAAATTTGTTGCAATAACAGCATTGTCGTGTTCTAATTATAACCATAGGAAAGCTAGATCAATCTTGGCCAGCACGTTTTACCATCCGTGGCCTTATTGACTCTTAACACCATTTAATATTTAAGTCAAGTGTTGTAGATAAAAATTTTTAGTGTGAGAGGACCACTCTCATCGTTCGTCATATTAAGTGCATCTGTAAGACAATAAAATATTACGTGGATACTTCCATTAAGAAGCGGTAACTATTACCTCTGATAACGACTTGTACCATATGAAATACATTACCCGTATGATGAAATAGTCTCCACATAGCCTTATTTTTTATTTTTATATAAAGTTATAAATAGTATACAGCTATATCGTATATAAGGCGAAAATGGTTTTGGAATTTCCGCATAACGCGATTTTGTCAGGTGTCATGTTTCTCTTTTAACGTTTTATTTTCTTTTAAATCCCTTGTATGTCATCCATGCTGGCTTTTATCGAAAAGTGGAATCAATATTCTCTAAAATTAATAAAGCATAAAAGCGTTTCGCTAAAGAACTTTCCAGATTTTCGATAAACAGTTTTATTCGCGTTCTGGAAGTGTAGCAATAAGGTGTAAGGACGCACTACTCCAGTTAGCCTATTTATCTAAGTACCGCTATTCTGTCACAGTTATGAAGCTCTGCTTAGTAATTAATTTCCTTAATATGTACTACGTAAAACTTCATGATGGCAAGATTTAATTGCTGTCACTTGTAACTATCGTTAAACTATGGTGTTTAAACACTGTGCTACGATCTGCATTAGACTGTAACTATAGAGATACTATCATATCGTTTTTTAAATAAAAAGTAAATGTGTTGCTCGATTTAACATATTTCAATTTATATACCCTAAAATTTTTTTTTAATACGCAATAATAATTTTTAATAAACATTTCTAATCATTAAATAAATAACATTTTCTGTTATTAAATACATTATTGTATTGTACGTGCGGTCACATAAAGGGTACTTGATTAATTCTCCGGCCTTAATAAGCAGTCTGTAGAAATGAGAGAAACAATATTTATTGACTTTCATCGGAGCCCAACTTTTTACGCCCAATTTCGACAATTGTAGCGTTGTATAAATTGTAATTTATCTGAAGTATTAATAATGAATTATAGTAATATAGTTTCCTGTACGCTTTATGCCTCCAATTTAAAGTTGTTTATAAATTTTATTAGAAGTCAATATTAAAATTTAATATAAAGAGTAATTTCGTTAACTCTTATAATCGTTTAACGAGTTTGCTCGCAAGGTTATAATGTGCGTTTAGGGATACTTTTTAACCTATTCCACTTATAATAATACGAAATATATACACTATTTGGTGACGGGGGTAAGGGCGGCGCGTCGGCGCGTATTATCGAACGTGGGCGATCGCGCATGTCCACGGTGTACTCTTGCGTACGCATGTCACTCCGGCCGCCTGCGTCCCGCGACATGCACCACTATAAGTCTCCAACTGGTATTCTGTTCGTACGATACCTACCATTCGCGTGCGACGAGCAAATAAAGTAAAACTGTTTACAATGCGAGCTGTCACATCGATGTAGAGGTAAAACTTGTTTTCATAATACCTTATTTTATACGAAACGTCACTGAAGAAATTTTAACAAACACGTACGTCATTGTAGTACCGTCTAGATATGACATATTTCTATTGTTACACCGTATACTTTAGCACAATACCTATTTCGTATTTTCATTGTGTGTATGTTTGTCGTTTTTATAATATTGCACACTGTCCATAGAATAATGATACCAATACACTTACATAAGAATCCCTAAGGGTTGAATAATGTGGCTACTATCTGAAGTTCCAGTAACCTTGACCGATATTCTTTTGTAAGGCCAAGTATTCAGAGTAAATTTTCTTTTTTATATTCGTAATATACATAAGTATATTTAGATAATATTGTCTGAATATCGATCATATGATTATAAACCTTATTGAAACTTTTCTCGAAATCGGGCATTCTATACATTCATTGATCCCAATTCTTAAACATTGTGTTATTAAATCTCTCAGTGTTTAGTTATATATTTATCACGTTGAACTCAGCTCGAAGAACAAAAAAAACATGAGAAGCATTCTGTAGGAAGTAATTATTTTTAATTGAGAAATAAATAAACAATTTAGAATTCAACCATGCATTCAGTCTTATCACGTGTTATCCGGGTATAGCGGTAGGGGATTCAGAACCGTCATGTTCAGTTCAGTAGGTACGATAAGCGAACTGGAGCGGAATTTACATTATGTGCTGGCGGAAAAGGTCTTTTGCAGACCTCAAACTAAAAAAAACTTATTCCTGGTCAAATATTGACTTAAGTTACATCTAACATATGTCTTAACGGTAGAGAAGTTGCCGGTTAAATAAATATCCCTTAGTTTTGTTATTACGATATTTCGATCTTTTGAAAGAATTAATCTCACGAACGGATACTAAATTTTACAAGAGAAGTAAAGTTTAATCTAGGTTGTTCCAAGATATTTTGTTCGCTGTCTCTGAATAATTACTAGATTATATTGTTATTCTATCTTCTGATTTCTATAATATCGATAAAAATTAAGAAAAAAAGGCGTGGCCTGAATAGCAAACCTCTAAAATATAGATATAATTTTGTAACTGTATTTTTGCATAGATATTTTTAACTAATAAATTAATCGGCGATTAAAACTACATCTTATAAACAAGTATCTTAATATGACCTTGTAAGGGTAAAGGTGACCTCATTCTTCTTTTCTCTATGATTCCATCAGATAAAACATTGCAATTTAAAAGATTGTAGTCTTAAAATCGATTTGGCTTTACTGTCACGCCAACAAAAGTCAGGGTAAATTTTATAATTAAACGGGTTAGTTAAAGGCTGTAAATAACTATAAAATTTCTAACCTTCGAAGAGTCGTTTTGCTCATGAACTATTGGATGTTGCTTCGTCTATATTCGATTAACCAGAAAATCTCTACATCGTAGTTATGCAGACAATGGTGCAACTAAAACTTTTGTACATTCTGTAAAATTACTGTGCTTTATTAACAACCATGATTTTTTTCTGGGTTTTTACCTCGTACTGGAATAGTAAAAAAAATATTGTTTATTTATTTAATGCTTTCGTTTTTCTTTTTTAATTAAACGCCGCGTGCCCCGTCTTTTTAATATAAAAATTATGTAACAAGATTTTTGTAATGAAATGAAACGGTCATGCCGTTGGAAGTTATTAAGAATAAAAGAATTTATTGACCTTAAAAAAATCCATTTTATTATTTAATATAACCACATTGACTGATCCATTCATTTATTTTGATTAATAAAATTTAGTATCAATTCTGAAATGATGAATACTATTTATTTTCTACAATTTTACAAATCTTTTATAAGGCAACGGATAATTCCTAAGAGTTAGGATCAAAAGAAAAGTGGGATGGAAATTACTTTTATTAAAGAGGGTTTTATAAGTCCTTTGAGACAGATTTCCTCTTAATATTAGAGGAATTTAGTCATTTGGAATTGCTTTAGAAATATTTTATATACAACGCAGAAAGATAAAACGATATAATCCATGTTTGGTTAATTTTAACGATGTCTATATATTTGTCACAAAAAATATTTGTATGAACTGGACAGACATTCTTGGAAGGCATTTTCTAATTGATATTCATTAAGTTCCAATAAAACATCAACATTCAATATTTCATGTATTAATCGAAGTAAAGTCGAATTTTCATCAAAGTAAAATAAATTAAATAAAGTTAATGATTAAAAAAAATTACTTGGTACTAAACGCGTGGATATCGAATATTTATCAACGCTTTATTTCCGGTGCATCTCTCATGAACATATAATATATAATTACTACACACATCGTTATTTTTTGCTCGGATTTATTTCATTTGCATAATTGACACTAAAACGTTTGAAATTTTTAATGACAACTAAAAAAGGTTTCGAAGTATTTTTTTATACTTTTCATATTCGTTCACCAAATGGCATGCGACCACCACAGTATTATAAATATAATTTTTCACGATATACACCATTTTTCTTAATGATGTAATAAATACCTTAAAAATATAATATAGGTTACCTTTTAGAAAGATATTCACAACTTTATTTGATATACTTTGAGGTGAAGAGTTAGGTTGTAGTAAAAATAACCAGTCAATTGAATAAATAAGGAGATAAAAGAATTATGCAAAGAAGTATCAAGAAATTCATGATATAAAAATCACCCCTACTCTTTTCACCGCTGAACGACCAGACGCACGGCGAGTCACCATCCTCATGTTGTAATCACCCCCAGTTTGCAAACAAAGAGGTTTAGCTCTTCGTTCTTGATAAGAACAGCAAAAGAGTGGAACAATTTGCCGGTGACAGTGTTTCCGTCTAAATACGATGTAAGTGTTTTCAAGAAAAGACTGAATAAGCTGTTACTAGGTTAGAGCGTTTCACCGTTGCAGACCTTCTTCTTCAACTACACATCACAATAAACTTCAGGTGGGATCGTGGTCAGGCAGTAACCCAGTTAATTAAAAAAAACAAACTTTCATTTCCATATATTTTTTAAGGTCATTATCATCGTATTAACCGGTTACGCTTCGTTATATTTGCCTACCGTTACAGTTTTATGCTTAAGTCGGGCATGTTAATTCATAATATAGTTTTACAACCACCCACGCCTGTGACGCGGTTGATAACGCAAGTATGACGTCAACAGCGAACATTTTTCAAGGTTTTCTTTAAATGCCACCTAGGACAACGTCGTGTTGCAACGTTTACAATCACAAATTACCATATTATCAGTTCTAACAATATACTATAAACTGAATGTTTATTATTCTTTCCATTTTTTAAGATTTTTTTTTGTAAATTTCGTATATGGACTTCCCAATAAATATTATAATTCGTCATCCATGTGAATCAATTGCGAATCCTTGCGAATAAATTTTATAATACTTGATTGTGATTTTTTTATAATTTCTACCAGTTAACTAATATCTAAGATCGCGGAGAATCGTGGGATGAAGGTAGCATGGGACCGGTTGCAATAAAAGTAGATTGGAGAAAACTATATTCAGCATATATATCAGTAAACAGACTTAAGCTTCGTTGACAAAAAAAAAATATTGGTTATGATATAGAATCTAATTAAGAGAAGGATGAGGTAATACCATTTGATAGTCTTGTTAAAAAACTCCAATGCCAAAGCTTTTACGATGCTATACGTTGACCAACGAGTTGGGACGTAAAGTTTTTATTGAAGCTATCCATAAAAGCAATGTTCATCACGAAGCCGTTTCAGTCGGTGCTTTTTAACAGTAGCACTTTCCGGTTTATGTGAAACATAAACAAACGGTATACTACATTTTACTGCTAATAAAAGTTATAAGGCGCAACTAGCACCACCACGCTTTATGCGAGGAAACTGTGATGTTGAGTAAGAACGTAAAATAGGTCAAGGACCCGGGAATGTTCTTAGGGCATTAAATGAAACGCCCTTGGAGTGTGATTGTATATCTCGCAAATAGTCTCTTATTTTATTGATAATAATACCTAGTGAACAGGTTATGTTAATAACTTCTTATGAGGCACAGTAGCTAAATGTGTGTCTTGTACCAAGTTGGATTTCGAGGCAAATGTTGCGGACTTGAATAGTGATAGGGCTTTCGAATACGTCTGGCTAGCCTCAGCCCTCATATTACCATAACGCATTCGGGGCTAGCTAGCTTTGCCGTCCGTGGCCTCATTAGCACTTAACACCAAGTGAAATTGAGTGCAAATGTTAGTGCATTGTAAATAAAATATAATATCGGTCTTCACACTTCGTCTCAAGTGCAAAAGTACAGCAAAGAGCCAACAACTGCACGCGACGGCTAATGACAACCGTTATGCAGAGGAAGGTGGTGTATTTCGGCCACCTACAGAGGAGACGTCTTTTCGATCTTCCAAAGCTGGTTATAGAAGGGAAGATCCTCGGATAACGTGCTTCCGGAAGATAGCGAAGAAAGTGGTTTAATGACATAAGAGAGTAGACACGTTATGCGTTATGCTACACTCAAGAGAATGTCACAGAATCGAAATAGTTTTCTCCTACTGACCGCCCAACTTCATTTTGAAAATAGCACTATCTGATGATGATGATGATGATGATATCGGTCTCCATCCATCAATACACTGCAGTTACCGTGTCATGATTGCCATGTGTCATGATTATCGTAATACTTGTTTACGTAAAAATAATTTACGAACTTTCTCTGTTTACAGGTGAATTTTAAAACGATAATTATGACAAGCAATAATAAGTTAAATTATAATGGGTTCAAGCAAGCTCGTGTTTAGTGATTATAAAACTAAAAGCATAACGGGAGTATGGACATTCAGAAGCAACAGCTGTGTCCACGGCTAGTGGATTATCTGACTATAGTAGGCGCGAGACCCTATACTTCCGGCAAGGGGTTAGCTCCTGTACAGGTACAACTTTTATGTACACCAATATTCACTACATTCTTTTGAATTAAATGGACCCTTATGGTGAAGCTTTTTTAATGGGTATTGTTTATAATAATTATTTAGGCATGTTTTTACGATGCTTTGGACATGTCGCACCGTTTCTGGAACTTTTAAAGATACTTTCGGTAGAGTTTATTACTGAAATTCAGAAAAGCTCGACTTTGATTATTTCAAATACGGGTAAGCTTTGGCGTGTAGCTGTATATGTAAATGTATTTTGATGTTGGTGGTGACGAATTATTAACAATATTTCATATTTATTTATGCCTTATATAAAATTACATGTAAGTACGATCTTACAATTAATAAACAAGTATCTACATATTAAAAATAAAATAATTATTTCTTGCTAATCATAACAAATGATAATTAAAACTTCGCAGGCTCCCGAGCTTCTCAGACGCTATCCTCTAACCAATCACGATGATTTTCCACTACCACTGGATATGGTGTACTTTTGTCAGCCTGAGGGCTGCGTGTCGGTGGGTGCCCGTCGCCAGATCGCACATGTTGCCACAAGAGACACTACGTCCTTCGTATTCACTCTGACTGATAAGGACTCAGGTCTGATAATTATTCACTTTCCTATTAATATTTATAACCACAAACTCTAGACCAATATTCAAAGTCAATTGTTCTAATGCTTTATATATATTAATATTAAAATCAACAAATAATTTACAACAAATTTAAAGTTAAACCTTGGATGTGTAACATATACACTCCCGGACACATCTATCGGCCCACCTAGTGTTTAAAGTTTTGACGGTGCAATCTAGCTAAAAATAAATGTTAGGTGGAGCAATAAGTTTTAATGCAGTTTTAAAACTGATATTTTGGTCAACCCTTACGTATGTTTTTTTTTATTTGATCAATAAATCAGCTTCAAACAGCATTAAGACTTATTTCTCCACTTAACATTTATTTTTGGCTAGACTCCGTCGAAACTTTAGACACTGGATGTGGGCCGATAGATGTGTCCGGGAGTATATTTGGACATTTAACATTTATGTTTTATTAATAGATTTGACCAAAAAACAGTAAATATTTCGTTTTTAGGCAAGACGCGGTACGGAATATGCGTGAACTTCTATCGTGCGGTGGAGCGTGCGCCGGCGCCGGGGCCGCGCGAGCGCAGCGTGTTGCGCCGCGAATCCTGGCGCAAGTCTATGGAAAAAAGCTCCGACTCCGCCTTTTCCAGGTGATCGCTTTATACTTTGTCATATAATAGTATAAGGAAATACAAAAAAAGCGCGAAAACATAATATTACACTTGAGTTACTACTTACGTTTGTATTGTATTTTCTTTTGTAATAATAAACATCATGAGCTGGGAAATAAAATAATAACTGCTGCTGAATGCACTGAATGAGTTTCAACGATTTGTTGACTAAGACGTAGCGAATGTTCCAGTGACTATAGGAGCAGCAATGTTGCGCCAAGTGACTCGGAACGTGACTGCAGTACGACCTTGGCCCCGCGCCTGCCAGCCGCTGACTCCGAAAGCGGAGGTTCACATACACCTAGCCCTCGTGCAAGTCGCAAGAGACAGGTATTACATTATTATTTATAAGATTAGAATTATCTACACCCTTAAAGACGTTCAAATCTATTAAATACCAGTGAGAAGTAATATCTATTAGAATAAATTGAATTAAATGAAAGCTACAAAAGAACAAATGATCTTTTCATTTTTAACATAATATCACAAATTTCTATTTGTATGTTAATGTTCTGATTCGAAAGCTTTTTTAATTTTTGTTTACAGCGAATACGGAATCACTCCCTCACCTCTTTATGCCTTTTATCACATCATCCTTTCTTTTCAACATTCCGTGAGTGCCTATTTATCCTTAAAAAATTAATAGATGCCTGCAATGAGTCTTCCAGTCCTCGTCGTGTAGGTGCGTCCAGACAAATATTTAGGTAATTAGCACTGTTATTATAACTTTTCAAAGTTTTGCGTTTTATGTAGACATAATTATAAAATATTCATGTATTATTACTTAAATCTACACCGTTATACTATATAACATACTTTGTTCATGTCGTCTCTAGAGATACAGTATGGTCAGTGTTAACTGGACAGGCGTATGACAACACGCCAACGATCGTGCTTCATGACGTGAAGGAGATAGAGACGTGGATACTGCGGCTATTGTCAGCGCCGGTACCGGTGCCGGGTAAGACACGCGTAGAATTGGAGGTGCTATCTCCGACTGCGCACGCGCCGCTACTGTTTGCCCTGCCGGATCACACACGATTCACGCTTGTGGACTTTCCTCTGCATTTACCTTTGGAACTTTTAGGTGAGAAAGACATTGTTCCAGTCTATAAAAGTAAAACGATACTGAAATTTTCTTTTAAATGGTTTTAGCTATAAAGTAGTTTTCAAATATTACATAATATAAAAAAAATTATTTATCATTAGCTAGATATTCGAACTAAAAAGGATTATCAAAAGTCAAGACATCACTTTATATGCATATTAGCCTAGGACGTTAAGCCTGTTTTCATGGAGAAATTATAAGTAAAGAGTATTTATTATATTATATTACGTCAATGTTTTATTTTCTCTACAGGTGTGGATACTTGCTTGAAAGTGCTTACGTTGATATTAATGGAAAACAAAGTGGTAGTGCAGTCTCGCGATTATAATGCTCTGTCGATGTCAGTGATGGCGCTAGTGGCCATGTTATATCCGTTAGAATACATGTTTCCGGCCATACCGCTACTACCGAGCTGCATGAGCTGCGCCGAACAACTGCTTTTGGCACCTACGCCGTTTCTAATCGGAATTCCTGCTACTTTCCTCACATACAAGAAAAACTTTAGGTACATTATTCCTGAATTATTTATATAATTGAATTTTTGTGTAACGAAGTACCTAATTAAATGATAAATAGCTTGGAAATAAAATGACTTGTAATAAACTTGTTAGGCATTTAGGTTATTAAATTTAAACTTTATTGTTTTCATAAAACATCCATTTATCTCAGATTACCGGATGACATCTGGCTCGTGGATTTAGATGCAACGAAATTGATATGTCCAACTGGCAACGACCAAGATCTTCCTCCTTTACCAGAGCCGGAAAGCTCAGTTTTAAAGAATCATTTAAAACAGGTTAGTCTTACAATAATATTAATAGAGAATGTCTATGTTTTTCATCTTCATTGATCACAATTACTTCTTTTTTCCAAAACACGCATCTATTAGCGCAATGTCGATGTGGCTACGCTGTAATCATTCCAATGCATTCACAGTTTTTTTAATATAAACTAAACTAAACGTTATAGATATTTTATTGGTTAGCAATTAAACGAACATTTTAAGCCTAAACAAAGAATAAACAATTTTTAATCACATTCAACAATACTATCCACACCATTTTATAGTTTTTAACTCAATACTATTTAAATAAGAGCAATAAGTATTATTTAATTTCAAAGAAAATGACAAATATTGTTTCACAAGTCCATGTAAAGTCTTCTTTCTTGAATAATCTAATCTTTAGTTCACTTTTCTTCTCGTAATAGGCCGTGCATCTCATGGAAATTACTGGAGCTGGTGTAAATATTAATTTTCTATTTTTTCATTGCACATTTATTTTCATTGTGTTCTTCCACATTCTAATAATTTATGCTAACATAGAATACACGTGTCTCTCTTTTAGAAATCGTTACTTAACAACTACATTTTTTTTAATTAAACATGTTCGGGACCAAAATTTTCAGAAACACGTTGTCTAAGAGGAGGCATAAAGGCTTTTAGACTGAAATCTGTGAAATGATGACCTAATATCATATCATTATTATAAACTATTTCTACTTTTTATTTCACATGATTATAATCATTTTCACACAATTTCAGTCACGGTTTTACGATGTTATTTAGCATGACGTTCTTGTGAATTTGCTTGGGCTTGCTGTGAGCAACAAGTTTAAGCTTCTATAAATCCTGTGGCGCTGCTAGAACACCTTCTACGACAGGGCATGTTAGAAAACTAATCAGGATTTAGTTTAATATCATCAAGTATGATTACTATTTTAATCGTATTTTTATTGATTTACATCGAAATAAATAAGAGAAAGTCGTTGGTTTTTGAATGCTGTTTTAAAAAATAGGCTTATTTACTTGTAATATTTTTTTAAATGATATCTAAAGCTTGAGATTTAATGTAGATAGATGATATGGTCGTAAATAAAATATGAGTATTTTACAACTATAAATTATAAATATTCATCTTAAAGTAATGTATTATTAGTAAAAAATAACGAAGTAAACATACAAACAAAATGTTTGTTAACGTAAAAGTTAATTCAAAAAGTATAAGTATTCATTACTAATTTTATTTGCTTTTATTGTTTATTTTTATCAGGCTCTAAACAGCCTGACGATTAGTTCGGTGGAACAGGCGACAGCGCCGTTGATGCCTTCTAGAAGGGATAGCGTTGGAGGAGCAACCCTGAAGTAAGAAATATTTTTACTGTGCCATTAAATATTTAATTTTGTAAATGTTTTGTTCCATTTAAAAATTTTAAACAATTTTTTAGTTCTAGATATAACGTCCAAAACTACACATTGAAATTACATACTGGTTAATCATCAAAAGTCTGCGCAGATTTTTTTGGTTATAATATCAAAAGTTAAAATGATTAAGCGTTTTAGAAGACGACACATTTATTTGCGATAATCTTTTCAGAACTATGTTTTTGTGTTGAATATTCTAATTATCAATGTCTGGTGTAGAGTGCAGCAAGCTTCGTACCGGGAAAGCGGCTCGCACAGCGCGCCCCAGAGCACGGCCCACAGCACGCCGGAAAGCCGCCGCGTGTCGGTGGGCAGCGCGGGGCACACGCCCCAGCGGCACTCCCTCGCCTCCCCGCATTCACCCCACACGCCCCACACACCACAGCAGCCGTTCAATCCTCTTATATACGGAAATGACGTTGATTCAGTTGATATTGCCACCCGTGTTGCAATGGTATGTAACATTTATTTTCATTGTGTTCTTCCACATTCTAATGATTTATGCTAACATAGAACACACGTGTCTCCCTTATAGAAATCGTTACTTAACAATAACATTTTTTTTAATTAAACATGTTCGTGACTCTAATTTTTAGAAACACGTTTTTTTTTGTGTTACTATGCGACGAGACGAGCAAGACGTTCACCTGATGGTAAGTGATACGCTTGTCCAGGACAACGTGGTGCTAGTTAAAATGGTACACACTGCACCACATTGCGCTCGTCGCCTTGAGACATAAGGTGTTAACATACGTTGTCTAAGAGGAGGCATAAAAGACGTGGAGAACACATACATATGACTGATAGTTTTCTTTCATATAACGAATATACTCGTCAATTACGCCACAGTACATACCCGTATTTAAGTATTGATTATTTAATTCTGTTAGTGCTACAAACTCATTGTTATTATGTTTAATTTTTTTAAGCTTGCGTTTGATAAAATTACTGAACTGAATTATATGTAACTAAAATTACCGCAGGTATTAATTTCTTTACGTTACCAAACAGGTCAGATTTTTTAACTCGCAAAATGTCCTGGCAAACTTTATGGAACACACAAGAACTTTGCGTCTGTACCCACGGCCTGTGGTCGCCTTTCAAATTAATAGCTTCCTCAGATCGAGACCACGTAGTAGTTCCTTCCTGAATAAATTTGCAAGAACACAGGTAAGTGAGATTGAATGATTGAAATTTGATAAATTGAAATAAAAAATAAAATGTTAAGTTCTGATTAATACCGTCAAAAAAGAAGATCTGTAATTGATTCCACTATATAGTTAACTAATTTGATGAATGTAATAAAGTAGATTCAACAATAGCGATTTTTTTTCTTAATCAACATTCGTTATGTGATGTAATGCATCTAATTTCTTTATAGGCTGTAGAATTTCTTGCGGAGTGGTCGCTGACACCGTGCAATGTAGCATTTCTGCGAGTGCAAACAGGCGTATTCGATCCCCGACAGATAGGCGATAAACCCAAGTGGTTCGCAGATCAACTACAACCAATCCGGTTCGCCGTGTGGGATGATGGCAGTTCCTTAAACGGCGCTTTGAGGCAACTGCAACGACATGAAAACCAACCTACTGGTATTATTACTAATAGAGATAAAATAAATAAACATAACTTTTTGTAGTAGAAAAAAATGCATTTTACAGCATACTTAGGAAGAAAGTCTTTAAAATTAAATATGTTTAATTCAATTATAAAACCTATCTACAGATGAGAGTGGATCGGATTCCGAAGCTGCTGAGAGTACAAGTTCTTCTTACTCGTCTCTTAGTGATTTTGTATCAGAAATGGCTTCATCAGATTTATCACCAGGTAACAACTGGGATGTAAAGTAATTTATTTGTTTATTTATGTATGTTACCATTCAACCTAAATTTCATATTTTAGGCGGAAATCCTTATCAACAACATGTTATCGGAGAAACTTACAATGCTGTGGTACAAGTGCCAATGACATTATCTTCGTCGTTAGATCCTAAAACTGTAAGTACATATAATTATAAAAAAAAAAAATCTGGGTTATATGTGCAGGGCACTTATGTATTTTAACGTGACAACGTCTATTAATTATATCACAAAAAATTTTGATAATAAATTTTATTATTCTTGTTTGACATGTTTATCGGGTTACAAATCAAGTTATACTAACTCTCAATTATATTTGTTAGGGATTTTATTTCTAATTATTATTGAGCAATAGAATACATCTTTTACTTTCAACCAATTCGGGCAAACGCATACCGACTTAGCGGTCGGCGTAAGCCACGCCCACTTATGTGCGGGACATTTCTCAGCACGCGCGTCCTATCTTATACCAATTTAATAGACGTTGTCACGTCAAAAAAAAATTGTTGCCAGAAGTTGCTCGTTGAAGTCTTTTTTATTCACAGCATTAGCCCATTGATTTGATCTCAAACTTCAAATATTATTACAATGTAATGAGGCCGATAACACGAGGCTAATAGCTAGCCAGGCAGCTTCGACCTTCCATCATTAAAAGTCCAACATCCATTTACTTGGATTAAACCATGATTAAATATTATTCATTATAACGGTGTCAAAACACATCGAATAATACAAAATACTAAAGTCTGATATTACGTCAAGAATGTTTCAAGTATAAGTTTGCATTATAGGTATACAGTCCTCCATCGTCGCTCATGTTCGGAGATGATGACGAAGGCAAAGATGAAGGTAGAGCTTCGACTTCTCCTTCGCCTTCCGCCTCTAGTTCTGACCACAGCGAGATGTCGGAAGATGAAGCTCCGATCGACGTGAAGCAAGTAACGGCGGACTCGCATCCACAGCCAGTGAAGAAAAGCGTATGTATATTTTTGTCTAAGCTTTTATTTGCTAATTTTTCCATTGTATACAAAAGATTGGAAAGCCAGAAAACAATGTCAGCTCGTTTGCTTTTTGTTTTTTTTTTATTAAATAGAAATAAAACAGAATGTGTCTTCGTTGTAACTAAATATGTAAAATGAGTTGAACTTGGTGTGCTTATAAAAAAATAAAATTGAAAATAGTAAAGATTACTTTTTTAGTATAATAACATTGGAATTCATTGTATTATTTTCTAAAAAAGGACACAGATAGCGGAAGTTTTGGCCGCGAATCGGATTCGAACTCTACAACAACTCCAAAGACGGTAGTAAGCCGTCAACGTGCCGCGGACAGTGGAAGTACCAGCGATTCGGAACGAGCACTTACTCCCTCGCTTTCATACGCACAACATGCCAAAGTATGTTACCTTAAACCACCCTACTATTATTATTAAATCGAGAATTTGTTAGAGTGTTTGTTAACATTTTACCATTTTAAAAATTCCTGGATAAGTCATGATGAAAAACTTATATATAAACGTTAAAATAGTGCGTAAAATCTATTTGTTTACGAAAAATTATAATACGGGTGCACTATATTAAGTGGATCATACGACAATGACACGAATCAGGTCCAAATTAACTGTTGTAAATAGAACACGCTTAAATAATGCAATATATTACTATAAAGCTTATTAATTTAGTTTTTCTTATACAACGAAGTCACAAGACGGTTAGCTGTCATATAAGTAACAAATGTCACACGTAATTTTTTTTATTTAAATTACAATTGAATTAATCATAATAATGAGGCATTTATTGAATTATATACCAAATTAATGTTTTATTAGAATAAGGGTAGCGGCGTCTCCAGACAAGCATCTCAATCATCGCTGTTAGAACAATTTGCAGCACAGGCGAAAGAGTTAGTCAGAGAAACCACACGTCAAAGCAGCCAAGAAGGCCTATTAGCGCACATGGACAAGGTACAACTATATTAATCTACTATTTATGTTTTCTGATGTTTTTAAAAATGTGTGTTAGTTTCTTTAACATATTTTTCGAGCAAGAAACAGCTCTGATATTACACTATAACACATTATCTGTTTTTATTTTACTTTTATTGAATAATTTAACACTGCTTAATTAACTTCCACTTTTTTTTCATCTTTTTAATTAAATATTGTTTTATTAAAATCTAAAATTGAAGAAAGGAAAAGTGGCACAAGGAGATGATATGAAAATATTTGCTCCTTTCCAACAGGTAACATGTTGGGGTTTTTCAATTAAAAACGACTAAAGTAGCTAGAATTAGAATACTAAACATTTTTGCACTAATGCATAGTATTTTGTAGTAACATACATATACGTAGTGGTGATATATAAATGAAAATTTATGACGAATATTTTAACAAATTTAATAATTTAGTAATATTGTTTCAAAAATAACTGCTTTCTCAAGCTATTTATTTACACGCTCATTATTCCTGCACAAATTACCTTGAAATAGATTCCATTTACGTTTTGAACATCTAATTTTCTTTAAGGTTAATTATACAATAGAACATCGTTTGAATTGTCTACATGGCAGTCTATTTTCCTAATGACCTTCATATTTTTGAAAATGCGTAAGGTGTAATGGGTGAAATTTATTTTGCCGTGATTTAACTTTTAAACTCTAAATTTAAATACCTACTAAGAAATCAATAATATCAATCAACATTCAAAAGGAGCTATAAGATTCCATCAATATTTTACAGCTTACTCATCACGCTAAAAAGGCTGCAGAGGAAGCTTCGAAAAGTATGCAAGAGGCATCTAAAACAGCTCTGGAAGCCAGCAAAACTGCAACTGCTGTTAGTAAAAATACTTTTGAAGATCTAACGTATGTGGGAAAATCTACGATTGGAGATCTCACCAAGAGTGCCAAAGAGGCAGCAGCTAAAAAGGGTATATTAATTAAGGTAAAGGTTATTTTTGATTAATATTTACCTAATGAAACATAATTGGAATTATTGTCACAAAAACAGAGTATATATTGAATAACAGTTTATATAAAGATATGTATTATTAGTATTTTTAAATTATTAAAAATGTTGCTGTTATCTATTGGTACATTAACAGACTGAGAGTCAAGAAGCTTCAGCGGGTGCAAATGCGAGACGCGACTCGACTGCCCTACAGACCACCAATCTGATATCAACGACGCACCGAGACTTCTTTTCTAACATCAGCTCCGATCTTAACGGGCTTGCTGCCTCCACTTCCAGCATGTTCAGTGACTTTTTCGGATCTAAAGGTATTTTATCATTAGTATAGGTAAAGTAGCTATTTCAAATAACTTTCGTAAAATAACATAGACCATGCAATAATATTTAAATAACACTTATCAATGGGACTTTGTATTTTTTATGAATAGTATAACACAATAATAAAATTCCATTTTTCGCGATAAGAAAATATAGAATAGATATATTTCCTGCAAGGAAAATGCACTAGAATGAGCACTTCAGCGAATATTTTATAACTACTTATTTTGCGATTATTATTACGTACCAGGAAAGCAAGCAAAACCGGATGCTGGGCGTAGTCCTGGTAGCACAGGCGGTGTGTCTATCAGCAGTGGATCTGGAACGCCTTTGGCAACATTTGGCCCGTTTTCGCAAGGAGCGCGGGGTCTCGTGCAACGCTCACCGCTAATCAGGCACGCCACGCCCGCGCCCCACTCACCGCCCCACGCTACACGCACTTCCGCCAACACTGAGAACCAAGCATTTCTAAATGACGTAAGTTTCATATTTAAATAACACAGTTCCCCTTAGTTACCTTTACAATACGCCAGTAGGGATGGTAGAAATATTATAACCCGTCTCGGTTCGGGGAACTATAACTAAGACAATGTATAGTCATATTTCCTACGTGTATCTACTGTATCCACACGAAATACACTTTAAATATTGTATTCCGTTTTTTACCTTAAACTAACTGATGTTTTTTTTTTAATGGGGTTTATAGTTAGTACAGCACGTTCTGGAAGGCGAAGGCGTTGGTTGGCTAAAATTAAATCGACTGAAAAAGCTAATGGAAGACGAGTCCTACAGAAATATGGTGCTTAGTAAATTGAACAAGAACTTCAACCGAAAAACAACTCCTAACGATAAAGTTGACGACGTGGTGAGTTAAATTGAAATTATAAGCAGAATAATTCTGTTTAAATTAATATATTTAGTATGAGAAAAACTAGTATAAGTTTACATGAAAGTTACTCTATATTTTCTTCAGTTTGTCAGCAAACCTGTATGGAAAGGTATGTTAAAAGTGCTGCAAGCAGTTGTCCATGGATTGGAACATACATATTCTAATTTCGGGCTGGGAGGCATGGCGTCAGTATTTCAATTGACTGAAATGGCTCACACTCACTACTGGAGCAAGGAAGTGGCTGGCCTCGAGCAAGGCGGAATGGGCGGTTCTGCACTCTCAGATCACTACGGAAGACACGAAGAAGCACCATCATCAACCCCTTCATCAAGAAAAAGCTCGCAGACAGGTGAATATTTAGTTTCAAAAATGTAGTTTGCACCATTTTGTTATGAACTGGTGTAACACTGACCAACACAGTTTCGTTCAGTTAAGGTTCACATTTAACGTTATATGAAATCTGATAATTATTAATCTATAATTTTTTAAGCCAATGTCTACCGATGGTAAAAAGTAAAAATAATTTTTTCCTCAATAATAAATTCGAATCTCTTGTAGATGTACCAGTCCTTAACTATCCGGAAATGGACACAACTGAAGCGCAGAGTACAACAGAAATGTTTAAAGATATGATGAATCAGAAAAGAAATCTACTTTTTAGCAAGTTGACTTCATTTGACTCCGATGTAAGTATAAACCTAGCATGATCGCCTAAATATCTGTTGCAAAACTGTTGCATGTCAACCCCTTTAAAAGGTTCTCATTTTGTTGGCAATGTTTCTTATATGCTATCTAAGTCGGCATGTTTGTAACATTTGTATATAGTACGTGGGAAGATAGAACTTTTGCATTACATTTTTTAGTTTATTTTGTCGTTTTTAAACTGTACAAGTGAAAACTTATTGTTCAGTTTATTTGTTGAACAACTCTAGATATAAGATACAATCGTTTAAAAACATTTTATTTTGGTTTCTTCGTTAGGTAAAATCTAAATAAAATTGGCAGTATTGTATATATATATTGCTAGAAATAAACGCACACGAACTATTACCACTATACCACAATAATAATTAGATATAAATATTCTTTAAAGTTTTAACAAAATCAGGAATATGAAATAAAAATTACCTATACCTACATGTTAAAAATTTTGTTATTATTGACATTTCTATGTCATAATACTTTAAATAATTTTTGGTTGCCTTTACATTATGGTAAGTTACAAAATTTAATAACGTTGATTTGTGAGTAATCATATTGAAAAAAAAATGTCATGTACGGAAGAATGTAATATTTTTTAATATCACCCTGTCTGCTAGTTTTTGTCGTTATTAATTTATTTGACATGAAAGTTCAAAGCAATCCTATAAGGAACATGCTCTCATCCAGTAATCAATTAGAAACTGTTTGATCTGCAGGTCAAAAAGATTTAAAAAACCTTTAGGCATAAATTGGTATAGTTGGTATTGTTTGTGTGCGCGGCAGGCGGCGCAATCGTCGGATTGCTCAGCAGACGAGAGCGGCTCCATCACAACCAACAGAGCTAATCTCTTCGACCACCGCGCTTCCTTTAAATCCAACCTCTCTGACACTGACGTCATGTTCGTCAATGTAAGTCTTAGTTGTTGCTGACGCTTAAATTTCACATTCTCATGCTTAGCGTTGATTAAAATTTAAATTATTTGAGTTAACGTATGCTATGTGTCGTACCCTTTCTGGAATATCTTCTTGATTGACTCATATGATGCTTGCTTCATAGGTTTCATATAAAAACTTTGTCGTAATCACTTTAGCTTTTGTTGTACTTTACACATATTGCTGTCGATAATCTTTTTTTAATCGATAACCATAAAAAGTTACTTTAAGCTGAAAGACTACTTGAATTAGGTGGTGCTTCGTAAGTACGGAATATTACATTTACCACAATTTTTTTTTAAATTTTTTAAAAAAATCTTTCACATTTTTAAACATTTTTGTTTGCATGCCAGCAGACAAAAATATTTATTATCAACATTGCAACATATAGTTATTAGGAGTTTTTAGATAAATCATTTTTCACTCTTTTGTAATAGAACTATAAAATATTGTCCTTCGGTATATTAAATTAATTGACAATAGATTAAATTCCTATTTTTAAAGCACTAAATTTCATCAGTATTTAGGTACACTTATTTCGATTTGTTAAAAAACGTAAGGCAACTATAAAGTAGTAGTAGGCATTATAAAGTTTAATAATTAAGCAGGTGGGAAGAGGAGGACTGACTGGATGTAAGCCACGCGCAGGAAGCGTATTTTCCTCGAAGACATCACTGAGCAGCAGCTATCGGCCGCCTGTCGGTGTGCCCACAACATCGCCAATAACTTCACCTGACACTGCGAGGACGTACCTCTACCAGGGTCTTATTGGTACATATATATTAATTACAATATCCTCATTCATTCTTTCTAACTCTTGTAAAATGTGTTTTTTTTACGAGTTAACATGTACTAACATCGTTTTATTTTATTTTAAATGTGCTGCGTGTACTCAGCCTCTGAACTCTTCTTATTGATCTTCTTATTTTTTTTGAATTAATTTTATGTTTTTTTAATAAGTTAAACTACTTCCAACCACAATGATTAAATTGTTTAATATTTTCATAGGCAAAGAACGATCCAACTTATGGGATCAAATGCAATTCTGGGAAGATGCGTTTTTGGATGCTGTAAGTCAAGAAAGGGACATGATCGGTATGGACCAAGGTGCCAACGAAATGATGGAGCGTTACAAGTGCTTAAGTGAGACGGAACGGAAACGCTTAGAACATGAAGAAGACAGACTACTATCAACAGCACTCTACAATTTGACAGCAGCTATGGTGTTGTTCGGAGTGGAGGCTGATGTAGTGCGCAATAAAGTGCGACGTTTGTTGGCTAAAAGTCACATCGGACTGGTGTACAGTCAAGAAGTAAATCATCTACTTGATGTTGTACATAATTTGGTAAGGGTTTTACTTTAGCTTTTTCATAGTTTTTGAATATGAGAAATGAAATGTTATTGATAATTTTAACAGACTTGATGTCGCAATGTTTTTGAATTATATTGAAGTATTATCATTAAATAAGTTATTAAAAACAGGAGATTTCAAAGTTATTAGGCCACTGGCAAACACACAGATACATACGGTTAATTTAAATCTTATTTTATTGCGTATGGGGTCGATTACCGTTCGGTTGGGCAGATCTATTATAAGTAGGGCTGTGACGAAAAGGTCAATAAAATAACGTTTAATATTCAAACAGCACGGCAATGACATCGAGTTGAAACCATTGGGTTCCCGGCAATTGCGGCGCGCATCATTCACAGTGCATGAGGGCGATGCCGCCGGGGAACTGCGCTTTATGGAGGTGCGCGACGATGGGCTGGTGCTTCGCTCTACGCAAGGTTCTCGTCGCTACATACTTACGCTTTGTGCTTTTTATAAACGTGCTACTTCAACCAGCTTTGTCGCCGGAAAAAATAACAATATTTAATATGGTCATATAAATTAACACTGCACTGAGATCAACGGGAACTACTGTAAAATCTACCATTAATATTAAAGCTCGTCGATACGTTTCATGTTGAAAAACATCGTTTGGGACATACCAAGAAATACTTATAAAATTGTTATTACAAATGTCACCTAGAGAGACGCTGCTAATCGGTCGCTTACATTGCGGGTAATAAACTTTAGACTATTTTTTTTATTAATGTATATTTTACAGGGACCATTGTGGAACGATGGTGGTACGAACGCTTAGTGAACATGACGTACAGTCCTAAGATACGTGTATTGTGCCTTTGGAGGAAAAACGGAGGACAGACACAGCTTCATAAATATTACACGAAAAAAGTAAGCGTACGATGTGATGTGCAATTTATTACTTATGTCTATAAAAAAAGATTATTATAACAGTATTTTTTATAGGTTAACAATAAGCTTAAAAAGCCGATAACACTAGCGACTCTACAGGACGATCGTTCTAAAATATAATTATCTTTATAATCATATTGGTTATTCACTTAACTATATCTTACGAATTATTTGACAGGTAGCGAATTAAAAACATGAGTTATTATCATATCTCATGGTAATTACTTTCCCCTGATCTTTTAAAGTTTAAATACAATATGTTGCAACAAAATTAATGTATTTGTAAATTAGTAGTTATTTATTTCAAATGAGAAAATCGTTACAGTAGATAAATAGAAACTGATGAAAATTTGATTTTCTTTCTACTTTAGAAAGTAGCGTAAGACGTAAATTCCAATGAATCACTCATTCTTCTTTACTTAGTGCAAAGCGCTTTACTACTGCATCAAAGAAGCGATGGAGAGAAGTGGTCGACGTCAGGATGCAGCTGAACTCGGTGGGGAATTCCCCATACAAGACTGTGCCACTGGGGAAGGAGGTCTTATTCAAGTAAAAAGATATTTATTTTCTTATTTTTTCTTTGGCACTTTCATAAAAATTTCTTTCTGCAACGTAACCGCTATAGTAATGATTTATTCCTAAGATGTGGTAATGACAAAATGCCAACATAATGGGCACTAAATTTGTATATAATTTATGATACGTATAAAAATTCATATACGTCATACAACACCTTCGTCTTTAACTGGTGAATAATCAAGTCTGATACGCAGCTCCTATTTCAGCCGCCCAACAGTAGAGAGCAAACATTACTGTATTCCGGTTTAAAAGGCACTGTAAGCTAGTGACATTATTCGGGTAACGAGACTTAACACCTTGTGTCTCAAGGCGACGAGCGCAATATGGTGCAGTGTAAACCATCTTAATTAGCGCTACGTTGTTATGGCAAGCGTATCATTTACCATCAGGTGAACGTCTCGCTCGTCTCATCGCAGTGTCGCATAAGATTTTATTTAAATTTAATTACGGTATTTAATAGTATCAAAAAATTTCAAGGTGTGCATGGAAGGCGTCGGGCTACTATTCCATCATAGCAAGGTATGGATTACATTTTTATAGTTTGTATATTTAGTCTGCTTATTATATGTATTTGCAGTGATATACCAAAACAATCACAGATCGATTGAAGTATCTTGTGACGTAAAACTGGCGTTTTGGTATTATCGTGCAAGATATTATCAGGTAAGATACCTTCAGTGTTTACGCTTAGTTATTAATTATCGTCATATACAGGGAAGGGCACGTATATAACTTCGTTTAACAGACTGTGACAAAGTATGGTTGTGGGAGAGCATCCCACCTAGCCAACGATTTCGTGTCCGGATATTGTGCCCGTTAGCAAATCCTATACAAATACAAATAAACAGCCCACGCACTGCAGAACCTAATTATTTATGTAATAAATAATTACTCAAATTAAGCAGGAGGTTCAAATTAGAAGTTTCTAGTTGTGTTGGAGAATTATGTCATACTAGCGTTAGTTGTCGATATCCCGAGTATTATATTTCAACAATTATGTATATCCCGATGCAAGGACCACTCAAACTTTCCTATATCGATTTTTTATATCTTATTCTTCTGTAGGTTTTAAAGAGTTTAAAATTTATGTATTTATTTCTTTAATTACATATTTATTTATTAATATTTTCATTGTACGCGATTTTGTTTCTATTTTTACTACAGCTTATGTCGGATCAAAATCTTATCGTTTGCCCTTTCTTTTTTCTAATACTAATTCGGTGTAATAGCTAGATTTTTACATTTTAAGGTTAACCGTCGTCCATCTAATTTAAGTATTCTCCATATGATTTATGCATGTGCTATTTGTCTGCAATATTGGTCCGCTGGAGTGCGTAGAGAGGGCGCCGCCTGTCGCTCCCTAGGAACTTTTGAGATGGTCCTTGACACGCGCTCGGCCGCCCTCAACTAATTATCTTCTTTTTGTCTGTTTTACCCTTTCCGGACACGCCGAAACCGCGCCGCTGCGCTAAAGGATTTCGAGGTACTCAGTGGTTCATAACCTAACCTAGTAATGGCTGGCTCTTACGATGTTCGACACGACCTTTGCGACCTTTATGATCTATGTCACGTGCACCGTAATGTTCGATTAGCGATGATCGTTCGAGGTCGTAGGGCTTTACTTGTAGTTTTGAGGCTTACCAATTGTTTTTAGCCGTTGTTAGCGTTGTATTAGTACTCCCGAGTGCGGCGAGCGCCGATGTGCGTCGTGCATGCACTTAGACGCCCTTTGTTTATTATTTGTTCATTACCGCACCCGACAGCTTGCATACGTATCACGGATCCGGCGAGCGGTTTTATTCTTTCGCTCTTACACCGTGTGTCGATATTATAGTAACTTGGTCCCTAAACACCCGGAACCAGAGCGAGGCGTCACGAGCGTCTCGAGCGAAACAAGCTCAGCGGACGCAAGTCACGAGGTCAGTCGTAGAACATTTGCCATCTCACAAGTTCTGGCGCGGCTCCGGGGTCAGCCGCGCGGTGCCCTCCGCACTTTTTCCCTTCCTCCCTCCGCGGGGCTACCTTTCCTGTACTCCGTGCAATTGTCGTCCTGACCTCGCACTGCACTGCATCGCACCAAATACCTTCATTCTCCGCCAATCACTACACGCTACCGACTTTGCCTTAAAGTTATTTTAATTATAATTCATAACGTATAAATTCCGCTGAATGGCATAATTAAGAGCTATCGGTATCTACAGGAACGAGGACTTCGATTCACTAACAAATTAACGCTTAAAATATATTCAGTGTACGATAGCTTTATCCTAATCACAGTAACGTAGCATGTGCATGTAGTGAGCATGCTATTTGTTTTTTTTATCTGAGATGTGAATAATGCCATAGTTTTTCTCAATTCTCCGCTCTATTTAGTAGTTTAATAGAATTACACTAAAGAAACAGTGACGACTTACCTACTTTACAATAATGAAACATTAATTCATACAAGTATAAAGGGGCAAATGTATATATGAAACAACGTACAACAAAGTACAGCTTTATATAACCAGGAAAAACTGATTATATTGTAACAAAGATACCTCTTAAAATATGTTTACGGCATTATTCACTTATTTTAATAAGAAAGTTAATACTTTTTGCATGTTAATAATAGAGATCAATTCTGTAATTATTTTGTTTTTCAGTTCTTTGTGCGACTTGATCATATTCGGAAGTGCTTCACTCAGAATGGCGGTATTTTCGTGTTAGAAGAATTTAGTAAGTTTTATTATAATTTTCTAATTTTATCGAGTTCTTTAGAAGTACAATAATTTTATTCTTAATAATTTCCTTGTTTGCTGGTGATATATACTACTTAAATTTCTAAGACATAAAATATTACTTGTAGTTATTACAGATATACTCTTAATAGCAGTATAGTTAATGCAGTTTTATATAATGAAAACAAAAATTCGACTACATTAAATTGACTAACGTGGAATATATTAATGAACTACAATTTTATTCATTGTTACAGATCCAAAAACTAGACAGATAATTCAAAGAAAGTACAAATCGATAATGGCAAGTATAAATATTATAAAAGAAGTTTGTTGCATCCCATGTATTTAATGTGTTTTTGTTTATTTCTTTCACAATTCCATCTCTTATTTTATAGGCAGAAAAAGTAGTGCTTGAACTTCATCGTTTCTTCTCCATTTGGCTTTCTCGGTACTATATCGTTATCGAGACAGACGGAACCGACACGAACTATGCACCTTATGTCTCATAACGCACCCTGATGTATGTACTTTCACTATGTATTTTATGTTTGCATCTCTTTCCTAAAGTTTTGATATTATTTCACTACTTACTTTTTCTAATATGTGACACATTATTTTTTGTTGATGTATATTATTTTTTCCCAAACCAAAGCTTTTTTTTTGTCTTATTCTTAAACATTTCGCTTCATTAATAACTCTAAGCCATGTGATAAATATAAATCACCATTAAAATACTTTATTTTAAAAGTAACTTACGGGTTTTATTAGTTATCAATTATTAATGTACTCCGGTAATATTCAGGCTGATCAAATCTGCTACGCGGTGCTGTGCGTGTTCTCCTACTTTGCGGCGGGACAGGAGCAGCGAAAAGCGATACTGGAACAGGCGGCAAGATTACCGCCAACTACAGCTGTACCCTCGCCCACCAACACACCTACTCACAGGGCTAAAGGCGCAGGCGGACCTCAAGCCATATCACGAAAAAATTCTTTATCTGATCAACATTCCCAGACAGCAAGAAGCAATGTCCGATCACCCACTCAAGTATGTTTTTATTGTCTCATTATTTGTTAAATTAAATTGGAGTCTCTTCTGTGGACAAAATACACGATGCTAAACATAATTATTAATTTGTTTTCATTTATTCGACGAAACAAGCCGTTTATCTCCACCTTGTTATCGTCGCCTAGAAACATAAGATGTTAGTTATGTTTCGTTACCCCCAGTAATTTCACTAACTACAACGTCTTAAATCGGAGCACAGTAATTTTTGCATACTACTTTCTACATTCTTGTTCAATGTTATTATAATTGCATGGTTTACATTATTAAACCCTAGATGGAGAAATCTGATAGTTGTGGAGAACCACGATCTACGCATACTAACAGCAGCAGCAGCGTTGAACGCGAAATCAATGTAACACCAGAAAAACAGCGGACAACATCAGACAGGCATTTTCGAAGCGTTCCTAAACAACATGCTGAGTATTCTCTGCGTAGTCCCGAGAAGCAGAAAGAAGACTATGTCTTTACGCAATCTCAGAATAAATGCGATTTTGGAAGCCCGAATCGAACAGAGGGTAATAGACGGAATAGTATAGATAAACGCGATGTGCAAGAGAAACCCGTGGCGCAAAGGACAGATAGCTTGCCTCCGCGTCGCCCTCCACCACCAGCACCTTTGCAGCAGAGACTGGCACGGGCACATACTCACGCAACGGCGTATCGGTCACAAGATCCTCCAGTAGTAAGTAGTTATAGTTTGCACATATTTCATTAAACACATTACGTCTAAGTGCATATGGCGATAAGAATAAGTAATTACGCAGTTTTAGACGCTTTGATGTTGTTATATTTTAAGAAAGATCTAGTTGTAATCTAGCTCAAAATTTTATAAAAAATGATCCTTACAATTTAATCAGAATATTATTGCATTGGGAAAGTCAAAATCATCACCGACAGCGGGCGCAGTTATATATAGTTTAACGTTAATAAACAACCAAACTTTTTCATTTATAAAAACACAGAAGTTCACAATTTGCTAATTCTCGGTATTAAAAAAGTATAGTTAAAATTAATATTTATTTAACTTAATGAAACATTGGTATAGAATTTGCTTTAAAATGTAGTCTTCGGTAACAGGTGCCTCCTCGTGTAAGTGCATCAGCGCGGCCAACGGGCCCGCCACCCGCGCTGCCACCGCGGCAACTTTCCGCCGCCGCTGATCTTAACACCGTTGCTAAGTATGTCATGCATTACTGTTAACTTTGATTTACTCAGTTGGCCATTATTAAGTTTCTAATAAATTTGTATCTACATTGGAAGTTAATAACGTTGTGCCGTAATCAAGTTAGTTATTAAAAAAAATTACAAATTAGAACAATAACAACCGCTTGGGGGGTACCACCGCGACGCTTATTTCTGCTGCGAAACAGTACTGCTCAAAGCGGTGCAACTCGTAAAATTATTTTGATTTCGAGACAACATTCATATCATCCTAAAAGTGAAAAAAAGCTTTGATATGAAATAGCAATGTAATCATGTACTAACTGCTTACATGGCGCAATTAATCGCATGTAACGCGGAGGTTCCTGTTTCGATTTCAGGGCACTATGTTGTTTGTAAGGTTTAGTTGTTGTTAGGGTTTTTTCGAACCCAACCCGTGTACCGATTGCTCACACATAAGAGCCAGAAAATTCTGTGCAAGTATGCTTTCCTCGGCTTCACTCTTTGTCTTCGGGTTCTTTTCTACATAACATCATGTAGAATTGAAATCAAGTGTTAGTACATATTAAAAATCTATAGGTCAACTAGTCCAGTACGCCGGCCGCCGCCAGCGCAGCGCCAGTCATCCGTGAGTGCTTCGTTCGTGTCCACTAACCCTTTCAGCACACCCCGTCATGCAGAGTTCGTTATACCACAGCGAAATAATACACGACGCCCCTCCACAGATCAAAATTAATAGAAAACAATAAGTAATTTTATAATAATCAAGATGTACAATAAATACAATAAGTCTAATAACATAAAATGTAGTACTTAAAGAATTTATATTAAATCAACTCAACAATTAATTTCAATTCAAAATGTTACAAGAGAAGAAGTATTATCTAAAACGAGTTGATTTTATATATAAATTTAATAATATATATGTATACATATATAAATGATTTAACCTAAATATGATGTTTGTAGTATATTTGAACCGAACATTTGGTTTCTGCTTAATTATCATTACAAATAAAGTATAATACGATTATTAAAATATTGTAATAGTTTAAAAAGTTGTTTTCATATTCACGGCTTGCTTGCTGAAGTAAGATTTACTGCACATTGCTGAAAAAATACTGTTACTTTTTAAAGGGGTAAAAACGCCAAATAATTTTTGTATTTGTATTTGCTATTATTCTTCGTCTATCTGTAACCACCTTCTGTGTACAAACTAGAGACGGGCTGCTTCAAGCTCTACATACAGTATAGTACCTCTTTGAATCGAGGAGCAGGCACGAAATCCTGTATAAATATTTTTGTGGTTAACTAGTCCCAAGTTTATTTTACCGTTTGTTTATACTCATATTATATAATGAAAACACTAATTTACATCCAATATTTGGAAAATTTACAGATATAGAAATACTTAAATTCATAGACGAATTGCAATAATCATTATATTATAAAAATGTAGGATAAGTTTGACATAATAAATGTGTAGTGGCCACAATATTACTACTTAGCAAAAAATATATGGTTATTGATATTTCCGGCTAGCTATTTTTATAACAGTTGTTTAAAAATTACTAATAAGAAAATAGAAAAATGACTTAATAAGAAATGTTTAAAAACGCAATCATTCTCACATTAAGCAATTTTATTGGTGCAGCATAAACATAACACTTATTCACATACATAATTATTTGTTTAATGCCAATGTTGGGCAAGAAAATATACCTTTCTAACCGAAAAATTGATAACAAGTGTTTCACATAAGTGTATGAGATGTTATTAAATCAGTTCAAAGTTTGTAATTAAACCTTTTAACAAAAGGTTTAGTATATGCATAATAAGAAAAAAAGTTAAAATATACATATGTATTAGACAGAACTTGTGTAGTTTTGCACCTATTGATGTAAAAGTCATAAATTAGACTGCTAAAGTGTTTGGATATTAGATTAAACGACAAATGTAATTAGGAAATTATAGATTTATATTACCAGAAAAACGGTCTTTTTTTTCAACATTTCAATTCGGTATTATTTAATTATTAAAAAAGGTAAATAAAGCAATGAAAAGTACGATGATATAAGAATTGTAAATTTTATTATTCCTCCGAATGCAGAAAATTAACGATGGATTTAAATTAAAACTTACTTCTTACTTACATTTTTAATTAGTTAGCAATTTATTAGTTAGCAGTAGCCCAAGTTACTCTTTGGTAGATCAGCTATCTGCCAGTGAAAGTTCCGTCAAAATCGATCCCGACGTTTCAGAGATTAGCCAGAACAGAACAGAAGAGAAGAGAACAGGACAGGACAGGGCAGACCAGGACAGGACAGACAGAATTTTTAAAAATGTGGTTTTGGTATATGTACCGTGTATACATCAAAATGAACTTAGTAAAAAGGTTATTTAAATATTACAAACAGACACTCTAATATTATTTATTTGTATAGATAACAAAAAGCTCTGCAATGGATCCTGCGATGCCCACATCCACTACCTACTGCACAACACTGACCAGGCAACCTTAAATTGGATTTTTGGGCGCCATTACTAGTGAAATTACAGAGGTAACGATTCTTAACATCGCGAATCTCAAAGCAGAGAGTGCAATGTGTTGTATTGTTTATTATCCTAAGTAACGCCACATTGTTACGAGCAGACGTATCACTAATCATCAGACAAAGTTTCTGGTCGTCAGAAGAATTAAAAAAAACATTACGAAACGGTTACGAGGAAAATTAAAAAATACAAAAATCAAAGTTTTGTTTATTAGCATATTATGGAATGAATTAACAGTAAGATCTTAAATACTAAAAACTTAAAACTTAAACATTTAACATATCTAATATGACAGGTTTTTAGAAAATAAATTAGGAAAAAATAAAACAAATAAACATCTTTCCGAAAAGTAGGTTTACACCTGGTTTACTTAGTATTTATATCATACCGCTTATAACAATTTTAAATAGCGATAGACGTAGTACGATGAGTTGGCAATGTCATCGTCTATTCTCTAATGATGTTAAATGCTGCTACTCGGTTGACTAACTGATGTAGCTTATCAGATATATGGCGCGGATCAGGAGACCACGACTTAAATGGTGGTGGTATTCCTGTTTGATTCACAATTCTACACTTTTTGTGGATTACAGACAAGAAAAAATATAATTACTTTTTAAATTCTAAATCTTATATTCTAATAGTTTAACGAGCGTTCAACAAGTCCTACCTGATTTTTTTTTGTTTTATTACATTGTTCTAGTACTTCAATATTAATAACTTCTAAAGTAGAAAACACTTCCTTGATATAGTATCCTTTCGTTTTCTATTTTATAATAAAATTTAATACTTCAGACTTATGACTATATACTTATGACAAAAAAGTGGCACATAAAGTATTTGCAATGTATTTAATTTAAAAAATTGTTTTTGCAAATTAGCGAGGGTCTCTAAAGAAACGACGGCATCCTATGACTTGTACCAATGTACTGCGGATAGTCTACCTGCGGTCTGAACGCGGCGACTACGGTGATTGTTACAATTGGGCAAGCCTACATTAGGTACTGGGCAACTTAGGCTCAAAGCATCATAGACACCTCGCAAATAAACTTTATTCTGACTTATTATAACGTATAAGTAACTAAAAATATTTTCCAATTTCTATCAATTATAAATGTAATATCACAGAAATCTACAAAAAAAGTTTTATGTTTTGCCTATGGACATGAGCTTAAAATCGAAAATTTATACACACTAGCATTAACCGCAGTCTTTCTATATATGTATGTAAATAAAAAAATTTATATGAATAATAAGAATTCAAACAATGTAAATACCATTAGGTATTCAGACGTAATCATTATTACACAAAATGTGATGCACGTACTGCAGGCAGTAACATAGTAGTACGATATATAATATATAGACATAGTATATACAGAAAAATATTTATTCGATTAAATCATGTAGCTAGTCGAATTAGTCGAATAAATACTAATCTGGAGTTAATGAACGCTTTATTTAATAATTGGACATGTACTTGTATGTACATCAAATTATAAGTATCACTAACAGTACATTTCTTAAAAAACAGTTTACTATTATACCTTTAACAATTAGGAAATATCTATAAGTTCAAAGTAGTTCCGCCATGTTTGCATTATCAGAGGATATTTTTTAATTGCAATTAACAATTTCACATGCAAATTCAGGTTGAATAAATTTGCAACTTCCACCATTTTGTGTTCCAAACTATTAATATTTTTTGATTTCGTAGTTTCAAACTATTTTAAATGTATAATAAATATTCAAGTTCCAATAAAAATGAACGTACCAAAAAAAATTACATATTACACTCACAATAAAGCGACGAGATAAACAAAAATTCGTTGTATAATAAAAAGTAACCTTAGTGCTAATTAAAATATTTACTCAAATCAACATTGCGCACATACCACTGAGACATAAAATGATTATATACTAATCAAACGAATTAATTGAAATCCTTTACCAGTCGCTTTTCCCTTACACCATAGCAGAGCATGGTTTTCCTCTTATACTATTAGCAGGTAATCTTCGATAAGCAAATCATATGACTCTTCAATAACATTACATGTCGTCACTGGTGTCGTGTTCGATTACATCCTGAAAGCAATGGTTTTTTTAATCAATAGTTATCTAGGACTGTGCCCGAAATTTCCCTGCATAAATAGATCAGTTAAAGAACTAAGGTTACCGATATAGCTCAAAGCATTACTACACTTAAGTAGCAAGGGCAGGGCACATTGTTGGAAAGACTGATGGAGGAATAAAGACCTCGAGCGGCACAAGGAAAACCAACTATCGGCAGAAGGTCGTGGTAAACCGACGGATCCGGGCAGCGCATGATTGATGATTTTTTTTATTCGACGAGACGTTCACCAGATGGTAAACACTTCACCACATTGCGCTCGTCGCTTTGAGACATAAGTCTCGTTTCCGTAGTAATTTCACTAGCTTACAGCGCCCTGCAAACCGGAACATAGTAATATTTGCACACTACTATTTTGCGGCTGAAATAGGAGCTGCGATGGTACCTACCTAGACGGTCTTCGGCAACTGAGAGTTACCACCAGTATAGATTGAAGATGTTTGGGGAGGCCCATGTCCAGCAGTGGACGTCTGTCTTCAGATGAAGATGATGATGATGATGATGTGTAGGTATTTAACTCATGAGTATGTTTGATCATTATGTCTCAACCCAATCCTTTAATAATTTCCTCATAATATCGAATTAAGTATTAGACGATTACTTTGGATTAAACTAACGGGAGTGCAAAGAAATTTCGCGTAAGTAAAACAAAAAGAAAAATAGAGTGGAGCCCACACTACATGAAACAAATTCATTATATATAATTGATGTTTTAATTGATGCCGTTACCTCTTTGCTGATGTCTACATTAACTTCTCTAAATTCCGTAGATGTCGATGCCACAGGAGGGGTGTCTTCCTTAAAGTTCTTCGTTTTTTTTAAGTTTACAAGTGCTAAGATGCTTTTGTGTATTAGTCCTTGTTTAGATAAGACCTTAAAAAATATTACTTTAGGGTAATCAAATATTTTCGTTTTAAATATAATAAAAAATTGAACACCATTTTTTTAAAATAATAAAAAGATTGTCTTAAGTTATTAAAAAGAAACATCCTGCTAATCCACAGGGATTCCATGGGTCTGTCAACCGGTCGCTCAGATCAACGGTAATTATTTCGCTATGGAGCGATTACCTGATGCGGATGCGTTGTGTATACCATGGTATAATTGTGATTCTGCGACTTTGAATCTTTTGACTAAACTTACGTTTTAACACGGAGGTTTCCGCTTCGATTCTGAGGCCACATATAGAGGATTTTGTTATCCCTGCCTAGCTAGATACCGCCTAATGACGGTATGATGTTATCAGCGTCGCCATTTTGACAATTAACATATGAGAGTGCGAAAATTCTGTGTGAGTACCTTTCACTGTCTAGAGCACCATTGACACTTAACACCATATAAAATCTAAGTCAAATATTAACCCATTGTAAATTAAAAAAACGGACATTATTTTTTAAAAACAAATTCGCAAATATTCTTTAATAATTTTTAAATATTTTTCTCTATAAACGACCTATTTCTTGTTTAATTGACAGACCAAGCAAAAATTTTATTCTAGACATTTATTAAAAAAAAAGGACCCGTAAAGCAACGCTGGATAGTATATTAATAATAAATGTGCTATGAACAGATTCTAAAAATATAGCATTTATTGAATTCAATATATCATACTTACAAAATCAGTGCCTAAATCCTCCAACCGCAATTTATGATCTTTATTCACTTCTTCTTCATTCTCTATCACCTGCCATTTCAGTTTAGCTTTCTTGGGAACATAAACTTTTCTTGACAAAACTCTGTAAAATGATATATATTAAATATCCTAAGATGTTCTTGTCTAACAAAATGCAACAATTCCAAAATTAAGTGATCACATAATCCTTACTCTCGTTAAATTTAGGTTTATAGTTATATATATATTTAAGTTAATGTAGTTCCGTTATTTGAACTTTTCAATTATTATCAGATATCGATTACGTATTGTAACTTTGAATAAGTTGGGGGACAAAGTCGGATAACCTCCTCGAGTGCCCGGGTGTGGAGCAATTGCCCTTGGACTTCGGTTCGAGGGTGAGAGCACCCCCCGAGACGGTGTTCCCTGGGCAACGGGAATGGATCTGGGCCTTCAGGCTCGATGAAACTGACGGCCAATAATCCGACAAAGTCGCGCGGCGTGTCCGCCTCTAGGGCGGCTGTTGGCTTCGGCCACGCCGGGCGCACCCGTAGCCCGCTCATAGCACACCCCGAGCGGAGCGGGAACTGCGGTCATGGAGATCGCAGTCACGAGGAAGACAACCTCTCAAAAAATTACTCCAACCTCAAGGTCTGGCGTGCTGATGAGATGAATGGCCAAGGGGAACTTGGTCCCTAGCGTCCGAAGCTGTGGATCAGCATAACACACACATGGATAACGGTTCGAAAGACATTTGTCCCCAGGTGGGTCCCAGCCTTGTCACCAAGGTCGGGGAGTCCCACACGGCGCCTAGCGCCGTCTGCCCTCCGTACTCTGGGGTGGGTAAAACCGTGACGACGGGAGGAGAAGTGTGTGTACAGCGGAGTGATGCCGACAGAATGGCGAGCCCCGCGATGGGCCCTGGCGAAAATGAGACGAAAGAGCCGCGCCACAAGTTCGGCGCCGGCCATTTCACCGGACGAGACAAGCTCGCAAACAAGACAAAATACCATCTGATGATCTTCTGCTATTTAGAGGAAACCCTCTGATAATTTGTTGCAAACATTACTATAAAGACTAAATAATATGTGCGCTACGTCTAAGTAGTTCTTAGAAGACTAAACATTAGTCTTATCAAGTCTTATAAGTACAAAATGCTACTTACTCATTTATTTTCCTAAAAGCTTCTTCCTCTTCATAAAAGTTTGTATATGCAAAACCCGGAAATTCAAAACTCAATTTATTTTCGTCATTCCTTCTTCCTGGTATCCATCCTATGCTTTGTATATTTATACAAGTTATCCACACTTTTCGCCATGAACTAGTAGCAGAAACGTTACTTAAATCATCTTCGTCGTCCGAAATTATGTAAATATCAGCACATGGTGGCGAACAGACTTTTGAAGAATCCAAAAATTGTTCTACATTTAATCCAGTTTCTTTATTGGATTCGACTTCGTTACTATTGACCTTTTCACACTCATCACGTTGCAATACGCGGAAGAAATTACTTATTAATCTTTTATTAATTTCTTCTGGTTTCAGAACAAACATTCCCTTTTCAGAATTTTTGTTCCTAATCAAATCAACGCTAGAAGAGGTATTATTACATAAAGAAGTAATATTGGATATTTTTATTTGTGGTGCTATTTCAGCAACGGGTTTATTGAATACCGTCTTAAGTTTTGGGTCAGAATTTTGAAGTAGTAAAGCTTTAAGTTTATTGCCAGAAGGAGTTCTATTAGGTAAAGCCTCTAGTGATGACAAATCAACCGTTCCCGAATTTTCATTTTTTTGATAAATAGACTTTCCTATAGGCAACTTTTTTAGTAAACTTTGTGGTGCCAAATGATAAAAACCGTCGGTTTTTCGTATTTTTATGGGTTTAACTGTTTTTACTGGTTCAATTTTACTTTTTACTGGACTTTGATCACTCTCACTACTAGACATTGAGTTTTCATTTAACAATTTTGGTTGTTCATTTTTGTATACGTCTAAAAGTAGATTATTATCTAACGTTATTATATTATCAGTGTTTTTGAAAGACGGCATAAACAAAAGTGGATTTTCGAGCACTTTCTCATTGTCCACTTTTTTAATTGCTATCCAAAGTCCTCTTGTTTTTTTTTGGTCAACAGTTTGTACAGGATTTTTCAAAGTCTCTATGCCTAAAGGCTCGTTCTTATCGTATGGTCCAACAAATACGGAGTTTTCATTCATATTCGGTGTTGCATATATGCCAAATTGAGGACCATCACCGCTACCGGAACATCTTTGGGAGGACAACCTGACAGTTTTCCCAACTTTTCTTGAAACCTCAATAGATTTTACAATGCTAGTGTACTTAACAAAGAAACCCTTTATGAAAAATTGAATTTCGGTAACATCATTTTCTATTATCATTACAAACCATCTTGACAACTCAAGGTCATTACTTATACTGTTAGTTGTCACGGCACGTTCTGCGTTACTTGTATTGTTTTGATTAGTATTTAAATTAGATTCAACCTCTTTGTTTTCTTCTATTTTCGAAACAGAACCAAACAATTCCCAACATTTGGATAATCCATACAATATGCAAAAATTGTCTTTAAAATCTTGAACGTTATTTATTAAGTTTCGAACCGTTGCTGGATATTCGTCGATACGAGACAGCCGAATATGTCGAATATTAATGCAATTTTCAAAAAATTTTTCCTTTACATTAATAGCCATAAATATGCGAAAAGGTTTGTCTTTAGAAATTAAAAACAAATTTTTTCTTTGTTGATATCTGCTTAAAATAAAACTCCACGGATATAGTGCTACTTTCCCAAGCCGCGGAGGGTTCAAAACTGTTTTCCAAAGACCTTTGTCAATTTTTTCTCTATATTTTTTATAACTAGTAGCAAGCCATTCAGCCAATATCTCTTTATTTGGTAAAAGATTGATTTCTTCTATTTCCATGTTTTCTCTAGATTCACCTCCATTATCATTCATAGTACCATTTAATTTTTCTTGTTCATGAAGTATATTATTTAACATGTCATCTAATCCAATCCGAGATTTGTCAGAGCCATCAACATTATTTATGACTTTATTTTGCTCCTTTTTATCACTAGTTAGTTCAGTTTCACATGATTTGCTTATTAAGTTTAACATTTTCGTTTGAAGTTTCTTGTCATTCTTCTCCATTTCAAGAATTCTTTCATTAGTTCTGAGATAATAACCATCACTGAATTTCCTGCCTGCAAAGGGCTCAACTCTGGCACAATTATAATTCGATAAGTCGCTCTGCTCGTCAAGAGGAATGGTGTTAGACATCGTAATTATTTCTGTATTTTTTGGTTCTGTTTTTGTTAAATCCACAACAGATAAAGCGTCTTTTTCTTTATAAATGTCGTCGTTTGTATTAACCTCTTCAATTTGGGCAAAATTATTAATAAACCTTTGGGTAAATTTACCTTTGCAAAAACACTTATATAAATTATGTACCATACACCACGGTTCAATATTATCACATTTTAATTTAGGTATTGCAATACATAAAAATCGATCCTTTTTTATATCTGTGCGCAAATGCATGTTACTATAGAATTCTGCATATTTTTTTGATGTTTTCCAATTCCTTCTTTTTGACTTTAATAAAATGCTTTTGTCATCGGTGACTATAACTGTTTGATGAAATTTTTGTTCCTCTTTAGACAACTTATCGTTTAACTTTTTATCTAATTGAAACAATCCTGGTAAAAGTTCGGAACAATCGCCATCTAATGTGTCAGTTACTTTATATTTGGAAAAATCACATTTACAAGCAAACATACAATCTACCTGTCCACAATGGTCTTTTAGAATATATCCACGTTCTAGAGAATCACAAACACAGCCCAATGAACAGAATAGTTCTTGGCATGGCACTGTATCATTTTTCTTACGTTTGTCTGTTAATCTTATTACTGTAACATCAAGCCTATCCAATTCGCAATATTTTCTTTTACCTTTTTCTTTTATTTGCTTACAAACATTACTGGTACTATTAATCGTTAAAATTTCTCTTGACTCGTCTGCACCAGAATAAAATAAATCTTGATTTAAACTAATATCAACTGATTCTACAATTTTGTCTAAAATATTTCTAACCTCTGACGTCAATTCAGGCTCATTAAGTGTTGTACATTCTTCACTACAGGATATGTTATCCTCAAAAGAATTAATTTTTGTATCAAAATCGTGTCGCATTAAAATTCGTTTTTGATTGCATTTATATTTTAAATTAAAAGTAACAGAGTTATCAGCTTCAACTTCTACTCCGTTTTTTGTTACTTTACCTATTACTGACACTGCAAACTCTGCCCATTTCTCTGATATAGTACCATCTTCTTCGCGCAAATTTTGTATTAATGACTTGATCACCATTGGTTCTAATACAGTTCCATATGAAGGCTTAAGAAATAATCCAGGTCTAGGCAAGTCAACCAACTCAATTTTACCTCCATGATACTTTTGGTAAGAATTATCTAATTCACCCTTTTTACTCAGTGGTCCAGGTTTAAATTTTATATCCAAAGAGTCACGTAATAAACCTCTTCTTTTCTTTAATATTTTACTTTGCGCATATGAATTCGTTTTAAAACCTTTTTGGTCTTTGCTAATATCGTAATGACAAATGAATTTATTCTTACCACCTCTACTCCCATTAACTTGAATATATTTTCCATTGCATAAAACGAATTGGGAAGAATGACTATGACACTCAGGATTAAGATTCATTAACATCTGCCACGAGGTCTTGGATATGGGTCTTTCTGATTTTAATAGGTTTAGAGCTATGTTTTTAGTATTTTTATCTTTGGAAAATCCATCTCTTATTTTAGTAAGCAAAACTTTTTGTTGCTTTTCTAATTCATAAGGCAATGTTTCGTAAATATCTTTTTCGTATGAATTACGTATATTTCCAACAGTTAAAACTTTAAGTTTACTTTTTTTCTTTGGCACGTAAAATTTGCCACATTTTGGTTTAAAGTCGCAAGAATCCAGAACTTCCTCATTTGATCTAATAGGTTTAGCTACCTCTTTCTGAATAATATCGTAAAGATTATTTTTTAATGAAAATAAGCTTCTGGTGACACTAGGTACAAAAACCTTTTGTTCATCAATATCCATTTCGATCTGAAATAAACACAGTTGTTTAAAAACTAAGTAGAGCATGACTAAATCAAATATTGAAAACTTAGTAAAACTTTCGGAGTAACGAGATTTAAAATCATGTCACAAGGCAATGAGCGTAACGTGGCTTTGTCTAAATATTTTTAAGTTATAAGATAATATGAGATACCCGCAGCGAGACTATCGTCGGCGCGGTGAAGAAAACGACTTAAAGGGCCTTTGTCCGAAACCTTCTCTAGCATCCTGCGATCGCTAACACGTACTTTAAACCTGTCCAATACAGTAAACGTTTTAATCACTATAATTTGCAACAACGCTGTTCAGCAATATATGTTAATAAGCTGAAATTAATAAAATATTGAATTTATTCCATTGGAACCCCAAAAAGGTTCGTTAAGTTTCATAACAATTCTAAAGAAAAACGTACATTTTAGTTGTCACATAAACAAGTGCAGAGAATGTATGATAAAAAAAATATTTAATTTCTTTGATAAGAAGTTTCACTGAAGTAAAACTATTTTAATTAATGTATAATCAAGAGCAACATCACCATAACTACAAACTTTTTACATATGAAGCAATTTGGCGACAAATATCATCCGAGTACGACAATTGCTTCGGTAAAAACTATACGTGCGTACGCAGTAATACGAATTCAGCGACACGTAGCCGTTCATTCACAGGACCAATATTATTTCTAAAAATTTTCAAACAAAATTATTTGTTGTGTTTTAAAAATCAAAATAAAATACACGCTTTATTCTACTGTTCAATCGCGATCAGTCTTCACGTTTATTGTTTATGGCACACAATACGAAAAACATTTAATTTAACTATAAAGTAGCTTCTTACTAGGAAATTCTTCAAACATGTGGTTTGTCCTGTGTTCTCATACATAAATATATAATTCGCCTAGTTTTACAACAGTTCCGAAGCACAGATACATAATGATAATTGATGATATTCTCTGTATTTTCGTTTAACTACTGTATTGATCAACCACTTCAGAATTTTATAACAAATTATTAAAGCACCGTTATCTGATTCCCTTGATTAATAATAACGAATTAAATTCACTGTATCAAAATGGACGGCATTTTACTTCACGTTTTTAATCGTAAAACATCAGGATTAAGTTAACCATAACAATAACAAATCAACTTTTATTAATATTAATTCATTTAGCACTTAAATCTGATTGTCTTATTTATTGGGATTTATAACACGAGCTATTCATATTAACCAACCTTCTGTCATGAAGAAGCACGACAAGAAGAAGATTCAGATTAATTGCGTACCACGTAAGAAAAATGTGACATTACTATATTAGTATTACCCTTTACGATTATTCAAAACTGCGCAAAAAAAAATATCAATAGTTTTTTTTTTTATTTAGCAACAACTTAAAAATAAATACAAAATATTATTTTTTTTTAAATGTTTACAAGTTATAAAATTATAAAACATGTATTCACTCAGGAACAGAAATTATTGAAAATGCACTTTATAGCAAAATATGTAATTCTTCTCTATACGCTCAATTAAAGTTAAATAAGCACAAGTATTTATTAAGATAATAAATTTTACCTACCTGAAATAAGAAAAAAAATATTTTCTTTATTAAAGCATGGGAACCTCCGCAAAATGGCGGACGTTTACAGAGAGCCGTGAAAGACTATTTTAAATCTTTGTCTATCATTACGAACACTACAATATTATGTTGGATTCTTTAGAGAGTATTATATTTAAGAATGCCTAAGTAAAGTAAACACTATATTTTGTTTGTTTAACGAAAAACATTCTGTAAACGACACTCGTTACACCATTTAAAGTTTTAGCACAGATAATAATAACTTACCATAGTTTTGTACCATAGATACACGAGTTAAATGATTACTACATAAATATTAATCATTAAAAATTTTGATTCCCATTTATTTCGAGATAAGATAAAAAAATTAAAATTAATTAATTGTAATTCGCAGTAAACCTTTATTTAATCCTATTTTGTGGAAGTATTACTAAAGTAGATATCAACTAAGAAGCATTTTCGATTACAAATTTGAACTTATGACTTTTTATTTCCTTGATCTTTTTATGATGTGTGTATAATTATTTATATACGTGCTATATACATATTAACTTGTGTACGTATATCGATATAAGTAATTATAATGTATTACATGATATTATACCCGTATCTCTACTTTGTAGTACTTATAATATTTTGCAATTTTTTTGCACGTTATAGTATTTTCGTCCTTTGTTATTTTTTGTTGTCTTCACAACCTGAAAGATTGGCAGTAAGAGAATTCTTTGTCATGTTATCCGCCTTTTTGTTTCTATTGCATTTTTTATCTGTTTACTGTAAAAAACGTATAAATAAATAAAATTATTTACTGTTAACTATTTTACCATGATATTTAAGAATCAGACATTTTGGACAGTTTATCTTATTCACTTAAATATTTAAAGGGTTCCTGATATATTAGTAACAGGATGTCTATGAGGAAAACATATTTGTGTGAGTATGCGTTACTTTTTGGTTAATCAGAGCGAACTATAAATGGGGCAAAATTAGCTTTCTATGGAGTAAATCTTTTGTGTAATATCATAATTAACAAAGTTTCACTATACCTTTGCGTCACATCTCGCTCTCTATGTCATTGTCCGCATTGGTGAGAATCGTGAACCATTCCACTAAGTAGTGTTTATGAAACAGAGCTGCAGTGGATCGCGTAATTTGTCATTGAAAGCGGTGCGTATGCGCGAACACATTGGGGTACGGTCCTTGCGTACATCAGATAAACAGTGTAGTTTTATGGTTTAAATTTTTTTTAAATAAGTATCAGTTAATTGTATTTATAAAAATGTCACTCAACAACTTTAACCATGGTAAGTATTTTTCAATGAGGAGCATTGATAATTATAACTCTTCTGAAAGCTAAATTAGGAACGCTAGTTTCATGTGACAAGGTACAAGAATTCAGTCGCGTTTCTGGACGTGAAATGTAAGTTTCCGCAAACCGGGAATTTATTGCATTATATGCAACATGTTTATAGCAGAACACCTTTTAGGCATTTACTTCTAATTATGGATTAATTGACCATTTAAAACTTCATATTCTTTTACCTTATTTAAAAAAAATTAAAATTAATTAATTGTAATTCGCAGTAAACCTTTATTTAATCCTATTTTGTGGAAGTATTACTAAAGTAGATATCAACTAAGAAGCATTTTCGATTACAAATTTGAACTTATGACTTTTTATTTCCTTGATCTTTTTATGATGTGTGTATAATTATTTATATACGTGCTATATACATATTAACTTGTGTACGTATATCGATATAAGTAATTATAATGTATTACATGATATTATACCCGTATCTCTACTTTGTAGTACTTATAATATTTTGCAATTTTTTTGCACGTTATAGTATTTTCGTCCTTTGTTATTTTTTGTTGTCTTCACAACCTGAAAGATTGGCAGTAAGAGAATTCTTTGTCATGTTATCCGCCTTTTTGTTTCTATTGCATTTTTTATCTGTTTACTGTAAAAAACGTATAAATAAATAAAATTATTTACTGTTAACTATTTTACCATGATATTTAAGAATCAGACATTTTGGACAGTTTATCTTATTCACTTAAATATTTAAAGGGTTCCTGATATATTAGTAACAGGATGTCTATGAGGAAAACATATTTGTGTGAGTATGCGTTACTTTTTGGTTAATCAGAGCGAACTATAAATGGGGCAAAATTAGCTTTCTATGGAGTAAATCTTTTGTGTAATATCATAATTAACAAAGTTTCACTATACCTTTGCGTCACATCTCGCTCTCTATGTCATTGTCCGCATTGGTGAGAATCGTGAACCATTCCACTAAGTAGTGTTTATGAAACAGAGCTGCAGTGGATCGCGTAATTTGTCATTGAAAGCGGTGCGTATGCGCGAACACATTGGGGTACGGTCCTTGCGTACATCAGATAAACAGTGTAGTTTTATGGTTTAAATTTTTTTAAATAAGTATCAGTTAATTGTATTTATAAAAATGTCACTCAACAACTTTAACCATGGTAAGTATTTTTCAATGAGGAGCATTGATAATTATAACTCTTCTGAAAGCTAAATTAGGAACGCTAGTTTCATGTGACAAGGTACAAGAATTCAGTCGCGTTTCTGGACGTGAAATGTAAGTTTCCGCAAACCGGGAATTTATTGCATTATATGCAACATGTTTATAGCAGAACACCTTTTAGGCATTTACTTCTAATTATGGATTAATTGACCATTTAAAACTTCATATTCTTTTACCTTATTTAAAAAAAATTAAATGGTTCCTGGGCGTTAGAAGTTTAAAATGGATATACATAAACAACAAAATTATTTAAATCCATGGTTCGTCTCGCTTGATAACAGGAAAAGCTTTAAAATTATTGAAAAAAATGTAATGTTTTCGCATTAGCCTGGCGATTTTTTTATTTTTGCAACATTTTTGATGTCGTAAAAAAATACAGTTAAGCCATAATAAATTCTCTCGTCATTGACAGCTAAATAAATAAAATTCTGGACAAATCCACGCAAAGTTACTTAAATCATGACTGCGACGTTTAGCACTTTAGAATGATCTCTTTAAAGAAGTGGAATATAAATGATTTTCTCAATTATTTCTCAAATTATTTATTATTTATTTTTAATAATAAAATTACTAATCCTTTTTCTTTCTTTTTTTATTCTTGGCAACTAAAACAGAAAAAACTTTTCAGTGTTTAGCATTTTTATTTGTTTCATATTTGTCATAGAAAATATATGTAAATTTTATTTGCATAAAATCATTTTCACCTTTATTGCTATAGTTCAATATATACAGTACAAGAGGTTCGAGAATTCAAAGGACACTGTTTTTTTAATTTTCTCTTTCGCAATATAAAACTAGTGGCTAAGTTATTCATAAAATAATCGGTTATTTATTGGTTAGTTTATTACATTCTTGACCATAAATATGTTTTCATTATTCGTAATTAATTCATTATTACGTTTTCTTATCAAATTTTATATTTATTGCTCCTTAACAACTCTTGCAATGTTCTTACAATTGGGTTTCGGTTCTTTCTCTTTGAAGGATAATGTCCGCCCAAGCCCTGCCCAAATGCGGGGTGGCTTTCGACGCATATCTCCGAAGTTTCACGTTTTTAAGATATCAATGTGTCATGGGTTTGACATCGGAATAGAAATCGAATTGACGGCGTTGCTAATCGTAAAGCCCGTAATTCGACTACACTTATAAAATGTGCTATTATCTTTTCTTTTTCCTTTTTGCCAATTGTAATTTATCTATATAAGATAATGTTTAGCACATGTTAAACATATATTATGATTTTAATGTTATAAATATTAATATTTTTAATTGTTCATTAATATCATTAACGTGCATTTTAGTTTGTTTGCACAACTACAGCCAAATTAATTTTTTTACTGTTATTCAACGGACTGAAGAGGCGAGAGACGTTCACTTGATAGTAAGTAATACGCTTGTCCATAATAAAATGGTTCTAGTTACGATGATTATCACTGCACCACATTGTGCTCACCGCCTAGAGACTGGAGTGATCTTACGTCTTGTTACCACAGTAATTTCAAACTGGGACACAATCTTTGCACTGTATTGTTTGGGGGCAAAAGTAAGTGCCGGGGTTATTATCTGATAAAAATTTATCCTATATGTATAATATAAGACCAGATACGTATGATAATATTTGCTCTGTAAGACACGTGAATACTTAGAGCACACCTGATGATAATCTTTTCATTTAAAATAATAGCACAGGTCACTTATAACACAAAATTTATTTCTTACATATAACCCTATTCAAGTCGAATAAAAATGTTGCGTCCTGTTGGTGGTGAAACTGTAATTTTCATTTGTCGTCATTCATGCTCTATCTTCGTAATTTCGTATCATTTGTTCGTCTGGTATTTCTTATTAAAAAAATTATTGAGAAAATTTAAAGCAATGTTTTTTTAAGTATCGAAAGTTATTTTGAATGCACAATAAAAACTACTTTAATAATGTAATTTTGATCAAGAACAATAAATTGCGATAACTGCTGTCACAAGAGTAAGCCAAAGCGAGAAATCGAGCCCGTGGGAAACAAGAAATTCGAAGTGGTCTGGTATTTGTTGTAAGTGGTCTCGTAGGTTGCTAAAGTGGGTCCAGTCTTTCCTTGGGGCGTGCTTAGCCAAAGTGCAGAGGCGCAACGATGTGTTTCGAAGGAGAACCAGAGACATGCGCGATTTGATGCTCAAAGTAAATTGACTTTTACTTTTCGCTCAACGTCCAACAAGATTCGATAGGTAACAAGCCAAAAAAAACTGTGACAATAAACGTTTCTTTAGTGGATTAAGTGCCGATAACGCAGTACAAGTTGAAGTATTAAGAGAATTAAAAAAAAGGATATTGTTTATCTCTTGCTTCTTCATGGGAACGATCTCGGAATGGTGATTTTTCCTAAAAAAAAAAAGGAATTAATTCAGTAAAACAATTATTAACTCTCCTTTTAACGAAAAATAAATAAAATAAAATAATAATAAAAATGTTCTTGTATGATTGGAATTTCAATCAATGAACCCATTTGACCACTTTTTGGAGAAAACTAATAAGTAGGACAAGTTAAAAGGCAGAAATCAAAAAATTCTATTAAGTATTTATAGTACTTAACTTAGTTAAAAGTATAGTATGTAATATTTTTTTACCCTTTTATGATATTTTTCATAGTGATGATCTTCTTGTGAACCATTCTGATGATTGCCCATTTTTACAACAGCTGTAAAAAGAGCGGAAAGAGTATTATTACATTATTAAATATTTCATTGCTTTATCGTCACGACCACAAATATAAAATTGACATTTGAAATGAGAGAGAATGCAGGAACTTCACAATTTTTTCTCAAAATGGCAAAAACACTTATGCCATTACAGCGGTATCTCGATGGAGATGAATTTAGTTTGTAAATACTTAATTTGTCCTTTCACAAGCTGAAGAATACGCTGAATGTATTAAATAGGTTACTATTTTTTTAAATTTAAAAAACACTTCGAAAATCTCTATTAAATCTTCGGGTACATATGACGAGTGAGAATCGTCATCGATATGAATAACCAAAGTTACAGGTGACGAGCTTGACTTTACTAATTTAGCTTTTATATCTAATCTGTATACATTTACTTCTTTTCTGAATAAAATTTTATTTTGGTTATGTTAATAAAATAAATGTATTCATCATGATATTACAGTAAAATTAAATACGTTCATTAAAAATTTTCAAATAAATCGGGTCTCGAGGGGTTCATAAACTGAGGAAGGTATCTTTTGTCCGTCTAACAGCTGATGGTAGCAACGTGAACATATTTAGCTCGTTTAAAATTAAATATGGCATAACATGTTTTTTATATATTTAATAGTGATATTATATTAATTTTTTTGGTATTTTATTAAAAGAAATCAGATTACAAAGATATACAAAGATTCATCGTTAAAGGCATAAGTACCAAAGATTAATGTGTGGATAAATCTAAATAATAAGCTCTGGAAATAAACCACAAGTTAAAAAATATTTTTGGATGTAATTACTTTATCCGAGTCATTTTTATTGAAATATTTCTCATGGTACTTGACCTTAAACAATCTTTTTCTTAATTCGTGTGTCAATAATACTAAACTATAATAAAATTTACAGCACCCTACTGATAACAGCAGCTTACCAATAACAAAATGACGCAGGTAACGACTTAATTTATATGTAATAAAATACTTGTACAAAAAAGGACTATCCCAACCTTTTTGTTCATCGCGCCGTCTTTTTTGTTCCAAAAGTGCTGATTCTTCTGCTCTGTCCTACAAAAATACAGGAATGAATATTTTTGGTGTATATATTTTCTATAAACAGAATATAGAAAATATACACTCGAAAAATTTTCAAAAATCTGGTAAGAAACTTTTAACGAATATTGGGGGAACAAGTCTCACATGTTTATTATTAGATACAAGTATACACTATCTTATAAGAATATTTTATGGAATCTGTTATATATTAAGCACTCCTAAGCAAGGATTTTTATGGATTTAAATACAATTCCATAAACCACTTTATCCACACAAATATTATAAGTAAAATAATATATAAAAATTAAAACGAAAATGAACAATATTAACTATAATGATTAACAGCATTCCGAACATTATAATTGTGTCCGGTTAAGGTAAGGCGCATGCGTCATAGCGTCATCGACGGTTGTTAATACAGTTATATAGTGATTAATATGTGAATACCGGCCATCACTGACAAACTATATACGATCATATCGGCAAATGCAGAGCGACCATACATATGCCACCTGCGTCTTGCAATTTTCATCAGATAGTCGCTCCATCAAGCAAGTTGGCCCTGCCACGTTGGCATACACGTGGCTATTAAACAAGGATGTTCTTATCTCATCGACAATTCGATATTTCCACTATGTGACCCGCCCATTAAATTTTCAAACTTTGTTCGTCTATGTATCTTCACCATTCCTGATTAGATTACATATAGAAATACAATAGCTCTATCCAAAACACGTTGAACGACTTCGAAGCTTTTCATAAACTCTATTGTTATAAGCACATGTCTCCGTTTTGTAAGTCATAAAAGGTTACACCGGACGAGAAAACGAATGCTGGACAATCTATTTGGACTCGTCGATTGAACTCTTAATGTTAAACCAATAAGAGCAGTGAAAATGACAAGCGTTATTTCTCGTTATTGTTGGCGTTTTCCCTTCGAGCATAATAGGTAGTAAAGCCCACAAGACAAGCTTCAGCCTTTTTCGCGAAGTTGTTCTTCTGTAGTATCTTTATATTTTAGCCCGTCTACTACATGGGTTAGAATATTTCCATCGAAAACAATGTTTATTTTTTTCCATTCTTAAGTGATGTATGAAACGTATTGCTTTTAAAATATTTTTTCAATTCATTCTATACAAATTGTAATTGTTACATTACATTGGTGTCTTTTAAGCGTACAATTGCTTGTGCCAGGAGATACCACTCGTCTTTAAAATTAATCTGTAAATACAATGTGAATGTGAAACATATTTGTTCAATTGAGAATAAGAAATAATAATAAATTAAAGTGAATGTGAACTTACTGCGAACGTGCATGTGAGCCTGAGAATATGTATGAATAGGCGTGTATTTATTTGTGATGTACAGTATATGACCGTACACATGGATCTATTAACTTTAGTTATTTAATTTAGATTTTTTTATGTCCTCATAGGTTCGCTTAATTATTAACTTAATTAATATTTATTAACTAGTAAAACTATTTTTATTTTAGACGATTTAGCGATGCTTACCCTCTTGCGGCTCATCTTACGTTCTTTACGTTCGTCGGCTCTAACCTTAGATTTTCTTTTTTCTTTCTCTGGGGAACGTTCTTCAATATCTTTGCTACCCTGCTCATGCAGAAATAAGACGTTAATATCATGAACATATTAAACTAAAACCGACTCAATTATTTATATTTTTTATCAACCGTGAAAAAATACAAGATTAAAGAATTATAAAAGGAATGAGTTAAAAGACGCAATGCACTAAGCCACTGCTAACTGAATTTTGTCAGGAATTCATTGAAATACGTTTTATAATCGGCATTTTTTTTTTCTTGACTGTGGTTCCAAATAATTTCTTGAGTTCTTCGTGTACGGCACGCTAAAGTGATTGCTTCTTTCTGATGCGTTTCTCTGAATATAGATAATTGCTTAATGTCATTGCGAAAGCCGTGTGGCATCGGTAGAGCAGAAGCCTCTTCTCGTCCCATGGGTGTCGTAAAAGGTGACAAAAGGATAAGTCGCAGGATGATTAGCAGCTCAATAATATATAGCTGCCAGCATGCTTTTCTCAATCGTAAATGGCGCTTCCACCAACAACAGCTCTGTCAAAAGGGGTTGGCAGGGCATGAGATTATGATGCTTAATGTCTTGATTAGATTTGTTTCAATAAACATTTCTCTATTAGCTAATAAATCTTCATATGTGTTCAATTCACCTTTGCATAGATTGCGGTTTCGTGTATTTAACCTTATGATTAATTTCATTCTAGTTCGCTAAAACAGTCATAGTGCAGCTTAATTCATTGTACCTTTTAACTCATTCACGTTGACCAAAAAGATACCGAGTTAACCTTACCAATGCTTGACTGGACTGGGCTGTTTGGGACTAACGACACTTTTTTAATTATAACTGTTAAAAGTCTTAATAACATTTTAGTTCTTCTGACAACAGCATTCTTCTGCATTAATCTTCTCAATTATGCTACAGAATTTCTTCCAGATTTATCAGTTCCACGATGAGAAATGGTGTCTGGTCCAAAATAGGAATTCCCTGAATTTTTTTATCCACCAACTATAATTACGGTCCTGCATGTTGACGAGAACTGGTTTTTATTTTGTTTATGGGAGTTTTATTAAGTGTAGTTAACGTCGAAAGTTTTTATTTTACTTGTACTTGAAGGTACCTTCTAGAAGAACCAAACTTCTCATTTCTTCTCACTTCGCATATTATTTGCTGTTTTAAATCTTCGTATTTTCTATTTCCGTTTCATATTAAGAAATTTGTTATCTTCGATAACGAGAATTCTTCTTTATATATATTTGTGCGTAATTTCTGTTGTTGTTATTCGTATTACTTCTACGTGTGACAAATTGATTTCTCTTGAATTAGTAGCCCGTTAAGTATTAATCATATATTTCACAATGGTATTAAAGTCCTATAGTTTTTTTTAACACAACAGTCTTAGGGTCCGTGATTCTTGAACACAATTCCGCACCATAATTAACTTTTTATTTTATTTTAAGTATTATATTGTAGATTGCGATGCTTCGTAGTCGCGGTCCAGCCCAATCGTCAGTCCGGTGCTAGCACGATGCAAGGTCGTTTTATCATAACAATACTCACCTTGCCATTGCCGCTGTTTTCTACTTTACGACGTTTCACGTCTGCAAAAAAAATATTTAATTATAAGTTTGAAAAGTATCCAACACTTTTTTGTTATATTATAAACTAGAATACAGTTTATCTATCACTGCAAGCTTTGCATAAAAACTAAAAAGACATTTATTATAGAATTTTAACCGCCGCCCTGGCACAGTAACTACTTTGTAACGCGAAGGACTCCGGTGTGCTTCCGGTGAAATATGTTACGTAGTTTGCACGGTGGCAAAGATTTTTCAGGCTGATAGGGTTTTGGCCCCAAACATATGAGGTCCAGAATATTTTGGTAGCGCACGGTTCGCCATCCAGTTTCATTGTCACTTAACACCTTATGAAATTGAGAAAACGTGCCTATTACCGATAAAAACAAAAAACGCTGTATATTTATACGCACCACGGTCAATATCATCAGACGAGAGACGATGATCATGTGGCGGAGAAACAGTTTCTAAATAGCGCTCCTCCTAAAGAACAAAAAAAATTGATTATTTTGTTATGGTATCACCTCTAAACCCATACACATATGAATATAAAGTTACATGTACTTACTCTATGTGAACGATCTCTTGGTGATCTTTCTTTCATTCTTATTTCTTCTTTATTTCGCTCTTTAAGGGACCTAAGAAAAAGAGGTTATTAAACAAATAAAATTTGTACGATGATACCAATTGGCAACCATTTCTGGTATATTTATATTTGCCAAGGATAACATTAACCGTTTGACGGCTGAGAAGCCAATATTATTTCAAGACGAAGAGCCAATATTATGTCTGCGTAAAATTTGTACATTCAGTAGTGTTAGCGGGATCTATTTCAATCGCCTAACAGTGTTGTCTAAATGTGTTCCTGTTTGAATGGCGAAGATTTAAGAATAGTTTAGAACTAGAATTGGACATAATTAGACAATATTTTTATACTTAAAAATAAATAATAATTAAAAATCTTACGATCTTCCTTCCCGCTTTGACTCTTTTTCACGGTCAGACTCTTCGCGACGTCTGTCACTGTTTCGGGATTCTCTCTTTTCTGTGTCTGGTGTAAATAATTATTTTAATAAAAACCAGCCAGATTTTTTTAAGACAAAACAATTGCATATACTTTTTTTAATAGATTGTAAAACTGTTTGATTCGATAATCATCATTATAGTTTAAGGCTGTTCTACGGCTAAATATACACTTCATTAATCAGTTTCCTGCACAACCGGTCTGACGCCAGCGACATCCAGCGATACCTTGCGATCTTCACCTAATTGCTCCACCTGGTCGGCGACTGTCCTACACTACACTTGCCAATACATGGTCTCCCCTCAAGGATCTTTCTGCCCTTTCAGCCGTTTGATCTTTGCGCTTTGTGGCTCGTCTCTTGTCTATTACGTTTATTAATTCGCAGGTCTATGTCAACAACCTTTATTGGCTAGATATCTTTATACTGATGTAATTACGTAGGGAAACATCTAGCCTATCCATGACTTTTTATTTTTTCTATATTTTTTGTTGTTACATGGTTAAAAATATTTAAAATATAAAAAGATTTTTAAAGACTGATCGGGATTCTTATTTAAATTTCTACTGCTGTTAAATTACTACTGTTGACGTAAAGAACTATGCAGTATTAGCTTACCAACAGGTTGCGGAGAGGTGCTTGCTTCGGGATCCTGCTTAGCAGGAACGTTTTCTTCTTTCGCTGGTGCCGTAGGCACGGAGGCGGATGCCACCACTTTATGTTGGTCACCCATCTACATAAATATTAGCTTTAAAAAACTTATTGTTTGCTGTTGGTACTTGTCCTCCGTTACCAGAGTGGCTGTAGCACCCTTTCTCCATTCACACATTTCTACTGTTAAGCTGTATTTTATATGGAGATTTTATTTTTCAACTTTAAGTAGCGATAAGAAAATCATTAAATAAAAATGTCAGAGTATGGCATCATTTCAATAATCACCTGATGGAAATCACATTCTTTCATGATATGAGGAACTTTATTCCTTAGCTGACCACTGTATCCCGTTGCCAGCACGTATAAATCTTGACGCTGCGTCTTTTCTTCTTCTTTAACCTAGTAAAATAAAACAAATGTATGTATGTAATATGAAGCTGCTCATGTCCAACCGTGAATAGGTAGCGGCTTATCCTGATGATGATATAATCTGGGAATAAACTTCCGTAGTAGTGATGGTTTAATTTTGAGTGCAATAATACGCGCAATGCCACCCTAGGAGGCAAGCTTCATCGAGATTGTGCTACGCGCAACCAAGCACCACAACCTGCATTCAACTAGAATGGTAGATAAATGTCCTAGATTATTTCCTTGACAGAGAAGGCCCAGATATCATCGTTGGAAACATTATGTCAATTGATCATTATTATTTATAAAATATCATTTAGTCCCATATCTTATTCAAATGAATTATTAACTTATCTTTTAGTGCTTTACATAAGTTCCTTTCTGTGCCAAAATCGGATTTATTCACAGAATAACAGTTCTGGTTTTGTCTATTTTACATTAAAGGATAAAATAATGCTAATAATACGGTTAATAGTTAAATTACCTTCTCAACTTTTCTTTCTATGATCTGTGCAAGTTTTTCTAATACCGGAAAGTGCGGCAACACCCGTATGAGAACAATTAAAGCGTTACGAATCTGTACATAATCACCGGAGTCTAGACACACGACCATTGCCTTAGTAATCTTGTAATGCCATTTGTGACACACATGCCTGGAAAATGTACATACACAATCTCAAATTAAGAGTTTACTTGCAATATATCCGTTATGTGATTTTATTATCATTTGTTACAATTTCACAAGGTCTTAATGAATATGAAGCTGTGGATGGTGGAGTGTGCTCCCCGCGCGCAGAATATTCAGGCTCTCGTATACTGACAGCCAGAACACAGGAACACTGTTATTGTGGCAGATACCTCTACCATCAACACAATTCTACACCATTTGGAATTCGAATCGAATATCATAACTTATATACAAAAAAAAAATCGAGGTAGGAGTAAAGAAATTTTTTGGTGCTGCTTAGATGTCTACTAATGGACATCTGTAAATGTTTTATAATGATGAAAAGTAACGCTAAATTTCTTATGGTTATACATAACTAAAAGAAAAAATATTTGTATTTCTGAACGCGAAGTTAACTAAAGCACAATAGCTTACCTGTAATTTTCATAACCGACGTGATCGTTGGCCTCCGTAAACTGGTTGGAGACCCTATACTTAGTGACAAAGCCCGGGTAATGGGCGCACTCGCGGTGGAAGGCATTGCGATCCGCGTGCCAGCGCATTGCTGTGCCGAGCACCTTGCAAAGGAATGTGCCGTAACGGGCGGCTTCCCCTTCCGTACACGACATTACCGAGTACGTTATGTCGCAAAATAGCTATAACAAAAGTGCATTATTGTATTTACATATACATACGAAAAGAAAAGTATCAAGGTACAGGTTTACTTAGATAAAACAAATATACACTCAGATTAACTGTGTGTTTCTTACTTACTCTGTCATAACAGAGGAGCGTGGAGAAATTGGGCGTCTTGAGGGCATGCACTGTATGGACGAACTCCGCGCAGTAAAGCGCGTCGGCTGCTGTGAACACGCAGCGCGGGAACAGGCAGAGCTGCATAAGACGCGTGACGGTCTCGTTTTTGGCAGATTTAGCCGCGCGCGCGGGAAACCAACCGCCACACTCGCGCTGCAAACGGGCAGAAACGCGTGCCGTGTGCTCACGTTGACGACGGCGCTCCTCCTGAATAGTGACACCAGCGTAACAATAACAGAACATATTGACTTAATTGCTTTCGTAGAGTAGAAGCTAATCGCTTGCCATGTAACACATAGTACCCTGGTTCAATTCCGGTGACGACGAGTTTTTGTTAGTAGTTGAGTTTTTTTGAATCCGCCTGACTGACTGGCCGTTAACCATTATATTGTGAACCTGCCGTCATAACAGTACTGCCGTGTTCAGGCTGTTAACGTGAGAGGCAGTGTATTTTGGGCGACACACACTTCACCTTCCACGATCTCTTTGTCATTTAACGACATGTGAAAGTTGTGTATGTAACATAAAATATTTAGTTTTAATATTAAGAAAGTCAAAGTTATAACTCATGTGGGCTATGTGGTTTTAACCAACCTGCAGCAATTTCAATTCTTTACCATATACCAACCTGCAGTTTGTCTATCAATGTGTTAAAACGCTCTTGTTCCTTCTTGCCCTTTGTACCCTGCGATGTATCTTTGGCTGCATTTGCTGCTGATATTTTCAAACGCTCGATTTCACGATCGTAACTTTCTTCGGGAACTTTGAGGTCATACATGGACAAGGACCTGAAAACAAACATGATTTATAACATACAAAATATATTTTGTATATGCATTTCATTTCTGTTATCTAAATTTGTTATAATTACAAGCTCATGTTCTATTTTTACCAACTGTAAGTAGTAGTATTACTATCTACGCACGTTTCTGGCAACATGCCCTTTACTATACAGGCCTCAAACACTACGTCTTTAAGACGACTACCAAAATACCTAATTCATATTATATGGTATAACAATACATTATATGGTAATAATTAGGATATCTCATTTCAACATGTCTTTTACATCAATGAAAATGTTGCTGAGTTTAATGATAAGATAAAAAGTCCTTTGTACTATATAAGCATTTAAGTTAATAATTTAACATTCATTACGATTATACATACCAAAATGAAACATAAAACTCAGGCGATATATCTTCCCAAACTCTAGACGGTAGCAAGGGTGTGATGGATATAATTACTGGCTCTAAAACTTCTTTGGACGCTGCACAGTATCTTTCTATGCTTTTCTCCTGGGATTCTAATTTATTATCAGAACTTTTTCGTAAAACTTCTGCTTTTGATGCTATCTTTTGTGCTAGCACTGGACGATGTAGGAAAAACGCCACGTCAGCGTCCACATGGTAGTCTCGCAAAAGTTCCTGTGGTTGGGATTTTAATTTTATGTTACTTTAAAAACACGGTTAACCAGAAAAAATTCTAACGATTAGAATATGAGGAGGAAATACTTTAGAGAACTGAATAGAAAAAATCAATACCTGCAATGGCGGCAACCGTGCTGCGTACTCATCAGGTGCGTGAGAGGATGCAAGGAATGTGCCTAATTGCACCAAAGCATCTTGACATTGATCAGCCAAGCGACCAACAACCTTCAACTGCGACCCAGGTGGCTCTCCAGGAGTAGATACTTCATCCTCATGTTCTGAAATAATAGTAATTTATGGATCTATTTGTTATCTACTATAAAAGTATTGTTTTAACTATACCTATATGCAAAAATGAATTCCAGAGAACAGTATTTCAAGTAAATGAAAAAAATATATAACCTTTCCAAACGCAACAGTGACGTTGTTGAGCCGACAGTATACATAATGCAATATCCAAATTGTTTCCAACAACAGCGTCTTTTAATCGAGCCGATGATCTCCTAGTATTACGCACTTGCGAGAAGTAACCAGCCTGAAAATTTTATAACAGGTCATTATCATCTCCGGCAGAAGTCCACTACTGGGTATAGGCTTTCCTAAAAGATCTTAACAAATATTCCTTAGTTGAAACAAATAAGTTAAGATAATTTGAACTGCCTCCACCAAGTTATGACTAAGCTCTTTCTTAGTATCAAAAAAAAATTCTAGGCGAGTATGCTTTTCGAGGTGGCGCGCGGTATATCCACGTGACTGTGTTTTAAGGGTGTGGAGAGTTCTAATTCCACCCCGAGAGGTAGCCTCATTAAGGGCTCGCGCCGTCGGAACCATGGTTGTGTGCGAAAGCGTTCCACTGGTTCCGGCCAAAAGTGTTAAGTGAGACACCGTGGGGTTTTAGCCGGTAAGAGTCCGGCATAACTTTTTTGTTGCCCCCGTAAGAGAAGAGAATCCATGCAGGATTTCCCCAAAAAAATAAATAGGCGGGCTCATTGTCCTCCATCACTACGTGAAATCGAGGGGCATTGACCCAGCGGAGCCAAAAACAGAATTAAGATTTATGATGACAATTTCATATTTAGGAGCTCATGGTAAAGGTCCAACAACTTTCTCACCTCGCCTTTTAGAAGTTCACCTCCAGCCATAGCATCAAGTTGTTCAGGTGTCATTTCTTCAGCTGCTTCAATACCAGCCATCTTTTGTACTATTTCTTTCAATATTAATAGATCTTGACTATGTATAGAAATATGTTTTAATAAATCAACCGTTGTATAAAGAATTAAATATCACATGAGACATCAAGCATTTGTTAACATTTATACATAAAAAAAATTCCATGAAACTTTGTAAATTGTAGAATTTACTACAACCCTAACTTCACTATATAATTTGCACTAAAAAGCTTAATTTTAATTAACACCTAACTTCTTATATGCAAGTGATGACAGTTTTAGAGATGATATCCAAGCACAGATCCCTGTGACAAGGCTGTGATAAACACCAATCTTTTTTCATTAATAAGTCACTCTTGTAAATAATAAATTGGTAACATAATATTAACATAATAGGCTGCGTATACACCATTGAAGATTCTTATATGTGCTAGTGGACATCAATGAGGAGAAATAATGGTAAAAATGAATATCCACTGTTCAACATAAGTCTCTTGTAAAGTATATAAAAAATAATGACAATAACAATTAATTTTAGTTGTTAAAAACATTTTGATCGTGTTTGAAAAATTAGAAATAACTATTCATCTGTAACTACTATTTTCATTTAAAACACTAATTGAAAAGATAAACTGAAAAAAATGCATTACTGGCAATAAAATCAATACAATCAAAATAATTATAATACCATACAGTTTATTACCTTTGCTGTGCTTTCAATCTGTTGGCAACAAACTGCAAAAGAGCAGTAAGTTCTATATTATGTTTCTTAAAAGCGGCTCCTGCAAAGGCAGCTAAAGCTTGTAACCAGGGTGGGTGAGCTGCTCCTCCAATATTTGCTCTTCCTGCACACAATGCCTCTAGTAAACAATAACCCAATACATCCAGCGATAAAGATGTTAGGTATTTTAATGATTCAACCACTGGTCCAATTAGGTTGTCGTATGTTTGTATCTAAAAAAAATCGCATAATTAATTTTATGTAAAAATACTATTTACAAATGTTAAGTGAAATTTAGAAGCATTTTTCAATTTGCAGTATAATCAATAAAATGCAGTAGTGAATTTTTTTATCACAAAAGCTTTTTCTGTACAACTAAATAAAATTGGAGTGTCTGTTTGTAACATTTAAATAACCGTTTTTTTTTTTAAGTGCATTTTTCAAACCGCATTTTTTAAATTTTTTGTCTGTCTGTCCGTCTGTCTGTTTGTTTGTTCCGGGTAATCTCTGAAACGACTGGACCAATTTTGACGGGACTTTCACTGGCGGATAGCTGATGTAACAGGAAGTAACTTAAACTACTGTGTTTTTTGGAAAAAAATAGTATCTCACGAAAAAATAATAAAACCTACAATATTTGATTCAAATAAGTAAGATGTATACATTTTCTGTAACAATAACTGTTTTATTAAATACCACGCGGACGAAGTCGCGGGCGGTAGCTAGTTTCACATAAAATGCTCTATATTTTTTTTATATATTCTATTGACCATAATTACCTGCATTAACATATAGTCAAACAGAAACGCGGGTGCAGCGTGAGATAATTTCCCAATCAAACGGCCTTGTGGCTTTATATTCTCTTTAGAAACTCGCTTCATAATGTGTTTTATTCTTTGCAAGGAATTGCCTCGCACGCGCATCAGTGCTGGTATCCTTTCACCAGACTCGTTTTTCCAACGAGAATATAAACAGTACCTTAAAATTTAAAACGTTAGGAAGATGTTACAAGAATTATATCAAAATACACTATCTATTATACCATAAACACTTGACATCAATTTGTAGGCATGGATGGACACACAATAAAAATCTAAAATCTCTAAAAATAATAAATAGCAAAATTCATGAAACAAGTATACTGTAGGATAATGTTAAACGTATCAAGTCCTCTTTTACACAACGTGTATAAATTTAAATAAATAAATAAAATAAAATACTAAATTTGGAAAAATTTTGTCTTCAATACTATCATTGATAATAGTAACTGGGTAGTAGAAATGACCAAGATTATGGTTTATACTAATTGGACATGGAAAATATCTTGTAGAAAACTAAAAAGTTAACTACCTCTGTGGCGCAGCTGCTAAGCACTTTACTTATACAACGGAGTTCCCTGGATAGATTTCGAAACTACATGTTAGGTTTTATAAATCGGCTTAGCTAAATACCCCACCTTGTAAATTTGCCGCCATAACAGCATTGCTATTTTAGCTATTAACATACAATAATCAGTGTTTTTTTCACCATCCATTATTTAAAATTGTGGTCAAATATCTATTGTCTATAGAAAAATTAAAAAATCGACAGGAAAAATTTTAAGTATTTTACCTGCATTGATAAGGGTATAACTTCAATAAAGTGTACACTTCTTCAGCCATACAACAGTTTCCTTCCATAAGAGTTAGTGCTGGTAGAATAGCAGCATCAAGCACTGTAAGCGCTTCATGGTGCAAGGGATCTTCTGCTAGCGATCGCGAAGTTCTAAGAATACGAATTATCTAAAAAGATAATCAATCAATGACACTTGTTAAAATATTTAATAAATTATATTACTTACAATTTATTACTTTGTGAAGCTGTGATAGCCCAGTTTGTAGTAAGCTAGCTGGACGTACGCGCAAAACATTGCGGAGTGGCACAGGTTCGATTCCCGTTAATATTGAACTTCCGGTGAGAGAATACATTGACACGTTCCAAGAACAACAAAATTCACGAATATGTGACATTGACCTAACAATCTCTTTGTGAGTGATGGTGTACCAGTAGTGGGGACATTAACAATGTTTATAAAAATGGCTTACTTTGTACATTAAAACAGGATCATAATGCAATGAAGGCCCCAATAATATTAGAGCGGGAATGACAATTTCCTTCATATCATCAAATTTTATACACGCAGGTGGCGCTAATTTAGATTTAAGTGGTGGTATTGGTATTCCAATAATTTTTGGAGCCACACGGCAATGTCTGTAAATTAAAAAAGAAACTTTAAATATTTTTTTCTTATTTAAAACTTGTGTAAAATTTCAAAATAATATTCATTTCATTTTGCGCAGGGCCGATTGGCGTGGCGATCCTTTAGGGAGGCCTATGCCCAGCAGTGGGCGTTATCCGGCTGATAATGAATGAATTCATTTTACATTTGATATTTATAATAAACAAAATTTTCGTATTACACACAAACATTTATAAACATTAAAAGAAGAAAAAGAACATTTGCAACGCCATCGCACGCGTTGTACGCCTCAAAAAAGCGTGTGTACGACCGCCACAGCTTGTGCTACATATGCAGAAAAAATAACAGCTTTCTTGGAGATCTGACATCCACCAACCTGTACTTAAGTGGTGGATAAATGGCCTTGACTCCTAGAGAGAGAAGAAGTTTCCAAGTAGTAGAAACATTAAGAGGGCTGTACATTTAAAATATAATACACTTACGTCCTATAAAGTGGTTCAATTATTGCATGTAACATTGTGCACAGAGCTAAGGCCGGACGGGCAGTCATACTTGTGGTGGGAAGGCGCGCAGAAAGTGCAGCAAATTCCCGCCAAGCATTTACGTTCAGCAATGCCTCACACAAAACCAATTTTTGATTATTCCAGTATTCCTGTTGCATTAAAAAATGTATAATAACATTATTATAAACTCTAATCTTCATCATTATCTCAACTGGTAAACATCTACTGCTGGTAATATGTAACAATATCTTTTCAGTATTTATAAAAGTTGTAAATAATAATATTTTACTCAAATTAACAATTTAATAATAATATCACTTCTTAAAGTAAGGAAAAATAATGTAGAGTTAATGTTAGCTACGTCATTTGCGCGTTTGTCTATGACGACAAACCTTTAAGGTTAGATGTTAACACTTGACCTCAACTTCACATGATGTTAAGTGACAATAAGGTCATAGATTGTGAAATGCTTGCTCAGAATACTCTGGCCCTTATGAGTTAACAACTGGAACAAAGCCGTGCTGTTATAGCGGCAGATTTTCAATATGTGAGTGGTACCTTACCAGGCGGTTTTGAAAAACCTTACCACAAATCATATCAAACTATAAGTAAATAGTCTTTGTGGTATAGAGCCAGTTATTTTATAAATATTAAGTGAAAAGTTTAAATGTTTAAAAAATTATTACAGATAAGTCCTACAGCAGCTATTTACATACTCAAGATAACAAACATACATGTAAAGGTCAAAAATAAAACCCATTTCATAAAATAAAGTGCTACCTGCGGGTCAGCTTTTTCTTCAATAAATTCCATAGCTCCATTAGCTTGGGGACCTTTTGTGGATACAATATTAAGCTTACGTATATAATCCTGTACGGACTTCATCTCTTTTTCTGATTCTTTCGCCATTATTGCATCATCAGGACGCAGCTACAAAATAAATTTATTCAATAACAATTCATAGCCAAACATAGAAAACAACAATAAATTATTCTAACTTACCCAGGAGTAAATATCGTCTAAAGAAATAACCTGGTGTTGTAATAGTAAAGCAATGACAGTCATTAAAGCTGGTGGTTCTGTATAATTTTCTAGCACCTCCATGTTTCCCAGTTTGAAACCTAGAACTTCGGATATAACTTGTGGATCCCGCATGTACTTTTTTATAAGAGATATAAAAAGTTCATCAAGATGAGGTCTTGCCTCAAAAGATTCTAATATTATGTCAAGAACCCTGTTTGGATCCAAGTTAAAACAACCTGCAGAAAATTTTAATTTTCTTAAGACCTTCACTTATACCATAAAAATTAACAAACAACAAAAAATTAGAAAGTAAATAATGCATGACTAAACATGTTTAAGTATTCACTTTGTGTAGGTTCTTAGCAAAAAAATCTATATAATTTCTTATCATTCTTTAAGATAAACTAAATTTAAGCTTTTTTCATTGATTTTATTTGTCTTTTTTTATTTATTATTAGGTTCATTTATAGTGTATTTTGTAAGGAATTGATTGTTTTTTTTTATAGCTTACTAATTCTAACATTGCTTCTTGTTTATTCTTTAAAACAACTTTAGGTTTTTATTTTGACATTTAAATTTTCATATGTATACAAAATGTTCAGTTTCAACAAAACTTATCAATGATAAGTTGCAATGCAATTGAAAAAGCGCTATAATTCTGTAAATGGATAAAAAAAATATTTCTGGTATTTGTATCTCATGATATGAAGCAAAGAGAAAATGGAATAAAAGTAACATTTTACTAAAATTAAAAACATACCTATTAGGGATTGTATTATTTCTAGTAGTGTTTTCCATTCTGTTCCTTCTGATATATCTTGATTTAATTCAACAATTAGCTTGGCATATCCTTCACTTTCTTCTCTAAATAAATTGAATTTACGTTGCTTATAACTAGAGAAAAATTAGAAACAAATTACATTATCCTGAATATAATAACATTAACTATAATTGAATTATAGAAAATTCTGTCTTAAAATGTTTTTAATAAATATTAATGTACTTACTACAATTTAGTTTTGATTTTGATAAATTTTGTATAAAAATTTTTATTTTTTAATGTTCCTACATCTTGCAATGTGTCAATCTCTAGACGTTCTTTAAGTAATTTATCAGATATAAAAGACTCTAGTTCCTTGACTATGTAGCAAAAATTGACTCTCTCCTCACTTTGAACTTCTATGCTAGTTTCAGCATCAAGTACACATATAACATCTAAGATTAATGATGGTACATCAGCATGTAACAACTAAAAAACAATGTAGTATTAGAAGTATTTGACTATGTATCGCAAACAAAAAAAATCAAAGTAACAAATTTATCTTACAGTTATATCATGCAAAACTGATGTGACAGCATCCTTCTTCAAATTTCCAAGTAGACCACAAAGCAATAAGTCATATATACTTTGTGATAAGCCTGACAATTTTCCCGATTTACTAAATAATGGGCTTTTTCCTTCATCTTTTATGAACTGTGTTACAGTTTTAACACTAGAAAAAAAATCAGTATTATTGATAATGAGTTCTCTGGCTAAAATAGAAACATGAAAGACGTTATTTAAAATTATTAGAAAGTTCATTGATTCCTAATTAATTTTAGAGCAAATCAACAATACGTGTACTGTGCTAATATTCCTATTAAAAGTCAAACATAGCTGGCAATCAACACCTTTTTGCATGAGTTTTGGCAACTATTACTAATTTAATCATTCTTCTAGAGGAAAAAAAAGAGAGCTTTGAAGCAAAAAGTAATACTTAGTTATAAATGTAAGAAAAAGATATAGCAAAGTGAGAACCTTGTTGTTGTTGTTGTAATTAATGAACAATACTTTTTACTTATCTCTAAAATATTAAACATTCTTTTTGTCCCCCTCTTTTTACATCAGAGTAGATTTATTCAATCTTTTGTGAACAATAAATCTCAAAACATAACTATACTGCTGGGTGCAATAAAACTCATATACATTTCAAAGTGAACAACTCCCGAACATGAAGTTATTAAGGATGCAAAAGGATAATTTTAAATGAATATCTACGGAAAGACTACTGTAAGAATATGTTGTATGTATATCTTCGCCAAAAAAGAAAATGTTCAGCGACGTACTCTATAACAGTATCTCTGTCCATATGAAAAATAAAACTTTAGAAGTAATACCTTAATAATTATGAGTCAAACTAAGTATACATTTCAATATTATCGTGAAATATTTTGTTTTTTGTACTTAATGAGACTATTATTTATGTACTCAATTATGTATTCATTAAATACTAGTATGTAAGAGACCACAATTACCTATATGAAAAAATCTACAATGCATACTAAGAAAGATTACAATCGGACACTAGTTTGTTTTTTAAATCGAGCAGTTAAAAAAATTATATACCTTTTTAACACTTATTCCTTTGCAAAAAGTTATTACACAGGAAGCTAAATAATTACAAACTTAACATACAACATGTGGTAGAGAAAAATAAAAACAACAATAAAATATTTGTACGTACAAATGCTCTTTTCCTGATTTTTCCCAAGTTTTGCAATAATCAGACACAAATTTCGTTAAAGTACTCATGTTAACAATGTGATTAAATAAAATAATTTCATAACAAATTCATTCATTGACATTACATATACGCCGCGACCATGGCTGTTCACCATCAAACCATAGATTATGACACAACAACGTTTTTTTTAAATCCACATAGATTACACACAGATATTTTATAAAAAACAAGTAATGTATTCAATTAATATTTTTTTATCAAAATTAATGCAATATGTTGCCTATTCCGGAGGCTTGCACTTTTATCATAATGAATAGTTGACGAAAAATAATGTACTATTCTCGATTATAGCTGATGAGGATTTTTTTAACGTTTTTTTAAAACAAAAGTACAATTGTTTTAGAAAAGTTAAATGAGAGAAACTTTGCATAAACTACTTTAAAATAAACAACACAATAGTCTTGGTAAATATTATATATATATATTTTTTTATAAACTTTAATTATTATAACATAAATTATTTTCTGCTTCTCTGTTTCTATAGTTATATTATCAAACTGTCAAAGGGTTAAAGTTAATGACAACCTAAAAATATCAAACTTTCTGTGCCTTTTCATTTTCAATTTATATAAGGTTGTTTTTAGTACTCAAGCAAAATGCCCACGTACGAATTAGCATTAATGTTGCGAGCCATGCCTAAACCAGAATTAAAATCTACACTTAAACGCGTATCTCATGCCATATTTAATCGTGGAGGTATAATCAGAAATATTGAAAATTTAGGATTTCGAGCTACGCCATTTAAAACTAGTGCTCATGGTTTAGTTCACCGAGAAGCAAACTTTTTTGTTTTTAAGATAGATACAGCAACTCAAGTTGTAGCTGATCTTAAAGAAGAATATAGCAGAGATGTAGACATTGTAAGACAGCAAATGTTTAAAGTTCAAAATGATTGTGATCATAAATGTACATTAGAAGAGGAGATGCTGCCACCAGCTTATCGTGAAGATGTTCAAAAGATGATAGAAATAGGAAAAACTCAAGTGAATCGCTTTACATACAAATTTAAATATAATTCAGGATTAGATTATTATCCATTCCAGAAATAATTGATGTACATTGTCCATACTTAGTAGGTGTAAATAGAAGTAATATAATATTTAATTGAAAGTATTTTTTTATTTATATTAAAAATTGATTTAGTATTGTATATACTATAAATACCTTAGTAATTATGATAAGTATTGCTTTTATATTAATTTACTACTTAACTTTATGTTGGCATTGCAACCAAATTATTAGAAATAAAGAAAAAATATCCAGATTTAATAGAAAATGTACATGACATGTCTCAAAAAATGGGTTTGTATTAAAATGTTTAATACATCAATTTTGCATTACATTAAATAAACAGTCTTTTTTATTTCTATATGTAATGGGTTGAGCTGAGATGTGGTTGCTATTTACATAACAAGTAATTAAGTCTCTTATCCTTGTCTTTGAAAATTTATTTTACTTTTATGGACAATAACAGATAAACCATTTATTGCTGAAAAACAATTTACTCACAAATAAATCAAAAATTAACTATATTTTGATATACAGTTCAATGCACAAGTTGATTAACTCCTTATTTTGAAAAATCTTTAATTTAAGTGTCAAAGCACATGGTATAGTCATATCTATATAATAAAAATGAATTGGTGTTCGTTAGTCTCGCTAAAACTCGAGAACGGCTGGACCGATTTGGCTAAATGTGGTCTTGAAATGTTCGTGGAAGTCCAAGGAAGGTGTAAAAGGTGAAAAAATAGGGAAAAAGTGCCCGGAATATCGTAAAAACAACAATGTCTCTTTTCCATTAAGGTGACCAGATTTTTAGATGAGCAAAGCGGGGACAACTTTGAAGGAGTAATAACAATGTAACATTTTTTTTTGTTCCAACATAAGTACAATTTATCAATATAAAAATGTATAATATTTTATTCCTTGACATATTTCTATCTAAAGAACAATGGGCATTATTGTATGGGTTGCGTCCCAACCCTTGTAACATGTTGCGACTAGTTTAAACATGTTCACTTAAGTTTTATTTTTATAAATAATTCAAGTTTTTATTATAATTGTGTGCAGGTCAAAAGTTCTGGGGTGTAAATGAAAAAAGAGTTTTTGTATTGAATAATGCTTTAATCATATTTTTTTACATTTTGTGGTACGTTCTCATATACTTTTTACGTTCATAATAATTGTAGAGTCTGTAATCGTTATTTTAGACAGTTATTAATAAACACACAGTTGAAAATATCGTTCGCTGCCGCTGCTCGTGCTTACAATGAAAAACAATGGCAGCGCGTGGCGCGCGGGGTGGTAGAGGGGCTGTTGGGTCGAAATAGGCACTACCTGGTCGATCGTGTGTTTTTTTCCACTTTTTTTTTTTAAATCGCTTTAGTCCTATAGTTATTAAAAAACTAATTAATTAAGTTATATTTAACATTTTTATGAAATTAATAATACCACTATAACAGTTTCCCTGCACGAGATACGGAGTGATGCCGATACAAAAAAACATAACACTCGTTGAGATCTTTCAAATGATGTAGGTAGAAAAATGTTACAACACTTGGGACGAAACCGCCCATTGTCGTTTCTTTTAGGGTTAAGGTCGGTGACATACTTTTTGTCATAAATATAAAATATTAAGACTACAAGTATTTCAAGCTTAGCTTAAGAAAATTTATGTATTTATGAAATATACCTTAATTTTCTATGGCAAGAAGCAGAACACGAAGTGTTTCATCTGAGAGACAAATGCAATGTAACTGGGAAGCAAAAGCAACATGTTACGCAAAACAATGATTTTCATAAATATAAAATTTAACTTAATTCTAAAAGTCGGGACTTTTGAAAAACGTGGCGTGACGCGGGACTAATTGTAAAAAATCGGGACTATCCCGCCATAAGCGAGACGTCTGGTTTCCTTACTTTAGATACATAAAACGTCAAATATTTGAAGTTCGTCGCGTCATTTAGAAACCAAATACCATTTAAAAGAATATTTGAAAAAATATTGGTGACTTGAAACATGGCGGACGAATTGACCACGCAGACAATTTTTTAAGAATTTGTATCCTTTTATTTTATACGTCTATATATAACTCTCGTCATCAATTGCGAAGATGAAAAGATGAGAACATAAACGATTGACCACGCCGACAATTTTTAATGGATTTTTATTCTTTTATTTTGGACGTCTACACATGACATTGGCTTACGCACAAACCGTGCTCATGCCATGAATTGGGAAGAAGAAGAAGAAAAGAATATTTTTGATTTTGACATTTGACATTGACAACCACCAATTACTCACTGATTGCAACTATAATATTTTACGAGAAAAGGGAGGAACATAGCGGCTAAATTAACCACCACGCAGACAATTTTTTAAAGATTTTTATTCTTTTATTCTATTCGTCTACACATGACACTGGCTCACGCACAAACCGTGCTCATGCCATCAATGGGGAAGAAGAAGAATATTTTACGAACTTTAGCGGGAATCTGGGCGTGAATGAAGGTCGCGTTGTCTCGGTTCATTTTTATTTTTTTGTGCATAATGCAGTTGAATGTTCAATGTGAGTGTAGTATCATGCAGTAAATAAGTGTGTTCGTGTGCAGCGATTGTAGAATCCAACCGGGAACACCGCTGTCCTAAGTTGAGATTGGTTCAAAATAGTAGTTAAGTCTTAACTTTATTTTGTTGATCTTTTGTGATAGTGACACTATTTACCGCGGAGTGCGCGAGAACTTTTCTTACTTTGATTACCTTCAATTTATAATACCAAGGAGAAGACGTCCTGCCTTGAGTCGCCGAAGTCAATCAACATGTGCATTTAAATACAATAGAAAAACCAAATTCATAACGGGCATTCATTTTGGTTACGAATTATTTTTGTTCTGGTTAAGTTTTGCCCGCATAGTTTAGCTTTTTTATTTATTTTGAGGCGATACGAAGTTTGCCGGGGCAGCTAGTCATTTTATATTTATGATAACTTTAACAATTTTGTGTTATGAGTTAATCAATTCGTGCACTGAACTGCTCAATTAAAGTAAAGGAAATTAGTTTAACAGTACCAAGTTAAAATAAGTAGTGCCTCCTGGTAAGTAATTACAAAATTAACAATAAACAATGAATATCCATGAATAAATACAAATACATTTTTATTTGACAATTGTTTGAAACCATGTATATTAAAAATTAAAGTTTGTCACTGCAAAATATGAAAATGTATCACTGCATAGTGATGATAGTATAATATACAAGTGTTTCCGTGTCCATGAAATATAAAGTAAAACCGAAAATCTATAATTTTTAGCTGCTGCGAGGTTAACATGTGTAGATCTCTGCTAAAGTGCTCTGTAGTCGCAGATTAAGAATAGAACTAAGGTAAGCCCTGCTTGTGGTTGACGGCGACTAAAAAGGATTTCGAGATCGGGAGCTTTAGAGGTGGGATCCCTCTGTTCACTAAACGAGCCCGGAGTAGACTACAAACATGAGGTGGTCTCGTATTTATCGTAACGTGGCGAGGGGGCTGAAGAGGATTACGGTACTCTCTAGAACGTTTTTAAACGTAGTTCAGGGACGCACTGGTGCGTTCCATAGGAGGATATCCTGTGGCCCCCCACAACGCACTGAGGATGACCTCCTAGAGGGTTTTAATAGGTACAAATCCCATATAACCTTGCGTTCCCTTCGAGATCAGGTAATCTTATAAAGACTTCTCCCACAATAAAAAAACGGTCTTTGCACACTTTTTTTTTTATACGAGGGGAAATCTTCAAAAGATACTCGACACCGTGGGGAGCGGCGCCGGGTTATGTGGGATTTTCACCCACTAAAACCCCTCGGCGTTTCCTTCTCTGCGCGTTTTACTGGCGGCAAAGCGAGATCGACTAGGTCATGCCATCGCTATGCCGCCCGCGCCCGGTCCTTGGGACTCCACCTTCGTTGATAGGCTGTGGGCCAGCCATTTCCCCTGCTCCAGAGCAGCGTGCTGCCCAGCGTGCAGTGCAGCAGTGCGGCATCAGGCGAGCATAAGCTCGCCACCTTCGCCCCGTGCATCGTCGGAGAATGCGCGCCGAGGAGGGATCTTTTTCCCTTTCTCGCTCGGTGGCCTCTTTTTGGGATATGACGGCCTTGCAAAACGAGGCGACCGCCTCCCACGACCTCTCTCTGTCCACCATGGCGCGGATCACACCAGGTAATGAGAGGCCGTTGCCGATCTCCGCACAGAGATTGGCTCGCTCCGTCGCTTGTACAACACTTTGTACTTAGTTACCACAGCAGCACATATCTGCTGCCAAAAACTAGTGGGTAAATTCCGTTTGCAAATGCATTGAAATTATATATTTTATTAATTGCACAGAATGCGGGGATAATGAGATTTAACTTATTATTTTTCCAGGCGACGAGTACAATTTAGTGCCGCGTATATAAAGTTATTAAATAGATGCGATAAAATTCATAAATGTAGTCTAATTCAATGTGTAATATTCAAGTGTAGGAACTCAATAGATATTTATAAATATTAAAATCTTTTGTCCGCATAAATCATTAAATTTTGAAAACACAATCGCACAATAAATTCTAAATCACTAATTTTAGATTTTACTGCCATCAGTAACTACTGATAAAAAAAAATTCCGTAACATGATTTTGCACTATTCGGCTATTTTTTGTATGTAAAGAAATTTAAATGAATTACTATCGTAAAAGAACTAATATTATTACAAAGAACTTTTAAGCATATTTCTTTAGCTGATTGTAATAAAATTTAACAAAGAAAAAATAATTGAACGTAAACATGACAAATCTGTAACATTATATTTTGACATGAGTTTATACTACGTTGTTTATTTTATTTAATTAGTGTTATGAGTCACGCTTTTTTTCAATCTAAAACGTAAATTACTGTTTAATGCGAATATAACATGCACAAAATTCTTAGTTACATTTTTGTTAACAGACTTAAACTTATTCCTACAAATGGCAATATTAGGTATAAAGCATATTATCAACATAAATATGATTCAAAAGTTGAAGAAGTAATTAATAAACAAATTCAAGCTGAACAGCAAGCAGCACAAGATTATTTGTCTATGGCAACGACGTTTTTGCACCCTCGTGTCTCACGGCCAGGAGCAGGTGGTTACTTTATGAAAATGTACAGAGAGGAACTTGATCACATGCAAAAACTTATTGAATATCAGTTAATAAGAGGAGGCACTGTGATTATAAATGGACTAAAGGCACCAGCAGTTGATCAGAAACTTTCTTTGCCCTGTGCTTTTACTAAAGGCTTGCTCATGGAGAAAACTGTAACAGAGGTATCAATAAGTGATATTATTTTTAGGATTAGCTTAATCTAGCATATATTGTCATATCAACTCTGTGTATTACCCAATTGTAATTACGATCGATTGCTGCGTTAACAGTTAGTATGCTGAACTGTTCTCTAGTTGGGAATTATAATACGATAATAGAGAGGAAGCCTCTCTTTTCAATACTGATTCTTTTGATGTTACCCTCTGATAAACTTTCCATATTAAGTTAATATAATCACGTATTTTTCTATTACAGTTGTTAGAAAACGTTGTCAAAGTTGCTGAAGCAGTAAATGACTACCAATGTGCAGATTTTATTACATCGGTGTACTTAGCAGAACAAATGACATCTGTTAATGAATTTTCACATCACGTTACTAACATGAACAGGCTATGTGGCGACGAACACGCGATATATCAATATGATCTACAATTATTAAAAACCCATCCAAACCCATTTACGTTTAAAATGCCAGAACGTTAAATGATCAGAACAAAATTTTTATTTGATATTAAATTAAATATTTAAAAAACTTAAGATTTTCTCCTAAAATTATATTTCTTGAAATATCGATCAAAATATGTGCTAAAAGAAAATTCAATTTCCTTCTTGCTAAAAGGCAGAATCTGGGAATATCCGAAACTACAAGATTAAAGGCGCCTTTCATAGGTAATGCAAAGATTGTAACATCAACCATTGCAGACTTAATGTAAGGATAGCAACAATCATTGTCACCGAACAGTCTGTGTTGCCGTCCAGGTATGGTGTAGATATCTTTAAAAGTTCGTAGTCATCCGCTAGCCCAAAAAATTTAAAAAAATGGTAGGAATAGAACATAAGTAAAAATAATTCAACGAGATTGGATTCCATACAGGATTCAATTATGGGTCCTCGCTGCACAAAATCAGTGGAAACCCATCGTTAAGGCGATAATCTTCGTGGTTGAAACTAAACAGATCATAAGAATCATACCAAACGAAAGGGTACTATTATCATCAGGTAGCATAAAAATAGATGTATGGAGATCGTTGCAACGCTTATATTTCATTCGCCTGACCAGCCATGATAGTCATGCATCATGTGCATCACGTCAAAGGCTTCGATTATTCCTCCAATCGGGTTAAAAAAAAGCTCATATCGCATAATACTGTAGTTTATAACAAACACCGAGAGGCGTACAAAATTGTAACGAAATTTGATTGACTCGATTACAAACTTTATAACAAAATTTTATTTAAAATTCAGTGCAATGTTGGATCGCTTTGCTGTTTATCGTGGACAAATGCGAAAATTTTCTCGATTTCTTCCACTTGACATGTTTGTAAAGCAGATTTAAGTAGTAATTTTTGGCTATTGTAATTACCAGGGCATAATAACAATTTGCACCAATCTGAATACCATTGCTGCACAGTTTCTGTAAGAAATGAGAAAATCAGTTTAGTGTTTCGTTGTAATACAAAAAGGTTGCATGGTAAAAATTAGGACTGTTTCTAGACCTTAATGCTTAAAGTCATTAGTAATTTATTTTATTAAGGCTATTGTTTTTGTAATAGAGCTACAGAGAAAATTTAACATTATAATTGAAAAAAAAAAACAAAGGTCCTACTACAGACGAAAACTCGCTATTTCACATGAAATTAATTCATTAATAATTTTATAAATATAACATATTCTGATTATGAAGTATGTAATTCAACCAATTATATATTAAATATATATTATATATGGATGACGGAAGTTTTTGCTATGACGACGTACCAACTAAACAGTTGAAATAAATTTTGTTTTCAATGTCATCTGGCGCAGACTTCCATATTTTTACGTAATCGTCACAAAGGATTGATTCATACTCGGACGATGAGTTTATATCCAAATCCAAGGCGCTGAAATGTTTTAAGGTATATACTGATTTCTTATATTTACGCGAATATTATTCATTTAATACAACTAAATTTTACGGTTTTAACCGCGTTTGTATTATCCCGAAACACCGGAATAATGAAATAATTAAATCAACGCAATGCAATACATAAAATTTAGTTGAATAAAGTATATACTTTTATAATCGATTAGTAGGTTCTATATAAGTTGATTTAGTAATGTACTAATAACAACTCAAGTATGTTCTTAGTCGTATTTCCTCATGACTGAGGGTCGTGGTCATCATGTGTCGTAAAACACACGACGACTCTTTTGGCAGTTATAATGGAGTGGTTTGCCATTGCCTTCTCCATTTCACATACTAGTCCGAGCACGGATGGTCACGACATAGATATGCAGTTTCCTCACGATGTTTTCCTTCACCGTCAAAGCACGTGATATTAGTTGGTGTTTTATGCTAACTGCACATAAATTAAAAAATTCATTGGTGCAGGCCGGATTCGAACCCGGGTACCTTAGCATTGGAAGGCCGGCGTTCAAACCACTAGGCTATCACGGCTTTCACTCATGTATATACAAATGAGATAAAAATTGTTGTAACCTTACCCGATAGCTTCTTTCAAGATACAATTTTTATTTCGTTGATGTCCTGATACAAAATCATTCATTAAAAATTTAAATGCACTTGCGCAGCACTCTGGCGGAATATCTGCAAAATCGTAGTTTTAAAAAGTATTTTTATATCTGTTCATTCATAAAAATAAATATGTAATAAAACCTAACGCTTAAATTAAGTATCGTCAATGAAGGACAGCTGATACAAATGTTCAATAGCGACGGTCATATTTATTGCCACCTCAATATAATTCAATATTAAATAGTTACCTACCTATGAAATTCGGAACTAAGAAATTAATATAAAGTAAAACAACTTACCATACTGTATATCTATGTGGATAGCTCTCTTTAATGAAGAATTAGATAAAAGATCTTTCAGAACAACTATTGTTGAAATGTTATCTGATTTAAACGAGGCTGTACCACGACTGAAAAAGACATTGAAACTGATTTTAATATCTTTTTAACCCTTTCGAATCAATGATTTTTTTTGTGTTTTAAAGAAACAAAATCTTACTGGTATCGGCATACAAGGATGGTTTTTAAAAAACTATGCGAACGTGCAAAGGAAATGCTGGCTGCTGGTCTTGGCAAATCACCAGGCAATGCTTCACTAAGCCACGACGTCATTTCAGCCACAGAAAACCGACCAGACACTTGAAGCGCACACCACACCCTGGGATACATTTTGTAGTATCAGTAATTAAGACAGAAGAAAATAATAGGCATTTGGGAACAGTACAATCATATATATTTGATTGGCATAGATTGAATACTTAAGAAAAAATCAGCACGGCAGTCACACAAACATGTGTGATTTATTTTCCTAACCTTTTGTCATCATCGTCCGGATCTACATGTTTAGAGTATTGTGGCAATGCTGGCAACTTTAATTTGATGAGTCGAGCAACCCGTGGCGCGTTAGTTGGCAAAACGTAGATGAATACTTGTGTAGCTTCTGGTGCATCTGCCACAGAATTTGAATCGGGTCTCATTTGTAGCCAAATACGTCTCGTACCAACCTGACATCTAACTGTAGCAAGAACTTCCGATGTTTTGTCCTGTTTTTTCAAATTTAACGACTGAAAAAAATTTTAACATTCAAAAAAATTTAACTGCAGTTGCATTTTTGCATTGTTTACTAAAATATTAAATTAAAGGTCTGTTAAAATTATGTCTGACGATTATGAAATTTCCAATTTAAATAAATTACATTCTGAAGATTTGGAAAAGAAAGTAATGACCTTAATACCTAGTTTAATTTTGCATGATTATTTCTGCATATTAATATATACAAGTTGTGGTTACCTGTGTAGGACCAATACTTAAGACGGCGGCACTATCAGTTTGTATATTCAAGCGTTTGTTGCAATAAACAAAAAGCATGTCCAAAGGAACACCGGCCGTAATAACTACTTCTTGCCAACTATTATACGTTGCTCCTGTCAACTTTATAAAATTATTTGCTAAAAAAGTGCGTTTTGGGACGGAAACAATATAATTAATGGGTATATTATTCTTGTACCAAAAGTTACAGACAGACAGTCGCACATGGCTGGAATCATAGAGGTTCTGATCTCCATGAATCCAAAAAAATCGTGTTTAGAATACTATAACAAAATAAACATTTTACTTCGGGGTAAGCAGAATAGAGCAATGTTCATTAAAACAATTTAAAAAAAAACAAACAAATTTGCAATAAAGATAAAAACAATTACATCTTAACAACTTAACTGTTAAACTGATGTGAATAATTCTGAACAAGCACTAAATAATAAAGAAGGTAGTTTAAACACGATTATATTTTTTAAAATTGACCATGAATAGATAAAAGTTGCACTCCTCGACTAACGTGATATGTTGTATACTTTCCTTGCAAAACAATTTTACATTATGAGCCACAGAAATCAAAGTGCTCTTCTCATATCCTTATTCGCTTGGAAAACGGACGCTGACCTGGTAAATTATACGCCTGCTATAACAATGTTAAGGTGACAATCACTACGCCTCATTGTAGTTTGCTCGTCGCCTTGAGATTAGATCACAGGTCTCTTTACCCCAGTACACCGCCCTTCAAACCGAAACCCCTCAATATTTGAACACTACTGGTTTGGCAGGGAAGAAATGGGAGCAGTTGTGGTACCTACCTAACCGGTCTCCGGCAACAGAGGGCTACCACCACTAAATATCATATAATATATGATATTTACTTTATTTACAAAATATCAAATAATATATTATATTTACTGGTTGTTTTTATCATTTCATGTAAGTAGGTTTAAGCGTATAAAAAGACATTACCTCATAGTGTATATCAAGTAATGGCGGTGTCGAAACTCCGGTATTTAGGGAACGCGTATTGCGCTGGTACTTTTCGCGCTCGTTTGCTGTTTGTTTTTCTAATCTTGCCACTTCTAGCCTACAATAATACAGTACAAACAGTAAAAATTTAAAGTCCATTATATGCCACATTGTTTACAATATACAAGTAATTTTTAAGTTATATTTTATGACCGATACGTTATAGCAAAATAAAATAATATTTGACACTACCACCTTTTATTAAAAGGTTTTACTCATAATAATTGTAATATACAACACATGCATGTAATGAAAATTAGTTTTATACATACATTTTATAATTTAACACAAATGTAAAAATTGCTTACTCGAGTTTATTGCGTCTTGAAGTGAGAGCATCTGTTGTAGTATTGTTCAAAGCTACCCCAACAGATATTAGGCGATGAGAGCGTAAAGCAAATATTCTTCCTGAGTATGTGGCCACTACTAACTCGCTCTCATTAGTTCCTACGCAGCCTCCACACACTGAAGTTACTGGTTCGCCACAAAACTAAACCATTATATAATTTAGTATAACAGTATGATAAAGTACTGGTAATTTACGTGTTAAAGACAAAATATTTGTTCGCTACTAAGAACAAGTCAACATTATTAGTTTTTCTTGATCTCGTTGTTTTTTAACCATTTGCAAGCAGATTTTGTGCCCGTTATTATTACAATTAATTAATTTATGACTTTAGATAATAATAAGAGATATTAAGTGAGTGTACTTACGTAGGTAAATTTAAGCCTTGGTTTTTCATTAATATTGTCTAAGTCAACTAGATAGAGTTGGACGGAACCATCATGACGGCCTATTGCTAAATGAGCGCCGCTATTGTTAAAATACCAACCAATACAAACGATCGCTCCAAGACCTCCGCCCTCTACGACGCATTTGCTTGATAATTCTGTCCTGTTGAAAAGGCTAATAATATTTAATATTTTAGAAAAAATCCGCTCCAAAAGAGGTGATTATTGAAAATTATGGCTTATATAATTACAGGATTTTTTTTTATTCCACTGAGATTGTGAAGCATCTTTAAATTTCTTCATCGAATACATTCGTACTAAGTTGCTAGGGCCGATAATGTGGTAAAGCAATGTTTGAGTTAAAAAAATTTGTTACTTATCCAGGGCAACCTCTTAAAAAAGTCGGACAGATTTGAAATAAATTTTCATCATTTATTCATCTATTGTGGCACAGAAACAAATATATTTAACAAAAAGTATGTAGGTCATAATAGGAACATACTAAAATAGTCGTTAAAGTACGAATTAAGTTTTTTACTAGAGAGAGCGAATCGTTTACGGCAACCTTTGGGTAGCCGATTTTATTTTATGGTTATTACTAGTAGCAGATTTCTCTTGCCGGTGACTGTAGGGTACGTCCATCACAACTCCTTTTTCAACTATACAATACTGTGTAATCATTACGGTGTAGCTTGTAAAATTATAAGATTAATGAGACTTAAAATTATATACCCAAAGGTGATTTGCTGCTAATCTAAATAGTCTAATGTTCACCCTGTTGTTGAGTTAATATTACCTAGCTGCAGGTAAAGAACATCTGGCTCGTCTTATTGTTTCATTATATCATAAAAAGCGACTTAGGGCATAAACGTTCCAAAATACTGAAAATATCCATAAATATTTCATTATGTACTCACTCATATTGAATCAAACCCATTGACCCATTAGCTGCACCATAAAAAACACAAACTTCTGAAGTGCGAAGATTTGGCAGCATTGCAAGGCGCGCAGGACCTGGCATTATGTGTGTCCGTGCTAAAAGTTCTCCATTCTCTATAATTACTGCGCCTTTGTTCGCAACTAACAGCAGAAGTCGAACTTTTTTGCTCTTAAATAATTTTACAAATTTTATTACTAAACTTTTAAAGTGTGTCCCGATTTCGAAAAAAAGGATCAAATAAAGTTTTTTTAATAAATATAGCTGTACCTGATGAAAAAACTAGACCAACCAACTTTGTTGTACAAAGATTTATGCTACTTTGTATAAAAATTTAATAATTGATGGGATAAAGCTTGCACTATGTTAGAATTTATAAACATTTGTAGAAATAACAATAATATACTTAATGGGTACTTGGCCTTACATTAGGCACACCAAAGGCAGCAATGTCGAGCACTCTGTCCTCACAGCTATATGTGTAGATCTCTCGTAAGTCTCGATAGTAAGTTACCGTACGCCCACTACAAATTATTAGATCACTGCCCAAAACGCACCTAAATTTAATGAAAAATGTATTTAATAAAAACTCATTTATAAACTTAAACTTCATACTTATTAAATTGTAGTATTAAAGGGTATTAAGCAGACAAACTTTAAATAGACGACTAGTGTTTATAGCGGTGTTTGTAAACTCCCGAATCAAAAAGTAGTGATTAAAAAAGTGCCAGGGTAAAAAAAATATCAACACAATATTTACATTGAAGTGATCGTTTCTGATATAGAGGTTTCGATGGTTAAAAATACTTTGCCCTTCCTGGTGTATCCTTTAACTTCATTGCCAGATGCTGCAAATATTTTGTCTGTGAAGTTTCCTAAAACAGTTAAACAAATTATTCAATAACTGTAATGAATTAGGAGTTATTATCATCTTTTTTCATAAACTGGTTATTAATTTTCTAAATTATTTTCGTTAAGCAGTTGTATGCAATAGCGTTTTAGTTAAAAAAAAATCTAGGGTAACGAGACGGTTTTAGGCGGTACTCCACAATCTAACTGGAATCTCATTATTATGAACAGGAGTAGTTATATTCTGGTGGTAAGTCTCTGTTGCTGGAAACCGTCTATGCAGGTACCACCTCAGCTTCCATATCTGCGCACAAACATTATTGTATTCCGGTTTAGAGGACGTTAAACCTAGTGAAATTACTGAGGTAACGAAACTTACATCGAATGTCTCAAGGCGACAAGCACAATGTGGTGCAGTGTATATCATCCTAACAAGCACCGCGTTGTTATGGGAAAGCGTATCACTTACCATTACGCGAACGCCTCGTTCGTTTTGTAGGTTCTTCGAAGAAGAACAAGTTAAGCACCAGGTGATAGTTTTACTGGTCTCGTTTTTGTTGTATAATAATAACTAAGGGTTTTATTTAATTTGTCCTACATGATACAAAGTAGATTAAATTGATTACCGTTAGTTGATGCAACCTGTATTGCAGTTATTGGTTTGCTAGGTAAAGTTTTGAATTGCACTATAGGTTCTTCCTCTTTTATACAAAGACATTGCAAAACACCACTTTTATCTCCAACAGCGAACTACAAAATTGTATATATATTATTGAAAAAAATTCTAATGTCGAAAACTAATATACTTCATTTACATAAATGTACCTTCTGTTGAGTTTTGTGTCCAGGGTTCGGAAGGATTTTCAAAGTGTCAGGATAAGTAATTCCACAAAGTATGTAATCAATTCTAGTTAAATCGTATTCCATTATGTCTACTTAGAAAAGAATCTTCGGTGAAAATGTTTAAAAAGATGATCAATAATACCTTGACAACAACAAGGCAAACATTTAAAGTGTAATGAGCTATGTTTTATTTTCACATTACTAACTTAAAATAAGTATTAATTTTAAGTTTTACACAAAATTGACAATTTCAGAAAGGGAATAATTTTATAAGAACTATAAGAAACAGAAGTAAAACAGGTTGGGTAATTTATTATCAATGGGATGTACAAAGTGACTGGTATTTAAAATTAGATTAACACAACATGATTTTTTGTTAGCGATCCATATATTAAAAATTAACATATCCACCTTCGTAAAAATTTTGGTTTCTCAATGGGTGATTTAAATTTTATGGAAAGTTTATATTTTTCAGTACGTATATGTGTATTATAAAAAAAGAAACTATAATTTCAATGACAAAGTGTACCTTTCCACGTATATAGGGCCTTTTGTAATGTCACTTTGTGGCAGTTTTCATTATAACATATTTATTATTCTCATTATTAGAAAGATTGGCTCTATGACAGTTACAACTTTAACTGGAATAAATAAAGAAAACTGACGTCAAATGACAATTTGGTAACCTATAAAAAATCTGATTTTAGAAGTTAATAGTTCGTTTAACCGATAAAAATTATTTAAGGAAAAATGGATTCAAGTCAAGAAAATGTAGTTCAAACTGTTGTTATAATGGATTATTTCAATAATAATTTTGCACCACTCAATAAAACCAATCCCATGGTATGCACTAGTATCTTTGTAATGATCTTTTTTTTATTTAACGTAAAAAAGTAAACTTACATTGTACTCAAGAAAATTCCATTAGCATGTGGTGGTCAATTTATAGTATTTTTAGACGATTACCTTGTACTTAGAAACACTGACACTGACATATTGTAAATGCTTAGTTGTAAACATAAACACTGCTGCCTGTATTCCACAACAATAGTACAGATAAATTTACATTAAATAGGGGAAATGAAAGGACTAAACTATTGTACAATATTAGCTTATGTTCCTCAAAGAATATAAAAAACTCATTTACCAAATGCTTTTTACTAATTGCCTATGCTTGCCTACCAACAACTTTTAAAATACATTATAATAGGTGACTGTATATTCCGTAGTAACTTTACTCCATTCACACATACAATTTTTTTAATTAAAACATTATTTTCTAGGCATTAGTTCCTGTAGCAGGAGTGCCTCTTATTCATTATGTTTTGGAATCACTAGCCCTTGGAGGAGTAGGAGAAACAATATTATTTTGTTGTCATGATGGGCCCAAAATTAAAGAGCACATAATGTAAGTTTGTTAACTGATATCTGATGCTTTAACTAACTATTGATTTACTATATATTTTTTTAATACAGACAAAGCACAAAAGAAAAAGCACCATGGAGTTTAACAATGGATGTTCAAGTGATAATGTCTGAAACTTGCCAAACAATGGGTGATGTAATGAGAGAAATTGATGGGGCAGGACTTGTTAGAGGATATTTCATTTTACTAGGAGTCAACAGTATAACAAATATAAACTTTGCAGCAATGCTTGAACAACATAAGTAATTACTTTTGTAAATATTCATTTATACCCTTATAAACTTTCTTCTCATTTTTAATATTTTTTTCCATTTCAGACTGACATGTAAGAAAGATAAAGAAGCTGCAATGACTTTGGTTTACAAAAAAGTTTCTAGGGAACATCCATTAATAAAAAATAACAATCCTTTATTTTTGGCTGGTGATGGAAACACAAAAAAAGTTCTTCTTTATGAAAAAGCACGAAGATCTAATGATAATTCCTTGCAGTTACCCCTTGTTAGTACCGTTTTTTTTATTTTTGTAAATTCCTTATTTTTTGTTGCCTTTGATTTAACATATACAAAATTTTCAGGACTGTATCTTAGGTCATTCTGAAGTAAAACTACACCACAATCTGGTGGATGCTAACATTGCTTTATGTTCCCCTTCTGTACTTCCTTTATTTGCTGATAATTTTGATTTCCAAACAAGAGATGATTTTGTTAATGGTGTATTGATAAATGAAGAAATTTTAGCAAGTTCTCTGTATTATGAAATTGTGAAAGAAAATCAATATGCTGCTGCTATCACTAACTGGAAAACTTACCAAATAGTTTCGTAAGTAGTACAAATAAAATAATGTATGTATGTTGTTTGATATTTTAATTATATAACTAATTGTTTCAGATGGGATATACTACATAATTGGGTATATCCATTATCTATCGAGACAGGATCATTTTTTCAAAATAATTATGTGTTTATGGGCAACCATAATGTCCGTAAAACTAGTTCAAAATTGAGCAGGTAAATCTTATTTACAAGTATTTTACACAGTATTTACTTGACTCTTGTGTCTCATCAATATTTAATGTTTATAATTTTAGATCTTGTACTCTTATAGAAGATGTATTAATAGGAGCACAAACTGAAATTTGTGATAACACAACTATCTCAAAAACAATGATTGGGAATAATTGTATTATTGGAAATAATGTGACAATGTTAGGAAGCCAAATAATGGATAATGTTATAATCAAGGATAATTGTAAAATTATAAATTCATTCATTGACAAAAATTGTTTGGTTGGCGTTAATTGTATTATAGAAAATGGCACCATTGTAGCACAAAATGTAAATATAAGAGCAGATACCACCTTAAAAGGAGCTGTACTCGAAAATTCTGAAAAAGAAGGTAATAATGCAGTGTTAATATTAAAATTTAATTCATTTTGTCCATGTATGAGGGACTCATTGTCTCGATCACTTAGACCATTTTTTCTTGTAATATAAGTTAACTAGCCTAACAGTTTCTGTAACGCAGTGGCAAAATCTTTGCCTTGTAAGATGGAACTCCCTCATTCAATTTAAAAATAACATGTTGTTGGTGTCTAGTTAAACACACTCTCATTGCAAATCTGCCACCATATTTGCATTGATGTGTTCTGGTTGTCAACACATGAGACCCATAGTGTTCTAGACGAGTTTGCTTTACTATCTACAGCCTTGTTGTCCCTTAACACTAGATCAAATTAAGGTAAAATGGTAACCTGTTGTAGATAAAGAAAGTATTCATATGACAAATCAGCAGGTACGGGGTTCAACAAGTGGGAAAAGTCAATGGCACCGAACTTTTGTGCAACGTGTTCAATTGCATAGTGATAATTTTACGTTCTCATTCTTCCCAGCTCCGTCTTACCAGATAGCATAATAAATGTGACATAAGATATTACCTACATTTGTCTATCACCAGTTTTCCATTACTCTTTGTAGTCCATATAAAAGACAGTATCTAATTTGGTTATCCTAAGGTCTGGGAGCTATTGAATCTGAACTATTCTTTCTCTAACACCACTATTTCCTTTTGTATTCTATAAAATAATATCAATATTCCACTTTCATAGATTATCAATAGTAATTCTTTGTTGGTTAATGTAATGTTTTGTCCTTTGATACTGAAGATACAGTCTTGCAACTGTGCTGCATGTCTATGATATCTGTTGAGAAATGTCACTTTTTATTCAATTATTTTGATATGTAAAAAGTAAACATACTCTTTTATGCACTTTAAAATAGTGTGTATATTACAGCTTATCCATTTATATTTTTCACCCATCTAATTTTATATCACGACTTCCTGAAAGATTGTAAGTTTAGTGTTTTTAAACCCGTCTTGTATAATATAATATTGTTTACAGATAAACCATTAGTAAAATCAACATCAGAGAGTGGAACAGAGTGGGAGAATGAATCAGAAGGAAGTATAGATGATGAATTTGTTGGATTTGACAAAATATGGAGTGACAGTGACTCTTGTTACTCATCAGATGTTAGTGCCCAATCTTCTCTACCTGAGTCACCAATGCCAGAAGATACTAACAGTAAGTAATTAAGTCTTCTTATAAATTATTGATGTAATTAAAAATCATGAATTCTAAAAGCCTTCCATAAATTTATTTTAGGAGTGGTTAAATCCATTAATGGTTTGTCTGTGTACATTTTAGTTATTGTTGACGCTAAAAGAAATTTTTCAAATATTCACTTTCCTGTAAAATTGATCAAACAGTCAAAATTTATTAATAATTCTAGGTATTCATTATTTTTTGTATAATAATGAAAGTAACAAACAATTCTAGGTATTTTAAGTATTTAATAAAAAAAATTGCACTAATAAACATCACTCAATATTTCTATGACTGGAATACATTTATGTGTCTCACAAAGAGACAGTCAAGATTTTTACAAACGACACTGCCCAAGTGGGTGAGTGTGTGGATGTTTCATATCCATGAGAGCTGTTGGTCTTAGAACTTGTTGATTTCCACATGTTTTCATTTGGGGAACGCTCAAGCTCAATAGGAATAGAACATGCGCTTCTTCAAGAAGAACAACCATCTACAACCACTTTGCAAACTAAGAAGCTTAAAGCAGTTTAACTATGCAATCTAGAAGCCAAGGAATTAAAAAAATGGATTTGAAAGTTTTCGGAGATAATTCTTATGAGTTTTAATTAAGGCTTCATGAGCATAATTTTTTTTCTTTTGACTTTTAATGTACATACGGTTTTTAATTTTTTTTTATTTCCAGTATTCCTGCAAGAGGTCATTGACAGTCTAGCTAGAGGATATGAAGAAAAACTGAAATGCGACTATTTAATTTTGGAAATCAACTCATCTAGATACGCATACAATATTCAATTACATGAAGTTAATTTTTTTGTTATAAGAGCAATGCTCAGCATGCCTTTCTTAATTGAAAGCAAAAGCGTTTTGGTTACTGTTAAAGACATTTTTAAATTCTTCCGTCCGATTTTATCAAATTATATAAAAACCAAATCATCTATAATGGATTGCTTAAAAGCAGTGGAGGTACAGTTTTTTTATTTTATTGCCAATGGGCTAACATTTGAACTCAACAGTGTTAAATGACAATGTGATGTGTGGATAGTGAAGGGAGTACACAGCATACTCTGGCTCCCATGTGTTGACATCTAAATCATAATTGATTTTACGGCGACAAGTTTATAAAATAAGGGTGGTAGTCCGTGTCCGTGTTATCCTAAATTCCACAAGTATCCCCACAATTGTTCACATTGCACAAATGCAAGTGGTTGTCCACTGTGCTTGGAGAAACTTAATAGGTTTTTACAGTTTTTTATCACTTAGTACAGAATTTAAGTTTAAAAGTAAAGCTATTATTTTTTTCTAGGAAAGCTGTTTAAAGTGTGAATGGCTGCATGGTAAAGCAGGTCAAATTATACATCTTTTATATGAGTTCGATGTAGTTGATGAAGATTCTTTAGTTGAATGGTATGATGATTTAAAAACAAGTGAAAGTCTGCTTGCAAATCAAACGTCATTGGTGAAGTTTTTTGAATGGCTTCAAGAAGCAAGTGAAGAAAGTGAAGAAACTGATTAAGGTATATTTTAAATAAAAGCCATATCTAGCAATGTGTTTTTTATTAAGCTCTTTAATGCACACACTCTCTCTCTCACTCCTTTGTCTTAAATTGCAATTTGTAATGAAAATGTGGTATACCACACAATTAGTTTTAATTGTTTTAGATAATTATATTTAATATATCCCTAAAAATATGTTTTCGATTATTGATACATATTTTACCTTATAGTGGCATATTGTTGGAACTGAACTGTGGAAAAATTTTTTAGTTTATTGAGGTCAAATGATGTAGATTCACAAGGGGAGTGAATTTTAATTTGCCGCATATGAGTATCTCTTCCATTTTGATGATTGCTTAGTACAGCTATTTGGATCATGTATGTCCTGATGGGTCTGTCATGAATGTCTTTTATGGGTATCATTTCCCATCCTGTAAATACATAAATTTTCACAGTAAAAACACTTTATAATATAAATATAGTATGCACTCAACCATAGTTTTTACCTCCCTAATTACCACTGATCTACACACTAATTCACAATACTAGTGTGGTAGATTATGGCCTCATCACTTTCATTGTGAGGGAACATCACAAATCACTGCAGTAGGAACTTATACTGGGATGCTACATAATTTTAACAGCTACAACACTCTCCCAAATAAGATATGGTAATGTTTGTAAACTACATAGAAGGTAGTACGGCTGTCTAATCCAGCCACTTTCACAGCCTCAAAAAGCTGAAAGGAGAATCACTGATGCACCATGGGTTTATGCTCGTAGTCTGTGACTCTGCTGTCTGCTTTATTTATTGTAGAATGAAAACAAAACACCTTGGAGGCACATCCTAGATCCACAGTTTAGTTTTATAAGACTTTTAAAAGAATTGTAGCATAACATCCTGAATACTTTGATTGCATACATTATTACTAGTAATAAGGCTACACACTACAGCCCTAGGGAAATAAGATTCATTGTGATATAAAGATATGAGTAGCAAGGTATGTTTCAACAACAAATTTATCTTGCACAAAAGTATTATATGGTCTAAAGGTTGTTTAGTAATATAAGAAATCATTTAGAATGCACAGTTTTTTTATGGAATGAAAAAATACTGGTACCGATTATTGTTTCCAAGTCTAGAAGAAAATAAATCTAAATTTCATTAAATATTCTAATATATATGATGCACACAAATACTATGTATTAACAAATCATCATTTATTATAAGTCTTACCACTTGGTTCAATTAATTCAATAACCTCAATTTCTTGTAAATCATTGAAATGTGTTCCAGCTCTTATTGATATTCTACTAGGAGTATAACTTTCATCCAACTTATAATCTGTGTAGATGTAAATGTGGGAAACCATAGTTTTTCTTTGAAATTGTATGTTTACTAGATGCGGTAACTGACCATCTGATTGCCAATAAGTGTCCATGCAATCATCTCTCAACTGATCAATCCCAAATCCTGAAAATAGTAAATATATTAAGAGGGAAATGCAATATCTAATTCAGAAAATTAATCGAGCAGAACCTGGTTTGCATGAAGACAAGCTCCAGATAGCGTGATTTCCGACTTCTCGCACTGTTCCGGAACGTTCACTTATCAAAGGATCTTTTTCCGAAGTCATAATGTAATAATAATAAATTAGATCAAAACAGTATTTAACAAGGCTTTAGACAAAATTTGTTATCGCACTCGGCTACATATTTTTTTAATCTGTTTTGCTAAAGAATAAGTCCATACAGCCAATCCAGGTTTTTGTTTCCTTTTCAAATATAAAATTAGTTTTTTAAAATTATTAAAGTAATAATATTATACCACTGGGTGCATCATAAATTGAAAAAATTAATTTAATAAAGTATGATTAATATTTGCAAAAACAATATTGTGTTTGTTCATTCATAGGTTGAATCATGTTATTAATAACTCGCACTGTGGCTTTAATAAGTGTAGGTAATTGAAAAGTAACAGTAGTTTATACGGAAGAAATATTTTTTAAAAAAGAAATAAACCAGTAGTATTATTGATTTCGAAAAATAAACTATTGCTCTAGTTTTATAAAAAATAGACACCTGAACGCAAAAATTAAATGCTTGATTTTTTTAATTTATGATCTGGTAACATAGACCTTTAGGTCATATCTTATTTGGAAAAGTTCTTTAATTTGGAAATGCTTGATTGTGGTACTGTTAAACCACTGACCTATCATGTCAATAAAACGCGTGCCAAAAAATTTTCATAGATCACGCATACTTTCACAATTCAATGGTCCGCATTCATTAAGTTATAATAAAAACTCTACTGCTTGTTTATGCATGATCATTCTTAAATAAATACAACGAAATAAATGTGCGAATTATTATGTTTATTTTTATGTTTTAAAATATTTGTCGCGTGAACACAAAATAATTATAAAACATGTCAGCGCGAATAACTCCTGTATTGATCTAGTCGTTACATTTTTGGTACTTTTTTATAAAAGTTTTTTTTAAATAATGGGAAATGCTTTAACATACTTGCCCTTGCGGAGGCAAAGACAAGTTATATGGGACTTACAACAACTAATTCTGCCACGGTATTCCAGTTTGGTCGCTATATGGCAGGCCCAAGGGAACTATTTTGCACAAATCTACGACCTCCCCGCAACGCCGGCTTGACCATACAGCCCCATCAGGTTTTTTTTTTTTTCAGCTTTCCCCCTGCGTGGTATGGGTCAGGGCCTAGTACATTCATTCATTTCTCTCATTCATTCCGTTCTACTAACTTTCATTCGTATAATATCCGTCTTATCTCTCATACATCCCGCTGATGGTGAAGACACCGTCGTCGTTGGCATTCCTGAAAGCATGAAAATCTCGTTCTCATCAACACATGTCTTCGCCTGGAATAGAGTCATACATTCTTTCCTTATACTTATGCTGTTTCCTTGTTTACAATTCACTTAAAATTTCTCATTAAAACACTAAATTCCTAAAATTTGTAAACAATTATAACAATTTAAAACACTACTACTAGATAACAGATTAAAACAATAAATAATAATTAAAACAGCATTTTAAAACTTAAGTCTAATATCATAATTTTTACCCTATTCCAGTTCTGCTTTCAGTTCCTTGTCCGTCTGTCTCTGTCGCTGTTCTGTCCTCGTCTCTGGTCTTGTTCCGCCTTATAGTGTCCTCTATGATGCCCCTGCAGAATCGCAGGAATACGCGACGACTTGCGTCTTCACTCATCAGAGAGGCGATCATACCCGCGCTTATCTCCTGCCCCATCTCCACCTGGCAGTCAAAGCGCTCTTTACCGTACAAGGGACAGCAGGTTATTATATGGACCACGGTCTGGTCCTCCGTCGGGTCACAGAGGCACGCGGGACTGTCCTTAGGTTAAACCTATGCAGGTACTCGGAGAATCCCCCGTGCCCCGTGAACATCTGGACCAGTACCGTGTCCAGTTCTATCCGGCGCAGGATCCGGTAGGCCGCCACGGCGTCCGGGAAAAATATCCGCGATGTTGAGGCCGTCTTACCTTCCTTATACCGTCTATTCCATTCGTCAAGCGTCTCCAAACGGAGTTGACGCTTGACGAAGGAAACAGGACAGTCCTCGTATTCCGGTCGTCTTTTGCTCTTTAGGGCCGCATCCTTGGCCAGCTGGTCCGCCCTTTCATTCCCCTCCCTCCCTGCGTGCGCTTTCACCCAGTACAGTCTCACATCCTTCCCTTTCTCTCGTGCTTGCATAATGTTCTCTTTCACTCTTAACGCTAAGGGGTGGAGGGTGTCAGGTTTTCGGATTATGTCAAGGGCGTACCTGGAGTCGCTCATGATCGCGATGGACTGCGATGACTCGCTGGCCGCGTACCCCGTCGCTTCCGCTAATGCCAGCAGCTCTGCTTGGAAAACGGTGCAGAATCCGCCCAACTTGAGCTTTTTGGTCTTAGCCTCCGCGGCGCCCCGCATGACGCAGAACGCCGCGCCCACCTTGTCGTCGATGCGGCTGCCGTCTGTGAAGATGTTAATTTCGACAGCCGAGGTGGCAAGTTGGTCTTCCTCCGCACTACCCCCAAGGCAGGAGTACTCCACACCAACCTGACCAGACGGGTGTGGCAGACTCTTATAGCGAGCCGGTACCTCCAGCTGTCGGTCTCCTATTACTTGCCGGGAATATCCGCGCTTCACCTCAAATAAGGCGGCTGCTTCTTGGACGCGGAGGTCCAGCGGAAGCAGCCCGGCAAGTAATAGGGCCGAATGCAACGACGCGGTCCGGTGGGTTCGCGCGATCTTCTGCGCGAAACCCCTCTGGATCGCGTCGAGCTGCCTTCGGACCGACAGCTTTTTAGCCGCCGGCGCCCATGCACTCGCCGCATACAACACGATAGGCTCCAACACCGCCAGGTACATCGTCCTGATCACCTCGGAGTTCAGCCCCCATGACACTTTCGCGGTCCTACACAGTTGACGATAGAGTCCTTGGACCTTGTTGCTCACGTTCCGCACATGCGTGTTGAACGTGAGCCCATCGTCAACTGTGAGGCCGAGTATCCGGACCTCACGGGCCCGCTCGATGGCCTCCCCCCCCATGTTCAATATTGGGGTGTCATACTTCAGCTTCCGGCTCAGCACCATCAGCTTCGTTTTGTGTGGTGCGAACCGGAGCTTATTCTTGACACCCCAATCGTGAACATAGGAGAGTGCCTCATTGGCCTTACGCTGGATGTCCCCGGCCTCTTGCCCCGAGAAGATGATTGCCTGGCAGTGTGTCCCGTTCTTGGCGAGTTCCTCCAGGAGCGGATTGAGGAGGAGGGTCCAGAAGGTTAGGCCTCCGATGGAGTCCTGCACGCACCCTTTGGTGGTCTCTCTGGCCCACTCCGCCCCCGCGTACCGTACGGTCACCCTGCGATTGCTCAAGTAGCTGTCGGCAAGGCGCCGCACGTTCACGGGGCAGCGAGTCTCGGCCAGTCTGCACCGTATCGCAGGCCACCAGGCATTATCAAAGGCTCCCTCTATGTCCAATGATACCAGCACTACGATCTCCTTCTCCTTCAACCGAGTTTGTAGATGCTGGATCAGGACATACAGGGAGTCTTCGGTACTGCGCTGCGGCACGAAGCCGTACTGGTGGCAACTGATATACGATGCAGAGTACCACCTAATCCTCCGCACCATCATTTTCTCCAACATCTTGCCCAAAACGGGTAGGAGCCCGATGGGGCGGTAGGATTTCGGATGCGTGTAGTCCTCCTTGTCAGGTTTCCGCAACACTACAACCGCTGCCTCCTTCCATCTCCTAGGGAAGTGGCCAAGAGCGAGACACCGGGTAGAGAGTGCGAGAAACAGTCCGGCGTCCACGGCAATGGCCGCGCGACCGATGTCCGCGGTGAGGCCGTCAGCGCCAGGTGCTTTTTTGGCATTGAAGGTCGACACGGACCATCGGAGCTCCTCCATCGTAAACGGGGGGTCACAAGGTTCATCCTGCCCCCCCGCATTGATACCATCGGCTAATGCTCTTACAGAACTGTGGCCCGCATTGTCCTCCCCGGGCTTATCGTCCGGGAAGAAAACCTCCGCCAGCAACCTGGCTGATCCCGCTGCGTCCAGTACAGAGCCCGACTGGACGAGGGGGACGTCCTCTCGCCTCACCTGCGCGCGTCGCATCACACGATAGACGCCGTCCCACATGGTCTCGCGGTCCTGCTTCTCACAGAAACGCTTCCAGCTCTCGGTCTGAGCGCGTTTCACCTTGAGGCGATAGGCCTTCTTCGCGTCGGCGTACTCGCGCAAGACCAACGCCTTACGGGCCGGCCGCGCGTTCGGTATCCTCCTCTTCTTACTCAGGGCGTCTGCCTTGAGGCTTCCGAGTTTGTCAGACCACCAGGGCAATTCTGCCCGCTTCCTCCCTGATGCCTTCGGCAGGACCGCATCGCAGGCGTCCTCCACGGTTTCCGCGTACCGATCGACAATGCTGTCCAACGCACCCTTTTCGGTGACACTGTCTACCTCGGTGAGCGTCGGACCGCGGTCTAGGAGCAGCTGGGCGAAAGTTCTACGGAACTCGCACCAGTCTGCCCTGTGGGTACTGTACTTCCGCGTGGAACTCCTGAGATCCGTGCCGCGAGACTTTTCCAGGCACAACTCGAACAGAATTGCCCTGTGGTCCGACGAGGATACGTCATCGGCAAGACGCCAGCCCTCCACTCGATCGAGCAGAGTGGTCGAGCAAGCAGTAGCCCCATCAGGTTAGATAGTCTCTCCTTGCCTTTTGATATGACCAGCCGTAACACACAGCGCGCTTTTCTCTTAGCTTCTTAACCTTGCTCGGGCAACGGGTTCTGTCGAATTCATCACCCAAAGGTCAAAGGCAGGAACCTCCTCCGGCTCTCAGTGGCGAGTCTGGTTTTGGCCTCCGCCGCTAACGGGTACACAGCTGTGGCAAATAAGAAGAAAAGTTAACCGTATCAACGACAATACACTTACTTTCACTCTGATACGCAGCAGATGATACATTATATATACACCGATATATGCATAGATAGCATTTACCGACTACTCTTTGATATTTGTTTTTGTTTAATAATTCATTTAAATTAATACGAATTAGGTAAACTAGATGAATAATATATAAGTTCATATACTGCAGAGTCATCTGGTGGATTATTAAAAATAATTAAATAATGCCAATTCAGTTATGGCTTATGCTTGTGAAAATTTTATTACATACACTCCTGCCGTTTCAGAGATTTTCCGGAACCTGCGAACAAAAAAATAGGACTTTCTGAGGTCTTCAGGAGAGGCTTACTTCTAGACGTGGAATGCAGCGGGCTGATGATGATAGACTGCACGTTTTCCGTATATAAAAAAAATCCGAGCAAAAAAAAAATGTGTTTCATTCTCTTTGTTGTGTTTGACAATTATAAAAAAGTAATTTAAAAATGTATGCTTTTTAAACGTCAGTGTACGAATTTGTTCCTATATTTCTAAAACCTTCGGTAACTACGTGCTTTATTTGAACAAATGCTATAATAAAATGGTCCTTGGAAAAAAGATAACACAACAACTTACATCCTTTATTCCATCAGCCGCAGCATATGCAATAACAGGATTTCTTGGTATGGTCTACGTTACAGACTGGAAGGTTATTACAATATACATACCGTTCTATAGAAACAAGTATAAGACCAATACAAAAAGTTAGATATAACGAAGTCAAAGACGGGTATCGGAGAATTATTTTGTAATTGTTAGGTTTCTAAAGATTGATAACATCGGCTTCAGAAAAAAAATATGGTAAAATTTTGTGCTGCGTCGACAATTGATGGTAATTCATTCCTTTGAAGATATGAAACATAAAATACAATGCAATGCCAGGTGCCGTTTGTAGAGTTGGGCAATTTGAATTTCAAAAAGAGCACGCGTTGAGCACGCGACTTACAATAAAAATCTGGAAAGAGAATGGAGTCGTAATAATGACTAGTTTTAAAGATCAGGTGTGTTGGGATTTACAATAAAATGTCAACCGGCTCGAGGCATGCAGCCGGCCCGCGCGCGCGCAGCTGCCCTCAGCCCTCCTGCTACGTTCCATCGCCCTCTGTATAAAATACCTCCCATTGTTGAAATTAAAATTTTAATTTGTTATTGTAATATTTGTGCAATTGTTCCGTTCTGTTAGTAAAATTATACTCAACTTTAAAAAAAAAAAGACTTTAATTTTTGTTTAAATAAAAGCATACCTGCCTATACTTAATGTATGCTTTTAATTCCTAATAAATTATGATTTGTTACAGTAGTTGTGAAATTTCGCTTATTCTTCTTGGTCGATTCACTCGTGCCAGAGTGGTCATGGTTCTCTCGATTCGCTTATTATATAACAGCAAGTCTGTTCTAAAAAGTGGAGATTTTATCAGTACATGCGTTTATTTGCGTTCATAAAGAATTGACCAATAGAAAACCCTAAATATGATTATCAACAATTTCTGTTTCAATAAATATGTTCTTGTTAAAAATAACATTTTATTTATAACAAAATTTAAACCTAAAATACGTGTATGTACGTACGACTGTGACAATGTATTTTATTCGATTCTGCGGATAGTTATTACATTTTTTAAATTTTATGTTAGAGATGTGCTAAAATGTTTACATTAATAAAATTTAATATACCTTAGTAGTTGTACCTTCTAAGGTATGTTAAATTTTATTAATAAAACATAAGCTTTAGACACTGTTTAAACCTTTACAAATGATTTGTAATAAAAAAAAGGTTATTAACTTTTTCTCATTTGAAATATAATAGTTTTATTAGGTTTTTTTTACCCGCTACTTGTAGGCATATTTGAACAGTTACCTTTTATATTAAAATTAGAAAAACTGCTAAGAATATTATTCAGTCCCTCGTTTTGCATTTTTATGGTAAATCTAATGTTGAGGGACAAGGGGTGGGGTTACGATTACAAACGTGGTGAGCGAGCAGCTCCTATACAACCGAATAACTTTACACTTTGTAGTTGTTTGTGAGCCGCTCGCCGTGCGGCAACGTGCCTTTATGGTCTCCCGTAGCTTAACGTAAATAAATAATATCGTGTGTGTTGATTATTTAAGATCATTGTGAGAGCTGAATAACAACTGTACGGTGTAAATTTAAGTGCAACTTTGTCAAAATGGATTTATCCTGTGGCGAGAATCTACCGAATTCTGGCAACCGTAGCGGTGGCAGTGGAAGAGCCGTGGACATGTGCGTCGCTGGTCCCGATCGCGCTTTGGATCGTGATCCTCGACTGATGCTAAATCTTCTCACGTTGGAGCGGTCACACGCGTTGCACACTGATTACTTCCAAACTGTTCAGATTGATATACAACCATTTATGAGAAAAGTCGTCACAACTTGGATGTTAGAGGTAGGTAATGTTATCAAAATAAGGCAAGGTTTAACTTAAAAATATCAATACTTCAAGCTGCAAAAAAGTATTTATGTATGATTTGTTTGTTCTTTTAATATCTGACTTAAAAACACGTGTTAACATTTTTAGGTGAATAAAAGTTTTCTGTGCTATGAATAAGCATATTCCCCGTAGTAGAGGTGTTCATTCTTGTTAATTAACTTTATTTTGATTGTAATGTGATAATAAAAACACAGTCAAAGGTAAAGTTTTTAGATATACCGTCATGTGTCAGCATAGGTATTTTCGTAAACAATAAACAAAACTTAATGATTTTGTTTTACAATTGTTTTATGCAATAATATAATTTGATATTAAATAATTAGTGTAAGCTGGTTACGAAACCTTAAACACATCGGTGTTGATATAGTATTCTCTCCTTCTATTTAAGGAAAAATAAGGAATATATCGATGTAGGTTAGAAATTAGATGTGACATTGTTTATAAGTTATGAAGTTATTTGTGTACAAAGTGTTTAAACACTGATATATAATTTTTAATAAATATCAATAAGAGAAGCATTCATCATCATCATTTCAATCTATCGTTCCACTGCTTACGTGTTATGGGTACAAATATTGTTTAAAAAAGTTTTATCTTGTTTTAGGTTTGCGAAGAGCAGCAGTGTGAAGAACAGGTCTTTCCCCTGGCTGTAAGCTACATGGACAGGTTCCTAGCACATCGCGCCATCTCGCGACAGCAATTACAACTCCTCGCTGTGACCGCGATGCTCTTGGCCTCAAAGTTCAGACAATGTCACCCACTTTCGGTCGATCTACTCTGCGCCTATACAGATAATTCCGTTCTTCCGAACGAAGTCAGGGTAAGAACTTCTTTGAAAATCAATGAGTAAAGGATCTATATTATCATATAAAACAAATTGAATGAGTTTGTTGTCATATCAACGAAGCACGACAGAAATAGATAAAAGTTATTTTTAAACTTGTAATAATCTGAGACTTAATATATACTCTCTTTGTATACTCGTATTATGAATATAGACCTTTACAACGCCGTCTCAAGTATCCACGGAATAAAATTGATTGTTTTGTTTTTAGCATTTTTTTTGTTAAATTTGAATTAAGATCTTTACACGTGTGTTTACTTTTTAAATAGGACGAAGTTATGAGATGATTGAATGATGATGTTATGCTTCCATTGCGCCACATTTCATTCGGGTTGTCTCGTTACCCCTCAAGCACACATTTTTTTATGTAAAATTATACTCAATGGAGAAATGTATTAAGATTTAAAATAATTTTTATGAACGAGTATGAAATGAATTTGGTTTTAACCGAAATATCGCGATGAACTCGTTTTTTTTTTACCTAAGTTGTATGTTAGTAGATAAAACACATACGATATTTACTCAGTGTATAAATGTGTCTTACCGCACATATTTTGAAATCTTTATATATAGTACTCAACAAAGTGAAGTCGTAGACAAGGCAGCTTTACACCTTACATCCTGTGGTAACCGCAAAGTTATATACAATTATGTATACCGTCCTGATTCTCCGGCGAACAAACATGATTAGTAGAGTCAAATGTCACTCCTTTGCCCCCCGTTTAAGACGGTCGACGGTATTACATTGCCCGTTTCCTCAAAGTCGCATGTAAGCTTCCGGTAATTACTCCTTCCGCGACTGACACAATCTAAGGGCAACCAACAATTTGTCGCCCTTCTTGTAAGTAGCTGTAGTCTGTGACGAAGCTGCTATTGAATAGGTTACCCATTTCCGACGGAAATGTGGGTAGACACGAAGATACTTATGATAAGATGTTTCCTAATGTTATAAGAATGTTTACGTAATTCGAGCGTGAATATCGTTATGGTAAAAATACAATTTATAAAGATCGACCCAAAATACTATTCTTTACAAACACAAATTAAAGCATTACACTCAATTTTGTTAAAATATATAATGCGTGTGGAAAATTATTAACAATGAAGTAATATTACAAAAAGTAACATTATGCGAGTTCATGGATTTGGACAGGTGTGATTCTGTCAATTATTTACTAATGCCCGTGAGTTTTTAACTTTCACGTCGTTTCACACGCCACTGTTGCCCCCATTTTGGACTAATGTCACAGATGTATAACACTTTGCTTTATTAATAACACAGCCAAATACATGGAATGTAACTTACATGTAATTTATACAGTATTTAATGTATTATATAGTGATGTACCTCGTACTAATATAAATGCCGATATAGTCGTTTGGATTCTCCTTATATAGAGCGTGGGAAAGCGAGCAGACTTCGATTCGAAGTGGGTTCACTGGTACCTTATGGCACCTAGGGACATCCTTTCTTGCAATTAATTCGTGCGATGATCCCGATAAGCCTGCGACGCGCATATTTAATGATACTTATGGCGTATGCAACATTATTATTTCCGGTACAAAACTTATTCGCCTTCAACTTTTTCGTAGGACATCGTGCGTGTAGCAGTACCAACTGTTTGTTTTTCCCACAGTTAACATATTTTTATTCTATCTCTAGCAGTTTTATAAACAAATAATTCGTATTTTATTATTCTATTCGTCGATAAGAGATCGTATTGAAAGAGAAGTTTATTTTTGTGTCAGGATAGACAAGTTCTTATGTATCGCCCGTTATCTGAACAAGTATGATGATACCCAGTTAATGAACTTAAAGCGAAGTCGTTACAAGCAATAACATTTTTTGTTTAGTCTAGCTTCATAAGTAGGAAAACACGGATTATTAGAATGTGTTTTTTCTATGATTTTTAAGGTGTATTTATTATAAATATTTTGTTTATAAATCTAAATATTTTCGAAATTAATTGTATGAAGTAGCGTTTATAACTTGGTTAACTTTTATTCGTTTAGTGATTATTCAGTTAATTTCATCATCATTATAGAAGAAGTCTCCCTACTAAGTTCAAAGAATTGCTAGTTACTTTTTCAGTCCCCTTTCTTTTAATTTCTAAGAGTTTGCAATTTTTTTGCGGTTTCCGCCTGATACGTCGTGTATGACGGTTACGATTCGATTGCGGAGTATTAGTAAATAAATACAAGGAGGGAAATTTTACCCTCCCGGAATACACGTTGTGTAATTAGTAATTTGCTATTAAATATGCCTGATAATAAAATGGGTCAACTCAATGTTCCATTACGAATGAAGAGATTCACAAAACAAGAATACGAGTAGAAACTAAGAGAGTCATGAGATAAATTATAATTTTTCTTTGATAGGCTTCTCATTATAAGAAAGTAACTTCTGGTTTAAAAATTATATTTGCTATTTAAAAATGTTAGCAGGCTATTATTTTCAGTTTACTTTTTTGCAGCAATGGGAAGTTATGCTTCTGCAGCGACTTAACTGGCAGCTTTCTATCGCCACAGCATTTGACTTCGTGGACCCGTTCTTAGCGCGGGTTCCGTGGGGCCGAGAGAATACTTTGGTGCGCACCCATGCACTCACCCTCACTTCAGTCTGTTACACAGGTAAGTTGGTAAAGAGTTTTAATAACACGTAAAGGCTGTTTTTGTCTTACAAACATAAAGAAGAATTTTTCAATTTAAGATTATTTTTAAGTTTGTTAAGAACTACACGTGAATGTCATTCGGTTGCTATACAACGATAGATTTTATTTACACATATTAACATAGCAATCGAACTCTTTTGTGTAAAGCAACTTAAAGACCTCATTGATAACTTACTAATTAGCCCAAACGTAAAGTACTTTATCTTCATGTGAAGGTCCGACATATAAGCCTTACATAAATTGTCTACACCTGATACAGAATGCGGGTTGAATACCATATTCGTTTTGCCTTTGAAGTTTGCGCTGATTAACATTAATCAATAACAAACACCAAGGCATATTTTACGTTACTTTTCTTTCTGAATGATGGATTACAATTGTAACGATCTAAAATCTTGGATCCGATTCTTCAAAAGGCTAATTTTGTTTTGCGAAAAATTTTCCAAGTTTGCAATGACAGACGCTTTATAATTGTAACTATATATTATATGTAAAATGGATCAACGGTGGACTTGTGCTAAATAGACTGAATTTAAATCGCCTAATAGGTCCCTCCCTTTATTTACGAGTATAATGCGATTTGTGTGCGTGTGTGCACTGTAACATTTGGGGGAGGGTCGGTGCGTGTATCGGCATGCACATGCCGTAGCTGTGATATCGCACACCTTGTGTTATGGCGCACCCCAGCCCTCTGCCTCCGCCACTGACCCTTGTCCAGCACTCCCATTGTCCAAATACAGTTATGTTGCAATAATATTTTCAGAGGTGTTCATTTTTATTACAAGAATATAGCGATCACAAAATAAGTCACTAACTTACGTATTCATATAACTAATTTTATATTTAGATATACGAAAAGGTTAGTAGTAAGTTAATGATAAACATCCTACATGTAATATTTTGAAATCATCGTGTTTTACATTAATTGGATATCAAAATTTACATTATACGAATTCTCAAAACAGGTACACTTAAACATGCTAATATCATTCTGAGAAAAGAGTTCTTTAAAATTAGGATCCTATGATATCTATATATACCTTAATATCGCAAGGAAAACATATGATAATGTAATGGCGCCATTGGTATTTACTAAAGTAATTATAAAAAAATTCTCTGATACATAAATTATAGTAATGTTTGCCAAATTGATATACGAGTACTATGTAATAAAAGTTCCGACATCATGTTCGATAAAACATGTTTTACTTTTGCACACATTTAAAGAATTTCGAAAAAGTTGGAGTGCATACAATACCAAAGCTTTACAATCTGTCATAGCCACGTCAACCTCGGGCCCCGGAAGTTGTATAATTGCCGGTAACCGATCGTGAATTACCGAAGGTGTTAACAGGTTAATAACACTCCTTGACCCCTGGACCCCTTGATCTTAACACCCAGGTTTAATTTACGGTTACTTGCGACATGTAATTTCATTGTAATTTGAATTTTATACTTGATATGTACGAAACAGTAAAGAACAGGTTTTGGTTTCAGTGTAATCCTTTATACTTTTACTTTTGTATTGGTATTCATGCTTTCTTTGTAGTAATTAGTAATGGAATAGCAGTTCCTTGCAGTTTGCATTTGAGTCGATATATGTAGATGGTTGCGCGTTATAAATTGATATACGTTAATGCATACGTTTTAGGTTTTGTGATAAAATGTCATGGTCGTGGCTTACCAGTTGGGTCGGTGAACAGGGCGCGCCAGCTGACTGGGCGACAATACGCGAAGACGTCCCGCGGCCATTGTTCGCTCCCAACGCGCCGGGCCAACGTCAAAGGCACCCTACAAGAAGCCGTCATGCGCGCACCTGGCATTCCGACCCCAAATTGTCTAACTTAATATTTGGCTCACCTTGATCTCAATACCGCTATTACCAAGCAATCTCAGAGTCTGTGCAAAAGTTACTCGACCTACACCAAGGAATTTTTACAATTTTAAATTTTAACATTGAATTAATAAATGCACATCAAATTGTCTGTTTGAAATTTTTAAGGTTTATGAAAGGACGAAATCATCTTCAAAATACAAACGTTACACCCTGGGCATTTCAGAATTGAATAAATATTAAGTGGTCAGAAAAAAAAAGGTTAAAGTTGTGATGTGATTTTTTTGCTTAACTTTAGTAGTGCTTCAATCTAAACGAAGACATAAAAGTTAGTAAAGGGATATCAAGTATTGAATTACAACCGGTTTCACTTTGGCGCATAACGATTTGCTATTTGCAACCCTTGCACTTTAGTTATCTATTCCAAATAGCAGATTCTCATGGGGCGAGACAGGTTTATCAAACGGAACTTAACGGTTCCTGTTTTCTGTTAGAGTTGTGTTCAAGTTACGCTTGCTACAGTAATTAGAAGGGTAAGACGCGAGGGTGTAGTCTTAGGTGGTTGGCTGTTCGCGCGTGGCAGGAGCAGATGTTGGAGTCAACTGTCGGACAACCTGTTGTCCAACGGACCGCGCCGGTTCGATGCCCACTTTGGTACAGATTGCGCTTGATATCTGACCCTTGAGTTTTAATATACGTGATTGTTTAATTTGATGAAAAAATTTCGTTTTGATGGCTCTTTATTTAGTTACCACATACTATTATTTTAAATCATTCATTCATTCACATAATCAGTAATTGTTCATTTTGTCATAAGAATTAGTTTTTCTTTTTATTTTAGGTATTTTTTTTTAATTTCTCATAATTGTAAGAATAAAAAGTAGTAAAGAAATCTTATGACTTAACTTTTTGTGTTTCATTAGGTAAATCGGAAGTTTTTCTTAAAATTATTAAATGACAAATGTTTAGACAATTTAAAACAATTATAAATTTAAAACTATAGTATATATGTCGTTATATTTTAATTATATTTTTACGTTAATCTAATCTAAAATTATTGACATAAAGTGTACGTTGGAACGGCGAATGCCTTCAATAACTTAAATACTTGTAATAAACTGCTTAAGTTCTTAGAAAAATACAAGCAAGTTTGAGCTCAGTTTGCTAGATAAATAAGCTGTGGTTTTTATCGAATATTATAAACTATCGCGTGTTGCGATATTGTTACATTTTTTCTTAAAACGTATTTCTAGCGTGAAGAAGTAAAGAAAACTATAAGGGCATGATTGTAAAGAAGGGTGTAGGTGGGCAGTGACCCTACTAGCGACCGTGGAAGGGTCGCGCCAGGTGTTGCCGCATCTGTCGTCTTGGCCTAAGTCTACACCCACAGCGAGTTAGCTAAGAGGTTTCGCTTCACTACGCTAACCGTTAACCTTAGACAAAAGTAAAACAATAGTTCTAGATCTTAGATATTCGTCTAAGATAGCACCACCTCTTTAGTTTTAAAGTTCTCATTTTATCTTCTAAAAATTTTAGGACATTGGTAATTATATTTTAGAATCGCTCAGATCATTACGGCGTTCGTGTTGCTGACCTTTCCTTGGTTATTTATTTTTTCTCGAAAATCAATTATACTTAGTCAATAAATAAGAAACGTATACCTTCGTTATTTGCAAATTGCACACGAACTCACACATATTGACTTTTAACTACACAAAGAAGTAAATATGTTATGTCGCAGTGGTAACATAATGGTGAATATGTCAATACTTGAATAACTTTTTGGCATTATTTATCGATCGGACTTAAATCACCGCAATCGTACCTCGGTCGCAAAATCGCAGCTGCGCCCTTAGCAAAAAGACTTAAGATGTAAATTACCATTATTCCGAGCCCATTGTCTGGAGGTAGGTACGTACAAAGATGCAGACGGGGACAGCATGCACAAATCTGGCAGCTGCTAAGTTCTCCTTCCTTATTCTCGAACAACAATAGGCGACTCGTATTGTGCAAAATGTAACGCGACGTTTTATTAACATCGCTCCTTCCTACCGATTACTTTGCGATTTTTGATAGTTTAAAAATAAATACAGATTTCTGAATTAATATATATTTTAAAATCAACACTAGCGAACTTTCTTTTTGGATTATTTTATTTTTAATATGTTAACCAAGATATAAAATTATAATTTCATTCCACTTCGTGTATAAACATCGTGTATTGGCCATTGATATATCCTGTCGGTTCGGTTTTGTTTCAACTTTTGCGTCGCTTTATAAGGTCGCAGTGACTATTAGTAGTACAATACAGGTACGGACAGTTACAAGGACCGGAGATGTATGTGAGCGTGAGATGGACGCAAGGACGATGGGATGCAAGGTGCTTAGGCCACCTGTCCGTTATAATTATCTTACAACAGATGCGCTCTACCTGCGCTGCGCTTGCACCGTGAGACCATTCGCCGTTCGACTCAGAAATATGTATTCTTATTTATTTTCCGTAAATTTAACATATGTAGCTCACTAACTCATTTAGATTTTTGTGGAATTTTTATATGCTATAAATAGTTATTATGTTTCGTTATTGCGTAAATTGAAATCCTGTATATGTTGAATGAAACTTAAGCCATAAGTTGTTTTCTCTATGAAAAACAAAAGTTTTAAGTTGATCTGAGTAATAATGAAATGAATAAAAGACGTAAGCAAAAATTTTTAATAATTTATATTAACGTATGTGTTATTTTGTTTGTAATTTTTAACTTGTGTTGTTGAAATTAATTTTTAAACTAAGCACTCCAATTAAATTTGTTAAGAAAAAGTTATTAATAAAATCATCCTTGTCAACAGAAACGGAGTTCCTTCTGGTTCCACCGTCATTGATCGCAGTGGCTTGCATAACAGCTGCGGCGCGAGGCCTAAGAGTGCGTATGTCTGTTAACGAGCTCTGTGCGATGACCCGAGCTCCTGCCGCAGCTGCCGAGCTGGTGGCGAGACACGTTGAACGAGTCTTAGCGAGAGAAACCCAGCCTCAAGAACCAAGGACCAGACATCTTCACCCCATGAAACAAACAACGCCCGAACAAACGCAATTGCCCGACACGCCCACAGATGTGCAGGATGTGCACTTTTAATTGTTGTCCACACAAGCGACAGGATTCACTGTACTGAAATGTCTCAAGATAGGAAATGGATAAAATACATCATTCACGAATATATAACAACTTAAACTTTGAAACATTACCATGGGGATTTTTATAATATTTTTTCATGGCTGCGTTGATTATATACTTTAAAACGTTTTTGTCATATATGTATCGAATACATTTCATAAAGGTAAGTTTCTTTGCTGTCCCGTAGTATTGTTCTCACTGACTATAAAATGCATTGAAACGATCTCACCAAAAGTAAATAAATCTGTTCGTATTGTCCGGGACCAAGGTTTTTTGCCGGCGCACCTGGTTCTACCAAAAACTATCTGAGGAATATTTTTTTTTGCTACACTTCCTCTTCTGCTGTTTTAGTGAAATTGTAAAATGATCTCAAGTTATTTATGTAAAATAATGTTTAGGATAGTTTAACGTTATTTATTGATTGTGTATTTGTTAATTTTTTATTATTACGTAACTGAGTTCATTCACCATCGTCATTCCTGAAATTTTTGATCTCTTTAGATTTCATAAAGTAATTTGGTAAGGAATGATACCTTAAATGGGCCGATAACCGATAGGTTTGTTTTAATTTTTAAGAGTTAAGTATATAAGTCTTCATTTTAAGTTGTAAAAATGAATAATAAGCTGATAAAACCAAAAATTATGTTGTTCGCAATAGCTCTACAACGAAATATTTACTTTTCCATAAAAGCCTATACTCGATGGGTAAGTTCTATATAACACTAAACAACTGTAATGGTAAATAATGGGTTTTTAATTGGCAAAAGTGGCTTTGTATTTCTTCCCAATTAATAGCCTAATTTATTGTATATGTACAAGTAGTAATAATAAGATTTTGTCGATGGATAAAAAATAATCACAAATTCGGTAACATATATTAAGTAATACGTTTGTTTGATTATTTAACAAAGAGTGCTTTTTAGTATTCGCAGGATCTCACTTTGTAGCAAGTTCAAAATGTGTAGTTCTTTACAGCAAAAATGTATCTATTTTTAACGTATTTCGATTAAAAGTGTTGAAATATTGTATTATTTATTTAGGTCGATGTTAAGTTTTAGTAAATTCTAGTCACATGTTTTACACATTCCTGTTTTCGACCAAACTTTAGAGCTTAAGTTCTAGATAATAGACGTACACTTGATTGAGGTGAGATATACTTGGTTTATATTCTGCCGAACAGTGAACTGGTAATGATAATTTTCTTTTTTTAAATAATACGGAGATGCGAATATAAATCAAGTTTATATCTGTTTGTAGTATAAAGTGTTTTATTGGTAATCATTATGTGTAACTATCAAGTAGTGGAGTTTTAAGTAACTAAGCTAAAGTATCGATGCGCGTCGGAAGGCGTTAGGGCCATTAATTAAAAGAATTAAAACAATTAACGGACGAGAATTTTGACTTTCTCTTTTATTCTGTAACCCCACTTTAGTTTACGCTCCTGCACAGTTAAAGTATTACCGTCTAATTAATCGTTAAACACGTATAATTTTTTAGTGTTGTTAAAGAAAAAAACAGTTTTGATCACTTTTTACATTCTTTTGATAAATGGTAATATATCTTTATAGTTTTTAATATATATTTTCAAAGCTACACTAATGTCGTATAACTTTCGACATGTAACATAACTCGTTCATTTAATTTTCCTTTGTCGTCCGTCTTTAACAATAGTGATTGGTCTCATCGTGTAGTTTTTTGATAAATACACAAAAACTTTTTTTTTTTTATTTTGTGTTAGATGTTAAGACTAACATAGTCTGCTGTTTGTGTTGAAATTGATGTAAAATTGAAAAAGAAAACAATAAAAAAACTTGAAAATAGCATTATTATTTATTAACATTTTATTCGTTTTGTTCTTTAGTTTAGTTTGCAGCAGTCGACACTGGGTGAGGAGTTATGAATGGATATTAAATAAGTATTATAATATTTTTAATAAACTAAACAAATTGTGCCTGGTATGACGATAAGATTAAAGTTAAAATTTATACATATAATTAATAAAATTATTAGTATATAAATAATAGAAACCTTCTTTAAATTATATATATAAAATAATAAGGATTAGTCTTATAAAAGAAGGTATAAATGTTTAATAAAAAATAATAGAAACCAAATTAAACAAAAAAATATATACCACAAAAAAGTTTTATATAAAGTTTTAAATAAAAAAATATAACAAAGAAAATAAATATATTGCTGCAATATGGAGGTTTCCGTGTTTATAAAGGCTGTCTAATCCCATTGACTACGGAGAGAGGTGTATAGAATATAAATTTCATTGAATAGTTATTTTTTATAGCTATATTTAAACTTTTGGGCCTGCACGTGTGTCCTACACGTGTTTTCGAGTCTGGTTCAAAAATTGGATATGAAAGTTCATCTACAAAGATTTTTACAATACCCGTTTAGATGTAAATAATGAAAAAAGATTATTTACGTATTATTATTGTTATATATACGTATACATACTTCATATTTGTTTAATTTCTTACACATGCTTCTATACAAAACAACTAGTTTCGCGAATACTTCAAATTTCCACATAAATATTACGGTACATTATTGGACACCTTTTCTCTTTAAGTAACATTTTATTTAATTATTTGGCAGTTAATAAAAATCATTGTAATATCAATTCTGAAACTTGCCTTAGACTTTGCGTGTGAACCAGATAAATAATAAGTTTTAATTTTTAAACACAGAAAAGAACTAAAGTCGAGAATCGCTTATAATGCGAAGCAAATAATTTTGTACATAAGTTTATGTTTAATTTTATTTTTAATTTAATAGTTATTAAATTCAGAAATGTTTTCACGTTTGCAGGTGTCGTTTATCATTTTAGGCCCGTACAATGATTTTGTAACAGCGCCATCTTTTGTACATTACGTAAGCTTTCACAAAAGTTTTCAATGTCGATGTAGTATTAAACAATTTTTTGTTTAAGTTGTAGTTTAAACTGTTATGATATGTATTGTAGTATTTTTCGTAATATAACTAGCAAAAATAATGCAAAAGAGCAGGTAGTTTTAATTTTATTCACTTCATCAATTTCTTTTTTGATTTATATTTTATTATAATGCTATCTAGTGGATTGTTTAAACCATAGTGCTGAATAAAATTTTGCATGGCAACAAAAGATGGCATATTGCTATATAAATGTAAAATGATGTAACTGTTTAATCAAAAATTAAATTTATTAAAAAAAAAATGAATGTGATATATGCATTACTACAAGCAATATATAGCTCTTACGTTAATAGCAAATAGTTCTTCCAAATTTGAAATTCCCTTAAGGGTCAGAAACATAATTGTGCTGTACCTTAAGTAAGCAGAAAATTAATAGAGAAACACATTATCGAGACTACTGGGTACGAGTTTCTGTTAAGGTGAGCTAGTCATAATATTTATTCAAATTTAATTAATACATGTAATAGTATGGCTGAGAACATTTTTATATCAGAATGGGGTCGGAATTAAGACAAAGGTAGATTGCAGAAATCTTGTCTCAGCAAAACGTTTTCTACGTTCAGAGAACAGTAGAAACAGAGAACGGTAGCACTCTGTTAAGTATGAATAATGATGTCTTGCTTTTGCTTACTTTGCCTGAATAAATACATTAAATAACGGTTTTTGGATATCTGGACACATTGTGTACTTTGGTGTCAACTGATATTTAAACCTTTATTATCCGCTCGGATTCAAAATTATAATGAAAGATGTCGTTAAGCTATAACAACTATAATACCTTAGAAGAAATAGTTAAAGTAAAAAAAATGTTTTAAATCTTTGGGATCTCTTTTACTACTGATAAATGTAAATTTTTTTTTGTTTGCACGCAGCGTTTCGTTTTCAAAGCACAAGAAGAATCAAATCTTATCTTGTGATTTTGTAATTACCCTGCTATAATTAAAATAGCCTTAAAATTGTATAGGTACTCTTTTTGTATATAGATAGATATATTTTAAGTAAAGATAAGTTGTAAAAAGCTCTGTTTATTTCATCAAAGACAATATAAAATAATTATGAACTTAATTTCAATGCCCATGGAGATAACAGGATATCAAGTTAATACAATTTTAAGATATTCGTTTCCTTTAAACATCTGGGCATACATCGACTCGATTTCGGCGGTTCACAAGGTTTGTCTACAATTTTCCAATTTGCACTTGAAAGTCCGATACGACACAGAGTGGGGAGCAAACAGAGACCGCGGCCCGGCGAGCTCGGGAAATGGGTGGGGGTGGTGTGCAAACCCGAACGTACGAAAAAGCTAGCTCCGGGCGCAGGGGGCGTCGAGGGCAAACACGCCGTCTCCGGGGATCCGCTCATTAGTCGTGCAAACACGCCGGCGGCCACTTTGACAAGCAGGACTCGCGTAAGACCGAGGTCCGCCCGCTTCACGAGCTCACGACCGATCTTCCCCTCCGCCGAACCAGCGTTAGCTACAAAGAGCTAACGGAACTGCAAACGGCAAATAAAAGCGGTCTGCTTTATTTACTTGACTTGCGCTAGTTATACTAACTTTGCGGGTTTATATTCAGCGAACTATTAAGGGTAATTTCAATGAAAATTGCTGAAGCTACTAACTTACTTTAATCTAGACGACAGTTATCGCGAATACCTATTGAGTACGGGTCTTATTAGGTTCTTATTCAAATTGAAAAAAAGTTATGAACATAAAATTATGTACAGAAATAAATAAACTATGTTAGTATTGGCCACACATGGATTCGAGCACCATCTGCAATGGAAACAAACAATAAATACTGATTAACGGAATACATAGTTTTGTATATATATCATTTATTATTTATATGATACGAAACACTTTTTGTAATTTACAAATTTTCAGTGAAGTTCGCATAATAACAACGAGGCTTTTGTTCACAATCATAGCGATGGCGGGACCGTCATCAATCATTGGCTCAGGTGCACTTCTGTCTGGGCTCTCCCCACTTCCCTCTCTTCCCTACTTCCCTTTCTTACTTATTTTGCTTGCCCGTCAGTATAAGCATCGCTAACTGCAATTTTTAAGTTCACAAAATAACAATTTATTACCTTGAACTAAGTAATGATAGGCAATTTGATAATTTGTTATTTTTCTGTGTAAGCTGCGTTACAATAAATGAAATCAAACGAAGTCATTTCAAATGATATTTTGTAAATTTATGTAATAGTAAAATACTTTGTTAAGATTTATTTCTAGGTAACATTTTTTTTGGGCTTTTAAGAGAACTGATTTCATATAATCTAATATATAAAATTCTCTTGTCACAATGTTCGTTCCCTAACTCCTCCGAAACGGCTTTACCGATTCTGATGAAATTTTTTGTGCATATTCAGTAGGTCTGAGAATCGGTTACTATCTATTTTTCAAACCCCTAAGTGATCAGGGTTGCCCACACCAAAAATTTTTTTTTTATTTTTTTGGATTTTTTTTTCGATTTTATTTTATTATTCTGTGGCATCAAAAAATACATACAACCCTTAATTTTCACTTTTCTATCACCAACCCCTGCTTTTTAATAGTCATTTTAATTAGTTTTTATCTCGCTCGATAACATCAATTATACATGGCCACGTATCAAACCGCGTGGCTGTAAACTCCAAAAAAAAGATATTATCACTTGGTAAGTGATCCCCTCCACGTGTGTACCGGTGTCACCTCTCACAGCACGGAGTGGGGATGACAACGAATTCTATTTCTCTTAAACATTATGCCCTCTGTCACTCCCTCGACATATAAATATATTCTCTGAAAACTAAAATCTGAAATCTGAAATCTGACATCTAGAAATCGGAAACCAGAAACCAGAAGCCAGAAACTGGAAACCGGAAACCGGAAACGGAAACCAGAAACCAGAAACCAGAAACCGGAAACCAGAAACTGGAAACCGGAAACCAGAAACTGGAAACCGGAAACCGGAAACCAGAAACCGGAAACCAGAAACGGAAACCGGAAACCAGAAACCAGAAACCAGAAACCGGAAACCGGAAACCGGAAACCGGAAACCAGAAACTGGAAACCGAAACCAGAAACCGAAACCAGAAACCAGAAACCAGAAACCAGAAACTGGAAACCGGAAACCGGAAACCGAAACCGGAAACCAGAACCAGAAACCGGAAACCAGAAACTGGAAACCAGAAACTGGAAACCGGAAACCGAAACCGGAAACCAGAAACCGGAAACCAGAAACTGGAAACCGGAAACCAGAAACCGGAAACCAGAAACTGAAACCGGAAACCGGAAACGGAAACCAGAAACCAGAAACCAGAAACCAGAAACTGGAAACCAGAAACAGAAACCAGAAACAAACGAACAAAAGTCCATATTAAATTACAAGCTTTCACTGTTGTCTAAGCAATGTACGTTCCTAACGCTAAAGAGTCAATTTGCACTTCATTACAGCTGCACAAAGTTCAAATTCAATTATTCTGTCAAAACAGTGTGCGTATGCGCGTCGGAGGATCTAACGCCGCGTGCTTAAAATAAAACGAATGAAACAATAACATAAATAGTCACAAAATGTAAGAGCTAAAGATCCACCATACTGATTTTCAATTTGGTCGGCTTCGCGATATTATTTCTTTTGTTTTAGTTTCGGCGCGCGACATAAAATGCATTCGTTTTCACGACATTAAATCAGTCGAGCACAATCCGCGTCACCATCTGGCGGACCTGACAGACTACATTCTGTCAAAATGATTTGGAATGTGACAGTTATTTGTTCCTAAAAAATTATTATAGTAAATATAATTTATGCACTATAAATATAACTTTGGCCACTCTTCTGGAAGCCACTAATATTTAAATATTAGTTATTAGATGAACATATATAGAGCTGAACCCCACACACCGCCCTATCACCAGAGTGACGGTTCAGTCCAGATTTTTTTGCGCTGGCTATAAAATAGGTAAGAACAAAAAACTGCCACATTCCAATTTTTTTGACAGAACGAAGTCTGTCGGGTCAGCTAGTCTAATATATAAAATTCTCTTGTCACAATGTTCGTTCCCATACTCCTCCGAAACGGCTTTACCGATTCTGATGAAATTTTTTATGCTTAGTGAGTAGGTCTGAGAATCGGTTACTATCTATTTTTCAAACCCCTAAGTGATCAGGGTTGCCCACACCAAAAATTTTTTTTTTATTTTTTGGATTTTTTTTTCGATTTTATTTTATTATTCTGTGGCATCAAAAAATACATACAACCCTTAATTTTCACTTTTCTATCACCAACCCCTGCTTTTTAATAGTCATTTTAATTAGTTTTTATCTCGCTCGATAACATCAATTATACATGGCCACGTAACAAACCGCGTGGCTGTAAACTCCAAAAAAAAAGATATTATCACTTGGTAAGTGATCCCCTCCACGTGTGTACCGGTGTCACCTCTCACAGCACGGAGTGGGGATGACAACGAATTCTATTTCTCTTAAACATTATGCCCTCTGTCACTCCCTCGACATATAAATATATTCTCTGAAAACTAAAATCTGAAATCTGAAATCTGACATCTGACATCTAGAAATCGGAAACCAGAAACCAGAACCAGAAACCGGAAACCGGAAACCGGAAACCGAAACCAGAAACCGGAACCAGAAACCAGAAACCAGAAACGGAAACCAGAAACTGGAAACCAGAACTGGAAACCGGAAACCGAAACCGGAAACCGAAACCAGAAACCGGAAACAGAAACCGGAAACCGGAACCGGAAACCAGAAACCAGAAACTGGAACCGGAAACCAGAACTGGAAACCGGAACCAGAAACTGGAACCGGAAACCGGAAACGGAAACCGGAAACCGAAACCGGAAACCAGAAACCAGAAACCGGAAACCAGAAACTGAAACCGGAAACCGAAACCGGAAACCAGAAACCAGAAACCGGAAACCAGAAACGGAAACCAGAAACTGGAAACCGGAAACCGGAAACCGGAAACCAGAAACCGGAAACCGAAACCGGAACCGGAAACCAGAAACCGAAACCAGAAACCGGAAACCAGAAACTGGAAACCAGAACTGGAAACCGGAAACCGGAAACCGGAAACCAGAAACCAGAACCAGAAGCCAGAAACTGGAAACCAGAAACTGGAAACCAGAAACCAGAACCAGAAACCGGAAACCAGAAACCGGAAACCAGAAACTGGAAACCGGAAACCGAAACCGGAAACCAGAAACCGGAACCGGAAACCGGAAACCGGAAACCGGAAACCAGAAACCAGAAACCAGAAACTGGAAACCGGAAACCAGAAACCAGAAACTGGAAACCGAAACCGGAAACCGGAAACCAGAAACCGGAAACCGGAAACCGGAAACCGGAAACCAGAACCAGAAACCGGAACCGGAAACCGGAACCAGAAACCGGAACCGGAAACCGGAACCAGAAACTGGAAACCAGAACTGGAAACCGGAAACCGGAAACCGGAAACCAGAAACCAGAAACCAGAAGCCAGAAACTGGAAACCGAAACCGGAAACCGAAACCAGAAACCAGAAACCGGAAACCAGAAACTGGAAACCAGAAACTGGAAACCGGAAACCGGAACCGGAAACCAGAAACGGAAACCAGAAACGGAAACCGGAAACCAGAAACCAGAAACCAGAAACTGGAAACCGGAAACCGAAACCAGAAACCAGAAACCAGAACCAGAAGCCAGAAACTGGAAACCGGAAACCAGAAACCAGAAACAAACGAACAAAAGTCCATATTAAATTACAAGCTTTCACTGTTGTCTAAGCAATGTACGTTCCTAACGCTAAAGAGTCAATTTGCACTTCATTACAGCTGCACAAAGTTCAAATTCAATTATTCTGTCAAAACAGTGTGCGTATGCGCGTCGGAGGATCTAACGCCGCGTGCTTAAAATAAAACGAATGAAACAATAACATAAATAGTCACAAAATGTAAGAGCTAAAGATCCACCATACTGATATTCAATTTGGTCGGCTTCGCGGTATTATTTCTTTTGTTTTAGTTTCGGCGCGCGACATAAAATGCATTCGTTTTCACGACATTACATCAGTCGAGCACAAACCGCGTTACCATCTGGCGGACCTGACAGACTACATTCTGTCAAAAAGATTTGGAATGTGACAGTTATTTGTTCCTAAAAAATTATTATAGTAAATATAATTTATGCACTATAAATATAACTTTGGCCACTCTTCTGGAAGCCACTAATATTTAAATATTAGTTATTAGATGAACATATATAGAGCTGAACCCCACACACCGCCCTATCACCAGAGTGACGGTTCAGTCCAGATTTTTTTGCGCTGGCTATAAAATAGGTAAGAACAAAAAACTGCCACATTCCAATTTTTTTGACAGAACGAAGTCTGTCGGGTCAGCTAGTAATGAATAAAAATGTTTTAGTAGTTTTTTTGTTAACGCTCGAATCAACACAAAGGTGTCATAGGATTATCAGATGTATATTGTATCTCCTGCACCCCATTCTGATCTAGTTATTTTGAACACCGACTCGTTCGCGAATATTCTTAATGTGTAAACAAGAATTGTCTTTAAATATATTCAGTTCTTTTTAATTTTTGTCTGATATAGCAAAGCGTAGATTAAAAGATACGTTAAATAATAACGTACAGACTATCGCTTCACACTCTTGCAGATTGTCGCTCTCAGTTTTCGGAAACCCTTTAAATAGATACTTTTATTCTTACCGCTAAATATTATTGTGCAAATATTCATGCGTTCCGGTTTAAAGGTTCAATAGTTTAGTTAGTTAAATTACTGAGATAACGATACTTAACACCTTGTCACAAGGCGATAGGCACAATGTTAGTGCAGTAGTTAACAATCTAATTATCACCACATTGTTATAACTACACGTATAGCTTATCATCACGTTAACGTATTACTCCTTTCGACGTTTAATCGCATAAAAGATTTAGTAAACTGAAATAATTACTGGGGTAACGAGACTTAACACCTTATGTCTCAAGGCGACGAGAGCAATGTGGTGCAGTGTGTACCATCTTAACTAGCGCCACGTTGTCATGGGCAAGCGTATCACTTACCATCAGGTGAACGTCTTGCTCGTTTCGTCGCATAGTAGTATGTAAAAAAAATTATATTGCGAGAGACATATCTATGATAGTAAGTTCTCTCAAGTGTTTTATGAAACGTAGTGTTCGTGTGCTGGCAAAAATGAATGAAATTGCACCCGAAATTGTGTTGTTGTAGCAATTGTCTGGACGTTAAATAATGTTTATATTTTCGTTAATTAAAAACAGTGAGAGAGCGGTAGGGCGCAGTGGTGATGCGCGCGGCATGTGGCCTCCGCTCCGAGGGCGCAAATTGAATTAGCTCAGGGCGAGAGGAGAACGGAGCGGCACACGCACCCGCCGCCATAACCGCCGCATTATCAGATTAGGCGCCTCCGCTGCATCTCCTGAGGAGGATGCATTATTCCTTAATTGCTGTTTTCATATCGGGATTCTCATGCACCATTTTAATCTAAAAAAATCTTTTTATAAATACATAAAGTGATTTATAAATTCATCATTCGCGTTAAACATCTACAATAATCATAATTATCAATATCGTATGAAAGTTAACTGCTGACTGTTTCTGTAATTTAGAAGAACTGTATTATTGTCTATTGAAAAAACCTAAAATTTCTAGAATTATAATCAGTACAGCGAATAGGTAGATGCTATACATGAACGACACATGCCTATATAGTGTGTTCGTGTGTCAATAAAATAATAATTCAGTACACAAAGTATATATCGCAACTTCACAATGTAAGTGACATCAGAAATTGTAATTTGTAGGAAATAAGCAAGGAAGTATAGTTATCAGATTAATGTATTTCTACTGGGTTTCATATGTAACAGTTTAAAGTTCAGGAATTTTTTCACCACAGTATTCTGAAATTGTTCTTTAAAAGATTATTTGCAGCAAAATCATAAATCTTTGAATTTTGAGTGCACCCCATATACTTTTTAAATTACGTATACGGTATTATATTGTTGTATGTGTATTATTTATTATATTTCTTTAAAAAGTATGTAATTTTGGAACTTTTCTATAACAAACTACAATACGATGGCATTTAATATAATTTTGTTTGAAACAATAACCTATATTTTGTGTCGGAAGTAAAACATGTATCTAAGAAAAACTGTGTATTTCTGTAGGAACTTTTACCTACAAGTTTACGATACATATATACATATTTATATTGCAAAAACTTTATAATCAATATAAGACTTTTTTATAAACAGTCGTTTATTAATAATATCACATTGTGACAAGGAAAATATCACGTGTATTTTATATAAAATGATAACTTCCGGTAATGTTAAATAACCATATATATTAAATAACCGAGTCACAACTTGAGATAACGTCAAATCGGAAAAAAGGAAAAGAAACCCGAGAACTACAAACCTTTTTTGTTTGATTGCAGGTTGCTAAGTGAAGTCATATTTCACGTCTGCGACTTGTTTTCGTTCTCAGTCACCGTAGTGAATAAGGTATTTACTTTGCGATGTATTTTAGTTTTTTTTTGCTCTTTGTTTAGGTGTTATTTTCATTAGAATAAGTGAGTTAACAAATAATGTAAAGGTGGCAAGTAATAAAGTCAGGAAATTTATGTGTATATTATAAAGTTTTATGTGGTAAGGTATATAACTTTATACTGTGCAATAAAATAATAGAATTTAAATGTTATAAAATAATCTTAGAGAGCCACAGACGGCAGTTTTTTCTCTAGAATTAACTTAATATATATTACATTATACTGCACTGCATTTGCATTGTACTGTACTGTAGTAGTCTCTTAATAAAAGTAAAATTACTATTAAGTTTGTAATTAATGATATAAGCAAAGGTTTTTATGAGGTTAGGTTATTCTGCTTTATGGGATAGTTTTATCAGTTTCTATTTTAACCTTTTATTATTATTAGTTGTAATTTATGATATTAATAAATTCAGATGAGTAAACTGTATAAAAAAAATATTATCTGTATTTCTTGTATTTCTCAATAATTATACATTATAAATTAAATTAAAATACATACTAAATTTAAGCTTTTATATCTGAAGCCTCGGTAGCGCAGTAGGTAGCGCGAAAGTCTCATAATCTTAAGGTCGTGAGTTCGATCCTCACCCGGGGCAAATTTTTTTAATGGTTTTAAGGTGCAGATGTGTTTAAACTTGTTTTGTAGTTTTTATTTTCAAAAAAGCTTTAAAAAAGATATTAATCTGGATTTTTTTGCTGAAGATTAATAAAAGAAACGTTTATCTTTTTGTACATATGTAAGTAAACTTTGGTTTACATAAATTTACTTTCATCAAGTCAATCGTTCGGCTATCACTACTGGACATAAGCATCTCCTGAAGATATCGGTTGAGAGTTGGAGTGTTTTTCGAACAATGTTTCCTAACATGGTAATTGAGATTAGCTATACAATTACATGTTTCTCATATAATTTGAATAGAAAAAGCTTACGGTACTATAATTATTAGACAGAGAAATAAAGGTATTTAGATAAGTATTCCCCTACCTTACGATCACGGCTATATTATTTGTAACTCATGTCGAAAAGTTAAGGTTTATGAGAAAAGATATCGAACGCAAGTTTATTTACGAGACAAACATTTTTTAAAACTTTATTTGCAGACATTAAAAAAAAACTGCGGATTTTATGCTGAATTCAGTCTAGGTTGAGTAGAGAATAGGAAGGTAAAATATAATATATTTTTTATTTCAACTTTAATGACCACTTTGATTCAAGTTGCAATGGACGGACTTAACGTTACCCCGGTAATTACTACCAGCAAACAACTTGAAAAGTTTGGATGGTTGTAATATTTCCTAAAATCGTTGTAGTTTTAAATCTTTTAGAGCAAGGTTTTACTGGTGGTAGGTCTCTTTTGCCGGAGACCGTCTGGATGGGTACCACCGCAGGTGCTATTTCAACCGCTAAATAGTAGTGTGCAAACATTACTGTGTTCCGGTTTGAAGGGCGCTGTAGCTAGTGTAATTACTGGGGTAACGAGACTTAACACCTTATGTCTCAAGGCGACGAGCGCAATGTGGTGCATTGTGTACCATCTTAACTAGCACCACGTTGTCACGGGCAAGCGTATCACTTACCATCAGGTGAACGTCTTGCTCGTCTCGTCGCATAGTAGTATAAAAAAAAGCAAGGTATTTTGTTTTCATGTTGGTTGAGCTTTGCAGTTATTTAGAAGCATGTATCCGCAGATCACAGCAATAACAAATAATAAAAAAAAACTATTGCATTGTATGTAATGAACATAAATAATAAATAAGGCATGCGACATCGCGTAACGTTGGAGCGTCGTCGCCGATCCCGCGGGACGGCCGCAGTAATACCGATATTGTGAATATTATACGCGCTGTTTTCTCACGTACCCTTTATGCATTCGCCCCCCGTCGCTTACGCGTGCAGTTTCATTGGAATTATTATATTTTATTTGCTTAGCACGGTTTTGAGGCTTTTTTGTACCATATTTTTGAGCATATTCTCAAGAATTTAGTATTCGAACTGCCAAATATATTTCCACATTCGAACTGCCAAATCATTATTTTCTTTCAAAAGAGCGTTAACAGAATACTATCTTAAAATCTAACCTGCATCTTCCTCTTGCTATTGCCTATTCTTAAATGTTTTTATTTATCTAATGCAACACTGTCTTCTCTTTTTTCTCTTACTATTTATGTCCTTTTTTCCAGTGGGTTGTCTGGAAGAGATTGCTTTAAAGCAATGAGGCCGCCCATTGTACATTGTCATTGTTCATAAATTTGTCTGTTCAATACTTTACTTTGAGTGCAATAAAGGGTATTTATTATTATTATTATTTATTATTCATAATAAGTTGAAAAAAAGACTAAACTGATTGTTATAAATTAATTACGAAAAATTCATTACACTCTGTAGATCGTAAAAATTCGCAAACCTTCGGAACTTGAAAAAGACACAAAAATTACAATAAAACGGAAAATTTTATATAATTGTTCGATCGATCTCATTCCCTGTTGTCTACTAGCCTTTTTCTTCAATAAATTTTTCCTGGTAACTGATCAACAACTCATTCGCTTTTTATACACTACTTACTGCTGTTACACATGGCTATTTATAGCTGTGCTATTAGGAGTTATTTCTACATTCATATTATACTTGTTATTAGTAATTTAATATTTAAAATGAACATATTTCTTATTTAAAACGCCAAACTTAACACCAAGAAAAATAAAATGCGGTAAATTTGAAACATTCTCAAGTTTGAATGCATAGATGTAGCTATTATATTAGGAAAAAGGATACTATTGTGCTCGGTTATTCTCACACAAGCAATGATAAACTAAAATTTACTGTTTTGCAATTTTTTATATGTAATAGTATTATAATTTACAGATAATGGAGGTTTTAATGGCAATCATGAATCTAATTCGTATTTGTTTACTTATGATATCTTAGACAAAAAAGTGTTTTGCTTTTTAGATCTATATATAAATTGTATGAACACTATGTTAGTGATACCAGTCCAGACGGTTTCCAAAAAAGTAACTTGGGAGTTTCCATTAAATAAAATTATTTTTCATCATCTATAGTCCAGCCCTTATTTAAAGAGTAAATCAACGTAGGGATCGTTTATTATTATTTTTTTTGCCTATTAATTACATTTTATGCTAGGTTTTTATTTAATCTCTTTCAGACTTTTTAAAGCATATTGTATCCATGGCATCTATCCTGCATTTTTTATTAACTAATATTTTTATGTATGTTGCACATAATGGTAAATTTTAATAGGTTCATACAAGTTACTCAGCATTGCTTTAACCATCATTTTATGTTAGATATAAAGCTCATATGTGTTTGTTTTGTTGCAGGTAGAGTTTTTTTACAGTGGGATTTTCAAAACTAAATACTAAAATTGTACTAAAAAAAGTGAGCGATATTGAGAAATCATTGTTGCAAATCGGTTGCAGTTGTAATTACGATTAAATAGCAACATCCATTAATTAGGCTGGTACCTGGATCGTTAATTACAACTTTTTTATTTTCCTCAATGACAAAGGAACTGTCGGCGAAAAGAAAAGTAGACAAGTGTCTGTGACACGCACCCCCGAGTGAGCGAGCGAGCGAACGTACGGCCAATGGCGGAGCCCGGCTGCGGCGCGCTGGTGGCCATTGGCCTGTCGGGGGGTGAGCGCCCCGCCCCGGCCTCCGGCCTCGCCCTTATTGAATTAGGCTTATCATTCGATTTCAAGTGGGGCGAGAGCACGGACCTCCGCGGTAAAAAATTCTCAGATACCGTCTCTAATCGGCGTAATTCGATAGAGTCACCGCTCATCCAATTATGCGAGTGTGAGCCGCTACGCACTGTGAAGAGGTTCCGAATCGCGGTGCGGGCGCGAGCTTACGGCCGGTCACGCGGGAGCGGATGTCAGGTAGTGCGTCGGTGAGATAGCCGCTGAGGATGGAGTACGGGTACTTAAGCGGTGCCGGTGGTGGGTTCGAAGGTGGATGTCTGGGCTCGGGCGGAAGCGAGCTGGCCTGGGGAGAGCTCGCGTCGTGCGGGCAGATGTCACAGGCAGCATATCGCTACCAGGGCATGCGCTACCAGCCACCGCCGCCGCAATGTGCTCGCCCTCAGGACGCTGCCATCAGGAACCACCACATATTTCCACCTACAATGAATTTACAACGTGAGTATGAATGTTGTTATTAACTGTCCGTAATGAAAAAACAACAGAAATCTTCGTGCTCTTATTTATGTCGATACTTTTTTAAAAATAAAAAAAATCTTTAAAGCGGGTAGATGTTATTACTGTTATTATTCCATATTTGCCTTAGTAAATCTGTTTTAACCTAGTCATATAAAATGTTGTTTAATGCTCGTAGAAGATACGAGGATGTATACGTAGACCAAATAGTACGTTACTTTCGTAGCGCCAAAAACGTGTTGTGAAAACTAATTTATTTTGTGGTCTGTAAAATGTTAATAAATAATATTTCCCTCGCGCTTATAAATAATTTATATAAATTACGTGTTTTCCTAATACTTATATAAGCAAAGTTAAGGTTTATAGGCAAAAATATGTAAGAAATGTCAACGTCGATTTTTATTTCATCGTTAGATTAAAATGATGAAAATGGCGATTCCTTTAAACTAATGTGTGCTTAAATTAGCTTCAGAGAACATTCAAAGGTTCACCTTTTGTGCGTTTTTTTTGCCTGTTGTTAAAGACTTATCAATGATTTTAAAATAAGGTTCTACAGTTAGAATATCTCCTTAGTTAATAAAAAAAATATAATGCACTTGGTAGCAGGGTGTTGGAAGTGAGACGTTTGAAAAGGATTTCTATAACGTAAGTCCGTTAAAGTCTCTCAAGTAGTCGAAAATTTAAAAAAATGTTTAATTACTTAGTTCTATTGTTAACACTTCAATTTCTTATATTTATGGAAATACTGTGCATTTAATTAAACAAAATTTTGTGAAATTTTCATTTATTTAAACACAATCTGGAACAATAAACAAATACAACTCCGAGTGCTAGGCATAATGCATAAAGTATTTGATGGATTTCCATCATTCTCTTGGTTTATTTCTATGGACTTTGTAAAACACACTTTCTGCGATTTAATATAGCAGAGAGTTTTTTGGTTTCTTTTGTAAGTTCTTTGCAAGGTAATGTTAGTTTTGTTAATTAATAGCATCGGTCTTTTAATATCACTATTGCTTGAACTGCTAAAATGACAAAGCTGTAATGATGATATTGTAGCTAGCATAGCAGCATATATAGGAAAGCATCAAGCGGCTAGAACTGTAAACCTACTCGGCTGTAGCCTAAGGAGACGCAGAGGAACGTTTTACCCTCGACACTTTTTAAATCACTTCGAGAAGATTCAAAATACTGGACTGGAAAAAACACGAAGGAAAAACACGTTGAATGATTAACAATCTTGAGGTTGCTTCCCGTTACAGTCAGGTAGGAGAACAGCAAATGATTTTAAATTATAAAAAGCCATGAATGTGAAGATGCAGCAATTAGAGTGCTTAAATTCTACTAATACCTCAGACATTCATGGAAATTAACAAAGGAACTACAGAGAAGAGATGAATGGACGCGTTTGTTTGAGCTAGACGGCTATTAGTGTACTGCCACATTCGCACTTCCTAAATTTCTTTCGGTCTATAATCAGTGGGTCCTTGCACACACACAGCGATGACAATGGAGAAGAAATATGATACCTAACCGCTGGGTACCTCACTGACTTGAAGGGTATTCATCGACTGTTGTAAATATAAAAAGATAAAATTGAAAATTGACTTGGAACAATAATGGGCGAAATAAAAGCCAAGTTAAAATAGCGGCGGGAAGTCATCACAAAAAGCCTATGTCGTTGTGAATTGACACAGGCTGTTGATGATCATTAATTGTTTATGTGTTTGTCTATATACATGCATAAATATAGGTGGAAAAAAGGGCTTAAGTACCCTAATATCTAAAACCATTCATCATAACAATCAAACCCAACCAACCGATCATAGTAAAAAGTAGCCTAGCACATGTAGGCTGTAAATTTATTATTCACCTTGTGACTCGCTACCTGGCGATGCCTGAATTTGTTAATAAATATGTATAATTTATACGCTGTTTAACAATTTATTTATAAATTATATCCATTAAAAATAAACATACATTAGCTGGACAACGTCATTGGGCTCATATCACATTAAAAATGATCTATTCGAAAATTTTGGATGATATCAACTATTTAGGAACGCCATCGTCATCATTATGAGCCAGAAGTTGGTTTCTATTGAACATAAACCTCTCAAAAGAATCTCTTGAACGCTTCTTGCGCTGCCATCCAGCGTTAAACATAATGACATTAAAATATTCGAAAGACTAATTATTTTTATGTGCAGTGAGTATGTTGAGAAATTAAAGTAAACTATTGTTTTTAACTCCTTTAAAATAAACAAAATACAGACATTGTGCTAATTGTAATTTACGAAAATTTTTCGTAACATAACATTGAATAAATTTTTAACAAAAATGTATTTTTACGTTAGAAAAATATATTTTTAGGTTAGCCAATGTTATTAAAATGTATAACCATTCAAATGCTTACAATAATCTTAAAAGCAGCGGATACATTTTAGTGTTAAACAATTATCGTTTTCTTACGAATCGGCAAAGTGAAATCGTTTTCATTTAGAGAGAACGTCGGGACGGAAGGCTGCGGCGGTCATGGAACAAAGAGCGTTGCAGGGATGGGCGGAGTGCTGCCAGGGAGAGGGTACAACCTCGCCGGGTGAGCGATTGCGACTCTAATTGGCAGCGGCGTTCGCGAGAATCTTAAGGGGAGGACACGGGCACGAGCCTCTGTCTGTGTCTTGCAGTTCTTGTATACAAAATAGCGTAGCGACCATATAAAGCGTTCATTTTGTATTCCGATTAATAACAGGTAAAATGCTTCAATTACTTTTAAAGTTAAATTATAACCATTATGAATAATAAAACATTATATTACTTATAATCTATTTCTTAACTCATAAAGCCATAGAATGAAACAATAGTTTGACGATTTTGGTTATTCTGTAGTATTAAAGATATTGGTACGTTTAACATTAACAACCACATATTATAGAACAATAAATTAAATTATAGGAATATCAGATAATATTCTATCTTAGTTAATTTATGTGTCATTGTTGGTATCCACGTCCTAACCAATCAATTAATTGTGTGGATGTGAATTTAGATTTACCATAATAATACCAATACAACCTTTGTCATCCAGTAAAGAAGGTAAAGAGAGTTGTTTTTTATACCTTCCTGGAATTGTACAACTATTTTCTTGTATAATGAGTTTATAAGAGATTTTTTGGACTCACACATTCATAGATACATATAGTCGTTAGGTTATATTTAACAGAATAGAACTTAGCCGCAGCGAGTGTGCCCCCTCTTCCCGCATTCGTGGCGAGGTCTCTCCCTGCGACGTCAGCGCTATACAATAACTTACCTAAGGCGGTATCTCACGTAATCTCGAGTAAGCCCGGATTATGGCCGTTAATCACGCGGAAATTAATTACAAGTTTGCGTATTAATTGTAGTACATTTACAAGAATTCCACGGCAGAGTGATATTAAGATGCTTTGTTCGAAGATTTGCGGCAAATGAAACGACGTGTTACGGACTAACAAGTTTTCAAAGATTTATAAAATATTTCCATGTCGTTCACCTCTATATATGATTGGAGGTAATAATAAAGCTAGTTAAATTTATTTTGTTTTATTAACAGTTAACCTAAACAACGCAATCGTTTAAACGTTTTTAGATTGTAAGTTTTTCATTTTTTTTTTGTTTGAGTTACCGAACATAGTAAATTCTAAAAGAAATAGGTTACATTTTCAATAAATAATTAAGTATAATTTTTTTAAGTTAAAAAATATTAATGTTTCAATATTAACAACACTCGGCTAAAAATTATATTTAATACTTAAAATTGTCATCAGTTCCACACATCGGTGAAAAAAATCATTACAGGTTTCGCATCACGGTAAACATCTATGAATGAATAATAACTACTTCCAAAATATTTATCGTTGGAAACTGTTTTATCTTCCCCTACAACAAATCTTGCTCAATTGATTTTCAAAGACAACGCACAAAATTTTGTACATATCTCGTAACGGAGCGGGAAAACACAAATAGTTGCTGAATCCTAAACCAATATCGCCATTTCTATGCTCATGTCGCCTTCGCATGCAAGTGGACGGGTTAATTCGATTTGTAGCGAGGACCGGGGGCAATATTTTATCGCATCATGTGATCTATTCTGTCCCAGTAAAGTATAGTATGGTAGAGTGGGCCATAAAAAAGGTAATATCTCACAGTCGAACAGCCCCGTGAGCCGCGATCGTAACTTCTACAATGTTACAGCTCTACATTGGAATGGAAAATCGACATTTATTTCATTTTTTTTGGTGCTAGAAACTTTCTGATATCTAGCCAAAAATATAAAGCAAACATATTTATACGTCAACGAGCACACGCATACGAGTATCTTCTTTTTTAAATGTAGTGTACTCTAATGTATCTTAATCTAATTAAATTGCGAATTTTAACGCTTTCTACATACATTCTGGTATTAAATAGCCTTAAAAAGTCCCTACCGATTGTCTATGGAAAGAAGTGCAGTGCAAACATTATAGTTTTCTGACCCGAAGAGCAATCTAATTAGTTATATAATTAATAATACCACATTGTTATGTGTATTTTTTCGTTCAAAATATAATATTAGATACATACATGAATCGTCTTTTTTAAGTAAATCAAAATGTACTGCAAGTTACAATAAACTTATATAGCATTATCCTTATTTTAACGAGTACCTAAAGCTCGACGCTGGTACAATTTAACTCCAACATCCGAATGCTCGTGTTTTACTGCCGCCATTACGTAAATTTACCCACATGTTTATTCGCAAATATAAAATATATTGGCAATGTGCACTACGCTTATAAGCTTTTTATATCTGTTGTGAGTTCATATACACTATACGTAATGGTATGGTGACTGTAAAGTTCATTTAATTTTTGTAACTGTTTGTTTATATAGCTTAATTAATATGTAATATGATAATATGTAAACATATATATTGTAAATAATTTCTTACTTTAAAAATAATTACGTAATAACATTAACAGATTGTAGTTCAGTTTGCTGTTATTCAATATGAAATTATGTTATTAAGTTTTGCGTTCAATTAAAAAGTTAAAATACTGCCCGCTGAATATTCTTAATTTTGGAATTTGGTTCATTTTCACAAAAGGAGATAGTCAAGACCATTTACTCTCCATGGAAGTCAAGTTGGGATGTTGGGTTGGTTGGTGGATGTGACATGTCCACGATGTTTTACTTCATCGACCAAATGCGTACGAACTCTTCACAAAATAAAGCTATCAGGGCACCGAATTAAAATAATTTCAAATAGCTTAATTAAAAGTAAATGTCAGTAAAAGTACATGGCAATAAATTATAATAAAATTCTAAGAAGAATTTGTGTGAAAATTCAAATTAGAACTCGAATCGGGGCCCAAGTGAGCTAATGTATGCGAAATACGGGTCCATTAATCTACGCGTAACCCTTGCCGCGCGGCACGGGAGGCGCAATATGGCGCGATGACGCGCCGACAACGTTTGCATTATGGATGCCAGGGAAGTTTTCGCGTGACGCGAGAAAAATGAACCGAGGCCCACCTAGATGGATGGCGAAAGAATTTACTCCGATTTTGTAACGCTCCGGGAGTCTCCTGTTGCGGCCAAAATTCTTTTAAGAAATTCTGTTATATCCCTATTCCAGACGTGTGAGCTACTCGTACCTTGACTTTAACACAGGCGATCATACAAGTTATTGATATATTCATTGATAATTCAGATCAATATTTTTTGCCTTTTTTAATTTTTCTTTATTCTATTGTAATCTTTTTCAATAAAGATTTCCATCGAATAACTTTGCTAGCTAAAAAGAGGGAATTTACGATTACTTTAAAATTATTATTATATCTTCTACGGGTATGTTGTACACCATGTAGGCATTTCTCTAACATCCCGTAACCAGTCGCTCTTCGTTCAGTAATTAAAGGCTAGGGGGCGTGGTGTCTGCAGTGTGGGGGATACGGATCATATCACCTGCGAATTAATCGGCCTCTGACGATTAATTAACGCCACGTGCTCCCGTTAGTGACTTATCAACAAACACGCGGTTTACATACAACTTGTGCCGCGAATTACGACCGAATACAATGTTAGCGCTTTTCCTGATGCTTTGTCTGTTTTATTATAATTATGTTGCAGCATTAGAAAGTATTTATTTATTAGAATAATTAGTACAATATTTCTCTTATTATTTATTTACATTATATTGGCGTCATATAGTCAGTATAATACATAGTTTTCAGTCTAATTCTTTTTAATTTTTAGATTAATTCATACATTATATTTAAATAAGAGAAAACATAACCAGGAGTTAAACTAATTTTAATTTTACAATAATTGAAGTAAGAGTAAGTTTTCATTATTCATGCTAACTGTACATATGTGGTAAGTGACACGGATTGATGTATATCTCCGTAAGAGAGACCGTTGTATAGTCTAATGGCGTTATACACCTAAACCAGAAGATTAATTTGCTTCTTACTCGACCTTACGAACAGGGTCTAATAAAATTATACGGCTGTAATAACAATGAGCGCGCCGTCCGCCTGACCCACGAACTGCAAACTCAAATTAAACATCATAAGAACAGAAACATCTTGCCAAGATCCTCTTCATTAGGTCCCGCAAATTGCGCGGGGTAGGTGAAGCACGGGGGGCAGTGACACGTCCCCAGCCTCCCCTTCCGTCCCCATCTCGTGTCTCTCCCATCTATTAATAATGCAAATGAGACCGCAGCGTGGCCAAGAAGCGAGTCTCGCTTAATTCCGGTTCATTTGAGGTAATTGTCGTTGTGAGTGCGGTCTGCGGTCCGGACCGGGCCTCGGCACGTCCGCACGTCTAATGTCTCTAAAGCTGAGCTTAATGGACCACGCTTATAGGTGTAATGAAATACCATTGTTTTCAGATTATGTTATTTTGTAGCTTTATTTTCATGAATACAACTACCATTTCGTTGTTATCTAGGATAAACGATAACCATTTTGTTAAACTCTTTGGTATATGTTTAACGGTTCAGCCGCACGCTAATAAGACAAAATGACAGAAATCATTACAACGTAAATTATGTAATAAGTGTTAAGTTATTTTATTTGCACATAATTTCCTATTTGAATTTAACATGTATCACAAACTTCATAGTCTAACTATTAAATAATTGTTCGTAAACATTTGATATTAAAAAGTATTATTTTAATATACTATATGCAACACAGTACCGTACTGTGATATAACAATATCATATAAATACTAATTGATCAAATAGTAGATACATAAAATAACTACTATGTATTATTAATGATTACATGAAATAGTTAACTTAAGTGAATACAATCTTAGTTTTAGTGGTATTTTAAGAATTATTATTTGTTTAAGTTGAGAATATAAAAAAAGATAGATTTAGTACAAATTCTAACACAATCTTTAATATAGTGAAATTGAATTATAAAATTTCAATAATGATAAATGGACGACGTTTCAATTTAAGTTCTGAATTAAGGACCTACTCATCTAATAACTTAATTGTGGTATGAATATATAATAAAGTGATCTTTTTCTTTAAGTTTTCAATGAATGAACGTAAGAGGACAATAAATTCTTCGTAGAGATACTTGCAAGGCGTAGCTCACTGCTACGATCAATACTTGCTCTACACCACATTACAACGCTACGGTTTTTCTTCTGTGTTACGAAATTAGTTTACCTTTGATTTCAACTATTTTGATTTTATATAAACACATATAATGTAAATTTTACGTGATGTTGTAAGAAAACTGTTTTTTAAAATGTTATCATAAATTATTTTATGTTTTTCTTGTTACCATAATAATAAAAGATTTTTGAGTAGAACTAAACATTAATTATTTTTAAAACAAATTTTATCGTTATTTTGATAACAAAATATTGGGACTGGTTTTTAGAAAAAAAATCTGTGTTAAAATGCTTTTGAATTAAACATTGCTAATTAAAACGGCTTTGTTTACACACCAAGATAAATAAAAAAGGCGTAGGTATAAAACTCATTTCATTGCAGGCTAGTAGGTAGGTACATAAAAGCGGCGAGGGTGCGACATGCCAGTAGGGAGACAAAAATGGCCGCCCATAGCAACCTGCGTCTTTCTTCGTTCAGTATTTCCGCGTCCCTTTCTATTATGACTTTAGTTAATAACTTATTTATAAAATGAATCAATGTAACCTATAGACTTAAACTATATGTACAAAAAAAAAAACAATACTCTGAGTTTGTAGTTGAATATAGATTTCTTAAATTTATGGTAATAACGTCTGTATGTTTTGCAGCCGGTCTCCCATACAAGATGTATGGTGGAAACGAGGGGTCATTGACGGAGAAAAGGAAGCAGCGTCGTATACGGACCACGTTCACGTCAGCACAGCTAAAGGAACTGGAGCGTGCGTTCCAAGAAACTCACTATCCGGACATCTACACTAGGGAAGAAATTGCAATGAAGATAGACTTAACGGAAGCGAGAGTACAGGTGCGTTTAAAATTTTTCATTGTTAACTAAAATGATAAAAATCACTAAATTCTTTATTTGTTCCGGTTAAACCAACAGTTTAAATGACATGTATTTGCTGTATTTAGTAGAAATTACAACGAAAATTAATCGTTTTAGAAAAGATAAGTAACTAATACTCGTAATAGTACTTCGTTTCTATTTGTTTTTTTTTGATTAAAATCGATTTTTTTCTGAAAATAACTTGAGTGTTATTAAATTTCAACAAAGAAACCTTTGAACTCAAAAATTCCGAATGCATATACCGTCCAATTAACGTCCTGTAATTCGGAAGCGGATGGCGAAATACTCCGAAAAAAGCAGCCGTTCCGCGGCTAACGCAGGTAATTTCATAATAGCTACTCATTTTTATTTAAGCCGTGCACGACGTGTGTTGGTGAATGTTTAATACGACATTGGTGCGGGGCGGCATGGAACTGAAGCCAGAACTGATCACGTATAAAACTCGCAAGTGTCTCTCGCCCGTGACTCGATGTCACTAATTTAATATTCTCAAAGATGAGACCCGCGGTAATATGAAATTCCCTGTTCGTAACAACAAAGTTTGTCGCGCGCTTTGAATTATTAAAACCTTAACGTGACGCGTATTGATTTTTATTTTACATTACGTGTTTGGTTTAATGAATATTCTTAGAAAATACAGCGGTTGATTTTTGAGTTTTTATGTCTTTGCTTTGGCACACAAATTTGATAATAGTCTAAAAATTTAGCGTTACGAAACCATCGGCCATTGCTCAGTATATACCTATATATACCCCTGACTATGTATACAGATAATGATTTCTTATATTTCCGCGAATGTTACCCATGACTGCTGCAAAGCGGTCGAAACGTCGGGAATAAACAATACATGTACAACAATACATGTAAATAATAAAAAAATATTGAAAAACTTAACATTTACAGTTAGTCATTATGATCAGAAACTCTCTAATGGATTCGTCATAAAAACGTTTTTTTAGATAATGAACTATTATAAATATAACTGATTTACAAATTATCGTCTAATTTAGAAAAGAAATATAGTTTTATTAACACGACCTCAATGGATGACGATATTACCACGTATTTATCTAAATGAAAACATAATACATAATTACACAAAGAACCACTTTCCATTTTAGGCTAAATATTTTTATTTCTAGTTCTTTGTATAGAGTGGAAGATATTTATGATCACATATTATTAATAACTTATTTTAAAAAGCTAATTGTATTTAAAAAAAATATTCACATATATATGTTAAATATGTTAGTTACGAAATAGTGAGTTATTATGATGTACATAACAAAAAGAGGTTTAATCTAAAAAGATAAATAGCTCTTACTGTTTAATAGATAAAGATTACTATTTAATATTTAAAAATTCCGTAGAGAAATTGCCTATCTGAATTATTACATAAAATATCAACTATTTGGATAAAAAAAATATTTTCTAGTGAGACTTAAACGTTTAATCTTAATAAATATGTGCGTGGAATTAGAGACAATATGACTTAAAATAATATTTAGATAAATATTATAATATAATCTTATTAATATTAAGTTTATATCTTTTCGCAAGTAACGTAAACGTTGCATCAAGAAAAGCGAATAAATGTAAGTAAATAAACAAGAAAAATTATACTTTATGTTACTTTGTATTATGTTCGCAATTATGTAACAAATGAACGTTATTTTGTTATTTAAATAAGCAAAACAAGTTGTTGATGATTATAATAGATTTTTGTCTATGGAATTGATAAAATCAGTGTAATTGGCGCTTTAATATGAATGAATATATGCATGCTTTATATAGAAATGAAAAACCTTGTTACTAGACCGCTTTGCTCGGGAACAAGCGCTCATTACATTAAAAAGTGTATCGGAATGGTTGGGGGCCCGCCATAAATATCAGGGGCGGTCGCGTAATTCAGGCGCGCGCGACTACGATAATTAAAACTCGCCTGGAAAATGCGAATTCACATGTTACAATTAAAATTGGGCAAAAGCCCGCGGTAAATATTGTATTTATTTCCCCGTTCCGGTACGCGATGTGAACGAATATTTTGTGTTGTGGATTATTTTGACTTAATTTACTCTCAAGTACATTTTTATTGCTAAAATATATTTTTCTACAAATATAACAGAAATTCTTCAGTTCGATATCTCAATAACATTGAATATATATCACGTAGGTTCTCTTGTATAAGAGTTCGTGTTTTAGATATATTTATAACAAGTGTTCCGTTTAGTTATGTCAAATTACAAAAATATAAAAACTATTAGTTCTCCTAGAAAATATTATTTCTATCAAACGCAAACTAAGCAAATGTTTAAAAATGAACAAATACAGTACATTTTTAAACATAATACATTTAGTCACCAGAAATAATATTAAATGTCTGTGAAAACTGTTTACATGTTTTCATAAAAGGTGATTAGGTGAATTTGTAATGTATGCTTGTATAGTTCAATGTCATATAAAAACAAAAATTAACTTATAAATCTAGGTGAATAAGAGAGAAACAAGTGTATACTGTGTGTAATAATTGCTTGCACTTTAGTTATGTTACAATTCGACCACCTGCAACCCTGCAGAGCAAAAGGAATCACTTGAAAAATGACCAGCTGTTTCGTACTGAACGTATTTTTTCCGTGCCCACGTTGTCATAGGGATGGGGCAATTTAATCCATCAAGCCGCGTTGCACGGCAGCGTCCGACTCAATAAATTCTATATAATCGCCGACGATTTTGGTTTTATTGTTATAACAGAACGCCCGAGAGATTAGAGAGCTGTGTAAAAGAATGTTACGTACATTATCTTTAGATAGTTTAACTAGTTATTGTTAAAAAAATTGCCGATGTTATAAATTTCAAGAAAATATTTTTGTACATATACAGATTTGACAAACTTATAAGTTTGGAAATTTGCTTCCCGATATCAGTGGTGCCTTTACGAAAGATTAGAAAATAACATAAAAAATTTAAACAAATAAATTTTAGTACTAGCATCATTATCATTGGTCTTTTTTTAGGAAACGTAATTTGTCGCAATCTTAAAAATTATCGTTTTAAAATTCAAGTAACGGACGAAATAGTAGTAATCTGATAGTAATTGGCAATTTGTTTGATAGGTCCGTAATTATTGGGAGTTTGTTTTCATGTTTACGTAGCACTACTTTGCGCTTAATGTGTTACGAGTGTAACATAATATAATAGATCTCGTCACTTTAGTATTTTCACAAGTAACAAAATTTCTGTTTTTGAATTTGATTTCACCTACAATAATCACATTATGACCAAGTAATTTTTTTTATTTATTCTATTACTTTCTTCATTCGCTTTTTCGCAAAAATATCTTGTATTATACTATATAAAAATTAAATTAATTGATCGATTAGTAAATATCGTACTTTTATGACCGGAAGCGATACCTTGTAACTGCAAAGATTATTTGATAATTGAAAATTAACTTGTTAAAAATATAACATTTCTGTATATAATCTTTGGTGTATTATTATTTATAATAGTAAACCTGTTGTAGCGATCATGCAACCGCACAATAAAGATTGACGGGGCGGCCGTAGGGGAGATGTCGGTAAAATCTAATTTTGATCTAAGATCTTTTGTTTTCCATCCACTAGGGATACGTCAGTTAACTGAAAAGCAAAATCATTAGTTGTTACTGACTTCTTAAGTACCGCATGCCGGCTAAGGTATGATAAATGTAAATAGCTAAATAAAAATTATAGAAACAAAATTTACATTCGACCGATTTTGGGTATTTTTTAAGAGTTTATCACTGCTACGAGTATGTGTAGTCAATAGTCGCTTTCAGTGTTTGGTGATTGGGTTTATCCTACTCATCTTGCTAGCTGCCGCCATGACAGCATTACTGTGATCCGGCTTCTTTCATATGAGAGCCAGAATAATCTGGATGAGCACATTTTATCATCCACGGCTTAATTATTAAGACCACGCAAAATTGAGATCAAATGTTTTCAATTGAATTCCGGTTGATTGTTAAAGAAATGTTTACTTTAAAAATTAGAAAACACTAGAAATTTGAGAAACTTGCTAGTGAACAGAATTTGATTGTTTTACACAACTATAATTTCATCAGAGAGTGCTTTATTCTGTAATGCCCTTATATAAGGGTCTAGGCCCCGAGCAGGTGTGGCACGCGTGTGGTCACGTGTCGAACACGCGCCAAACTGTGTTCACTTTGTTACTGATTGGATGCACTTGCCACAATTATCTGCTGCTTGAGTTTTAGTAGGGTATAACGATTGTCGTTGTTAATTTATTGACATAATTTATGGTGGTAAATTTTGAGTTGTTTTCATTACAACTACAAATGTTATCTGCGATACGTTCGCTTTATAGATATATAATTGTTTTACAGGTCCAATATATTAAAAATTCCAAACCTCACCATACACATGCTTTTTTGCTTTAGTTATTTCTTTTTAATGTTTCTTTTTAAATTGTTTAGTAAATAGTGCTCTTTATGAATCCTTTATTTTTTATAGACAGTGGTAACATATTCCTCTTAGCAGTTCTCTCCCTGTTTATTACCTGTATTTACATCAAAATGTATATTAAAGTATCCGGGTTTGAATCAACAGTCAAGTGAAAATAAATGTTGTACACATAAGAACACAACGTTAATAACGTTTGTAACTTCATTATTAATTTGCAAATTGATTATGCTACTTATTGCTAAACTGTGCTGACAGACGTAAAATCAGTGATCGTTTATTGCAAAGAATATATCGAACTGAATCTTAATTAAATGTGTTATCATCCATTTAGTGACACATCTTTATATTTGTTGGTAAAACAAAATCAAGTTATCGTGTGAGAAAAAAACGTCACTGAGTTTGGATCACTTCTGATAGAATTGTCACGTTGACATTTAATCTGCACGACTAATCGGGACGAAGGGCGTGACATTTGATATGGTGCGAATAAATTCAGTATCAAAGAGTACACACTATGGGAAGTAGCAGGAGGAACGCCCGATTGAGCCCACGCACCGTGTCCTAACTGTCCCACGGGATACCAACCAACGGCTCTCCACCCAAAGATCAAACGATAATTTGCTGTGTCTAATCGATTTACATCATTTGTATTTTCTCACACTCTTTTCGTCCCTGCAGTCAAAGCTGAGGTAATATTTAAACTTTTCTGACTGCACCTAAAAAAAACTTCTGCTATGTACTCTGCTTTTAATAAGGTTTTTTTAAAAGAAAATGTTGGTGTGATATTATATTGTGTACTAAATTACTAAAAAGTGGAAAATCATTACCTTACTAAGACTTTTAAGTTATGAAAATTCGTTGTATTTATATTTTTATTTTCTTTTTGTTATTTGTTCTGTATCTATCTACCTAATATAATAGTATTAACGTATTAGCCTTCGGACATAGGTATCCTCTGTATTTCTCCACGGATGACGATCCCTTACCATCTGTAGCTATCTTCTTTCAACTTCTCGGCAGACATCAATTTTTTGGCTATAGGATGGTCTTTTTTTTCCCAATGATCTCCACTCTAGTATGTATCAGACCCAAAGATTGTAGTTAATCCGAGCAATGTGTTCTGTCCATCTTCAATTCTTCCTCTCTATATTTTCCACAATATCCCAAACTTTCGTAATCCGTCGAGTCTACTCATTCTTTCTCTTGTGCATAATCGTATTGCCCATTACAAATTTCATATGTAATAAATTTTAAACAAAATCTCCATCTCTAGTTACATGCTATAAAGTAGTGTTACAAATCGTAGCAAGCACTCAAGATGATTAAAAAGTGACGCGAGACTATGTAGAGGGCTACGAGAGCGTCGCGTGGAGGTTTTCGTAGACGGCGAAATTTTGTGATTAAGAGGCAATTACATTACCATGAATTTAGCCCTATTATTATGAAACGGTAAGACTGGCGGCTAAGAGTTCAGCGAACTATTACTTTCAGTTTTTAACAATAATTACTATGTGTGTACAGCAATAAAGACTTATTGTATCATTATGTGTGAATTACTAATTTCTTGTTATAGGTACAAAATAATCTTGTTTTCTATAGTTCACTCTCCATGTTGTTGTTTGATTCGTTTCGATATAATTAAAAAAAAGAATACACCGGATTATGACACTTTGAAATTTGATATATTAATCTTGCTTACCATAGCATTATATTACGAGCAAACTAAAAAAAATGAAGTCGTTGGTGATAGGGTATTTTTTATTCAGAAATGCAGTTTAATTTCGAAGATTTGCATTGAATGCCAAGCCGACGAAAAAAAGAGAAATGTATTTTTTTTAATAGGCGTTTATTAGATCACACACCTTAGGCACGAAAGGCGTAATTAATTAGTACTTTAAAAGATTGTTAAATATTTATTTACCATATTTCTTTTATTTCCTCGGTGTTATTGCTTAAATTCTCACGCAATTATTTTTCATTTAGCTCTGCACAAGTGTCGTCCCATGAGACATGGTATCAAGTGTGCCATCGCCCCCATAAACAGCACTACTATTTGAATGTGAGAAAGTTTCTGCGAGCAATTTCGGTCGAGTCGACGTCGCGTCTAGGGATTTGTAATTTTCATTTTCACAAGATAAAAACGTAGGGTTTTATTATACGCTCTGATTGATGATATTTTCGAAGAGTAAATAATTTTTGAAGTATTTTTGTATTCATGAAAAGCTGAAATTTATTGTGCGGCAATTTACTCTAATAATTTAGACAATTTTTTTTTCATTCTTTTTATTAGTATTGCTTGCTGTTTAGCGATTCATTAACAAGAAAATGTTGGTTATCTACGGAAAGAATGCAACAGAGTTTTATTATATTAAAAAGAAAAATAATAAGATTACTACTATTATTTGCAAGATTTAAAATTCATTTTAATCAGGACGTTTGTAACCCATTGTAAACACATCTTAATGTTAAATATGTAAAATTTACAGCCAGTAAAAGATATTGCAACATTAATAATGTTAAATAGAAAGTTGTAAACATTGCGTATGCTCCAAAAAGAGACAAGTTCATCTCTTTACTAGTTATCGTAGGGGAGCATAGGCGACCCGTCAAAAACTATCAGACGAAGTGAATATATGGACAACATAATCAAAGCGCTCCGCCGACCTACACAACGCCGAACGCTGACTCGCAATTTATGGACCGATTTAATGATACTGCGATGATATTGTTATAAGATCATCTTCCACAACAGCAGATTTGATTTAAAGTGTAAACCGGAAAATATATCATCATTATACCAATATATACGAATAAGAATTACACGATTATTGTTTAAAAAAGTGCAAACTGAAATAAAATATAACATTACAAATTTTAAAACATTTTATAATAATATTTTTTAAATACAATTCTCAAAGATATGAGTTATTTAATATTAATTTCAATCATTTCACAGCACATACTAGAAGAAATTTAATATTGTGATAAGCCTTTACGATTAATGTCTATGTATGTTCCTCCTTAGTTTTTTTAAAAGCAAGAATAATTAAAAAAAGGTAGATTGCCCTAATTAGAAATTTGAGAAAACAATTGTATATCCAATGAGCTAGAATTGGTTCATTGCTCTGATATAACAATAGTTTTTATAATATTTTTTATTAAAAAAATATAGGATGTATTCAGTAGAAACCATTTTTTTTTAATAATAGTAAGTTATTTGGTAATGAAAATATTATAATGTCAGCATGGGGACAGTCGTGTGCCCCACATTAGAGCAGACACAAATCGATTCTCTTACAAACCATTTAACATCTAGCAGGACAAGTGCCGACTTTGTGCATGCGTTAAATATATTTCACTTTACGCGGGGAAAGAATCACATTTATAATATCATCGCGGATCATTTAATGCTCACTCCGATTGTATAGACTTACATTTAGCGTTAGAGTAAATCAAAACGTATATCACACATCTGGTCTATCGCATGTTATGGCTTAATCATAGTACAAAGAAAAGAGATAATCAATAAAAACATAAACATGATGATAATACTTATTAATTAGTATTACGTTCTGCGAAGAAATATTTATTTGAATACCAATAGACTAATAATACTGTTAAAAATATTTGTAAAGGCGCTAGACGAATGATGAAATTAAATATCATTAAGCATTATTTTTTATTTATTTGTTTGCTTATAAATATTTTAGTCTGTTAGTATAATCAGAATTGGTAGTAGTCAAATTTGTTTTCTATTTTATTTATTTATAATATTTAATGAATACAGAGTTACAATGAAAAAAAAATTGTCAAATGTTTTCTTCCCTGGTCGTGAAGCACTCGACTAAATCATTTTGGACCATCTGCCGATCGCTATCGCTTATTTGTCATGTCACGTGCCTGCGATCTTGTGATAACGAGCCATTGTATTGCGGAAGCTGCTAGTGAACCAATCACGGTGATGCATCAAAATTGGTCTGAATCTGTTTCATTTTTAATTGAACTATCGCTTAGATGTAGGTCAGATGTATCGAATCGTGTGATTAATCGATTTGTTAACACATAGAATTTATACCGATTGTTTAAAATATTAATAAAATTTAACGATAAGATGTTCGCTATGAAAAAGGTTTCTTCATAAGTAAGTACTTTAAAAAATAAAATTAACATCATTACAAAGAATTCTTATAAAAGACTATGGGCGATAAGACGCTATTTATATTTATTCATATTTCATTCATATTGTTTACTTTCTTGTGTTCAACTTGTGGTGTGCAAAAAGGAATAAATAAAGAAAGGTGCCAGTATTGACGCCAAACTCACACCCCGGTTAAACCCAATTAATGGTAATTCATCGTTTATCACCTTCTACAATTATTAATGAATTGTATTATGTTATAATTAGCAAAGTTTTCTAATTTTTTGGCTTTTACATTGTATTTAAAGCTTAAAAAAATAACAGTCATAAAAGTAAAAAAAAAAAATACATGTTGCCAATGTTTTTAACAATAATAGTAGGGTTGCAGAACACAGTGAAGGTAATGGAGTGCACACTATGGTCGCTATCACATCTGTTGCATGCTTCTCGTCTTTGTCATGTCGGATTGCCACCATTAAAAATTCATTGACCTGGTGATGTTGCAATATAATTGAAAAAATATTACAGATTTTTCTTATATTTTTTGTTAATAATTGATGTAACATTTATAATTAACATTAAATAAAAGAATTTTTAGAGAGCCCCAAAACTTTACCATCGAAATTAGGAATGGAGTATGTTAATTATAAAACGTTGATTATAAATTTGATGTAAGAAGTAGGTATTGATTATTTACGGTGTTATTTTAACAACCGAAATGTTCAGCGATTAAATGTACCGGTTTTAAATAATTTGTAATCCCTGATTTAAGTTTGCTAAACAATTCATTTGGCAAAATAATAAATATTTATGCACAAATAACCCAAAAATAATTAATTCATATCACTGAGAGCTGAAGTCCAAATCAAACACTTTGAGTTGTGATGACGCACCTGTCATAAGCTAAACGCCGTCGAATTACGACATACGGACTAAATAAACTATGCATTCATCTCTTTATTATGATGTGTTAATCCAGGATTATCTTCAAATGTTAACACATGTTACCAGTTAGTAAAAAAATTTAAACCGGTTAAAGCGAACTTAACAACCGATTTATCCGGTTAACGAGATTCAACTTTAAAAGCACACGTTTATGTTACATTTTCGAAAGTCAGGGTCGATGTGGCACAATTGGGTGGATTATTGAAGGGTAGCTAATATTATTCCGGGGCGTTTGGTGTTGCCTTTTCATCCGCTAAGTATAAACAGGGGGGTGTGTTCGTGTTTGATCGCGCTCGACCGCTCCATCGGCGATTGATTAACTTTGTATTACTTGGTAACTAGCTTGATTGCTTTAAAAATATTGAAAGTTTTCCATTACCGAGTATTCAATGAAAATAAAAATAGCGTGATTGGTTGTTGCTTCAAGTTATGTCGAGTTTATACAGGGTTTCAGGAAGTTACACTATGTAATTAGCTTTAACGTTTTTTTCTACACGCCAATATAGATACGACAATTCAGTTTGTTCTTGTAAAGCGCTTACTGTGAAAATAATCACATGAAATTAATTATTTATATACCAATTCAAGATTTAACTAAGAGGCGGTATAATATCTTAAAAATTCTTCCATTTCGATTTTTACGTATATTGTATCAAAACAGCTAACTCAGAACAATAAAAAAATAAATAAGTGAAGGTAAATTAAATCGCTGTAACAGCGTCAGCAATATTAAGTAAATAAATTTAATTTTAAAGGAGATGATCAAAAGACTTTAAAATAGTAAATACGTTAAATAAAGAACTATTTGTATGTATATAGACTTATAACAAGGTAATGAATCAGGTAGTAAATAACATTACAAATAATCCTTCACACATAATATTCGTTATATGTGTGTATTTGTAAGTAACTAAAGCGGAAATTGCTTAGATTGATTACACTTGTAGATAAGTGGCGGCACTGTTTTTTATGTGTTACTTTGTGGCAGGCGTTTAGGTCGCTAGCCACTCTTTCGCCAACCATCGAAGGGAGCACGGCTCGGAGAATTATTATTGAACTGTATTACTTGAGTGTACAAAATACCTGACACCGTTATACTTATTATTTTTGTTACTATATATCGACGACATAAGATTGAGTATTATTGGTAATATTAAAACACCAGATATCATGTTGTTAAAAGAGCGTCTCCTGACTTTCTTGCTGTGTTCTTCTCAAGTGAGTCTATTCTAGAAAATCGGCAATAATCAATCACATAGTTTTCGTTCCGTAATAATCGTTCAATCATCGATAGCAGTATAAATAAGTATTTAGATGTAAATTTCACATATTTTTTTTTAATAATCAAAATACGAGAATTACATGCAAACTAATTAAAGAAGTTAGTCTTAATCTTTGTTCTGTTATAAAAAAATTATGAATAATTAAATTTGAATATACATTGTGTTATAAATATTTTGATTTTATACATCATATTCATTGAGCGTGTAAAGGCGGCGGGGGTGTGTTTGTCGCGGAGACACGGCTAGGATCAAAGTGACGTCGCTGGAGCCGGCATGGCCCGAGGCGAGCCGTGCTTGCGTCAATATTTGCCCGCCACGGCCCAGCTAATGAATACAATTAGATCATTCCGCGCGGCCTCACGTCTATCGCACGCCAAGTAGCCACGCTGCCCCCGCTCACCTTTTGATGTGCACAAGAGACAGCTTTTCATGCTTTCTGCCACCTAACTGGACCACATTTTTATAACCTATCTACCAATCAATTCCAATCCTCTAACACTATTTATTCCATAAAAATTAAAGAAATTTTTCTGGGGAAAGAAAGTAATGAAATTTGTTATCACTGTCTTTCCCCAATAACTTTGTAATCTTTTCTTTCACATCTTTCATCTCTTTGTAATCTTTTACCAGGTGGTAGGTCTCTGTTGCCGGAGATCGTCTGGATGGATACCACCGCAGCTCCTATTCCAACCCTAAAAAAGTAGTGTGCAAACATTACTGTGTTACCGTTTGAAGGGCGCTGTAGCTAGTGTAATTACAGGGGTAACGAGACTTAACACCTTATGTCTCAAGGCGATGAGCGCAATGTGGTGCAATGTATACCATCTTAAGTAGCACTACGTTGTCATGGGCAAGCGTATCACTTACCATCAGGGGAACGGCTTGCTCGTCTCGTCGCATAGTAGTATAAAAAAAAATCTACAATACATTCATCTAAATAATGTTAAATCGTAAGCTATAACAAGTGAAGTGGCATACTTTTTTTTTAACAACGAGTTACATCATGTAACATGAGTATAAATTGTAAAAAAATTTCTATGATTTTTTTTAACAATTCTCCAATAATTTGGACGAACTATTTTATTTCTATTTCTTAATTAAATAACTGATAGCAATAGTTTGTAATATTAATAAGATATGACATCTAACTTCTGATGTGAAAGTCAAAACGCGATGCGGAGATGAATTTTCTACCCTGGGTAACACAGCTATTTTTATAAGTAGTAACTAACACTTAACATGAAGGATTTGTCTTTTAAATAAAATTGTTATTTAAAAAATTCTGCGGCAGAGCGCCATGAACAAGCGAATACATTAGTCTGTTTGCTATTTGCTCGCCACGGCAGCGCCACATGGTAGCGTTTGTTTATTTTAATACTCAAGCATTGTTGCTCGCCGTGTTTGTCGAGGGAACTGTATTAAACTACCCCTGCGGATTTGTTTAAGGTAGACGTTAGACGTGCCACGGGATCTAATGTTTTGGTCGAATTGTTTATATGTGTTTAGCCTCAACGATGTTTTTTTATACCTTCTTAATAATAGATTTTGTACAGAAATCCAAGAAAACAATATCGTTCTATTGGAGTATGGAATTTATAAATACATTGTAATATAAATGAATTGTACTTGGCACAGTGTTGAGTGATCCGCTAAAATTTTGCAACAAAATAAAATGCCCACATCGCAAATCGTTGATTACGTATGTGGTGTTTGCATCAAGTATATTTTTAACCGCGCAAAATTCTTTTCGTGTTAGTATTACAAACTCAAGATCATAAAACTAAGAAACAAGATTTATTTAATTTTTCTTAATCTAGTTGAACTAGAAATAAAAAAAAGGAATCAAACATCATCGCATTAAGCTTTGTTTACAGATCATGTTAAAATTTATCATTTTGTTTTTAATGTTTAATGATCTCAATGACTATAATAATCAATTAGAAATGATCCTTTATCTAACAGGATTCAGCAGGGAGTGTAGGTCAGAGGTGGCATCTGCAGAGCGTGTGCATCTCTTGGTTAATTACATTTGACGACTCCCTGGCTTTATTTCCCCTCTTCATCCCCCAACCCCTGTGCCGCCCGCCCGCCCAATTCGGTTCATTTGCAAAGTGCATTTCGATGCTGTGCTCGATTGTTCCGACCCCGAGCTTAATTGCCCGATGCCGGCCCGTTATTTATTATTGACATTTGCTTGTATATTTACCAGTGTTTATCGAACGCCATTCATTTGGGATCCGTTAAAATAGATCGTTAAATCTGCACGATATCGGGAGACTCGTAAAATTCGAACCGCAATTGTTCAATGCGTATGTGCAGATGTATTTAATACATTATAACGACCAAAGATAGTAAAATTAAATTGTTATGTTTAACTGACTTTATACAATAGTTTCGTATGTACGTTTTCTATTAAGTAATAATATACAATTTAAATATTATAATATGTTTGCACCATGTAACATGTTCTCTACATATGAACGCTAATGTTCGCCCACTTTATTATAATGTTTACAGGAAAAGCTTATATCTATGTACATGTCTTTGTTACATAAAATTCGTCTCCGGGACAAGCAAAACCAATGAGAATATAAATAATTCTGTTGTAACGAACAATGGAAAGTTTGTAACGTGTATATCAAAGTATATCATATATTATAAGCACACCTCGTCGATGCATTCTATCGAAGAACTATATTTGCTTTGCAAGCACGCAACGAACACGACAAACATCGGCACAAACAAATCGTTGGACGTTTATTTACGTCGAACCATGCTCGACTCGCTTTGACTTCGCATTCAGTTGGGCGTCGTATCGTTCCTCATTTGTATTGCCTTTACATTATTTGTTTGTTTGCGGATGCCTCATACGTTGGGCTTTGATTTTTTTCGATTCGGATATAATGCGGAAGGCGTGGCGCTGGAGGCGCTCGGGGCGATCGGCTCCGCGCTCGCTGTTCGTGCCAATCAGGCGAGACGTTCATTCGTTAGGCGAGCCACGACGCTTGGTTAAACTGGGCACGTACGTGGGACCTTTCCACTCGGCGGCACTGATTTTCTCTTAGATTCTAACAAATGATAAAGTTCGACAGTCTTCTCCCGTGTTCCGTTTATTGATTGCGCTTTAAAAAGATTTCATCGTGATTGAGTTCATTGAAATAATTTTTACGATATCTTTATTCATGTAACATCTGAATATGCTTGTTACCAATAGTTTACAACCATAAGAATTTTTAGCATGTAAATTACGAATAGTGAAGGAAAAGTAACGGAATTGTTATTAATTCCGAATGTGTTGAGTTGTGATGTAATGCCCCAGTAACGTAGTTCGTTTTTAAAAGAAACAAGTTGGATAGACGACACGTCGTCATGTTACTTCCCTATTACTATACCATCCCTATTACCTTATAAGATTAAAATGTACCGAAATGGGCAAGTGGTTAACTTTCATGCTTTGGACACAAATGTAATGAGTTCGATTCTCAGTGAATTTTTTTTCCCTCCTTCCACAATGCTAACTTTGACCTTTCATATTTCCTTAATCGGAAGAACTACTGATCTTTTATTTCAGATTTCTGGTCTCCTTATCCTGTATTTTATTATATCCTGAAAGAGTGTTCATGGAGCTCTACCGGTTTTGAATTGGATGTGAATAATCGTTATTATCTTTAGTTACGTGGATTTTATAAATATAGTATTCATCAGTAAACAGTTATCTATGCTTTAAGGTTTCAGTAATTTTTCTGTGTCAGCGTTTTTACATTGTATATTACACTTATGTTAGTATTCATGAATTCCAAATTTTTCTATACTGTGACTACAAGTTACTTTTAATTAATTAAAAAAAATTATTAATCAATTCAACATTAAAAGTAGGAAACATCTTCAACAGTATAAGACAAAATTTATTGCAATGATTAATAGCAATGTCTCTTTGCGCTCCGCTGGAGGGCCATCTATTATAAACATTATTTTAAAATAGGATATGTACACAAGAGCAGCGAGTTGCATGTGACATCGGTCAGTATGATGAATACAGTTAATGTGCATGAAGCGGATGCTATGTACAGCTGTGCGTCACGCTGACATACGACTATGCGGCACTCCGGCCCACACGTTGACTTATAGTCTATTTCAATGTCAATTGTCTTTTAATTATATTATAAAGTGGATTTTGAGCTCTTCTTATTCCCTCTATATCACTCGTTTCTTCTCACCTGGGGGAAATCTTCGGAAAGCTGTCCTGTCTTCTTAGGTCAGGGTTAAGTAGAAGCTGTTGTCCACTTAACCTCCATCGTAGTTGATTCTGGTAGACACTGTTCTGTTAGTGAATCATTCTGTTATCTCTCAATGTCAGAAGAGCGATGAATTGATCTGTATTTATCTGAAAATTTTAACCATTAAAACTAAACATGTTTTTAAATTCTCGCGATACAGCCCAGAATAATATAGTGATATTAAATAAATATTACACTGGATCCTTTAAATAAATTTTAGACTTATGATGAAAGTTTACCCTAAAAAGGCGACGAGTAATGTCCTTTTCCGCTACTCTGGTCTGTGAATACCGTAAAAGGCGACTAAAGAGGAAATAATTCCGAAGAAAGGTCATGAGCTGTCCCAATAACAGTAAACGTTATTTGAAGGAACCCATATTCTACAGTGAATTTTGATAAGTAGAAAACATGAGTGAAATTCTATCTACCTCTCACTATACACAAACGTTCATAAAATTTTATAAAGAAATTTACAAACCAAAAATTAATCAAGGATCCATGAAATGTGTGTTTATAGAAAATATGGTACATCAGGAACGTCTGGTCAGTTTATATCTACTAATAAAATTATAACGATTTCAAATAAAAAATCTTTTTTATCTGTAAATATATATCGACCTAATAAATGTTCATAATTAATTTACACATACGTTGTTAGTTCTTTAACATGTAGACACAGATATTTTTTTCTCTTTCACAGTACGTTTTAAAGAAGCCATTTCTAAATTTACTTGGTGCAGACGTAGTGTTTTGTCTTCTAATAAAATGTTCGATTAGTCTCTAGAATTACTGAAGTTCATTACCATTTGTCACAATCATTGCCAAGGTTTGTGGGTGGTACACTAAAGCGCTTGATGGATATGTGATCGTCACTCCGGATTTATTGTTGATTACTCTTTTCATGAAGAACGTTTAAATATATCACCGATTTACAATGTTTTATCTGGTTTTGCTATTTTAATAATCAGTTTGTAAAATCAACGTAGAATTTAAGACTTAAAAATTTCGAATTTAGGCATTCTTAACCTTCATTTATATTATTTCATTCGTGCATTTCTTTCATTAAATAAAACTATCGCAACATTTATGTGATTAAATGTTAGCTGAGTCAATTATTGGCCAAGAAATAATAACTTTGTTTAATTTATGTGTAAATTAAATCGTCTTATATAACTTTCTACGTATGAGCCTTTTAATTATATGGTTTTTGAAAAAGCATGTGTTATTAATAATGATAACGTTGTTCGTTGTTATTATTGTATAACACGTATCCAGTTTATCCGTTTTTGTATGTTTTCTAACATAAACTTTGGTTAATCGATATAATGTAAGAATAACTAATTACGATTACATCACTGCAATAGTTACGGTTACATTTACAATTTAATTTCAAATAAAAAAACTTTAATATTTGAGTGAAAAGAATGTGTATAAAAACGAGCAAACATCATCAGCGTACAATGGTTTGGGCAAACAGAGCACGCGTATGATTGTGTCGCCGTGGGCCGACTATACGGACGACACGTTTTTTACTCGTAACATTCCCCAATCAGCGCCAGTGGCAGTTGCAATTATCTCCGGTGACAAATCGAATTACGATCAATTCGGATTTGCGCGCATTCGTACGAATATAAAACGGTTTGCATTAAAATTTGGCGTTCGATGCATGGGATGCCTTCCCATTAGTCGGCTTGAGCGCTAACTTTGTTTATACTGCTCGACGTCCGCATGTGACGTTTTCATTAATTCGCACTACTTTTTCATATTATTTTTCATCCGGTTTGCGGTGTTATTGTGATAGGACACAGAAGGAATTTGTTAACTCTGAACTACTTTGTTGTCAATGTTGAATGAATAGAAGAAATGTATGTCTGTTTTTTATATACTACCCTTATGTATCACCTACACGCTGTTCTTCCAGGTATGGTTCCAGAATCGGCGCGCAAAGTTTCGAAAGCAGGAGCGCCTAGCTCAGCAGAAGGCTGGAGAGACTCCAGTGAAGGCCGAGGGCAAGCGAGACAAGCCAAGCTCTCCCGCCTCTCCTCACCATACACCTCCAGCCCCGCCACAGCCAGCACACCACACACTGCCGCATCTATCACCTCCTGATCTCAAACCCATCACTTCTGCAGGTAAACATTAATTTATGATATTCATATTAATTGAATACATTTTTGTTGAGTTGTTGTGAGGGTAGAAGCTACTTTTTGTCATGAAAAAAGGTTGAAGGGCATTGTAATAGGAGTTTAAGGATATTTGTAATATAGATATATCGATTGACTACTATATATAATATTAATAGCTACAATTTTGAACCTTTATATAGGCACAAATACATTAGATATTTTATAACAAAATCTCAATGTCTATACAATTTAAAACATAAAAGAAAACTGACGAAAGTATTGTTCGACGGCAGATGTTTTATTTTTGCTAGTTGTTGAAAATCAGAGGTCATATTTACATTATTTCTTCTATAGAGCTAAGTAGAAGGTATAAAAATTAATGGATATGTTAATGCTTCAAAGAACTCCAGTTAAACTTTTGTAAGAGATTGGAACTTAGAAATGAGTACTAAAAAATTAAAATAAAATTCGTAACAATATGAAAATAGGTATTGCATAACTAGAGCTAGTTAAAATATAAGTATAGTTTTTCCTAGAGCATACAAACCATCCTGAAATAGGTACCTAAAAAAACTATAATCCATTAAAATTACGAAATAAGGGATCAGTATGACCTTTATCTATAATATTTTCGGATTTTTTTTTCTCTGATAAAAGAACTGTCGGCCATTTCTCGTTAATCACGTAAAACATCGTGACAAGTTGTCTGCGTACAATACACTTTTAGAACGTGTGAAAGAAGTGATAGATTAATATTTTTGTGGTTCGAATGTTATTTCGTCCCGTACGGACACACGGACCAACTGTGAAATAATATTTATTTTTGCTACAGTAATTTGGCAGCGAGCGGCCCCGCGGTCGATGAAATGAAATGATGGTTTTTCACACCGCACATGGGTTCGAGTGTAAATAGCATTTGATAACATGATTAGGATTGTAAAGCTTACCAATTTTAATATAATTGGTGGTTAAATTTTATTTTCCATTATTGTACGGTTAAAATAAATGGGAATTCGCTGTAGATAGTTGGTGTACCAAAAACAATTAGCAGTTCGTAACCATTATTTTTTTTAATATTTAGTCTTTGTTTATTGTGAATAATACAATTTTCCTAGTGATGTTTGTGAGATAGAACGTCGTGCCGTTAAACTTCTTCAAAGTCGTAATTTTGATCTGCTAGAAACAAAGAAAACGTTTATAAAAGTTTGAACACTTTATTTTAAACAGCCGGGCAATTAACTCTTCAACGTGTGAACTATTTCATCTTGCAGAACTTATTACGTCGGTATCCGACATCATGTTATATTTTTAGCCGCCATATCTTCAAAATCTGTGCAATGTAACGTATTGAACATCGAATTATAGTTTTGTGAGTCATCCATTCCTATAGCCCGCTAAACCCACCGTTTCAATTCGCGTGGAGCGTGGGCAAAGACCTCAAGGCTGCTTTCGTAAAAGTTGATTTGTCCTCCCAAAATAGATTTTATATATAGTGATCACTTCAATCATGCATGTACATACAATTCAGTATATTTTTAACATCAAACAATTCAGGTCAAGTACAGGATATTTTCACTGAAAGAAACTTTGCAACACCTTCACCTTTACGTATCACCTTGACGAATCGTTAATTTTAACGATAATATTAAAACACTTTTACAATTCATTCTAAACATTTTTTAAATGGCCATCAAGTATTTTCCTATAAATTATTTTTGATTTTGGATTTATCTAGTATATTCCTTTTTTTTCTTTCTTATAACAATGTTTGTTAACGAAGCCAGTCTTTGGAAATAAATAAACGTACTTCGGAGGCTGATTTTATTAAATATTATTGTAGCAGTTTCGGTTAGTTGTTTTAATTTTATTGAAGATTGTTTATCGTTTAGATATTTTAAAGTCTGTTTTGAAATTCATCGTATTGTTTAAAGGCCTTTAAATCAGAAATAAATAATTAGGTCAGGAACACGAGGAGGTCATTCCGCGGCGGACAAATTTTAGAAACAAACATAATAGTTGGTCGTAATTTCAGTCGGATTTTGTAACAAACGGTGGTTTATTTGTAGTATTAAGAAATACTGTGCTTTTAGAAATGAACTTGATTTCGTGGCACATTTTTGTATATGTTTTGGTATTTGAATGTTCACAATTTTTAAGAGGAACACATTATAAATAATTTATCGAATGTTCCTGTCTCGTATTTTCTAATTTAAAATTAGGTTGTATAGTTACAATGATTTATTATATTTATGCAATTATTTCACATTTAATAAAGATATTGTTTTGTAATATTAATAATATTAAAATTTACTTTTATAGAATAATATCAGTGCGGATTCTAACACTGGCCTTAGCTTATAATTCGTACAGGTGAGTTTGCTAGAAACGGCGGACTCGCAGGCCGAATAATGCGGACTTGCGGCGGTTTTAATCACATTAGAGCCACCACCGCAGCCACCGCCAGATTTTCACATTGGCTCATTTGCGCTAATTGTGCGCGCGATTGTCACTCAGGCTTGAATAAACAACGTAGCCGTGCGGCAAGGATTAGGTGATTAGCCTTAATTGCGTTACCACGATTATTTCCTGTGCACCCGCCCGCCTGCAGCCTGATTTCAAATTCGGACAGCTTTATATGAACGAGTTACGGTCAGGCTTGATGCGGAAATTTATTACGGCCAAACTCATTTGGCAGCGCGCACACGGTCTATAAGCGTGCGGTAATAATGAAATGAAATATTCGAAGAATTCATTTACCCAATATGTGGTACCTATTGTTTAGAATCTACCACTGTTTAATTATGGCTTGTTTATTCTTTACAGCAAATAAACTATGCGAGGAGTTAAACGGTGTGGGCGGTGGAGGGATGCCGCCTGTGAGCGGGGCCAGTGGCGGTAAATGGGCAGGCGGTTGTGGCCTTCTTCGTCAACCCTCCGGTTTTCCGCTGCTCGGAGTGGCGCCTCCTAATTACCTATTGTCTGACCACCTCGGAACTCTCGCCAAAACGAACAACCATCTTTTCTAATGGACGCAGCATCGCCTCGCCTCGGCTCAGCCACGCGATGAGGCCGATTTACGAACCGCCAACATCAACATACAACACGCTAATAATTACTCGTCCCTGTATTTTATGTGACAATTTATCTGTTAAGTGAACTTTAAAAGTGAATCGAGTGTAGGTGAAGTTTGCGAATTGAACTATAAAACAAAAAAACAGTAATTTCTAAACTTGTCATGTCCAATGTATGTAGATAAACAATAGTGAAGTTTTAAAATTATGTATTAGATGTATTAAAATTAATGAAATGCCGATTATGCTTTCAAATAATAACGACATGAAATAATGATTACATAAATAATTAAGACGTATTATAAAGTGACAACTTCGAAATATAAGAAGAAAGTAAAATAATATGTTTATTTCAAACAAATTACTTTTTGGTTTTTCAATACAGTGAATGTAGTTAAAGCTTATAAAAAGTGTAACTTAAGTCACTCTACATATGCAATTAAGAATTTGTGTGATAATCGACTTTGTAAATAAATTCGTATACGTTTACTAAAATATGCTTAGGTACAAGAATTATTACATTCCATTTCTAACTTTTTATGTCAATAGTCGTGAGCGAAATTTTGTAGCGTAGTTCATTCTAAATTATTACTATTTATTTTAATCTTCAAGAACTACTTGAGTGATGAATATTTATTTTTAGTTGTTATTAATGAAAAAAGTATTTATGAGGTATATTTTATGACATTGTTCAGTATTATGAAAATGACCGACAGGAAGTTGAATAATGTTGTAAATATGTGATGTAATGTAAGATATTGTACATATGTATATGTAACATTCGTCTTTGTTTGGTAACTTGAGTATATGTAATATCATTGACGAATACGTGGAAGGTGTTTTAATAAAGAGACTACTGACGTGATTTTCTTTTTTTTATGTGGACCCTGTGAGAGAGACAGTTTTTTTACAAACATATAATGTACAAATAGTTTTCAAAATGTGATTAGACCAAGTGCTGAAAACCATTTCTAGTATTCATTAATATTTGAGTAGCATAAAGATCATAAAGCTAGTTTTTTTTAACCTTTATTTATTTCGGTGCACAAAATGTAGAAATGGTAACGTAATTTTCGCATGACGAAATTTTTTTGTTTAGTACATGTAAAAACTGTATTTCCTCTCTAATATATAGTGAGGTCATAGTCTGTTACCAAAATATTAGTATACAGGATTCGTACCAAACTGTTGAAAGTTAGCCATAACGTAGGTAATTGTGAAATGTGAGTTTGTAAACACTATTTCACCAAAATAGATTTTACGTAGAGCCGTGATTTCAAAACTTCTCGCCTTTGTTATAGAGTTGTTATATGGTTAAGCGACAACTGAAAAAGCTAGAAAACCTTATTATTATTTTATTAAAGCTGTGCGAAACGGTACTTAATTATTTTTGTACATCTTATTGTAAATGTTAATAATATAAATGTAATGTAAAATATAATTCAGCGGTTGTAATTCATCTCTTCTTTGTTCCGTCATAAACTACTATATAGCTAGGCAAATTAATGGGCTAATTAGATGGACCATATAACGTTTTAAGGTCAGCAGCGCAGTCTAGAAACTTCAGAGAATTTTATTTATAATATACGAGTTTCACGCTATGTTATTAAATTCCTCGTATCAGAATAATGTACACTGGTAAATATGAGCTTCCCCAACGATAAAACAGAAAAATGGTAATGGTCACATGGTCACACGTAAAAGATATTGTAACCGTGGAGATATTTTAATACGAATTCCACACTTGTAGATAGGTGTTAAAAATGGTATAGTTTTACGATATAACAACATTATAGTATTAGAAATACAATTAAATTGAAGTAATCATTATTACATACATCATATTAATGTCGTTAAACACATGTAGATTTGATATTAATATTATGATCGCACGCTATATGTAGACATTGAACTTGTGCATACCGCCATACGTATTCGACGAAAATATTTCACATTACCACGTCAGAGCATTTTGATATAATATTATAATATTTACGAGTAATAGCTGGCTGTTCTCTAGCTGCTAGAGTTTCTTAACTCTACTTTTATAAGTAACGACTTTGAGAAAAACTGCCGAAACATGATTCTCCGATAGATATATCCCATCCAGTTTTGTTAAACAAACAATAAATTGAACATGTGTTTAATTGTTTCGAATTAGGCAACCAACAGGAGGAAACTATTTTTTGAAAACTTATATTTAATTTCATGAAACACCTATTCCAGTGTTATTATTGGAAATATGAAAAAAAAATCTATGAACCGGAATATTGCTTGATGCTGTCCGTGACATGAGAATATGGCGACAATGAAAACTCAACAGCATCTCAGAAAGATTTGTGGGCGTCGTGAGGGCCGCGCCGGCGCATGGATGTTTGGACAATGACTTGTCATAAGAAAAAATAACTGAAAATACGTGTGTTCTTAATGGAAATTAGTAAAGAAATACTTTTTTCAATTTTCTTACGCAGAATTTATTACTGCAAGAAAATCCAAAAATAATTTAGTCCATCTATCATATTTTAATAACTATCAGTATTGCATGTACAAAATAAAAGAATACATCCTTGCATCCTAAAACCATTTCTATTAAAATAAATCCGCACTATTAATAGCAAATTTATTTCGAAGCACAAAATTAAAAGCTGTAGTTTATAGAATCACATCCGATGGATAAATAAACGAATTTATAAACGTTATAATACCGTCATAGACTATTTTCGACGTGGAATATAAAGATTGTAGTATTTTTAGATATCACGCTGAATACATAATAACATAAATTAAATTATTGAATTTATTATTTATAACAGTAATTTTAACTTCATAATATTTAATTAAGTATATAAAAACCTATGATACACCTAAAAACACAGTCATGTAATGATTTATACACTTTTAATATTTTTTGGATGGTAAATGTCTAAAAACCAGTTTCACGTTTTTAAATATTTATGTAATGTACGTGTATGAAAATAGACCACTTTATTAAGATAATTTAATAAAATTTATAATTAATATACCAAAGTTATAGAGATGATATGACATATACAATATGATTGATACTATGAAAATATTCACTTAATAAAAGATTAACTAAAATTATGTATTCTAAGAGTGTCAGATATATGTATGGTAGTTCCTTAAAATAATCATGATAATACCTTCATACATGGCGAGTCATAAGCTTATTTTGCTGCGATCCAGTCATCAGGTGGCGCGACGTTGGCGTGAGAGTTTTCCAGAAGGGCGCAGCCTGCACGCGCTCTATAAATACGGGGTCCCGACTTTCAGGAGTTCAGTCTAGCAGTGCTATCTGTGGCGAAATCACCCCTCGCAAGCAGCAACATACACATCATACAACATGTCTCTGGAACGTCAAGTCCGTGCCAAGGTTAGAACATTTAAAAATATCTTATTTCGATCTTGGTAATGGCGTGAAAATGTATAGCAGTTCTCAATTGTAAAGACGGTCGCAAAACATTTTAGTCTCGCCATGAATAAGAAGTATAATTTACTGGCTTCTGACATTCAGATGTGAAGAAACATCTGATGAAGAAGTGGTTACACAATTATGTAAACTTGTTAATCGTATAAAAAATGTTTATGTAATAATACAAATACATTAATATTTTCAGCTCGCCTCCAAGCGCAGCCCTGAGCAGGAGAAGGAAGCCCAGGAGTGGATCGAATCCGTCTTAGGTGCTAAATTCCCTCCTGGTGAAGTATTTGAGGATGTTCTCAAGGACGGAACTGTCCTTTGCCAGCTCATTAACAAACTGAAACCTGGCTCCGTGCCCAAAATTAACACCTCTGGTGGACAGTTCAAGATGATGGAGAACATTACCAAGTGAGTATAACATGTCGTTATGGTACTTGTAACGAATACTAGACCATGTAAACGTAAAGTAATTGCTCAGTAGAGCTTTTTAGAAGTAATACTCAATGAATGTAATTTCTTCACTAGACTTCTCAAGTTTTTTTTAATATCCATTACCCACGTTGTTATATAAGTTATTATATCAAATGTATTTATTTTTTCCTAAAGCATCTTTATAAAATTTCAGTTTCCAAGCGGCCATCAAAGCTTACGGTGTTCCAGACATCGATGTATTCCAGACTGTTGACCTGTACGAGAAGAAGGACATCGCCCAAGTGGTCAGCACATTGTTCGCCCTCGGCCGTGAGGTAAGCAAATTGATATTTATAATTTGATACTCACTACGTAAATACGATCCTCTATTAGGTTCTGATTTGTACGAATTAATCATCCATTAGATCACTGTGCTAAATATGGTTTATCTAATATATTTTTTAAAATCAACAAATCAAATATTTTTCCTCCTTTCGAAATTTAAGATAAATTTAATAACATAAGAACATAGTTATATAAAAAATTTGACAGTGTATGGTTACAGACAACCATCACAATAAAATGAGTCTCTTGATTGCTAGTAAATATTCATAATTTTACAAATTTTTCTGCCTTTGGTTATAGCAAGTTTATCTAGTTAACTTTGTTCGTACTATGTATTATTATGACTATTGTCATGCACTAAAAATAACGATTAGCGTTACTAACATGAACATAATTTGTTTGCTTTATATGACCACCTACGCTAAGATTAGAAGTTTTGAAGTCTTGCCAAGTTCTAGTTTTACGATTTTGTTGCAACATTACCTATTTTATCTCAATATGTGAGCGGCGGACGTAACAGTCTTGTGTAATGTTCACGGTTTTTTCATAATTACTTTTTTTTTGTTCTTAGACGTACAGGCACTCGGAATGGAGTGGTCCCTACCTCGGCCCCAAGCCTGCTGATGAATGCAAGCGTGATTTCTCTGAGGAAGTACTGAAGGCTGGACAGACTGTTATCGGCTTGCAAGCCGGCTCCAACAAGGGTGCCACCCAAGCCGGTCAGAACCTCGGCGCCGGACGCAAGATCTTGCTCGGCAAGTGAGCGCTAGATGAAAAGATCGCAAAAAGTGATATTATTTATAAGATATTTGTACAAAACTGTATGTTATGGACGCTATTGTAAGACTGCTATCTTTCGTATAACTTCCAGTCATGCGTGTGTTATTGGGTACTACATATTTACATATGTACAATTACACCCAAATACCTAACTTAGGTATGTACCTGTATGTACTGTTCCATGTAGCGCCAAGTTGGTTTTATGTATAGCTAATAAGTCTTATATTTTTTTATTTATTCCCTTTTGATTATGAGTCGTTTTATTATTTTTATAATAATATAATGGACCTTATACTTTTATACCTCCTTTCATTATAAAAAATAAAGAAATTATTTTTATACTTTGTTTAATTCGTAAAATACGTGCAAATTTTTTAATATCAAGTATCATGCAACTATAAAACTCACCATAATTCTATACCTATACCAAAGTTTTTCTACTCAACGCTTTTAATCATTAAGAGATGTGATGATGACCATAAAATTCAATTACCGTTATTTTTATGCTATTACCATTTTATACAGGCATTTATTTTGTACTGTCAAAATATTGAAATTTATTAAATTGATATTAAAGTATACTACTTCACAATATGTTAGCAATGTTGCATAAAATGTAATAATCTATAAACATTAGGTACCTAACCTATAAACATAGGTATTAAACCAAATTGAATAAATGATACATTAAAATATTTGTTTTACTTTACATTTATTGTACTATGGAAATACTCAATTTTAACATAAAATTATATACCTTAAAACCTGTTTATTTTATGAAAGGGCCTGAATGTAAGAAATCCTTTAGTACTTGATACATTTCGAGTCTGGGCTCCATGAAATTAAATTTTTTATGTACATTAACGCATTTATCACAACAACATTATATATTATTTCTAACTCCAAAAGAAAAAATATGAAATTTTTCATAGCAAAATAACTTGTTAAACAGTATTTATACACGAGAATTTTCCGTATGCAAGTGGCATTCGTGAAAATACAGGTTTTATGCGGGTTTATATCTAGACTAGTGTTTCCCAACGGGGGCATTTAGTTTGTAAAAAGGGGGGCAATTCGAAAAAGGATTCGACACGAGTTTGACCCTTTTGCTCCGGGCCATTTAAATGCAATGTTTGATTTCGGTGCCAAATTTACCGAAAAAGCAAATTGTCAAATTCTTTAATTGAGATGAATAATTAATAGGTAAAATTTCGCTTGACGAGACCAAAATATCAACTTGGTGTTTGGCGTCGTCAAGTACTGTGCAGCAAGCACCACACGCAAGGATCTCACTACATCAAAATAATAAATTAATATGGAGAAATCTTTATTATAATTATTTGGAATTTGAATTTCAGGTTTTTATTACATGTTTTAAATATTTACTTACTGTGTTACGTTAACAAATCCCCAGCGATTTCTTCCTTAAACGTATCAAGTAAGTTTCGTAAGAGAATATTAATTTTTTTTATAACAAGAATAAGGTATCTTACATGAGAGAAGGAGGACATAAGACATTTATAAATGTGGGGCATCGGACAAAAAAGGTTGGAAAACACTGATCTACACAATCTCCTGCAATTAAAATCTACAATGATTAGACCTCAGTTACAAACATTAAGGTTTTTTTATTAAACAATGTTAAATTTAAAGCAGCGCCATCTATTAAAATATTCAGTGAAAAAAGATAATCACTCCAAAAATAATCACAAAGTAATAAGGAAGTTTTCCGTTACTGGAAAATTAACAAGAAATAAAAACTTCCTTGCATTGATTTTTATATAATTAGTGGTTTATGTACCTACTCATGTATTTATCGAATTTATGCTTTAATTTTTATTTTGTTTGAGTTTTTTGAACTTTTGACATCGCAACTGAACACTATTTCCAGATGTAAATGTATATAATTTTAGAATACAGAAAATAATATGATCTAATAACCAAATGTCCGGTAAAAAGGTACACACTTTTTATACTGTTAACGTTATTTATGATTATACTATATTCCTTATAACATATTGTTCAATCTTCTCTCACCTTACTACTTAAAAATCATTTCGAACTTATTTCCGACACCCATAGCCTTTCCCTCCCGTACCCTGTGTTTCTCAATAAATCTTTCTTTCCGTGTCTCCGCGCACTCCTCTTCTTTTTTTCCAAATCTCCTTTTCTATTACGACAGTTAGCTTATGGAACTCTTTATCGATCCATATTTGGTTGTCCAAATCGCAATTTTCATTCAAAGACAACTATCTAATCACTATCATAATGTCTAAATTCTTTATTACTTTTTATTTGTGCAATTGCTTACTTTATTCATGAAATGTCTTGGTATCTAGTTATTTAGTGCACCGCTACCTTTTCCTTGTTTATAATTTATTTATATAATTTTTTTTCGAGTCTGTCTGAGTGTTATTACTGTCTAAAACTATTTAGAGACGAATAGAGAGAAGACCGTTCATTGTACATTTTGGTTTGATCAATGTATATTTACTGTTTGTGTTACTGGTGTAAAACAAAGAATACTAGTATTATTATACTAATAACCAATATGTACTACTTTTGCTCATAGGTTCTACAATATTTTTATCATTGTCAAATTTTTTGTATTTGCGTTCAGATTGATTCTTTCTTAGCGATAATATTAAGCCGTATGTGCCTACATTCGACAAACTTACGTTAAAAGTATTTTGTATTCTTTTAATGTACGGTTTTTACATTTATTCTGTAAATACAGAATAAATGTAAAAAGTCTTTTATAAAGATAAATTCTGATAATGTTTAAATATTATTAAAATGCCTTTGTTTTAAATAAAGAGTATATAATATTATTAATTACTAATTAAACTAACTAATTGTATCACATCGGAAAATCATGTTCAGAAACATATTAACAAATTATAAAATACGGAAAGAAATAACTTCGTTTTATAGTACATTAAACTCTCACTATACTCTACTTCCGTATTGCATAAATTGTTCTGAATATGTAGCATACATTTGATACATAACGGTAACGCGTCTTACTTTACAAAAATTCTAATGAAAAAAAATTCCAGGCCTCAAGGCTCAGGTTTCACAGACCAAATTTAGCGCCGTAAGAATGTATGAAGCTGCTTTCCGCCATCTGCCGACCTTAAAAGTCAATGATAAAATCTGGGAATAACGGCTAACGAAAATAACGACCAACCGAGCGTCGTTACAATTTGCACACGAACATTTCAGCGAATAATCTAACGCCGTTAGAGTAACGCTTTAAAATAGGTTACAGCCGCCGTTTCTTCTATTCAGCGTTAGTTAAAAATAGACGGGAGAACATTGAAGCCTGTAAAATTTAGTCACCGTCCAGCCGAGGAGCCTTCCGCACTTCTGCAACAATAACAAGATGGCGCGAGCTTTTACTCAAGATGTTGTATTTCACATTGGCTCCGTTAGATGGAGTTATGTTACAGCCTAATAGTTTCAACCGTAAACACAAGATGGAACTATTAAACAATTATACTAAAGGTCAGTAAACTTTTTGAACTTTCGAGTTTTATTTAATTATTACTTTTTTCTCCGATAGTTTTTTGGAACTAAATTTTAAATAGTATTGTAATCCTCGTTTTCAATATTATTTTTACGACCGATATTTAGCATCTCAGAGCGAAAGCAAGAGTGTTGTGTTTTATAAACATCTCTACTAGCGCTTGATTATGTGAAAGTATATCCTTAACCATCAGGTAATGGTCCTACATAAGCGTACTTTATTTATTGTAATAATTCACATGAAATAACAAATCATACAAAGCTATAAAAAACAGAAATATAATATTTAGTTTATCTAGAACAATGGTACTTCTGTTAAATAAAATCTGTTGTAAAGTATAATGTATATGGATCTTTCTCTAATTATTATTTCTGAGACATAAAAGCTAACTCGTAAACGATACTGTTTTCAACATCTATAAATAAATAACACCGCCATTGCGTCTGGATATCGGCAACAGGAACTGTTGGTCGGGTTTTGTTAAATATAGCTGTGATTGCGGAACGACGAATGCAGCATCCCATCTCCGGCCAACTGCTTTTCGACCTTAATTAATAAATTGATATTTGTCTCTTCCAATATATGCTTAATAAATATTTAGATAGATAGATAGATAGATAGATAATAAGTTTATTGAAGGCCAAAACAGAACACACACACAAAACACATGATACTTAAAAAATGACAAACAAAAATTTATTCCGTGCACAATTCGGGCACGGGTGTATGTGTGCTGCAATGGTACAATGGGCCATAGCTCAGCCTTTTTTTCACCTACTGGAAGCGAAAAGCTGTTTTTCAGCTACCGCCCGCGGTACGGTCGCGTACACAGTGCGATCCGCACAGCAATCACGCAAAAAAAAACCACATATGCATTCAAAGAAAAATTAAATAAAAAGTAAAAATAATAGAACGCAAAAAAGAAAAAAAGAGAAGAAATTATAATAATTTTGATTTTGGCGAAGTGTTAGAAGGAAATAAATTGTTTTTGTAACAAGAAGGATTTCAAAAGTTTTTTAAAGCTATGAATTGAATTACAATTGCGCACCGGAGGAGGTAGGTCATTCCAACACTTCGTGGCTTGATGTCGGAAACTGCCAGTGAACGCAACGGATTTGTGTTTATAATAAGATAGATACGTACGAACACTCCTTATATTTGATTTTCCTAAAGACGCAGAGAATTTTATCTTGTTGTATAGATATTCCGGTGTTCTATACTTTTACGTACGTACTACTACCTACTGTTCTACTACTAACTACTGTTACGTATTTACGTCAAACTTTATTAGCTTTTAATATAAACGTAATTTGTCATCAATGTTAAATTTGTTTGTGTTTTTCTTTCTTAATTCCCATCGTATAACTATAGCGTACGGACATCATGTCAAAAATGATAAATTAAAGAAATTTCAAATAAGTTTGCTATATAAATACATTTTTTATATCCCAGTACGACTGTATGAGTCTCCTTATGTTGGTTGTAAATATGTGAATAAATGTGATTGAATGTGATGATTTTAAATTAAGGGTTACTATTTACACACACAAGGACGATATATATATATATTTATAGTATCATCAACAACCTGTTGACTTTTGATATATGTATACGTATTATTTGATATAACACATTTTCGTTTAGAGGTTACTTTTAGGGTAATACATTACAACCTTCAAAAGTTAAACAAAAAAAACGTGATAAAATTGCAAACGTTCAAGATTATGTGATACCAATACGGGAAGTGATAAAAAAGTATGCTGTTTTCTGTCTTAAAGCATTAAATGATTATAAGCTATTCTATCGTAATTATCTTTTCTTAATTGTACTTTATAAAGTTTACGATGGATATGTAAAAATATTTAAATATTGATTATTCAGTCATACGTCACCTCCCACATTAAAGTTAAATTTAACACCCTGATGCGTCATTCGAGATCAGCATCTGCTTCAGCCAGATATGTCATCTTTTTCCTAAACAATAAACATCGTCTCGTGTCTAATTTAAAACCCAGTAAGCTAAAATTGGTTTATGATTGCCGGTGCATAAACGTGAGCCAAATTCGGCGACATATAAACATAGTCATCAGGTTACGTTGCATACACCTAAAATAGATTTAGATCAAAATATAATATATCGCGATGATTAATATGGACTATGATAGCGAGTGACTCAATGTGCAGAATTCTGAAGCTGTAACTTATGATTGCAATTTAGTACTTCAAATAGATGTATTTCAGTCTCCAGTTTTTGAAACATGGTTTATTTTTCTGCCGTTTCGTTAAATAAATTCAACAAATTTATCACCATCTGTCACCGATGACATTTTTAAAGGCGTAACTATAAACATATTTTTTTATTTGTCAAGTTGTAAAATTAGTTTTTTCTTATTAGGATTCATGAAACTCATTGGTCATACGAACACTTCCTGCATCAGTTTTACCCTTTTTTACAGGCCTGAAAAGGTAATGGGTATCCCCGGCTTCCAAACATTTGAACCGATTTTAAACTTGTATTACTGTTAAACAGCGAAATTCATATATTAAAAATTATTGTTAAATGCACTTTATATGAAGTACGATATTGATGTATTATTTATATAAATACGTTATACTAAAACATATTAAAATTTACTATAATATTTACGTTATTATAATTGAATAGAAAAAATATCTTTTAGTAATCTATTGGAAAGTTCAACAAGATTTCAATGTTCCCCGAAAAAATATACTTTACTCTGATTTAAAGGAAATTTTATAATTAACTAAAAATAACGCATGTTGCCTAAGTTTATTATATAAAGTTATAGCTAATAAAAGTATAGCTACTAATAGAGAAATTTATAGTTTAAACGTTGTAACCTATTTAAAACCATTCCCGTTGCATTTCCCTGTTGCAATATCGTGTTCATAAATAACTCTTTCCTTTATCCGGTGCATAATTAATATATAATACATTTATTGAGAACGCAGCGATGAAAGTATTTTTTAATTCACTGTAGTTTGGAATGACGGTCCTATTTGTTTCAATAACAAGTTGTTTAGTTAGATAGTGAGTGACACGAATATTTATGATATAGTTTTTTTTTTCCTTTAATCCCTCGACATTAATAACTCAAGGTCCTTATTGTACAAAATAACGATGACCAAAATGGTTTTTAAAGTTTTTAAATTACTTATTGTTGTTCCCATCCTTAACAATAATGTATGTTCTATATAATTAAAGGCTCATTACAACCGAATCCAAAAATAAACAAAATATACTATTACATCGGCTGGAAAATTAAAAGTACTTAAACGTTACAAAAAACATTTTTGTTTTAAGGAGATATCTATGTCTAAAATGATTAATATCCTAGAGTTCAGTTTCTCATTTCACTGAACTACTCACAACTTTAGTAGGACTTTAACAAATTAAAGTTTTATAGATAGAACTAGTGTTATAAACTCTAAATATACGACGAAATATCTACTGGTTTAACTTTTTTTTGGTAATGGATTTTTTTGCCACAGTATATTCTAGATTTTGGCACTAGTTCTTGGATAGGTTATGCTTTTATTTTGTATTTCAACTGCATATTTTGAATTTCAGATGACGCACGTGCTGAGCATCCCTGTTGTCTATTCCGTCTTCCAGGTGCAACATATGTCAACAGGTCTTCGCAGTGAACGATCTCTGAAATATACGTAAGTTATGTTCAAGTTAATGCCAAAGATTACAGACAGATACGTAAATCTCTAAAAACGACAAAAGTTGTTATTTTTTAAAAGGCTGAATTAATAAAACATTCTTTAAAAAATCGTTTATATGTACATACATGATATAAGAAATTTATTTACATGTATACTTATTTACATAAATACTCCGTAGATATTGGCATGAAATTTGTAAGAATTATTTTAAAGTCGTGAATTAAAGACGATTGTAATTTGATTTCAAGTTAATTTTGAATATTTCTTTGTATTTTTAGCTAGAAATTAGTTTATTTATAAACATATGATACCAAAATCACATGCATCCATAATCCACTTTTCTTAAAAATATCTATAAGTAGATTTAGTTTACTGTAACTATTCACATGTATGTAGTATTCTATAGTATATATTAATTTTTAAACATATTGGGTAGTTACTTTATAGTCTTTATTTATGAATTTTAGTAATTAAAAACTACGACCAAATGTAATGGAATTATTTTAGTTGATAATAGTTAGTACAAAAGAAGTTCGTTGTAATGTTATCCAAGTAATTTCCCTAGTGCCAGCATTAAACCTGTAGTCGGTCATGTAAACATTATTATATAATATCATGTGTCGATGCTAATAAGTACAATGTAAGACTACGTGAACATCGTAAGTAGCATGGAAAGCTATGGAAAGGCGTATTACTTGAGCTCAAAGTATTAAGTACGAAAACATTGGAACCAAAAACGAACCGTACTTACTTTCACAGTAATTTTCCCAAACACATGATTAATCCTTCGTGCTGTTTCTGCCGCTCTGGTGGTACTGGTATTTTAAGTATTTAATTTTGTGAACAGAGTGATATCACAGAAAAACAAAAGGCGCGAAAATAAATCAATAAATTCGATACACAAGCTTAAATTCAGAATACATTTGAATTTGGAATTACTAAACAAACGCCTGATTATTTGAGATTAAAAGTGGCCAGTTCGTCGCAACACCAGTTTCATAAGTAAGAACCTAATATAATATTCTCATAAGTATAATTAGAAGAAAAATTTCCTGTAACATTTTATTTAAGAGAGTAAATATAAAAAAAACGTTCAAGACTTTGCATTCATCAATATGTAATTCTTGTATTTTTTTAAATGTTTAAAAAATGTCTTATCTATTATAACTAAATTATTAAAAAAAACTCAATTAACAATATAAATTAAAATTATTTTTTAAATAACCGACGATTTTTTAGTTAATTGAGCGCCTAAGTATTATTTTTAATTATTTGTGAGTAATTTTAGACGTGGGACGCTCAGGTAAGATTTTCTTAAGAGTTCTTGATACTTACCGCGATTACAGATTTACATGTATTAAGACTTACCTGCTACGTTACTCCCGAGTATTCGTATAGTTGTGGTGATTTTTATCTGTCCGCCTATCTACGAATTCGCACACGACTTCTATTTATCTCACTAGTATATTATATAAATATATTCTATTGCAAATGTTACATATAGTAATACGTAGAATTTACAGATGCTATTCACAACAGTACTTATAGTCAAAATATGAAGCCTTGTATCCATTTGTCCGCTGTAGTGACCAAATTCACAATGTTACATAACAGCAATAGCTCAATTGGACAAGAACTATTTGGAACTGAAACATTTTTATATCACTACCGACCTATTAGGATGCTACACAAAATATAACTACCCACAACACATAACATTCGACTACCAACACCACCAAGTCCAGCGAAACTGTATTTCATAATTATGATTGCAGTAAAAAATATAAGAATGATTATACTTGTTTTTACCAGTAACAGGTCTTTCTTACCGTTGCCTGTAAAGATTATCAAAGTATTAAAAGAGGCGGTGCCTAGTAAAAGTACTGGAGTAACAAGACCTTATATCTTATATGTTTATTAAAGCGATGGCAGCTTTCCCAAACAGCATTTCATTGTTTTGAGAAATATTGGTATAAAAATTATGTATGTATATTTTTTTACATTAAGTAGATTCATTTAAATATTTTTAAAAATGATTTTAATTTACCAACACAGACATACCTGTTTCCGTGATTCCAGTAATGTAAAAATGTTGACGTTCTGAGAAATCGACTCCAGCAACTCGTCGACTCTTAGGTGTACCGAAATAGCAGCGGATCAGATACTAAATCCATTTCGGCAACGAAGCCGCCTGCCGCAGGAAACATGTCTGTATTTTTTCACGCCGCTTTACAATTTACACGGCTGTAAAGCTCCTTGGAATGCTTTGATTGTTACTTTTTGATTTTAATTCCTGAAAGCCAAGAAAAAGAACTAAAACTTACCAACGAAGACGTATTTTTTAAACGAAATGGTTGTTTACGTAAAACAGCAATCTTTTTGTGTAAATACATTAGTAGAACTGTTATATATTGGACTATTACATGTTTAAAAACATATTAGTTAGCAACAGTCAAAAGCTATTTAATCATATTTAGAAATTACTATATTATTATACATGTTTAGTATTACTCTTAACTATTTATGTAAGCTTTTTACGTAGTCCTTTCTGTTAAAAGAATATAATAAAATGTTAAAATTTTAAGCAAATACTCTCATAATTTCATAAAAGATAAAGAGACTAGTTAAATATAATAAAATTAATAATTTTAATACTATTGTTATAATACTCTACGTGTACATACATATGAGCTACGTAATTATGTAATATATCGAATTTTCCTTGTTTCTCTAATGACTAATAACGCTGTGTTATATATTATCCTTAACATTATTATTTACTCTAACATAAAAAATAGATCTACAGTAATGGAGAAGTAATTTAAATAGATATAAAAATCTCTATTTATTATCATACAGTTTCAGTTTAGCAACGTACATCTGCTACAAATGCGCGTACAGTTGATAAGTAATTTTAGATTTGTGTTTCATAAGATGTTGCAGGTAGTGGCTAAAATAACTACGGTCCAGTTATCAGCACTATAAAACTGAATGATGCAGTTGATAGCTGTATTACTCATCTAGTTTATAGTCAAATTTACGTATGTTGCTATATAATAAAATAGTTCAAAATTAAAATTACATCTGGACGCTTCTACAATATGTTTCGATAATAAAGCAATCTTCGCGATTTTTCACTAAATTGTCGATTGTCTTTATTATTTTTCTTATCAAAATATTTGTTATATATTCAGAAGTTGGCCATTTATTATTATTATGGTAATAAACATCTAGTGAAATAACTGGGATTAAAAGAATTTACCTTTTTTCTTAAAATGAATTTGATGAGAACTTTGTGGGACATACCACCAGCCTTCAGGTGGTCTCGGCTAACTTTACCTTTTCTTATAAAAAAGTAAGCAATGTATATAAATAATAATATACATTCTTAAAAGATTATTTAGAACATTGCATATAAATAATCTTTTAAAAATAGGAACGACTTGTTTATATGACAATCATAGTAAAATTTCTAAAATTAAAAATAATTTTCTTCTCGGATAGAATCTCTCGCGTATATCCAATGTAAATTCAACAAGTTAAAAATGTTAGAAAATTATTCTTATTCTAACTTTGTTAATTTCTCTTCTATTCTGTCTGTTTTAAAACTAAAATTTTTAAACGATTTTATCATTAGCGAGATATGTTTTTATATAATGATGTTAAATGAAGTTTGAAGAGCATAAAGTAAGCGATTCTCAAATATGTGATGGTATGTTTTTTTTCTTATATTACTGAAATTAAATGAACCAAAAGGCAAATAAAATAAGCTGTTTATATTGTATGCAACCACACATTTCTTTCGTGTTTATTGCATTTTACAATGTGCCAAAAAACTTTTTTCATGAATGTATTTTCTGCACAGATAGGTATTTCACACGATAACGAATTACACAGTGTGGTGATACACGATGGTTAACCTATTAGAACAGCGGTCGAGGTTTCGCGATAGCATTTTCGTGTTACTGTGTAAGTAGTGTGTCTGTGAAATTTTGATATAGCGTGGGTCGTTCCCGCCCACGGCTGCGTGAGTAATCCCACGACCGCTTCGTTCTTGCACTGAGTAACTCGCCAGTTGCGACGCGCCGAGGCTTTTCATGTTATTTTAGCATCAGCCCACGTACGCTTCCATAGAGATTGAGCACACCTGCGGATTCATTTTGTAAACACCTGAATGTTATTTAATCCGCTATTCAAAAAAATTCCTCGCTGCGTTAGAGGTGATATTTAAAAAAAAAAACAGATTTTACAAATAATTTGCGGTTATAGGCACTTTAAATTTATTTATATATAATCTTAATTCTGACAAACTCTATTATCATTCGATGATTCTTTCTTTTGAGAGTATAATTATTATTATAATCATTAGAGAATTCGAAAAGTATGTTTCAATAAGACTTATTTCTTGCTACTACACCTCTTTCTACGAGTCACATAAAGTCAGTAGTAGTTTTTATTTGCACCGGAGACTTAGATATACAGTATAAAAATACACTCATGTTATTTTAGTTCGAAGTCCTCGTTCGTTAATTTAAATTATTTCATTATCAGATTCTTAAACATATGTTGTTTAAAAGGAGAAAACGTCTTCGTAGGCATTGTGTTAAATAAACGCACTCAGAGAGTATTTTCTTTCACGATGTGCAAGCGGGTAAATACTGAAGGATTACGTAAGACATCTTAATAATCAAACCATATAACAGACATTACTAAAAAAATATTTTAAAAAATCAAACTAATAAGTCCACTTTTCATTTCATTACCATCTAAAAGAGTTCCAAAAAATGGTATAAACGTAAAAAGACATATTATTAAAGTATGTACATCTAGATAGTTTAGCAAATAAAAATTACCCACTAAAAGAACACTATTTTTTTTTTTTTTTTTTTTATTGAAAAAAGTTAATACTTGACCGCGATCCCACCTGATGTTAAGTGGTGATGCGATCTGTGATGGTAAAGCGCATTAACTTTGTGTGAGCCTATTCACTCTTCTTTTGAAGACACCCACGTCGTAATTGGACGGGAACACTGACGCCGGCAAATTGTTCCACTCTGTTGCTGTTCTTATTAAAAAAGAGGAGCTAAACCTCTTTGTACGTAATTTGGGGATGTTTACAACATGAGGATGGTGCCTTGTCGTGCGTCTGGTCGTCCGGTAGTGGAAAGGGGATGGGGGAATCATGTCGTGTAATTCCAGCGCACACTCTCCGAAATAAATCCTGTAGAACACCGCGAGGCTGGCCACTCGGCGCCTGTGTTCAAGGCTGTCAAGTCTAGCCATGACAAGTTCCTGATCACCAATAAGCCTCATAGCACGCCTCTCCACCGAGTCTAGTGCTGAAAGATGGGTTTTTGCAGCACCTGCCCAGATATGGCAACAGTACTCCACACACGACCGGACCTGTGCTTTATATAAGGTCAAAAGCTGCCCCGGTGTAAAGTACTGCCTCACTTTGGCAAGGATCCCCAGTTTCCTTGCAGCTAACTTAGCTTTGGACTCGATGAACTGCCCAAAGTTCAGGTTTGACGAAATTTCAACCCCTAAGAGTTGTAGGCAGTCGGTGAACCCCAAGGACACACCACGAAAAGTAGGAGCTAAGGTGAACTGGCTCCTTTTGGCGGTAAAAAGACACGCTTGTGTTTTGGCGGCATTGAATCTCACAAGGTTGGCATCGCCCCATTCAGAGATCGCCTTTAAAGTGAGATTCAAACGCTCCACCATGGCCTCCCTCGCGAGCTGTACCTCATCTCGACCGGCCCGATCGTTCAGCATATATCTCTCTACAACTGTGCTGTCGTCCGCGTACCCATAGGTTCCGGGTATGAGCAAGTCGTTTATGTATAGCAAGAAAAGAGTTGCAGAGAGAACGGATCCTTGAGGAACACCAGCATTGATTGACATAAGTTCGGATGAACATCCGTCGATAACAACGCGGAGAAGTCGGTCACTCAAGAAATCCTTAATCCAACTAACCAAACCGGTGGGTATACCATACGCTGGAAGCTTGCTTATAAGGCTGTCGTGCCAGACTCTGTCAAAGGCCTTAGAGATATCTAGGGAAACAGCTATTGCTTCCCCGTTCTTCTCGAGAGCCTCACCGCACAGGTAGGTGACATACGCTAGAAGGTCTCCAGTTGACCGATTTCGGCGAAAACCGTATTGGCGGTCACTAAGGAGGTCGTGATGTTCTAGGTATGACATAAGGTGCGAATTCAATATACGTTCCATAACCTTGCACATTATGGAGGTAATTGAGATGGGTCTATAATTGGCGGAATCCGTACGACTACCTTTTTTGGGCACTGGTTGCACATTTGCAAGCTTCCAGGAACTTGGCACTCGACCAGCCCGCAGCGAGAGGCGGTATAAGCGTGTCAAAATGGGAGACAACTCGGGTGCACAAGTTTTTAGCACTATAGCTGGTAAGCCATCAGGTCCACTAGCTTTATTCACGTCTAGATTACGCAGGGTTCTTAAAACCTGCTTTTGCGTAATGCGGATCTCGGGCATACTAGCATTGCAGTGGGGAATTTTGGGCGGGATAATATTGCCGGCGTCCAGACGAGAATTACTAGCAAATAGAGATGCAAACAAGTTCGCTTTCTCCTCTGCTTCGTGGGCCAAAGATCCATCAGGCTTAACCAGCGAAGGCAAGGAAGGCTGGCAGAAATTTGTCTCGACCGACTTAGCAAGCGACCAGAAGGCTCGGCTGCCGGATGGTAGGGCAGTAAGTTTTTCGCTAAGGTGTTTAATTCGGTCATAATGTGCTTTCCTCAGTACCTTTTTATATGACCTGGCAGCTTGGTTAAAGGCTTTCTTCCTAGGTCTTATGTCCGGAGCTTTGCGGTCTCGAGCATCAACCCAGGAAAGATAAGCCGAGTGTTTCTGCTTTTCAGCACGTACACACTCAGCGTTATACCACGGGCGAACTTTGCCACCGACGGGTACATCAGCGAAGGGGATGAAGTACTCCATAGCTTGATGTACAACATCGGTTATAGCATCTGCGCATATCGACGGGTCCCCGGAAGAAAAGCATACCTGCCGCCAAGGGTAAGATGCAAAAAAGTGCCGCATCTCATCCCAATCTGCTGACTTGTATCGCCAAATTCGCCTAGTTCCATGAATATTGTGATCTGGTGGACAATAAGACGAAACAGACTTCACCAGACAATGATCAGACGTTCCTAATGGAGAACTGACCTCAACATCGTATCTGTCTGGATCTGTGGTCAACAGAAGGTCAAGGCAGTTGGCTGTATGACTATCCACATCCGGCACCCTTGTCGCTTGCTTCACTAGCTGGGTAAGGTTTAGCGTTAGCGAAAAATTGCGCGCCTCTCTCCCTGCATGGTCTGTTTTCTGGTATGGGAACAGCCATTCCTGGTGAATTGCGTTAAAGTCCCCCAGAAAAACCAGCTGGGCAGTGGGGTATCGGAGTAGGGCCATGTCAGCAGCCTCATTAAGGTATTGGAATAGCCGAGTTGTCTCTTGATCACCGCTGTGCGAACGATAAACACAGGAGTAGAGGATCTTGTCCACACCTGTGTCCACCAAAACCCATACAGTGGAAAAGGTGGGGTCTTCAAGGTGACGGAGTCGCTGACAGCAGATATCGTTACGGACGTACACACAGACTCCGGCACGAGGATGGAAGGTGTGCTCCAGAAAGTATCCAGGATAGTCAAGGTACGCCGTGTCCAATGGGCAACATATCTGCGTTTCCGTCAGAAAAAGTAAGTGCGGCTTCGTAGTCTCAAGGTGGTGATGGACTGCATTGAGATTTGAGTGAATACCTCGAATGTTAGTGAGGTTCACTTTAAATGAGAGGAAGTGCATCCGCTGTTGCAACATACTTTTTCTTTTGCTTTTTCTCATTATGTGAAGTGAGTGAATAGGATGGAGGAAGGAAGGTGAACGAGGCAATGCGTTAGGAGCCAAGCGACACTATCAAAAACACGGCGCTGTAGGGAGCTTGATCTGGAGACTGCGGGGACGCCCGAACCCCCCCAGAGATCGCCATCGGGTCCTCTCATCCGGTCGCCAACCGGCACGATGGAGCCACCCTGGGATTTTTCGCAGTTGGCGGGGCAGCCGTTCATGAGTGGCTGTCTCACTACTTGGGCCCCCTACTACCTGCGGTCGGCCAGCGGAGCACCGTGCTTCGGATCCCGCTACCCTCCGCGACCAAGCACCCGACGCAGCATCGTCAATAGGTCGCAGTCGGTTCCACCAAGCACTGCAACTATTCGCACCCTACCCCCATTTGGCTTCATTAAGCATCACGCCGGAACACGACTAGGTCATTTGGCGGCGTGGCTTTGCCCAATGTGTGGTACCGAGAGCCATCAGCCGAAGCTTACCACCGGAAATTGGTTACTCGTTTAGCACCACCCAGGGGACACGTGTAGGGTAATCATTATTCAGGTAATTCCTACGGACGCGAGCAACATCGTCCCCCTAAAGTCCCTAAAGTCTAAAGTAAAGGCCCTAAAGTCCCCCATCGTCCCACTATGAAGTTATGGATAAGTTTGACTAAGTGCCAACATAAAATTTTTAACTAAAAATTTTTCCGAGACTATTTCACGGTAGTATAATTTATGTCACCTTTAATAAAGTTTGGTGCAAAAATAGCGATGCTCTCATACTTTTCGCTTTCAGAAACATAAATTTTAATACTATTGAGAGGTAGATATTATTATTTAAAAGTCGTTTGGGATGATTCTATTTTAATCTGATTGATATTTGTTTGCACTAGTGAGTTGCATATACACAGATGCGACATCCAAGTACGCAGGACATAATAGACGAAATCCGATAAATATGTTGACTGTTTATAAGAACTTACATAAACCTATTTTTAAATAGGTCTTTTGTTTTAATATAAAACTTAGGTGAAAATTTCACCTAATTGTATTAACTTAATATAAATAGAAAAGTACATGTTTATTGTATTAATTTTAGAAAAAGATTATTCAACTTTAGTTTGAAGTTATTTTATTGATACGTAAACGATATTTTTACGAAGACTCTATTTTTACCCTCTGTTCTGTATTAAAAAAATCACATTGTAATTGTGTTATTTATCATTGAATACATGACTAATATTGTATAATTACTCAATGAACAATGTAACAGCTTGTAAATGTCGTTTAACAATGCTTTTAATCATTTGTTCTCTCTTGAATTCATTATAAATCACATATTGCTACTTGTCGTTGTTTGTTTGTACATTATTACAACATACATTTGATGCAAACTCAGTCTCTAAGGGCTGGATTGATTTCGCTAAATTTTGCTTTGTTCTGTTTGTTATTGTAAGAGAAGGTTCGTATGAAAGAAAAAAAATGAAGAAACTTGCGCGGAAAATTAGTCAATTTGGGACTACTCAACTACCATATTAAATTTTCTAATGAAACCTTCGCGCTTTTGACAATATAAACTTTTTTAATGTAACTTTATGGCGTTTGACATAACATTGTCTGAATTTTTCTTCTTCTTCTAAGTCGTATTTTCTCATGACAGAGGGTCGTGGTCATCATGTTTAATGAAACACACGACGACTTTGTTTTTTAGTCAATTGTCAGAATGCGTGCTGCAAATATCGATAGAGATGTAAAATACTGAATTTCTTAGTGCACATCACGGCTATTACGCCTATAAATATAATTTCAATTTAATTTGGGGTTTTGTTAGGCTTACATACCCGTTACTAATATAACACTAGGTATACTTCGTTATTAAAAAGAATACAATAGTTATACAGTTGAATTTACTATATTACAGGTCAAGTTACGACAAGACAACGTCAGTCGGGTCAGCTAGAGAATATATAATAAATGAGTTGAATGAGACCAAACTCAGGCATCTACGACTTAAAAGAAATGGTAGCCCTCATCTAGAATGAGACTTTTCTAAAAAATTAATTAAAAGAAGTTTCATCAATTAAGCAAAAAAATGGATAACAAATTCTGTTTCTCTAACAAAATAGACAATAATATGATGCTCTATCAATAGACTTCAATTGAATGATAGAATAAATGGTATTGTTTTAACATATAGAATCTACGTATTTCGGAGATACTAATGAAATAACAATGTATTTTTCCGTCAGTGTAAAACAAACACATTCTTCATAATGCAGCAATGGTTTATTTTTATATAAAAATATTAATAGATAGGCAGGTGCGGAGAAGTTGGCAAACGGCGCGGCTATGATGTGACATGCTCCTGTACTAATTGTGTACGTAAGAGTGTAAATTTTGTTGTTTATTTTTGTACTGATGAGTGCACGCCCTACGTGTCACCAGCCAGCGGCGAATCACCGCTGACCGTTGCTTTGTTATGTATTATCACCCAAACAATGTATTTGTCTGTTCCCTTAGAACCATTGGTCATTGCCGGCTGGTAATTATGGTTGGGGTCACTTGCCAACATTCTGACACAAAAATATCTCAAATCGGAATATGAGTCATTAGTTTGACAAGAGTCCATCAAATTTCACAGCAGGAATTTCGTCTTACGACGGTCGATAAGTTTAGTAAATGTTTTTATAGTGAAGTTTCGAATGCTACGGAATTTACTTCAGTGACAATTTTTGAGATGTAAATATGTAATGTAATGCAAATTTCTATTTAATGGATGAATTTTTGAAACCTTTGACTATAATAATCTTACAGTATCTGTAACATTGCTTATTAACTATCATTACCTTCAATAAAGCGGGTATTAAACTTAAACTGTAGGTAATAGACGATGCCGCGAAGTATTATTATTCAGTGTTTTTTTAGTTGCTTGTTAGAACCAAGAAACTGTTTTTTTTGAATGCTGTCAGTTCAGATGTCGTTATACAATTGTAATAATTAATTACTTACTTTTAGGCACCGTGAACCTGCCACTGTTTATATCTTCTTTATCCTATTTAAAAAGAAGTCTCGTGTAACGGAATGCAAAACTACATCACTAATGATATTGTTACTGACAGTATATATTACTAGTTTATTATGAAAACTTTTGATGTGTTGTTGAATTATATGGATATAATGTCGTCGTATTGCTAAGATGCTCTGAAAACTGTTTCTACAATAGTTTAAGTTATCCATTGGTGTTAAGATCATATGATAACCCGGATAGTATAACATACCCGGATAGTTTCTAACATTGTACGACAAATTCAATTATAATAATATTTTCTCATAAACTAATTAACCGACCATAAGTAGAAAGCATAAAATAAAAAATGGAAAACAAAACGTAACTATTTACACATTCTATAGGTCGAAGTACTTTTTAAAGTTTTATATAAAAACGCAAAACTTAATAAAATTCTCGCTATAACACCTTTAAGCAAATTATTAAAGTTGAATCACTGTATAGAGTAAAGCGTTAACACTCATTAAAAATAAACAATTTACGTTTAAGATTGCTTTGAATTAGGCTGAAAAATATAGCGAAAAAACGTCATACAAGCAGTTTTGCGTCATGGTTTCAACACTTAGTTTAGTATAAACACTTTAATTACGTTTTTAATGAAAACGAAAACTTTTAAACCATTAGGTATTTTATTTAAATGTAGAGAAAGGAGAATTACTTTTGCTGTGTCCTGAACGTAGTTGTCAATTTTTAATCTTGCTGCTATCAATGTTCACAGTATTGCGAATTTAAGCTGACTTTTATTTCAATTAATTAAATACAATTAGCGTACATATTATAGGCATTCAAATATATCACATAATATAATACTTGCAATAATATTACGTACGTTATTCGCCTCGAAGCTTGTCTATGTTCTATTTATTCTAACCTATGTAGAAGTTTATAATCACTATATATAAATATTCACGAATGTTTATGTAAGCGAGGACTTAAAGGGCGGAAATTTGTACTTTAGTCCATATGATTTAATAACAAAACATGTAATAGCAGTTCTAACCAGTTAGTTGTTTATAGCAACGGGACAGTTAGACGCAAGTACATACCATGATATCTGATATGACGTAAACTTGATTCCAGAATCGAGACAAAGATTTGCCGAGGAGAGGGTCGGGGGTTTGGATGAGTTGGTGTAGCTGGTGTAGGCGCAGGCGGTGGCGAGGGCGGCCTCTCCCCTCCACTGGGGCCGTGTGCAACGAGCTTATACACTATGGTGGCGCTCTGCCCTCGCGTATCATTCGACCTCCGCGCACCGCAGTCTAGGCAACTTCGCCCTGCACTGCACACGCGTCCGGGAGTACGACTCTCGTAGCGACTCGACGAACAGGTGGTGAAAGTGATATCAATTCCACTATTATAACAAAATCGTGTGTGAATCCTTGGCTTCTTCCTAATGCGGTCTATTTTTAGAAGTGCAGTTCGGCTCCAGTAGTGTAACTTTACCTGGACGAACCAAATTAGGCGCGCCAGAATAACTGCCCACGCGCCGCCCGCCCAAAGCGGTAACTTACGATTTTCTCGTAGCATTCGGAAGGAGTCAGCGTTCACATAACAACGTTTGTATTGTGTGCATATTGAGAAATTGTGTCAGTTCGGATGCATTTATAGTGTTGCTGGCGACTTGGATTCGAGCCAACGGACCATTGATTAAATAGAACGTATTATGTCAGACAGTTTTGGGACTACATTGTATGCTCATAATTATTTTTTCCGCAAAAGTGAATGGGATATGGTACAATTGTAGTATTAACGCATTTGTAAATGCTTAATACTTACTAAAAGTAATTAAAGTTAAACTTTTGTAAATGTACCAATGATTTCAAGTCGCCAACAATTTAATATTATGCTTTTAAAGTAGTAAATAAAGCTACGGAGGTATAGTTGTAGGATAAAATAATTACAATCTCGTTATTATTTAATGATAGAAAAGCGGAGTGTTTAGTGACTGTCTCAAAATTAATTATAACGTCATTTTATGTTCATGATTTTTGTTTCAGGATAAGTTAAGCGAGCACAATGCCTTTCAAACCTGCAGATAACCCGAAGTGTCCGAAATGCGGCAAGTCCGTCTACGCGGCGGAAGAACGTGTCGCAGGAGGCCTCAAATGGCACAAGATGTGCTTCAAATGCGGTTAGTATATTAATATACAAATTTTATTCTATTAATACCCATTTATTTCATTATCATTAAACTTTTGAATGATCAGTTTCCAAAATAAAAAAAATACGGTATGAAGAAATTAATAATTCTGAACACAAGTTGTTTAAATTTCAAGAAATCAGACTTAAAATTTTTGTTGGATTTATTTTTTATTTTACATACAGCTCAAAAATAACATTAAAAACGGACGCACAAAGTGAATAAAGATAGTTTCGAATGTCCAGTAGTAAATTTAGTCTTGCTTAAAAATAATTCACTCCTGGTTTCATAAATTCTAACACGTTTGATAAGTATTCAAACGCAATAAATTTTTCGGAATGAGAAACTTATACAATTTGTGTTTAAAAAAAAAATACAAATTTGTATTAAAAACCACAGAGAAGAGAACAAAAGTTTATTTTTAACATTATTGTTGTATAAATAATTTTAAGAAACTTGTTTTTACGTAACTTGATGTTTTAGGCCTCTGCCAGAAACTGCTTGACTCTACAAACTGCTCAGAACACGAAGGTGAACTTTTCTGCAAAGTTTGTCACGCGCGCAAATTTGGACCCAAAGGCTACGGTTTCGGCGGTGGCGCAGGATGCTTATCCATGGACGCCGGCGAACACCTGAAGGGCGAGAATGCGTAAGTACACGAATTTTCCGACTCCCGCCGCCCGCGCCATTGAGGGTCTTTCCTTATCTGAGGTCGAGACATCGACCGGCCTCCGGGCCCGTGCGTAACAACATTAACAGCGTGTATATAAACTCATAGAAAGTAGAGAGCGCGCTCGGCTGTACATTACGCGTCGCTGACACGTGCATGACCAGTCTCCGTTTATGTCGCAACAGGAATTGAGCGCAAGCAGCCGTCCAGCGGAGCTAGCGGGTCGCCGACACGCATCTCGGCCAACCAGCAACGCCTCGCGAACGCCCACTGTACTTTAAATTACTCTAGTTAGGATTATTTATTCGCTATCGCTTAATTTATTTTGTTTATCGGTCTTATATTTATAATTTATATAAAATAAATAAAAGAGTCGACCACCAATACTGAGTAGTTGTATTGATGAGTCGGAGTACAAGCGGGCCGGCGCGGCGCAGCACTAGTCGCCGACGAAAGCGTCGCGCCGACTCGGGAGTGCTCTTACTCTGACTTTCCCCCCTTTCCTATCTGGGCGACAATACGCAGCGAAGCAACGGTGAGGAAATCATTATATAAGCCATTGCACGGCTTCGCAACGCTCCGGATGCAACCCATTGCATGAACTATTCATGAGAATGTACTATATTGTAACTTTCCGCAATACTGATACTTGCTAACAAACAGCTAATGCTTGTCTTAGCTTTAATCGTAGCTAATATATGTGATGGGATAAGGAAAGCCCCCTCTATGTTGATATGTAGTCTGTAAAACGAGGCTATTTCACGGGCCGATGCGGAGCGGGCGGCCGGGAGCCTTACCTTCTCCCATTACGGCGGAGGAGCACCGCCGATATTCGCTTTGCCGCCATCCGTATAGGTTATTTAGTACGATAATTGGAGAGCTCAGTGGCCTTGGTGCTTTTAACATATCTTGTATTGTCATTGCTCGATGAGGATACCGGCAAGCAATGAATAAAATATATGTGCAGGGGCGTAAGGACCAATGGAGCCTGCTTAGAACCGCGTGTTATAGCGAAGGCTCCGCCAGGCGAGGGCTGCCCGCGCTGCGGCGGCTATGTATACGCCGCCGAGCAAATGTTAGCCCGCGGACGGGTGAGTTTCTTATAGCATAATCATATCCTTAACACTTTATATACAATTTATAATTTCTTTCCTCAAACATTTTGAAAGTTAAAACACATAAAATAAAAAATGTGTTTACTCCACTACAGTAACCGCTTAATTTAGCGTTATCGTTTCATTTGAAATATAAAAAGTAATAAATATAATAGGACTATCACAAACACTGCTTCAAATGCTTAACTTGCCACAAGATCCTTGATTCAATGGCGCATTGTGATAGGTGAGGTAACGAAATATACTCTCGAGGTATTTAAACGTTGAATTTCTCGTCTAAGCGACATCTTAACGTTTGTGTAGTAATAACGTTCGTTATGTATCATTGTTTTAATGGTATGACCCTTCGTTTATCCGCGCAAGCTACGCATACCTTGATTGTTCACTGTATGTCCAGGCGTGGCACAAGGAGTGCTTCAAATGCGGCGACTGTCAAAAACGGCTGGACTCCACAAACTGTTGCGAGGGTCCAGACAAAGATATTTACTGCAAAGGTTTGTTCCCTCCCGTCTCATATTATTATAAAACTTACAAAAATTCAACTTAAACATTGAATTTTAAATAAGACATTTACTTATTAAATAATTTTATGACATGTTTGACTACTTTCTAAGCATTGAATTTTCGTGGCAAAGCATTTTCGTGGTTTTAATTTAACATTTTTCCTGTAGTATGTTATGCAAAGAAGTTTGGTCCTAAAGGATACGGTTACGGAAAAGGTGCCGGTGTTTTACAAAGCGATCCTTATGCCAATGGGTAAGTACTGTAAAAATAAAATTAAACTGAATTAACTGCTCTTGATACAATTTTACGTAATAGTCCGAAAAATATCATTAGTTATAAATTACCATTTTAAATATAACTGGGCGTACCGGCTTTGTTTTTTCAACATATTACGTGTTGAAGTTCTCAGATTACAAGAGAGGATTATTTCCATCCTATAATCACTTTCATAAAAACGGCTTATAATACAAACAACCAATGGCAACGTGCCAGTTCAAAAATAAACGCGTTCTCCACTCTTGCGCAGATTAATTTTAATACAAGCAAAGCGGACCGCTCTTTTGCAAAGTTTAAATTGATTGATACCTTTATTTGACATCATATCACTAATAAACAGCTACAGTTATATTGCTACCAGCAATATATATTTTTACCTTAATAAACGGAATGAAGAAAATCTAAAGAGTTTAAATTAAATTGTTGAAGTTAATAATTTAATATTAAAAAATACTCCACTACGACATTTACGATTATAAAATAATTTTATCTAGCATCCCAAAAGCACATGATCTAAATATATTTTTATTCCAAAAATTATCCTTATAGAGACCAAGCTCCTAGAACAACGGTAATTGATACTGCCGCCATTAAGGCTCCACCAGGCAAGGGTTGCCCACGATGCGGTGGTGTCGTTTTCGCCGCCGAACAAGTATTGGCCAAGGGCCGTGAATGGCATCGCAAGTGCTTCAAATGCCGTGATTGTACTAAAACCCTCGATTCGATTATCGCTTGCGACGGTCCTGATTCTGACGTGTACTGCAAGACTTGCTACGGCAAGAAGTGGGGACCTCACGGATATGGCTTCGCTTGTGGCTCTGGATTCTTACAAACTGATGGCTTAACGTAAGTTTTTATCGAAATTTATGATTTAGTAAAGAGACGTTAAACGGAAAAATAAGAAATATGCATGTATAATTTATTATTTGACTTGTTTACATGAAGTTTTAAGTCATGTTCACTCTGTGCGATAGCGTAGTTTTCAATTATTTAAAATCCCTTTTTTCCTTTAATTAATTTCTTAGTCGCAATAAAGTTATAATAAAAACTGTTGCTTTATGAAGTTAGAATATATCACTTTCATTTTAATAACATGCATGCTCCTTTATGCAAGTGGAACATCGACAAAATGATATGACTAAAAATATTTAACGAGAATATTGTCGTTACCATAAAGATTATAACGAAACTTCACAATATGCATAAAATTGTTAAAATTTTAATTGTAATCTTTGAAACTGTTAGTGAGGATGAGATATCTGCCAACCGTCCATATTACAATCCTGACACTACAAGCATCAAAGCACCCAAAGGACAAGGCTGCCCGCGATGCGGAGGCATGGTGTTCGCTGCTGAGCAACAACTCGCAAAAGGAACCGTAAGTGTCATTAGACTAATATTTTAAAAAAAATAACCATGTATTGATAAGAAAAAGATAGTATTTCATGTTTGTAAAAGTAAATATATCTTAATTACATATATGCTGTAAAAAAATACGATGCATTAAGTCAAGGATATTAGTTAAGGTTAATACTAAATGTGCAATACACTCATAGATATTGTTAAATATGATAGTGAAAAATAATAGACAACTAATTTATATAAATTTTAGTTAAAATTGTCAAATATATTTGTTTCAGATGTGGCATAAAAAATGCTTCAACTGTGCCGAATGCCACCGCCCATTGGATTCCATGCTTGCTTGTGATGGACCTGACAAGGAAATCCATTGTCGTGCATGCTATGCTAAACTGTTTGGTCCCAGAGGCTTTGGTTATGGTCATGCTCCAACACTAGTATCAACAGATACTGAGCCTGCAATAACATAGTAAGTACCTAAAGTAACCAAATTAATTTGAATAATTGTTCTATATATATGTATGAATTGCCCCTTTTTCTCAACATGTGTCAGTATTATAGTGAACATTCCCAACTTCTTGAAACTTTAGTAAAAGATGTTGTACTTTATGTTTAATTTGATGCAATATATTATAGCAGAGAGAAACTTATCACAAGGAAAATTATTCAAAAAAAAGATTGATGAGTGTTATAAAATGTAAATAAATTTATTTTGATTACAAGTTGAATTTGAATTAAGTTTATGTGTACAATAAGGAATAACAAAAATAAAATATTCAAGGACAAAATGTACTTATAACTTTAACTTTTAGCACTGAACAGCTCCCATTCACTGGGCAAAAAGCAGCCAAGGGCAAGGGTTGCCCACGCTGTGGATTCCCTGTTTATGCAGCAGAACAAATGCACTCCAAAAATGGTTCATGGCACAAACGGTGCTTTTCGTGTGCTGACTGCCACAAATCTCTTGTAAGTTTAATTCTTTTATAACATTTCAATAAAAACAACTAAATTAGTTAAAACATACACGGGCACATCAAATTTGATTTGTTTTTAAATAACTTCGATCATCATCTTCTTCTTTTTCTAGATGAGTATTTAAAAACTCTTCCACTGAATCTGTATTCCATTTTTCAATGGCCACAGTATCTTTAACAATCCCATCTTTATCAAGGAGTTTAATTATTGGGTCCAATCCTCGTACGTATTTAATTTGCAAATTAGGGAACTTCGCCGGTCTATCACTTTTCACGAAAGCTTGAATTTGTGGATAGGCTGGAAATTTGCATGTGCAAACTTCTAGAATAGCGCGCGCATACTTTTTTTCTTTTGGTGCACTGTCGTCGTTGTGGCAGCATTCTTTGCAATGATCTACAAGTTGCTCTAGGCTAAAATCTTTCAGTTGGTCGCAGGAAGAGCATAGTAAGTTAGCTTTAATAAAACCAAGTGATGCACAATCTTCTGTCCAAAATTCAGCAGTACAATAAAAAATTGCAAACATGAATATAAAAGAAATTTTTGCAGTTGCCATGTTTTAACGAAGAAGTTCAATTCATGTATTTAGGCCTTTTAATAATCTTGATAATTCTTAAACTACTTCGATCTACTTAAACGCGATGACATTTAATGGACTATGCAATGACATATGTCGTTTGCTATTGAATCTTGACATTTAAACGTCTTGAACATAGACGTTAGTATACGTGTTGCCTGGTAATAGGTAAAATTGCATAGATAATGAAATTGTCATTTTTGATGCATCATGTAATCATCGACTTGTTATTGAGCAATTGTATATAAAAGTATATAAATACAAAACTCAAATACGATGAATCGTTTTAAAGGTTTTTTTTATTTATTATACTAATAGCCAACGTCCATAGCACGTTGAGTACACCGGCTCTCGTCCGATTATATTAGTCAAAATTATACTTTTAAAATAGTGCAAGAATTAAGATATTTAAAGTTTCATTTTTTATGACAAATTAATGAAAATAAACTCCTAAATATAATAATGTTAATAAGTAAAAAATGAACACTTGCAAAATAAAGTTTTTTCGTACTAAAAGCATAAATTTTACACATATAAATATATGTATAACCGATATATTTTATATATGATGCGTTTCGTACCGGTAATGTTACAAGCACGGTTTATCAGTTACAAGTTCATTAATTCTGTACGGCGATTACATCTTCCGGACAGTTTTTATTACGGATAATATTTGTTGTCAGTATAGTTCTTACTTTATTACGTAACTATCTTGCAGGATTCTACAAACCTGAACGACGGACCCAACGGTGAAATTTATTGTCGTAGCTGCTACGGCCGCAATTTCGGACCTAAAGGAGTCGGGTTTGGAATGGGCGCAGGCACATTAACCATGGCTTAAATAATTATGAAGCTGGGCTTCATAGACCTCAAGATGAAAAACTGCTGAAAACCTGATCGCATATACATTTATTATTCAGATCTTACTGTATATTAAACTGGTTTTAATTATAGTTGATCCAAAATATGACTGGGAAAGGTGAAAAGGATAGACATAAGTTAAAAATATTTTATGATAGAATAGTATAAATTAAAGGTTACATTCCTTTCACAATAGATATAAAACTGTGATGAATGTGTCTGGGCCCTTAGTTTATAAATTCATCATAAAATATATATTGATTAAGATGCATAGATTTACAGATATGTTATAGGTACACAAATATTTAAAAACAAGAAATATAAAAAAAAAATTATGGCATTGTGATTACCTGCCTTCTATAATATCATACTATGATATAGAAGCAGGTATAAAAACTATCCTGTAAACACGGATGAAGATTGCATTTAATTGCGATCGCTTCGACCGACCAGATCTCATCTTGAAGATCTGAAGTGGATATACATATTTTTTACACCAAAGATTTTGTATATACTTTAATCATTTCATTTATTAAAACTGCAATAAGTTGTGCTAAGAATTAATTCTATACGTGTTTAAGGCTTTTGCTATAACTTGCTAAATAAATTATACATAAATTATGTTAGCTTATTGCAATTGTTGTGGCAGTATTCTTCATTACTTTCATATTAAACTTAATAGACACTCAATGGTTTTTTATTTAATTACCCAATACAAATTATTAACTATAATCGAACAAAAAAACCATTAATAAATGAAATATTTTATTGAAAAAACCTGAACATGCAAAATTGATCAAAATATTTGTAATTATAACATAACATGGCAACAAATTGGAAAATAACACAATTGATCACAGCGTTAACTTAAAATATCAACATAATTTGACAAATTAAAGAAAAAATAATACTCTTTCCAAAAATATTTCAACTTACTTAAATATAACATGCACATTTACCAGTTATTAAAATAAAGAAATTAAAAATAGAATTTTTATCTTTTGTGCCGTGGCTAAGCACTTGCTTTGTAACACAATGAGATACACCAAGACAAATACATTTTGGGGAGACTCGTGCATGGTTCATAAACTACTTTAATATATATATTTTTGCCATAACTAAATAAAAAATTTATATTTAAAGAAAAATGTTTATTTTTATATGCAATGGGTTCTGTTACACATAGTGGTTAATGGCAATGAAGACATAGATGGTGAAGTGTCCTCACTCAGGGAAACTACTCATATATTTACAACTGGAAAACTGCAATACTGTTACGGCGACAGATTTAAATGGTGGGCGTGGTAGCTAGCCAAGTTATGAAAAAATCTTACGACCAACCAAACAGGACACTATGTGTCCTGGAATCCAACCAGTGATGTCTGCACTACAAGGCTAGCGATTATCCACTGCAGCATGATGGCAGATAAATTACTATTTGATGTAAAATTTGAATTGAATATCGATAAGGAATGTTGTATCACTAACTAACTATAGAAACACTTGAAAATATGTGAATATTATACTCTCATTTAAGAGGTTTAGGCGGATCAGATACTATTTCTTAAATCTAATTAAAATTTAAAATTCCGTGTATCACACAGTTTAAGGCTTTTGAGAACAATAATGAAAACAAAGTATTGTAACATCTAGCGAGTGTATTAAGTTTAAAACTTACAACACTAATTTAAAAATGTGATTGAATCACTAAAAGAAGAATAAAAGTAAGTTTTTAGAGCACAAAATGTCTATTTGGACAACTGTAAGTATTAACATTCTTAAGGTTCATAAAAAAAAAAATTATCATTTGTATATAATAAAAGAGTGACTGACTGATCCTCAGTTTGATACATTGATTCTAGGATTTCTTTCACTAAGAGATAATTAAGACCATGTATCCAGCATGTTGACCAAGTGCAAGATGTGTTGTGGACATGTGACATCACATGTTCACAATTTTTTTTGTAATACGTTGATTTCCAATCGATTAATTCAACTTCATTCATAAGAAGCTTATGGTCATTAGGAATCGAGCTCGTGCCTTTTAAAGATGTATAGCACAAATGACCACCATACAAACTGTGTTATCACGGCTTCAAGACAAAGAAATGTTGCAATATTGTATAGTATACTAGGAAATTACATGATATTTATAATTAAATCCAAAAAAAAATTAATATCCTTTTCAAGATCTTGGATTGCTCAATTTCATATTGAGAAACTTTTCTTTGGAATTGACAATAAAAAGTGCAACTTACAATTGTCCAACTGCTTAGCAAGCATATAAAAATAAATGCAACATTAAATTATAAACATCACTGGAAACATTTTCTCGCAAGGAGAAAGCCAGTAATAAAAAAATTATTTTATAAGTAGTTATATAAATTGTTGTACATACCATCAATTACAAGATAAAAAGCATCCATTAATATCCTACTTTGTTTTCTTTGCTACAAAACGGGGACCTTTTGGTTTCTTCTTATCATGCGAGGTGCTTGGATCAACAAATCCATACTTCAAGTTAAGTCTTTCTCGGATAAGTAAACCCTTTATGAGTTTCTTCCAGTTTCCATATACTCTTGCATCGATCTTTTCGCGTTCCTTGCGCTCTTGTTCCTCTTGATCCTAAGGTTTAATGTGAAAAAAAAAAATTAAACCTAATAAAATGTGTTTCTTTTTAATAGCCCTTTCTTATGTCTAAATTAGTAAAAATTTATTAAACATATGATATTGTAACAAGACGTTTTCCTTTGACGTCGACAGATGGCGCCGCTAGCAGAAATAGTCGACGTCGTAGGAAAACGTCCTGTTACAGTATTGAATTTTTTAATTATTAATGCTATAGTAAATCAATATATAATAGAGAATTTTTATACGAGAGATAGAATAGAATAGAATAGAATAGAAAACTCTTTATTGCACACCAAAAGATACAGAAATTACCAATCACATTGCTGATATATGATAAATGCACAATGGGCGGTCTTATCACTAAGCGCGATTTCTTCCAGACAACCTTTGGATGGAAAATATGTAAAGTAATAAGTAAATTTGGTGTGGGTTTTTATTAGGAAATATAATAAATAAGAATAGATGTAGTAACATATACTTATATACACATACATGAATACTTAAAGTAATTTATTATTACATTTATAATGAAAGGTAGAATTTACTGACAAGGTTCTTAAAAGCTTGCAGTGACTGTGCCTGTCAAATTGTTAACGGTAAGGCATTCCATAGACGAACAGCTTCAACAGAAAATGATTGGTCCATGAATTTGGAGGAATGTTTCGGATCTCAGATATTGAGAGTGGGAGTTATGAAGAAATTGAAAGCGTTGTTTAAGATAAGATGAATACAAAGGATTAAAAAGAATGTTGTAAAGAAGAGAAAGTATATGAGTATTCCGACGATGTCGAATTGGAAACCACTTCAGCTTATCACGGAAATGGGAAACATGATCATACTTGCGCAACCCAAATATGAATCTAATAGAGAGATATTTTAGAAAACAAAAATTAATATGTTGTGGGCAGCAATAATAATATTTTATATTGATAATATTATTAACATACCTTCACCCAAGCTTCATTGATAATTTCTTCAAATTCTTTACAGACAACAAATCCCTCAAACACAGGGTGTGTCCATCCTCCATTGAAATCAAATCCAGTCATGGCAGGGGCGCAATCTATATTCAGTTTCTTTGCCACTCTATTTAGCCCCGGCACTATAGGAAACAATAAAAACAGAAATATTGAATGATTTTTTTCCTTCACCAGAAACATAAGCTTCGTAGGTTTTTAAACCTGTGCTTGTTCGAGATAAAACTATTCGTAAATACAACGGAAGTTGTAGGAAATAAGACCTTTCCACTAGAACTCTCCAAAGAATGTGTTAAGAATGAAGTCTTCAGCTTTTTCTTTATATGATCCCGGCTTCTTAATTCATTGTTGACTATGTATTTTACCTATCAATTATTTACTACTACTCATAAAACTTAGTAACAAGACTAGATAGTAATGAAATAAGACTCTCAATGACCTTTGACAGAAAAAAAATTACTTACACTTTATATGAACAGTTCCTTTAGGAAGCATGCAATCTTTAAATAACTCAACATTTCCATAAGCATTCCTTGGTACTATACCATTTTCTGCTACTGGTGGTTCATAATCCTGTATTTGCCATGGACCAAATATGTCTAATGGTTTATCAGTAATAAGCTTGTTGGAAAGCTGTAAAAAAGAATGTCAAATGAGTAATAACTTTGTTTGGTTATGGTAAAACATTATAGCACCATATATAATAGTAAAAAAATTAGTAGTAAAAAAATCATGTGTACAAGTAGGTTGATTAGTTATTAAATATATTTCTGGGAGCTGCAAATAAGTTTTCTTTGATTTAAAAAGGTTAGTACTTGACTACATTTCCCAGCAAGAGTTAAGTAGTGAAATAGTCTGTGGTGGTAAAAGCAATACCATAACCAACAGCCTATTCCTTCTTCCTTTGATGACACCCACGATGTATCTGGACGAGAACATCGCTACAAGTGCACTTACTTTACTGTTCATATCAAGAATGAGAAGTTAAACACTTTGTTCGTAAAATGAGGACGTCTACAACACAAAGATAGTAACTTGCTGTAAAAAATGTGCAGTCCCACTCACCCTGTCCCACTTCGGTCTAGCTTTAACCACTTTATAAGCTTTTTCTCCAAGTCGCACAACTTTAGCTTCTTTTAGCCACGTATCGCGTGATCTACAGACGTACACGCATTCACGTGCGTATACCGGCTCGCCTCTTACGAATCCCAGCGTAGGCGCATCGGGCGGGTATATTGCTTCATACTTCAATAAATGACGCTTTAGTGCGTACAGTGGATGGTTTTTATATCTATAAATTTTGTGGGATAAATAATATTAAGGAAGCTAATGCTTAGTAAAAGTCACGCCAAACAATGAGTTTCAGTGGCACATCTTAATTATTGCATATTTTATAACTAAAATTGACGAGAAAAGTATCCATTTTCGATAAGGAGAATCGACGAGACGAGCAAGACTTAAAAAAAGTAGATAGCTAGTTAAAGAGTTGGAACGTATAGTAATGCTTAAAAGACAATGAAAAATTAACAAAGCGAAAGCGGAGATTGAGGTCCGTGTGGCAATTGCATGAAAGAGGAAAAGAGCAACGTAAAAAATTAGGTACGAAAGAAAGGATGAGAAATTATAATTTAATTAACTGATATGCTTTTTTTATTAAAGAAGAAAAATGCACATTTGTTTGGTTGCAGAAATGGGCGCTCCGGCAATAGACTTGCCATCGGTAAGACATGCCATTCACAATAATTAAATCGCCGAACCAATGCTGTATTTCAATCATGAGGCTTGATGATTTCAAATGAAAATTAAAATCAATCTCCATGAATTGTTTTTGGGATGTACCTACGTCGTCACACACACATTTATGTTACAGGGTTATAATACTTTTCTTTTTAAGACAAAAGTTAGAGTGAGAAGAAAAAATTTAAAAATTAATTCTTTTCTTTTTCTCCAAGGAAGTTTGATTCACAGTATTATAACAGTATATATGTACATATTTTTTGTTTATTTTTTAAAGTATCTATACATCATACAATAAGATATATATCTTTTATGTGTATATTACAAGTAATTGAAATAGGCTATTTATTGTTTTGTATTTGTTATATTATTTATAACTCATTTCTTGTATTACTTGATTGTGTACACATGTCCTGCCCACATAGATCATTCAATATACTCTCCATGCTAAGGTTTGCTGGAAGAGAACTCTATTAGAGTTAAGCTGGCCTTTGTATGCATATTTTAGATCACCATGTTTTTTTCATACTGTATATACAAAAACAAATATATAAAAATATAAGAAATCTTATGACAATTTAATTAAACATAAGCAACTTTTAAACTATAAGTAAAAAAGTAAATCACTTCACTCAAATTCTGTGTAGTATCTGTATCATTTAAAGTATTAGAATAATGATTGTAGTAGACTTACTCTGCAATACTTTTGGGTAATGGTGCTTCCAATTGCATCCTATCCAACCTCTCATCTTCCTCTTTGTCTCTGGCATTTTTAGGCCCTAGCCATGGTTGAATAGCTATATTCCACCAAGGAAATTCAACTCTTTGTTTACGGGTTACTGTGTTCCATTGTGGGACATATCTTCGAGTCAGATCTTTCAAATAATTATTGTTGTCCCAGCCAACAATGTAATTAACAGGATGGGTTGCTTTAGACTAAACAATAGAAATTAACAATAATTATTAACAACATACAAAACAATTTTAAGTTAGATATTGTAAATGTAAATAAAGAAATTCAATATAGCTTCTAACAAGTAACAGAAGCTTAGCTGATAACAATTTTCCTAAACATTACTATTGCGTCGTACATAAACTTACATAAATTTCGTTGACACAATGCACTTTGCTACGAATAACATCCACTGCCACCCATTCCTCCAGTTCCTCCACATATATTTCACACCAAACATCGATTCTATTACTTGTGTTCTCATCTTCTTGTGACAATACACGTCGATCTATCTTACGACTTGTACCGGGTTTTGGACTTAATTTAACAGGTTTAAATTCATCATCACTGCTAGATTTGCGAACTTTTTTTGGAGCCTCTTCTTCCGGTAAATAATCACTGTCATCGCCGGAAATTGTGTTTTCCCCTGAGGGGAAATATTAACATCTATAATACTTAAAGTAAGCAATTAAACATTGGATTATTTTTTACTGGTTAAGTGACTACTAAGGGCAACATCATAGCCCAGAGGATTACTAGCCGTAAGTAGAAAAGGCAGGGCATATTTTTCCGAGACTAACGGCCATTCGGGCTACAAGGTCCTTGAGTAGACGGCGCATAGAGGTACATGTACTGCTGGTAGGACCCGCTCAAAATAGATCCGAAGTTCGCGGGAAAAAGCTAGATGCAGACATGCAGGACCAATTGATGTTAATAACTTTGAGGAAGTCTTTGTCTAATAGTGAATGCCTATAGGCTAATGAAGGTAATTATACTATTTAAGCATACTTATCTTATACCAGAGGAAAACTTTCAGAAAGTGGAGTTTTTATTTATCTGCAATGACTTAACATTTCTTCTCTATTTCACATGGTGTTGAGTGACAATGAGGCCATGGATTGTGAGTCTCATTTCATGGATTGTAGTGCAAGTTTGCTCAAGTGACTCGAGTACATAAAGATTTTGTAAAAATGTAATACAGACCTTTTATATTTTTTTTCCCTGACACCATTTTGGCTTCTTTTACTCTTTTTTTTATTAGATGTACTAAGTCAGCAGTCACATCATTCTTAGGCTTGGTCTTTTGTTTCAAAAGATCTTTGTGACTTACTCTTTTTTCATCATCAAGTTTAATAATATTGGTAGTTTTTCTCTGCCTTTGAATCATTGATTTCGGAGAGTCTTCTATAAAATATTTGCTTGTATTACCAGATCTTGCCGGTGTACTTTTTGTTCTCATTTTTCCCTTTTTTTCATGTATTTCTTTCTTTTTTGGGTCATTTGATAAGTGAGAGCTAGCTGTTAATGCTCTCTTTCTTAAAGACCGTGATTTGTCATTATTTACACTAGTTTCTTTGTCCGTAAAAAATGAACTAGTTGTACCTTTTTCTGTTTTTTCATCAGTGATTATTATTTTTGGTACAACGGAGGTTACATCATTGCATGTTGTTTCTGCCTTATTTATTAATTTATTTTCCGTTTTCCTGCTACTTCTTGTTAATGGTTTAGTTTTTGTAGAAGTATTTGATGATTTACTTTTTTGTTGTTTTTCTTGTTGTGAGAGTACCTTTTTACTCACAGTTTGTTCTGATTTACTACTACTCGTTACTTCTGCTTTCGTAGTTCTTCTGGCCCTTTTTGGAGGTGATACACCCTCTTCAGTTAATTCATCTGGTTTTTTGACATTATTTTTGTTTTCTGTTGCAGTTGTACTTCGTGTAGATCTAGTTTTAGGAGGTAAATCATTATTACCATCTAGTTGAATAATGTTACCATAATCACTATCTGAACTGTAATCAAAATTACCATCTAACTGAGGTATATTTTTCTTTGGTATTGGTTTTTTAAGTTTTTTTGATTCATCTTTTTCTGCAGATTCTTTCTCATCTTTTTTGTCATCTGTGTTCTTTGTGGATAATGAATGTAGTTCAGAAGCAGGTGGCTTTATTGGGACAGTTATGAAATTTAGCATGACCCTGCATTGTAATCCAATAGCTCTAAGCATGGCTACAAATATGTACACTATGTATTTTTTTGATGTTACTATCTTATTTTTAATTTGTGTAATTAGTATTTCTTTCAAATGTGGTGCTTTTGGTCTAAATTTACTTTCATGTTTATCTTGTTTAAAAGTTAATTTATTTTTATACCACATAATTATTTGTTCAACATATTTCATGTCCACTCTTTCACCAGGATAACATTCTTTAGAAGGCATTAATGATAATGCAGCAGACATAATTTCTTGGTCATTTAAAACAGTACCAATAAAGTTACCATGACCCAGCCAGCAAAGTACATGAACTTTGTGCATGTACACCTGATACTCTTTTTTTACTTTATTCATTCTTCTTTTCATCATCATTGCAACATCAACTTTCTTTGTTTTACGAGTCACATAATCCGGTATATCTACTGTTAGTTGAAGTCCTTGCTGAGGTATCGATTTTGCCTCTGAAATTTAGATATAGCATCTTTTAATTATTATTCCAATATATTATTTTTCAACTTAATAGACATGGATAATCCAAATTATTGCTGAACATTCTCTGCTATACATAGTATCAAAGGATATAAACAAGGCTATCCAGGTAAATTATAATAGGATTTACTAAATAGCAAATTTCAGAAACTATTATACTTAAAAATTCACAAGTATGTCTGTGTTGTAATTGAGATCATCATATCTCTTTTTTATATAATTTTTTTAAAATGTTTCGAAATGTTAAAACAAATATTCTTCAAAACAGAGAACATATGAGTCTTTAGCTAATTGTAAATGAATGAGCAAACTTGAATTTTCTTGAATTATTTGAAATTTATAAAAACTAAACTTCTTACTACATCTGTGGCTTAGTAGCTAACTGCTTGCCAAATAACATAAAGGTCCTTAGTTCGATTCCATGGGCAACTGCATTTGAAGTCAGGTTAGTGATAAAGTTTTTCAAACTTGCCAAACTCGCTATCTCCTTCATATTTGCATATCTACCACCAGAAAATATTTGCTGTGTTTCAGATGTCAACATATAATAACCAGAGTAGTTTGGTCAAGCATGCATCCACCCATGGCCTAATTGTTACCGAAAATCATGTGAAATTGGAGATAAAATTAAAACATTTTTTGTCAAAAATCATTAAGTTACCATTCACTTCTTCCCAATCTTCCAATTCTGAATCACTTTGATCTTGTAGTCTTTTCTTTTTTTTTCTTTTAATTGGTTTCGGATCTGGTTCTATTTCCTCTCCTTGTGCAAGTAAATCTTTTACATCTGACTCAGGTTCATCATTGTTATGAGATGAATAGTTCATAATTGACATTTTAGCTTCTTCAATCTTTGCCTTATGTAACTCAAGTTCAAGAAAAGTCTTCTTTGCAATTTCTTCACTTTCAACTTTTTCATGGTTTGACCATACCTGGGAAATTAAATCTTTTTTATTGATATGATTTATTTGAGGGGGCTGTCAAAATCTTATTTCATAATTCTTAGACTTATCCATCCTCCTTAATCATAAGGAAAATCATTTTTTTCATATGTAACAATTTAAAAATTGTAAATATATAGATATTATCACATGAACATGACTATTACAATATTATTTGTTTTCTTTGCAAGAATCTCCTTTGAGATGGATAATAGTTTTCATCTTTAGTAATCATATTTTTTTTCTTCAATACCAAAATGAAATGAAGGCCTACTGGAAGAAATTTCACATTGTAATAAGTAGTGCCTTTGCAGTTAATATCTCTGTGTATGTAATATTTTGTGTAATTTCTGTGTGCATCATTAAAAAAATAAAATAAAAATAAATACTAGACTGTGTGACTATAGGGATGGGTTTGAAATATACAATACCATAACTCAAAATCTGTTATTGTGATTGCAATCTTTATGAGGTGCTGATGACAAATGGGAAACCTCTCTTACAAGGTCAGTGGTTAGCTTCTGTGTCATAACACAAATGATATACTTAAAATGGTAATGTTGTATCAAACGCAGGGTTCTTAACTTAAATGATACAGGACAACTGCTACTGAAGAAGAACTGTCAAACAGTGACATCTGAATCACAGAAAGTATTTGATAAAAAACAAAGAAAACAGATTTCTTTATAAAAGAGAATCCAAGTAGTAATGTATTTTAGCTCAAGACTACTTGATGTTTTAAAAATGAGAAATAGTAGGTGGGTACTTTATTCCAATCTTTAGTTTTTTATTTGAACAATATTTTTTAAAGTTTCCAAGTTTATTAACCAATAAGTATTTCAAGTAAATCTCTAACACCATTATCTGCACACAGTAAAAAATAATACAGAGGAAAATAAAATATTTATATAAATTAAAACTAAGATTTAAATTTACTAACGTCTCTGTATTCAGTATTAGCATTGTCTTCATCGGTATCCAAACCCACATTTTTTGGTAAAGTTTCATTTTTTTTATTCTTTTTTTTAGTTGGCTTAGGTTCATCATCACTGCTATCTACAAAGTATTAAAATTAATACAAAATTTAAAATGAACTAATGAAACAACATATAGTTTACTTACCACTCTCTGAAAGATTGAGTACTGAAGGCAATAATTTATCAGCTGCAGTCAAATCTTTAACAGAAAAATTTGATGCCGGTAAATCATCGTCTTCATCGTCTGCACTATTTTGCTTACTAATCTTACTGATAAAAGCTTTGGCAAATTGTGTTTTTTTTCTTTGAATATTTTTAAAACTTTTCTTTGTGTTCTTTTTAAATTCTTCACCCGAGGATGCACCGGTTTCCTCATGCGCATCCTCATCAGAACTGGACGCAGGTGATATTTCTGCCTCAGTGCCAGAGTCGCTGAAGTCACCACCTAAATCTTCACTGTCATCTTCATCTTTATAAACAGTTTTAATTACTTTTTTTCTAGTCGTTGGCATTGTAAACAAAATGCCAAATTGCAATCCTTTGTGTAATTTTTATAAAAATATTGCGAAATCTTGTCGGTCAAAACATGCGCGGGTATTACCTAGTTCTTGTCAGTGTCATACAGTAAAAACTTTTTTAAGCTAAACGATGGTTCTATACTTTTTGCCAATACAAACTTGGTTTTTAGGTGTATTGTATAATGTATTATTACATTATAAATAACCATAATCAGCTGAATTTATAAAGGATGCGTTAAAGTATTTTTTTTTGTTTATTATTTTAACGTAAAAATGTAAGAGGGTATTTTAGTGAGACATGAAAGTCCACTACTAAATAGATTTAAAATCATTTATTACTTGCAATATATACACGAGGCATTCTCTGATATACATAAACAATACTTTACTATCTCTTTTGTATCAAAATCTTTATGTTTTATATGAAAATACATAAGCATTTCAAAGTATTTCAACAATTTTGTTTTTACTGTAGAATTGCTATAACCACGAAACAGAACGATGCCGTTACGATACTTAAACTTGTATCATTTAACCAATTACATTGGTAATAGTTAATATTTCCTAAGCATCCATTTTCAATTATACTTTACATATTTTGGAAACCGAATCTTACTTGCATATTCTGTTTTGTTATTATCATTATAAATTTACATAGTGCATTTGATCATACATTAAAAAAAGGCTTTAAAATTTCTTAATTTTTTGACTTGTTTAATAGACTATCAATAATCTCAGAACTAAATATACAACTGAAATAATTGTTTCGAAAATCATTCCAATTTACAACGAAAGAATTTTATGATCAGGTTATCCACAGTGAAATGAACCACAAGGTGATCTCACCTTGAATAGACATATTATAATCTCACCTTAAACATATTTTTGCAAGGAACAAGTTCTGCTACAATTTTTTTTGTATCAATTGTAGAGCGAAGGTTAGCTCATATAAAATTGTTACGAACGTGATCTTATTATATTTGTACAACCAATCATAGAAAGTTATAATTAAACGTAATAGAATCATATTAATAAGGTTGTAATCGTAATTGTATTTATGAAAATATTTAACAATTTTAGCTTTATATGACGGACTCATTCTTTCAATTTCGATTTGCTAAAAGGTTTTATAATTTACGGTAATGGAAAGGTTTTTGTGTTTGTTTAAAGAATGGTAAATGGTTTGAATCAATCTTGTTAAGTGCTTTTGAACTGAGCTTTATTGCCTGTATAGCGATGTAGAGTGGATGAGTGTACATTGCGACGGCGATTTGCCTGCTAAGTATTGCTGCGTTAACGACATTAAATATGAAAGATTCAATAAAAAATTAAAATGTGTGGTTTTGACGTCTTGTGATTTAGTAATCATCATCATTTCAACCGATGGACGTCCACTGCTGGACATAGGTCTCTTGTAATGTATTCCACAAAATACGGACTTGTAATATCTTGTATTGTGATTTAGTAATAACTCCGTAATAAATTAGGAATGTTCTAAATACCGTTTCAAAACCAATAAGTGGTGAATTATTCTTTATTTGACTGTCGCGTTTAAATAACGTAAACGATACTACATAATGGTATTATATTTTTAACTATTTTCGCTAAGAATTAAGTTTTAAAAAATAAATTTACGATTTTTTTTTTCTACATAATTCTCCGAAATGTGCAAAGCAGTATAACTCTAATCTGCTGGTAAATATAACATTTACACCTAGATGCATTGTGCCAGTGCCTCAGTGTTGATGTCACTATATTGATATGCTGAGTGCGGCCTGCGCTTTACTTCGATTATGTCTGGGGATCTTTATTTTAATGTTACTAATAACGCTAAGACATTATTAGAGTGACGTACTTTTGCAGACTGCAAAGAATGGCGGCTAAAACTTTTCATCATCTCTTAACATTTTATAGGTGACATTACATTGAAAAAATTTAAACAAGATTTTTTAGTTTTTTTTTTATTTGCATTCAATTGCTTAAAAAACCGATCCATATCAGACGCAATACTGTTCTGTCTATACTGGTTTTATGTTAATCCGAAACACCAACACGACAACGTATATAGAGCATAAACAAACATAAATAACGTCAATTGTTTGCTGTCTTATTGTTAACTTTAATTACATTTTGAATTAATTTTGTAATTAAAACGGAAGCTAGGGCGCGCCGCGTGAAGTTTAAGTGGCTGGAAACGGATCGACCCTGAGCGGGGACGGAGTGCGGGTAGAGGGGCATTTAGATGCAATCTCTAAGTGGATTAATTAATTCTGAGGTGTCAGTTATCTAGTGATATTATTGAATCATTTTATGTAAAATACTTTGATCTTACAACCCTGAATTTAACATTCAATAAATTTCTTTTGGAGTTGAAGTTTCATAATAAATTCTAGAATATATTTTTTTATCTAGAACGGGTTAATACTCGATCTAAATTTCATACGGTGTTAAGTGATAAGGAGCCTTGGATGGTAAAGCGTGTTTGCCGAGATTACTCCAGCGTTTATATGTTGACAAGTCGGCATACAGCAATGGCGGCAAATTTATAATATGAGGGTAATGAGGGTAAATAATAAAGGGTAGCTAGCCAGGCGGGTTGGAAAAACCGTATCACTAGACTAACTCCACAAGTTTTGGCCCCGAAGTGGAATCATCTCGATCTCACTGAAGTGTTAAATTAAGTATCGATCGGCATTTCCCCCCCCCCAAATGTATTGTAATTATACGTAAACAAGCCAGAAACTAAAATTTTGTACCATTTTTTTTTGTTTTGATAATTTTTTTATATAAATTGTTTAGGCACAATAGCAGGTAGCATTACAAAATTTAATAATGGTTTATTTATAAAAAATAGAGTACAGTATTGTGTCAAATTGAAGGTAAAATTGTTATACTATTTGGTAGTATACTATTCAGATATTTTATTTGAATAGTTTTGTTTCATTGTTATTCTGTCTTTTAACAAAGCTTGTGTATAATTCACGACGTGAGTTGAAGGACGAATCCACGATGTTAGGTTGTTGCCGTTTATAAAATATAGCTCCGATGATTATTCTGCCCGTGCCGAATTCGTAAGTGGTATTGATATGTCGTTAAATGTTTCATGAGGTGTGTAGGCATCACCTGGTCTGATGAAGAATAACGTATTCAGGACGCTTTTCAAAACAACACTCTGTCGTTGCTACATTATGTATGAAGCACTCCATTCGCTGATCCGCTCAGGACTCCCGCTCGCGGCTCGTTAAGCGCTTACATTACGTACAAACATTGATTTTGAAAATTTATGTAATTTGCAAACTCAGATACACAATGGGCAATTTTGTATTTTTTGATGAAAATCGTAATAATCATTTGATCTTGTGTTATTTTAAACTCATCAGTTTGCATGGTAATGAATGTGAATATGTAATTAATTATAGTCCTGTCTTAGTTTACAACCTTAATCTTTATTAACGATTAGTATTATTTTTTAGAATACAATGTGTAATATATTATGTAATATGTATATACAACGTTTATGACTAGTTTTTAATGGGCTTTTTAGCGATCCGTTTAAGTAGAACCGTGGGTAATGTATTTTCTATTCTGTTCTTTATAATTTTTAATGTGATTACAGTAACTGTTGCTATAACACTGTTACTGTAAATTTTTGTTGCATGTCATTTATTTTGAAGCTATTAATTCTCAACACCAACACTTTTTTTGTTAAAATTTACAAAGCCTTGTCATTTGAATAAAAACTGTATATATAATATCAATGTCAGCAGTTGACGTACTTTCATAAGAAATAATATAGACATATATGCTAACCAACGTAGGTTAAAACAATCAGCTGATGAATGCAATTATTTGGAAAGAAATATTTAACAGCATTGGCAAATAACAGTCACAGAAATAAACTTACCCATTACGTCTGCTTGAAAAAAAAAATTATGCGACACCTCCACGATGTTAGGCGAGAGTGGTATACATTACCGGAGTAGGAAAGTTAAAAAGCTTAAATGTATCCCGAGAGCGGCTAAAAGTGTCTGACAAAAGTTCGACTTCCATTTTAAAAAGCTCCATTACAAAACATCGAGATTCGCTTCCGCCAAGCCGGTGACGGTGACTGGGGAAGATGGAATTAAATTCGCTAAACTTTTCAATTTATTTCGCACGAAATCGTCCATTTGGTTTGGCGAATGACAACATATCGCTGTAACGTTTATTTTACAATACTTGGTGGTCGGCGTCTATAAAAACCGTTCAGTGATCTTGTGCATAGTAACACTTCTTCGTTGCCATGCGCAATGATGAACGCGACTTTATCAACTATACCGCGACACGCGTAATTGATACTTCTTCTTTGTCGTTGACACTCTTGACAGTGTCAATTGATACTAGGTATATTTTTTATACTAGGTATATTTTATATTACCTACTGTAGTGACTAGTTATGCAGATAAGCAGACGTATGGAAGTATAACTTAGGTTCGGTCGCAAAAGCGTTGCAATTAGTGAATTTCTCACTTTTCATATTGTGTTTCAAATTTTAAGAGTTCTTATTGTATCATTGTTGTGTTTGAGTATTTTAACTGTTAAAACATAAATAGTATCAAAATGGTTCGATAATAGATCCAAGCATCAACACGGGTTTCTACAGAGCAAAGAAAGTTGAATTTGAGAAGAGATGTAAGGCTTTGGCTCTGAGATAGTGCTTTTAGACCCTAACCCCGGGGGTGATGCAGTGAGTCCGTGGAGCTTCTTAAAATGTTTTCACTTATGTATATATGGGAATACATTACCCTCGGCCCGGGTTACTTGAGCGCACACTTACTTTTAACACAAAATTGAAGTGACGTAAAGCTTTCACTCGTCTCCTGTGTATGCTAAATTACATTTTATTTGAAATCCGAAACATCCACCAGTATGTAGAAACAGATTATAGCTCGTGCCATGAAATACAGAATATCTAAAAAATATATTAAAACTACCAAAATACGAGGGAATAATCACAAGAACTTATATTAATAAGCAAAAGGTAAAAGTAACATATTTAGAATAGTTTCTTACTGTTACTATGAAGTTTAATATATTTTTGAAAAACATATATGTTTGTTTAACAGTACAGTGGTGAAGGGATCGTGGTGGTAAGCTATAACCTTGACAATTACATTGGGGGCTAGAATACACAGGTTCACATTATATCAATTGTCATCAAATTTATATATTTCATTAGTTACAGCGCTTTTTAAACCAAGACATGGCAAACATATGTCAATGATGTGCGTTACAGAACTTTTTTTGTGATTAACGAAATAATTGTTAAGAATGTTAAGTGTCCAAGAAACAAAATAAAAAGTGCTATTGACGGTGATGGTAACTACAGGTTTAAAAAAATTATCATAACGATGGTCTAGAATTTTATTTGTTTTGCATAAATATTTCACAAACCTTTTTGTGTTTGTAATCGAGACTGAGTTCGACTTCAGTTCGGTTTCAGTTTTCGAAGCTTCGTTGAAGTTGACTTTGTGAAATTTATGTTTAGCTTTAAGTTAGTCGTATCATAATCGCTTTAATTCTTTCCAAGCTCATACCAAAGTGATAAAAAAAAAATTGCTGAGTGTGAGAGTCAATGACGTACTAAATATTAATACACTTTGAAAAGAGCATTACGTATCTTGTGCTCGTCATTACTAATAATCACTTAGCTTAATTACGGCTTTAATTACCGTCGATCTGGCCGGCTCAAATTACGTACTCTAAAACGCATTAGCGCTTGACAGCTGGATATTATCCGTCTAAGAGACGACGACCGGTCGACTCCGGTGCGGAACCAGCGTACTAATGAAATTTAATGAGCCTTAATCGCTGACAACTTAATGAAGGAACCATTCAGACGACTTCAACTAAACTCGGCCAAAAACAAATAAGGCATGGTTGTTTTAAGAAACTTCTCCATTCACTTACAAAATCTACAGCGGGCTCTCCTTTGTGTGCTATAGTCTGTATTTTCTTTATATGTAAGCTTTTAATGCGATTGCGTCGCTAAAAGGTTTTGCCATGTACAACATAGAGTGCCGAACATTGTATCACTAACACGAATACAGGAGATAATGTTTATGGATGCAGTTTTGCTTGTTTGCTAACACATATTTACGTATTAAGCTAGATTATACAGCATTAATTTTGATGGATTACAAATAACATTGTATTCATATTCAAAATATAAATGAAAATAAAGAAATTTATAAAAGTTATTACCTTTAAATAAGACTATAAACGTTAAGGACAAAAAGTATTATATGATATATTAAACAGAAAATCCCTATGAACTAGTTCCTGCCCTGTCGTGTCGAAAAATTTCAGTTGTCGCAGTCTGTTTGCTCTCTTTCTATCCTATGCAGCCTAATAACAGCCATTAGCGGATCTCAAGATCAGATTTACGTAGGGTGCTAGGAGAGCTTGCTTTCCAAGGTACCATGGCCTCTGGACCGCGAATCCGGAGGTTCCTATATCCGGGGATAGGAACCATGTAGGAAAGCTTGCTTTATGTTTAAGAGTGGCTAATGAGAGGGCGAGTTAGCAGACGTATGCGAAAGATTACCCGTGACTTTATTGTAAAGCGACGAAGATGGAACGTCGTGTGCGTTTTAGTTAATGAAAATCCATTGTAGCCCTGCCAGGACAGACATACAAAGGTATATCCAGATACTCAATAAAATGTTAGCTGGATGATTTATTATAGCCAGTAACAGCAGTATATTATGAAGTACTGTTACGTATTACTTGTAACGGTTGCTTTTTGATTGAGTAGAAATCTTATATTGACTTAAATTCTGGTGTTTACTGGTTTCTATGTTGCTGTTCTATGCTGCTAGGTTTCTATTAACGGAGATCCTCAAGGTAGCTACTATCGCAACTCCTATTTCAGCCGCCAAACAGTAGTGTGCAAGTATAACACTTTTCCAGTTCGAATGGCTGTATTTAATCAAACTGGCGAACCTTATATTTCAAGGCGACGAGCGTAATGTGGTGCAGCGCAAAATGGCGCCACGTTGTTATTGGCAAGCGTATCACTTACTATCAGGTGAACGTCTCGCTCTTCTCGACACCGCGTCGAATAAAAAAAATATTTTTAAATCATGAAATCAATGCAGTGTGTATAAAAATACACTACACAGTCTCTATCCTTAATCATTTTTTCATTTCTGATTTAAAATTTGATAACCGTACTTTCAATTTACTTTGTAATGACATTACTGCATTATAGTGTATTGCATATTTAGAAATGACGATAGTGTGCTGTGAGTTTCTTGTTAACTGATTAGAGGCGGGCGAGTGGTGTCATCTCGGAACGTTCCAATTACCGCGAGTCGAGGAGGGACGCGGTACCAGGAGAGGGGAGTGTGCCGGGGTGCGAATGATCCATTTCGAAAACTAATTTAGAGTTGGCAACTAAACAAAGAGCACTCCTCGCAGATAATAATTAACGCCTGTGGTAAAGTTCCACTAAGTCTGCCGGTTGAGTCCCGCTATGGCGCTTGCAAAGTTAATTAAATGTATTTTTTTTCCGGTGTGTGCATAATTATTAAGTACTTTGTATTATAAGCTAAAGATAACTTTTCAATTAAATATCGTAATGTTAAGTCGGGTCTGTAATTGCGTTTCGTTTGAATTTCCTTATAAAAGATTTTTTTTCATAATTACGTTTATAGATCGACTCTCCGATAAGATTCTTTTAATTAAGCCATTCCTAATCTTAATTTATTTCATACGTAACATATACTTAATAGTAATACATGTTTCTGCCGATAAACAGTAGTGTGCTAACATTACTGTGTTCCGGTTTCAATGGCTGGGGTAAAGAGACTCAACATCTTTTGTCTCAAGGCGACGAACACGATGTGGTGCAGTGTATATCACTCTCACTAGCTCCTCGTTGTTTTAGGCAGGCACTTACTGCCAGATGAACGCCCTGCTCGTTTCGACGCTACAACGAATAAAAAAAAAGGTAATCTGTTCATGGGCTGTTCATTTTTTAAGCTATAAAGCAACTTGATAAGAAAAACATTAACCTAATGATAGACGATATTCTTTGCCCATAACAATTTTACATTACCGTGGGATTGTGATTCAGGGTTAAGTCCCAACAAAGCGTATTATTAAACTATTGAGTTTTAGCGACCATACACGTACCATGTACATGACCATGGGTGCTGCAAAGCACTCGAAACGTTGGGATAATAAACAAACGCAATAAAATCTATAAAAAAAAAAAATATTTTTTTTGAATATAACAGAAAAATAAAACAATTGCATAATTTTGATAACTACTAAAGAGAAATACACCTTTTGGTGTGTCACTAAACAGATGATTTAGATATGTTATATTAATTAATACTACAGAATACCAGGATATTTTGGTAAAGGAATCGCGTCATGTCAAAGTAAATGTCTAAGTGTTTGCTCTGTTCGTGGCCGTTGTCCAGATAAAAGCTTTTACATTGCACGAAAAAGCACTCACAACAAATATTGATTTGTTACTTTGCCGCCCCTAAAACGAGAGACGTACGTCTTAGCAATAATGTATGATTTTAAGTAAAATTATTGTTCGGAATTCTCAAATTACTTCCCGAATGTTTTTTTTGTCACATATTTATCTTTGTTATTTAACATCATGTGAAATAGAGGTAAAGTGTTAACTCATTATAGTTAAAAATATAGACATAGTGTAGTAGAATGAAAAAGCTATTTCTGTGCACGTGCATTTCACCAAGTAAAAAGAAATGATATGCATAAGCAATGATTATGTGTTTAGATACATATACTCTAAGTACAAAGTTGCCAAAAACATTAGAATTATATATTTAAAACTAACAGCGTAAATTTATTATTCTTAGAGAAGATCTAATAATATACAGGATCTCTCGTAGTAGAGGATGGTGTATTACAATAACGTCCATTTTAGAAGCAAAGTTGTCGTGAACAAAGAGGATTGTATTTCATTTTGAAGGACTATATTTATTGGAATTTTTGGGCTAACGAGACGGGGTATTTCATATCTCTCAGTGACGAACAAATAATTACTACGAGTATATAGTAAATAAATATTGCCTACTCCTTACGATTATTTTTATTTGATCGCATTCTTCTTATTATTAAAATAATGCTGCCGAAGGTTGGGTCGAACTAAACCGGTTACGTAAAATTCTAAATAACTAGTTGATTAAAAGCACAATTTGATGCTCGTAATCTTAATTAGAATTTCCATCAATTGCTTTGAAAGTTATGTTTATATTTTAAATGTGGAGATTAACTGTGATATTTGGATACTAAATAATATCTAATTTATATGATAATTACACAGAACCGAGAGGTGTAACGAATTGTCTAATTTCATAGCACCTTTTACACGGTTAATTAGTATAAACTTTTACGAAATAGATAATTAAGATAATGACAAGGTTATGAGTTACGCTCATGATTACTCGCTGGGACATAACGCCCTGGCAATGCCTTATTAAATGAGGATTTAAGGTATTTCTTTATTTATACCGTGGTACACTAATTGCTTGGTATCTTCACTTAGTCGCGACGGCCCCTATTGAAACAGAAACAGAGCCGTATTTTTAATTAAAAACAAATAACTTGCTCTTTAACTATTCTGCGCAAAAAGTATTCGTAAAAAAGTCTGTTTGCAATTATTTCAATAAATTATTCAATAATTTTACGTAGATAATATTTGACTCATAATTTTTAATCCGTTATTTTAAACACAATTCCAATTATATTAAAATAGTAAGTGAGCGAATAAGCGCATTTTTTAAATATGAATTATCTTAAAATAACTGAAATTTTGACTCTTTTATATACAATTAAAAGTATATCCTAAGTAAAACGTCTTTTATTATTAATATACATTAAGAAATAAATATATTTATTATGTCATAAGGTAATAAATTATTCATGGTGAATTAAAAAAAAAAACTAACAATTTCTAGATCTCAAAATTTTATTCTATTTCTCTTGACATATAACTAACATCATGATCGTTATATTTTGTAAAATTGGATCGAAATTTAAAATGCAAATGGTAAATGTATTCTAATGAAACCTTTTGTTTTTTCTTCGGTTTAAGAAATCATTTATGTTAAGATAAAAAGATCTGACATTGGAGACATGTGACTTAGTTGACCTTTACCTCACAACAAATTATACTTTGATCGTGTAGCAAATAAGGTTCTATTATTTACGAACATGTTACGGCATTTTCCTATGGGAGAAACAGTATAATAATGTAAAGTAATTCATTTAAAATAAAAACGTATTTATACCAAGGATTCAAATTTGGTATAATCTAAATAATAAATACGTTCATATTCTGTCCGTAATGTTTGTATTAACTTGGATATATCTGTTCTTATAAATGTAATCATCATTGTCATTGAGTGTTATCATCAAATTGAAGTTGGGCGGTCAAATACTTAATAAACATTTTTGTCGCGTATCATCCTAAAATGTAATAAATATGTAAAAATCAGTGATGACATGTATATCATTTAACATTGACCCATCGTGAAACAAGTTAACTTTTTAGAAAGAGTTATTATGATGAAGAAAAATAGCAAGGTTTAATCGTTATTATAGTTATTCTAATGTTTCCGAAAAATGTACATTTGGAAATACATTTTGATTAAATATAAAATGAAAGGTAGTTAAAACACCTAATATCGTTTACGAAGATAGAAAAAGAAAACAGTTGTATCAAACAAATTGTTTTTTATATCTATTGCTCATATGATACGTCAAAGGCGATTATAGATTAAACTATATGGGTATTGGAGTCCGACAATATAAACGAAAAGAAAACTTGTATGAGAATGAATATGTGTAATAATTCCAAGCCACAGATGTTATTGTGATTAAAATGGTATTATTAGCTGGAGAATATGTTAAATGTAGCAGTTCATCTCCCAAAGGGGTGGGAAGGACGGGAGGGTTACCTGCTTTGCACGAAGTAAACGCAACACAAAGGCCTAGCTGATATTTGTAGAGCTTGTCATTAACAGCCGCAGTTTAATTGGCTGCCTGAATGCGGCCCTGGAAGCCAATTACAGAACCTATTACTTATTAACTTTCAACCGCCCTTAATGGTTTCCGTATTACAACTTAAACTGAAAATGCTCTGGAAATATGCAATGTTCTCATTTATGGTAGGTTAATGTAATTAAATTATTTAACTCCCGGGGTTAAAACTTAATTAATTTCACCGCAAGTAAATTATTTTATTAATCGCGTGTTGGTAATATCACATTCCATACACAATTTATATTATAAAGTGAAGTAAACTTTTCATCGAATCGCGATAAGCGGTAATCGATAGTAGTTTTGAACTGACGTGAAGTAATCAACATAAGCGTTAAAAAAATGCTATGGGGACCCGAAGATAGATAAAAGTGGTTATTTTATTTTGTTTCTTAATGGTGAAAGCATGTTAACTTAGATTATAATACCACACGAGTGTAACTTTTAATACGGTATAGAAATCAATAAAATTTATAGCTGGAAAAATTGTAACATACTCGTATTTAAATTGATAAGTCCTTAGTAAATCTGTGTCAAAAGGTACGTAAGTAAAAAAAGGGTGATAAATATGATTATAAAGGTTGCGATCAACGGGGTAAGCGCCCCATAAATCGCGTCGTAATTCCTGACTTCTGACTTCAGAGCAGTACGTTGTGGCCCAGGCCGCATCTCATTACCTGCGCGGTTTATTAATTCGCGACGGTCCTTACAGACTAACCTTATAGCTACGTTTAATGTAAACTTAGTCCTCGTTTATTTAATATGCCACATATTCAATGTCCAGCAGCGGACTGCCGCGGGCTGTTGTTGTTGATATTCAATGATTGTTTTTACATTACATAAACATAAAACTCTTTAAACTCGAAAAATTAAAGAAATCATCATTCTACCTGTATCCAAACTATATTCTTATGTAGTCACCAAAGTATTTTTTACTTATTATCTAAAAACTTTTCAATGATTTTTATTTCAATTTATCTTTTATTTTTGTAAGTATATTTTTTTACGACACCGAAAATTGTAAAATAGACGTAAGTTCTAATGTAAGATTCGTGTATCTTAATCCTGTGTTAAAGTTTTTTATAACGAAACCAATTTTAATATGTAGAAACGGAACAAACAATTTTGATTATAATTAACAATATACAGTTTTAATGAAACAAAGTTAAATTTAAATTAGAATTTAGGCAAATGAAAAATTAATAAAAGGTACAAATGTGACCGTTGTTCACGGAACGGGCGCTACACGACAATAGTGCTTTACAAGTTCATGTTGCACAAGTCCGTAAGTGGCTACAATAAAGCTCTCGCTACATTAAGCTTCCGCTAGTGCGCCGTTTGCGAGATAACGAGACCCAGTGCCCGCCGCACACATAATTTATACCGTCCGAGCTCGTTAAAAACTTATAAAGACGCGCATTGTTAGTGGAGCCAATATTCGCGGTTATCCGAGGATATACGACCGGTCTAACGACTCCTTGCCAGTTTCGTGTGAACCATTGCGCAAACGATGCTACAGCTATGAAACTGATACTTAGTAGTTATATCGGAGCCATCTTATTTCTATTGCCCGGTTATGTGCGTCTAATATAGAATTTTAATAAGGATAAATTTTAAGAAAGTTTTAATACACAATGAAATTGTTGCAATGACTATTATGTACTTAATGTTTTACTTACTTGAACGGCATTATCGCTCTTGCCATCTCCAACTATGGAGATTAAAGTCGGATAATATGTAACTCGGTTAGTATTCTATATCCATACTGTTAAACGTCACTAAGCGTTAGTTTTTATAGTGGTATGAGAGAGTATGAATAATGTGTTGAATTTCTCTTTGGGATGATTGAAAAGTTTGCTCAATTCAAAACAAAAGAAATATCGTGCAACGTGCATGTAAAAAAGTGGGGGTAATGGAAAATCCGTGTGGTGATTCAATCTGCCGCGAAGCTTTTAGGCCGACTAGTCGAGTGCTTCGTTTTACACTTAGTTTATATGCGAGCAATTACTGACTCGCGCTATATGCGAAGTTTTGATAGAACTCGTTCGATAAGCAATTTTCCATCACAATTTGATACGTACAGATTCCGCTTGTTATAGTTATACATAAAATCGATAACGCTTTCCGACTATGGCGGCAGACAACTACATTCACATTTAAAAAGTTCACGAAACAACAAACCACTCCGTATTGTACCTAGTACTCGTATAATCACTATTTCATTTCTATAATATCTACAGGTTCTTAGTGAAAAGTTTTGGTGAACGTTGCCCTATTTAATCTCAAAGATTTTATTTATTTCTGCTATTGTGTTGTAACTGATGGTAATATTTAAAAAAATTAAATTAATTATAGGCCGCGGCGTCCGAGTTTGCAAGTCGATGTCATCCGGTGAGCTGCATTTGTTGGTCAAACGACCAGCAGCATTAAACATCAAACGAAATCAAATGTTTTTTAGGTTATTTAATAGAACATTTATTTGATGATTCCAGCGAAAAGCGTATCGGGTCAGAGAAGAGTTAACAATGTCTGGAGTAATTCTGGCGAAGGCCGGGCCGGGCCCGACTCAGCCACCGGAGCGGGGTTCGGGTCGCGTGGGCTCTGCTAAACACAAATCAACACCGATTCTCCATTTGTTAGACACGGGAATGTAATTATGGCCGGAACAGTTTGCGGGGGGCGCGGGCTGCAATCGCTCCCCACGTCATCCGAGCTTTTAGTTCGCAGTTCTACAACGATCCTTACTTTGAAATCATAATGGGCTCTCAGAGAAGTGCTCTCTATAAAAATATCCACTGATCATGATGGAGTTTGTTTGCTGTATTTGGAAAATTTATATATCTTTATACACATACATCCTGTCAATATTGGGTGATTCAAGAATGTAATGAGGTAGATCTATAAGAAGGTAAAAAATAATAACTAACCGAGAAAAAGAAATAAGAGCAATTCTAGAAAAATCATCGTGCAGAATTACCTACACAGACGTAAATAGATACACAAATAAAATATTTTTTGATACACGTATACCTAATATATAAATCAATGAAGACACGGTCATTGATAATTTAGGAGAAGTTTCTGCATTTTTATTGAAACGACGACTTTGGCCGACGGATATGTGTATTTAGTAATCATGTTTTTATTAATGCGTTACTATGAACCGAATATTTTATAACATACCTTAACAAAATAAGAAGTAAGATAAAAGTATGTAATAAGTCATTCCTCTCTTAAAAGGGTTCTAATTTTGTGCAGCTAACTTTAGGATATTAGTCCGATTCAAAATGGTACATTAAGTCTAATTATTGAAACATACCCAAAAATTACAAAAGTCAAACAAGAGCACTTTGCATGCTCGTTTTATCATTAAACCGCATTGCCTTTCAAATTTTAAAGGAAATTACTAACAACAGGTTCTACCACTGGTTAAATCAAAATGTGTAATCGAGTTTTTAAATTGACTCATTTTCTTTTTTCTCCGCAAGTAAATGTAAACAAGTTTTGCATTTAAATGAACCCATAAGTGGAGTATTTATTGGTCAACTCGCTAATTTCTCGATTATTGTAATATTAAGTTCATTTCAATTATGGTAATGTTTGGTATACTGTAATGTCATATAAAAAAAGAATTACGTTGCATTATTTTAATTTGTTTTTACTTGAATGGCGAAGTGATTAAGGTTGTATTAAAAAGTGTCGGTATAGCGTGCGAGGGCAGAGCTGTATTGGTCCGGTGCCGTGACACAAGTTAAACTAAATTAATAAACTTGCAGCAGTCTCAGGCTTTATTAAAAAACACTCATTAAAGCCGAGGAAAAGTAGGTAAAGTCGCCGGCGGGGACAGCGCCGCTAATTGCAGAGCCTTTATTGCTTAAATAAAGTTTTAGTGGGGAACACAAGTTTTAATTAAAAATGTGAGAATAGTTTTTAATAAAGGACGGGCTCTGTGCGCGTATATTGCGAAACTTTAAGCGATATGCTTAGCTTACAGGAAGTCCGGCGATATTGCTGTATGCGCCCGCCGCGGCACGGGTTATCATCGTCATTTACGAGTATATCATTATATCTAATATCAATTTGGTATGTCTTGTTGATTTTCAAGACGATTTTGAATACATGCGTTATACACAAACATGTTAACACGCTCTTTGTTTAATCATATTTTATTGATTAATTTAAACTCTATTACGGCATTAACAATAGCACCGTATTAAATTTTCTATGTATAAAGTAAAACGAAGAAGCTAAGCCCACCGCCTGTAACATGTATAATAAGTGATTTTTTCCATAAAATAAAACTACTGTCATTAAAAGACAACAAGGGGTGTGTGATGCTAAATTGATGATGAAAGAGATTTCATAACGTATGTTAATGATACTGTATGTTGATACAATGTTATAGAACACCTTTCAAAAATGACAAATGACTCGAGTAACGGGAGAAACTAATAATGCTGTGATTTACGCCCACCCTTGTTATTACGAGTCATGTGAAATGTAATTTCGACACGCGTGTAGTTGGTTACGCACACACGGAGCGTCGGTGTGCGCAATAGGTTTAATAAAGGAGGGACGCAGAGTAAATCCTTCAATTTCGCCGGCACACAGCGGCGTATTCTCGTTAACCGTGGCAATAAGTTAAACGGGCCCGCTGCCCGCAGCCCGCAGCCCGCGCTGGCGACTCCGCGCTCGCTCCAGGAAATTAAAAAAGGTCTTGAGTCACTAAGGCGAAACGACCGATTCTCGTTGTATTCTCGATTCACTTCCATCAGATACGTGGACACTCTTGCATCGTTCTTTCTAAACACGTTCCATTATCTATCTGTTACATTGCAATCACTAATTTTGGAAGGTCGAAGGTTGACAAGATTTTTCGAACAAAGAGAAAGACAAGATAACAAGATAAGTTGTGGTGTTGTTGTTAAAAAAAGTACTATTCACAGTATAATAACAATATATACATACAAAAGACTATTCTGTTTTATTCAAAACTAATTGTTTTATTAAAAACACATTCTTAGAAACAGAATCACCTCTTCTGAGTAGCCTTGCATAAGAAAGTAAGAATATTGTGATATTTGGGTCACACGTAAAAAAGAGATGCAAGGAGAAACATACTAACTTTTTACCAGCACTGACTCTCTAAAATATTAATTATTTAGCTTGGTTTAAAAGGTAATGTCATCAGAGTTCCATTAATAGGGTTTAAGCAACGATGCAGGGTTGTCAACAATGCGCGGCCACGCGGCAAATGGATTTGGGACGAAATGTAACATCATCACTATTCTCCACGAATAAGTTATGATAATACTAACATGTACGTGTTTATGTCCATTGGTATTATCTTTACTTAAAATGACTAGTATTTTCAAATTTACTGTTCAAATGTGCATCATAAATAATTCAAGTTAACTTAAAACCATATTCAATAATAGTCTATTTTGCCTCTGGATTGATGGCTATGAAATCTTTGAAGTTAATATAAATACAACTAAATTTTAACTTAGTTTGGTTGTAGAAATAAAACGACGATACTATTAAACTGTTAGCAATGTAGGCGGTCGGTTTTAATCAAAGTTCGTTCATTCCGAACTTTGTTCAGCAGGCTCTGCTCGAAGTAATAGCGGCTGAGTGTAATATCAGCAGAACAAAGAATACATACGTTCACTTGCCAGCACCACTGCACTCCTAATTAGATGTTCGATGAAAGTGTAATCAGACGTTGGCCGGATCCGGGACGTAATTAAACGGCGCAGGCGAAGAGTGATTTATTAATAGAAAAGCTCGAGCCGTAATGAAATACTGAGCGGACAATGGCGCTAGGGGCGGGCGGTCTGTGGAAATTAAATTCTCAAGGATGGTTAGTGCACGATGGTCATACGCTTCGCGTTTCTTCGTAATCTGTTGACCATTTGCTTTACAATTCACAAACCACCACCGTATGCGTAGAATGGCGACAGTCCACCGCCGAGCGGTCTACTCCCAGCGGGAGGACGTATGGGGGAATATAAATTTGTCGGCGAGGGAATGTAAAGAAGATTGGTTTCTGAAAGGGGTGCGGAGGAGGGGGCGGAATTGAATTTAGGCCGGTATCCAGTACCAAGAAAGAGTTTGCAATATTTCTAAGCAACCGAGTGCGACGTGACACAAAGTCGATTGTTTTTATTATCGACCACATAACGTTGATGTATTCCATTAGGTGCTGTTCAAGTTCAACGCGGGCAATTTGAAGATTGAACTTTTTTAGCATTAAACGAGTACTTTACCAATTAGAGCATTAGTGTTCCGAGTCCATCATTATATTAGTGTTGTTTCATTCCACCCTGTGTGTATTCAGGCGCCCGCCCTCGGTCCCTTGCGTCGCGACGCCTGCATTCGCCAGTCGTCGGCTCATTCCGCCGCGAGCTCCGCTACACAGTGCGCGCGTATACTCTGTTCATTGGAATCGTAAACTTTACTCGACTCCAACATATCGTCGTTAACTGAAACGTTTTATTTTATTAAAAATACTTGAAATCATTTATTATTTGAGTTATTCCATATTACGGACGTTATCTTACATCGAATTTCATTTTTAAACATTTGCTGTTTGAAAATAGGGCCCTTGAACCATTTAATGTGACAATAAAAGTGGACAAGCAAATTTCAATGTGTGAACGACTATAAATAAACATTTGTGATTTCGTGATAAAGACAAAGTTATTTAAAAACATAATTTTTGATAGTGTTTTTTTGGAAATCGAGGAATATTTCATCAGTGGTAAGTATTATTTTTAATAATTCACGCTAGTATTGCAATTTGTTATTAAAATTTATTAGTATGGTTGAAACTATGAATTATTGCATAATGTAAATATGCATAGTGTAATCAAATTTATTTAAGACATTTTTAAAATATAGTAAAATTTAAATATTTTGCAGAGATGATAATGCGGAGTTTGTGTTTGTTTAAAAATCTTGTAAGTTACTTAGCATGTTATTTTCAGTTTAAAATGAAAAAAAGGTGTACTTATAATGTGCAGCATTACTAGTGTCGTATGCGGCCTCACGATCCCGTATAATGATGTACCGCGTCGCTTGTTGTTATTTTAATTATTGTGTCTTAATTAAAGTCAAGCGTCCTATAGTCTGTCCGTTGCTCGCAAATTTCTCAATAATAATTACGAGCACGTTACTTTGACTCATTAACATTTCGGCGTCGTATTAATTTAACTAATACGATTACCGCCGACTTACTTTCACAGCTATTAAATATTTTAATGAGTTCTCAGTAGTGAGTAAACAAAGCGTTGAATTTTTTATATTCTTATAAAACAACATACCTGGCTTTGATACAAGACTAATGACTACAGAAGTGAATGTATAAATATATGAATTATTGTTTGCGAAAGTATTTGTAATCATTAGTAAATACTAGTTTTATATAATAAAAAGACTAAAAATTACTAATAATTATTAATAAAATTAAATTTCAATTGAAATTAAAATTTTTCTGAATAATTTTTTGTAATGAATTCTTATGGCGAATATTACACATTTAATTAAACAAAAAAATTCACTTACTATTAGAAAAGGTATATTCTGTAAATAAATATATATTTTTAGCCAGCATTGAAAGTTGTAACAACTCTAAACTAAAATTAGTTTTAAATGTTGAATTGTGTACAGAAATAAATGAGTAACGGATTCATATTTACATTTTAAACCGAAACAGGGGAAGGAGGAGGTTAGTTCTACCAGGTAGATCGTAGTCAAGCGCTAGTCTTTCTTACTAACGCAAGTTGTCAAGAGAAAAGAGATGGTGATGAATAAAATAATAAAACAAAAAATCATTATAAATAATTGAAACAAAAACATTCAGTTACATCATCATGAAAACTAATTTAACCCCATTTTAAAGTAAATGTATGTATTTGTTTATATATGCTTTATATCAGTTTAAAGAAAGATAATAACTGTTATTTTTTTTTATAATAAGAAAACACTATACATTCATAAATAATTTACCCTAATCGTCTCACCGTAGTCGTCTTAAAAGTAATGAATGAATGTCTGATAATGAAGGTATGAGAACAGGCTGCGCATTGTCTCCCAATTATAATTGATTCTATTAACTAAGCTTCGCCCATAATTGAAAGTAGACAGTTTCTGTACAAGGGAGGGTAAGGTAATTACAAGATCCAATTTAGAATTGCCAACTCTACACTTCGCTGTTAGTTTCAAACAAAAGCTTAATTAATTAAGTCGGGAACAATTAAGTTCACTGCCGTAATATTCTCAGCAATTACGTGGAATTCGATGTATTTTGTAGACGTCGGTAATTACCGACGAGTCTCGAATCAGATTGTATCCGAAGCTAATACAACACACATTCATTAATTAAAACAGTGAACGCAAACATTCAGCTAATTGGCAAATCTTGTAATTAATTTAATTACCGAAAGAGAGCGCACCCGCTTTATTGATCAATAAAGATATTATTATATTACGTACGTAATATAATTTTGTAATACTAATTCAAATGTTTTCACAGTTATTATTAAAAGTTACTGTTTTGAAAAATAATCACTTGTTAACGACAGAAACGTTCTATAGTAAAAACTTAATGTAAAAATAGTTGCATACTTATGATGTTATCTCTTTGATAGTGGTCCATCGAGTTAAGTGTGTTGTTTATACTGTGGTAACACAAGCATTTTTCTCGTTAGGGATATAATGAGACATAATGTTTACGGCTATTAATGTTTTTTTACTAAAAAAGATGAAGTCGCGACACGTATAATCGATTGGCTCGTTAACATGATTAAGTTTCGTTTCTCGCCTCTATCCTTACAAAACAAAAAGATACCTTAGTTGCGAGAACGTTCCATGCGAGCATGATCCCTTTGCATTGTCCGTATTACTCGTGATACAGTCGTAACATAGTTGCGGCGAGACAATAACATTTTATTACTTTTTAATATTACAAAAATGAATACGACTACTACGTTAAAATTCCCGTAAACGTCTGTACCAAGAACTGTGCCATGAAAGGTCAACATTGCGCACGAATTACACGCGGATGGAGCGAGGTGTATTGTTTATTCCCAAGTCGGTATTAGGTCGCATTAGTTCGTGATAGTGTTTCGCTCCGCATTTCGATGCTGTCAATTTGAATGTATAGGCTGTAATAAATCAGAGGTGTCGGTGGTGAACCGCGACAGGTTGGTCCCGTGTAACGAGACACATTTCCGGGCATATCCTTCCAATTAGCGTGAGCGCGGAGGCAGCGCGCGCCGGACACCTCCGCCGCTCGTTACCCTCCCGCCTCGTTAGGAGAATTGTTTGTTCGAGTATGTAAAAATGTGTTTATTTGCACGTACGCCCCGGGTTAAAAAATATATGAAAGACCCTTTTAAGACTTTTAATGATTTCCCCGGCAAAGGGAAATTGGGTTAGTTATTTTCCCCGGGGTTGCCCCTCGTTAAGTTTTAATGGGGTAGCTAGCTACGACGTAATCAAACGTGCTTATTTAAGTTAACGACGTTTGCAAGTCTGTGTACTTTGTTGTCAATAGGAGTTGTTTGAATAGAGATCGTTTGTGCCCGACTACTTATTTGTGACAGAATTATTAATAATTTGCAGTACACCACTGGTAAATTATGTTTGCAAAGATAACATTTTTACCACGTGTGGCGCGACGCACACTTATAAGAAATATGGTAATACATTGCAGGTTAGAAGTAAGATTTCCGGTAGCCGTCTCTTTATAGGCAGAACGCCTAATTAATCTTCAGTAAAATGTCTACGTGGTTGTTTTTGCCAGGAACTCGGCTCATTAGACCGACGAGGCATGTTGATTACATTCTGCAGCGCTTATTAGCGCAAACTCTCATTAGGGGCCCACTATTGTTGTAATTAAACAACAAGTAACATTGATTCAGATAACTATGTATGCCGCATGGGAAACTCACTCCTACCGCTCTGTAATAGAGGCGATGGTATCGTGCCAAGAGCAGGGCAATAAATTTGCGTGAATTTAATTAACAGCTCAATAGTTACAGAGAATGAACGGAGAGGTTCTTGTGATGTCTGACATGATTCTATTGTTATATACAGAGATGTAAAAAAAATCCGAGTTTTATTTAGAAGTGCCTTACAAAATATCGTTTAGGTGGTTTCCGGTGGCGATAGTACATCGTCGGCTGCGAGCGCGAGTTTAATTGGACAGCAGGGGGCGAGGCGCGGAACGGGGGCCCGGGAGTTTCGCCACCTCCCTAACACTTCTAATTGGCTCGGGTACACTAACAGGAGCGCTTTTCTCTAAAATGTTTACTCATCGTCATTACTTATAATAGGGTCCGAGTCCTCTGCTACACCTGCTCCTAACTCAATCCCTTAGACGTGTTACGAGTAAATAATCAAAGAACTATTGAAAATCTTATCATGAAATTTGGTCTACAATTCAATTTGTCTCTGTAGAAAAAAAGTATTACATTTTTGACAAACTGTAAAGTGCTTTGAGTTTTGTTTATAAAAACATAATCACCTTACCTCTCATTACTAGATAGTTCTCGCAAGAGGTTCATCTACCATTCTCCACATTTCATATTTCATCATATATACATACATATATATATACATATATTACATAGTCCATCCACTATTTTATCATTAGTTATTTTTAAAATCATAAACTATTATATAGATAACATAATATAAACAAGGCTAATGTTCCCACTTCTACTAGTCAAGATTTATATCTCATTTAGCTACCATGCTATACGTGCAGGTTGGTAGAATTCCGACGACTTAGTAACTCTTGTTCATGGAGCAGATAGATTTTCTTACTATGTTTTGTTTTGATCGATTTGATGCATCTTCGAATCGCACAACGTATATTTCGACCACACAAACCAAACTATCAAACTTCTATATACAAAACTGTATACATGACCACGTATACGGAGGCGGCTAGTCCGCTGAGTACCACCAATGTTTATCTGGTTGTACAGTAATCAAACATAGTTGTGTGCATGTTAAAAAAAGATTATATAAAACTATCAAGTTTCAGAGTATTAAATTTATCCTGTTTCTTTTTGTGATGATTGCGATAACGTCGATTTTACCTATTCCCGATCATGCCTATTGCTCGTGAGCTCGTTACAGATATTTTGCTAATAAGTAGTAGGTTAATCGTGTATTAAGATAACGTCAAATAATTAATGGGTTTGATATAAATTTATGACGTTTGCGTATCTCGCAGACACAACACCAATTTAATTAAATAAATACGATAATAACCGTTATTATAAAACTATCTGCAGTGAGTTAATTATAAAGTAAACGAGATATTACTTGTACTTTGTATACTACGATCTACAATAAAACAGACAATTAAAGACAAAATATTTCTCCATCTTCATTTGCTTTCAATTTATTTCCTCTGCCCACTTTCTTTTTATTTCTAATAGTTGTGTTCTAATGTAAAACTACTTTTAGAATGTGCTATGGACCTATAAATAAATACATTTCATAGCGTAAAGGTTCTCTAAAGTGTATCCAGGCGTTCTGAATAAATAGCAACAATTTTTGTATGTCAACGAATTGGAAGCTAGGATATAAATACAATAGAACATGTCTTGGTGTTTATGTATGTTTATACATGTCTTTTCCTTCTCTTGGAGAAGTAAAAAGCGAAATTACTTACAAATTCTCTTGTAAATTATTTAAATGGGATTACTAGTTACATAAAAGGTATATACAAGTATTAAATATGAGCATGTTAAAGTATAGAAAAGTTATGTCTGCATATTGTAACGTGCACCTCCCAAACCCTACAATGTGTGTGGTCCGACACGCACTTGTCCGGTTTTTGTTACATAAAATTTTAAAAGGTATCACCGAAATCTTTTAAAAACATCACTGTAACTTAAAAGTAATTTCGAGTAACTTTATTTATTGCATAAATTTTAGTGTTTTGATCAAGGTTTTTTATTTAAGATATCTTTAGTAATCATTAGAGAATTATATGTAACAAGTGGTCTCTGTTATCCGAGACCATATAAATGGGTAGGAAGCAAAAGAACGCTTAAAGCGCAAAAGGGAAGGTCCAAATATTACTGTGTTTTTATTTGAAGGACGATGTAACTAGGCAACTAGGCTTAGCGTGCCAAGGTGACGAGCGAATTGAGCTGTTGTGTAAACATCCTTATAAGCGCTTCTTTGTTTTGTGTAGTTGAACGTAATGGACGTTTTGTCGGAAATTTGTGTAAAAAGCAACAAAAAAAAACTAGGATTTATATTAAATGTGCGGCTAAAACTTTCGAAAGTTGATAAACAATGAATAATCATTCAGATTGTAAAAGGTGAAAGAATTGTACATTGTTATAGAGCTTCTCAGCATTTTCGGTAGTATGATAGCTATCACTCCTGGGCACCAGGGAGCATGGAGCCCGACGCTGTCGGCACGCTCGGTTCTCGTTGCATTGCACCGGATATGAGCGGCTATTTAATTTCCGTGCTTTCAATGATCGCGTCGCCTCAACTATGTTTACTTATCAATTCTGCTATAAATAAAACTGATTTCAAATATATAAATTGATGATAAAATAATTACATATTTGAAAAACAACGTACGATTTCCAACATTACAATTATTATTATTAAACTCTATTAAAATAAACTTCATCAAATCATCTAAACATGATTGAAAGTTATAAGTTATAGGCTTTATTTATAACTTGCATTCATAATATGTTAATTTAAGTCATTAAGTTTCTTTTCATTTCTATCCTAATATTTTAGTATCAAATGTAGCGTGTGAACCTTTAGTTAAAAAATATCACGGTTGTCAAAGTTAAATAACAATTTCGCATAACGTCGTGTAGTCAAAGCGAATCAAACGTTTGAAAACGATCTGAGCGCTGCAATTAGAGTTGTGTAAATACGCTCTTTCACTGGGCGCTTTTCATGACTTCTCAGTTAGCCAATTATATGCACTCCCCGACTTGTTCGCAATTGTTTCTATTTCATTTACAGTACTACTAATTGTGTCTACTTTCACTTTGTCAGTCCTTCAAAAGTAATAGCAAGGAGTTATTTGATTACTAAATGTTAATAAACGTTGGTTGTTGCCTTACTTATGGAACGCTTCGTTTCGTTAAAATTAGGATTTGATTTTAGACTTTTAGAGTAAATGCCATTCGTTAAGATTTCTAAAAATCTTAAAAATCTCTTACCTAAGTATTTGTATTTTGTCTAGTTGTATGTACAATAAAGAATAAAGAATGGAAACGATTTTTCGTGATAAGAATTCAAAAGGAACAAATAACTTATATAAGCTAAAATAAAAAAGGCTTTTGTTTTCGTTGTTATATGTTATTGAGATAGTATTTTTCTGAAGATATCTTGAATGGCGTATTTGTTGAATGCGCAGTGAGATAACAATTACGTATGTAAGGGTTATGTTACTCTTCACGTAGGTCGGAGGAGGTGCGAGGAACGTCGTTACTCTCGCGCACTCCACGGAGCGTTGCGAGTTGCGATCCTTTTGTCTCAACTAACTCAAGTTTAGGCGGTGTATTCACGACACTGCAAGACGCTGCTCCTCTTCGTTCAATTGTTCGTTAGCAACTACTTTCATGTTATAAGGTTTTTAATTGTCACAACACTGTATCTTACTTTAGATACAAAGTTTAGTTTGTATTGAACAAACGCACTCTACACCTTTCTTATACTATCTTAATATGCATCAAGAACTATTATAGCAACTTGCAAGTTCGACTTATTGTTGTTTTAAAAACCATAGATGGTTTTATCCTACTTCTCACATGTCTAACAGTGTTTTCAGAAAACGGTATACTAATTACATGTCCTCATGGCTGCTTTTTGACGACCTTGCACTTTTATGCTTAAGTCATACATTCAAAATCGGATAACTTGAAAGTTTTATACTAGTTATTACTTAATTTGTTCACGCATAATGATATTGTGGTCGCCACTTTGAGGTAAGCTACTTCCTTTAAAGACATGATACGCGATATCTCTTCAGGTCAATAATTTCCCTAACTAAATGGCCCTTCAAACTAAAACACATTGCCTTATGCAGTGACAGAAATGCAATGTTACTACATAAACGTCACACGTCTTTATAAAAGTTCAAACATATTTCTTTTTCAATATTAAAATGGTGCTATTATTACACACTACATAATTTAGATTAAAATATCCATATCTATAATGTCAATTGATTAAAAATCAAGAAGCAGTTAATTGCGTTGATAAAATATAGTACTAATAAACAGACACGTAATCGATATTAAATTAAATTCCGTTATATATTTTACTATCACCCGTACAGTTAACGCCACTGCAATTTTTTATCAGTAAACGATACTTTAGTATTTCTTAACTGAACTATTGTATAAACTAAGTAGAAGATGGAAGCTTTGAACTGTGGGTACAATGTATACACAAACTTCACATTTATTTATAAACTAATTAACTACAAGTAATAACTTTTTAAAACAGGTATGTTTTATAAAGTATAAATTTGAGATTTAATTATACTGAGATAATCTGTTTGCAATGCGGGCGGTAATGGATTTATTACCGACATGTGCACGGATATGAGACAAATTTGTTTCACTGACATACAATACATTCTTATTAAAGTTACAGGCCTGCCTTATGTTTTGAGTGACAAATCCAATTTTATTCTCGGCTGCCCCTCCCGCTGTACCCCGCGGACCGATCAGACCTTATCCAAATTGGATCTTGAATAATAAAGAATCGGGGCGATTGGATTTTATTCCTTAAATTCAATTAGCACACGGGGGTCGTGTATGTGACTGCAGACGTAAGATAGAGGTACATTATCGTTTTAAAAGGGATCGTTGAGTTTTATATGGCAGGGAAAATATCTAACTTTGGGCTGAACTGCGTTATGGCACCCCTCATAACATCTTATTATGATTTGTAGTTTTTCATTGATTATCATTTTATACTGGAAATAGAGTTGAAAATACACATACCATACACATTGTACAAATAAATTTCATTACAGTAATCGACTGTGATAGAATTGATTTAATCTGCGAGCGAAACCGTTTATTAATATTTACTTATTACATCCAATCAGCTAATGGAAAACACCCATGTTGTTATTATATATTAACTGACAATATTAATTAAAACACATGATAGATTACTCCAAGATTTTTAATTAAGAGATAAGAGGAGGGGAATAGATCAATTATAAAGCGTAGTGTGTATACGAACCAAAAACTACATGTTGTAAATTCAGTTTACTAGACTACAACGAACAATATGTTCACTTTATGGTAAATGATTCGCCAACCCATAACAATGAGGCGATAGTTAGAATAATACACACAGCACCATATTGTACCTGTCGCCATGAGACATACGATGTTAAGTCTCGTTACTCCAGTAATTTTACTACAGCGTCCTTCAAACGTTAGCGGCTACTGTTTGGTGGAGCTGGGTGGTTACCTAGACGGTTTCTGGTAAGGGACCTACCTACACTACCAAATACCAATTTACATAACTTATAAACAGTTACATTATGAATATTATGTATTAAGGTCAATAACTGTGTTAGAATATCGAAATGATTATAAGTGAATAAAGTCGAATCACGCAAACTAACATGAAATATAAAGTGGCTAGTTATTCTAATGTTATAATATTAACATAAATAATATTAAATCCGTATAATAAGGAATAAATAAAGTAAGCAAGCACAACTTATTAGACATATTAAAATGTAACTCAAAACGATTGCAAATTTCGTATATAATATGCAGCGGATAAATTATGCTGCAATATTATAAATAACCCGAATGTACGATACGAAACGGATTTTTTTTACATTTATATCAATGAAATTAAAAAAAAATCTCTACTTACCTTACATAAAGAAATATAAATAATTTGTATCTATGCAAAATCAATGCATGTTGTCAATGATATTAGGCCTTGAATAAATTATTATAAAAAAAATACTATTTGTAGGTAGTACTAAATTAAAGGATTTTCATAAAAAAACAATTATTGGATATAAATCATGTAGAACTTGGTAATCCTTTTGTTTTGATAAAGAATGCATATCTGTGAATCTATTTCTGTTACGCTGTTGCTAAGTGAAATTTGGGTACCTAATAAAAGAGTTCCCCTTAGACAAGTCATTTTTGTTTCTATGCGTTAGAACAATATATAATTTTCGCAAAAGAAATTGAAATAAAAAAAATTCTAAACAGAAATTTACAGCGGCAACATTAATGATTTCATTTTTTATGATAAATTAAATGTGGACTTGGATAATTTATACTCTAACCTAATTAATAAACTTGAATATAATAATATTACGCAAAACCAGCAACAAATATAAAATATCTCGTAATTAATTTTATCAAAGGCATCGCTCAACCTTCGCCCCGTAAGATTGAGTGTGTTATATTTATTACAATAAATTGTGATGTTATCGCCGCTACATTTGACACAAACATCGAAAGTCACTTATAGTAATGGAAAGGATTTAATGAACAGTAGAATCAGTGCGTTTGTAAGTGTACTAGGATCTGATTACGGTCATGAATTGTAATTATCACGGATTTAATCGATTTTGTAAACAGATTATGAAATATCATATTCTTAAATGATTAGATCGCCGATAATACTAAAAGCGATTTGTTGTTTGCACTCGTTTTCTGTGATGCTTCTGGTTTTATTATTAGTTGAAATATTTATTTGTTCACCAAACAGGGAACATAAAATAATAAATATAATTAAGGCAGCAAAAAGTATTCTTATCGTTCAAAATAATCTTTCAGACAACCAATAAATGGACATGACGGAATTTAACTTATACTAAGGTGTGTCGAAATAAATATATTCACAAATAGTTATACATAAATATATAGGTAAATACATACGTTACAGTACTCTTTTTCACTGTATATTTGTCATAGTGATAATGAGATTTTATAAGTTTTTTGTAAAATGACAGCGGCGCAATCACATCTAACTTATTGAAGCAGAGCGTCCCACAAATGCAACTGTCTATACTGTAAAGTATTTTTTTCATTCATACATTGCTAAATTAATTTACTAGTATTATTTAAACTATACTTAAAACATATTATTGTATATTCCACGTACAATAAACATGTACATCAATTACGAATGATTTGCGCTTTATAACGATTTGGAGTAAGCAGACAAAACAAATGTATACTTCGTGCTGTAAAGTATATCTGTAAAAAGTAGCTCAAATTGAAACCGCTCGTATCATCTCCATTAAATAGTCTTAAAAGGTTTTGCCTATTACCATATTTACTCGACGTAAGTAGTTAAACAAACATATGGTAATCATAACGGAAAAGGACAACACGTTTCTAGCATTAAAAGAGCATGTGTTGTGCGTATTGATATAGTTTCCAGATCGTTAAATTTTGATGTTGTAGTATGACTACTGGTCGACTAAAACTAGGGTTTGTAAGTATTACAAGAATTAAAAAAATATATAATTTCTTCTTCATTAGAGTCGTCTATTAACAAAATACCATAAAAACGACGGAACCGTTTTAAATGTTATATGTTATTAACATGAAAATATTTTTGTCTTAGTTTTAACTTTTTCTATAAATGTCGTCAATGGAGACAACAACTTAGTTAATATTTTTTTATTTTAGGTAACGCGTACAGTATAATTCATCCATTTTGTAATTAATTTAACGAACCTGCAGCCCTTTCGTGCAAGAAGTAATGAAAGTCGGCATTCCGCCACCGGCTTCAAAAGTAAACGAACTGTCCGTCACCGAATTTTGTTTTTCTTATTCTTTTAACAAACAAAGCTGTTTTTTTTTTCACTTTTACCATTACTTTTATAGATTTAAAGTCGTTTTTCTTCATTGTTAGAAGTATTCGTATATAAAAATGTTAACTGTTTATTAATAGCTAGGATAGTTTCTGCCAAATTTGAAAGCGTATTATCGTCAATTACGTAAGTACGCGTGTCTTGGTTCTTCTCGAGGCATTTGTCACTATTGCGTGCTGTTGGTTAATTAACGTTGAAGCTTAAAGAAAATTTAATTTCCGGACTCGCTGCCACGGATCGAGTTTCGGTTTCTTTCAAACAATACAAGACAGCCGTTATTGGTTTTTTTCGGCAGATAATAACTTTAGTTTTAAATTTTATTCACTACATTTAAAAAATTAATTTTATTTGTGAACATTTCTGAATTCTCTAAACTCAAAACGTACAGTTACTATGACGTTTACAATATTTCAATATAGCAGCTATACAAATAAAAAAAATCCCAATATCCTATCGAATAAACAAATAGAATTCAGTAGCCCAAGCACGAATATCTATCGAATTCGTAACGTTAACGTATCGAGCCCTCGATACGACGTCGATACTCGGCAGCACGAACAACATTTTGACAACTATCGTCAGCTCGATTCGAATACGTTAGTGACGTCATCCTATCGAAAATAGGGACGGTCCTTGTGGAATGAAATGAATAAAATATGGAATGAATGGTACGTTCCGAAGCTTAACCAATTTATAATTTTATTCTAAACTTTTGAATTTACGGTTTATTTATTTAAAAAATAATTAACTAGTGCATGTAAAGTGAAGTACATATGAAGAAATATATTAGGAACATGATATGACATTGAAATCGAAAGAATAAATAATGTGTTGGATATAAAAAAAAATTCGTGTTCCGAACGACTCCGTTTGACATCGGCCAAGGCTGTTTGTTTATGTTTACTTTAGTTCTTGTGAAGAGCAAAAGTGTTTCTTTGCTTTTATTGAGTATTTTATATTTATTTAAATGTGAGAACTAGCCACTTATAATATTTTACAATGGTAGAATTCATGGAAGCGTAAGTATTTATAAAGTTCTAATTTATTAGAAAAAGTTTTATTATCGCAATTGTTTCAGTCAATATTTATGTAATGTGCCATAATATTTATATTCTAGAAATGCAGATTTATCAAAACCATCAGGCGCAATCATCAAGTCCATGAGGTCGCAATTTTATACAGATGAAGTGGAAAAAGTTAACGGGTATATTAAATAGCGATTCTCCAGGAGATGCTAAGAGTGGGGACAAATGGCGTAAGGTATGTCAAGTGTTAACTCAAGGAACGCTATTTTTTATTGCTCAAGCACTTGACTGAATCTACTGACTTCGTTATTAATCATTCTTGTTTAGAAAATCTAATTTAATGTTTGTTTGTTAATTAAGGTGTGAAGGGATCATAAGCTATACTTTACATTTCAATTGTGCAATAAATATTGAACAAAGTATTTTTTTTTATTTCAGGAAAAAAATTCAGAAACTTGTTAAGTTGAAACTGAGAGGCCAAATGCAAGAGTTATTTTAATGGAACCAGAAATAGGTTAATAGCACATTTAATTTTAGATTTATTGAAGTTATTGTTTCTTAATACTGTAGCTTTTTACATAAACCATAAAATGAGAAGGATATCACAGCTATGATATCTATGATAACCTAAATGAGACTAAATGTATAAACTGGCTAATTACATATTGGAATAATTTATAGATTGGAATACTCCGAGCACAAGCAGCCAACCAACAGTGGCTCCTCTGCCACCTACTGAGGCTCCCTCTCCAGTCATTAGCGAGGAAGAGGAGTGGCACCCTCCGCCACAGAAAACAAGATTTGACTAAATGCTTTTAGACATGGACAGTAAGGCAAAGGAGTATGCTTCAGAGCGGGCTAGGGTATATGAGGGATTAGAGAGAGATCGGTCAAGAGTTAGACAATTTGGGGTACAAGAAAGAGTAAGACAGAAAGATTAAGAGCAACGGATGCAGGATCAATGGCTGGAATTTATGAAAGAGGCAATGGAAGCTTTTGTGAGGTTTATGGAGAGAAAGTCTTAAATTAAGCTTAATATTTAATTACTGTATTTTTTTTACAAAATTAATAAACAAAAGTATAATTATGTATGAAGTCTATTAATTTTATCCATTAAAATACTTATTATTACCCCTAATTAACCCATCTCCTGTAGTATTCTCTTGGAAAATATGTTCAGAGATTGTTATAGCCATATTTGGGTTTTCAATCTCTGCTGGTTCTGGTTCCGGTATGTTGAACTCAATGGCTAAGTTGTGCAACACACAGCATGCTGTTTTTTGCACATTTTACTGGAGCATAGTGAAATGTGCGATCTTACACAAACAACACCATCGGTTTTTTAGTTGCCCAAAGGTATTTTCAATAGCTAAGTTGGTCCTTCCATGAATTGCTGTATATTTATAAGCCGGAGTTCCCTTAAAGCATTTAAAATTGGTGTCATTAACCAGGGTCGCTGTGGATAACCAAAATCACCTGGAAATAATTAAAAAAACTTAGTTAAAATAAATTTAACTTAGTATGAATATTTGTAAAGGATATTAATAAATTACAGTTGATTACAATAAAACTTAAATGATTCTTTATTCAAACAGTATCTATTTTTGAATTCTTTGTCATTATATCCACAGGATTATTTTTCTTTCTCAGAGCAACTGTGTGTAGTTTCTCTATAAGTAATAAAACCAATCAAAGTCAAAGTTTTTATTCAACATGGGAACAATAGTTCACTTATTGAACGTCAAAATCTACCAGCCATTCGCAAAACAAATGCCACGGACCTGAGAAGAACAAAAAACTCAGCGGGCTATATACACATAAATTTTTTTTGTCATCTTCATTTTTAAATGTCTTACACATACTGCTTGAGAATCAGCGCCATTTATTTCCACACATCTTTATTATTTAAATAATCGTTAACACAATCATATGATTTACTTATCAAAAAATTTTTTTTACAATTTTATTTTATAAATATTCAATTTATTCTCAATTTATGTTAAAAAATATAACAATATAACACGATTGATTGAGGTCGGTACTTACCTAACTTCTCTTGATGAATATTCTTCATTTTCAAGTAAACTTGCAGCAACAAAATAATATAAAGGACTATGCTCGTACAACGGTGGTCTTTGCATTTTGAGAAATTAATTAAAATAAATTGTATATAAAAACTTACTAAAGTAACAAGAAAACACTATTATTTATATAAATTAACTTAAAAAATAAAAAACACGGATAAAATTATATTTTAACACTTTTCGAAACCTTTCTCACCAACAAATTTTAAGTGAATAAAGTTTCGACGAATACTCGATACCCAGCCTGCGGTATTTACATTACCGTACGTCAAAACAGCGTTCGTGCTCGCAATTATAGCGTTGATGGTTCAAAACTATCGAGTATCGTTTACGTTACGTTACGAATTCGATACGAAAGTTGTTCGTGCTACCAAAATTAGTTCCTTTTACGTACGATAGGGGCGCTGTACAAATCTCATACAATATAATTCGATAACGATTCGAATACATTTTCGATAGATATTCGTGCTAGGGCCTCAGATTTAACGAACTTTTGAAAACGTGCATTCGTTACTTTTGAAACAAATGTTAATAGATATTGCATACGGTTTTGTTTGTTTAGAAGAAATATAGATTTGCTATCACATAGTTGGAAATTAGTATCCAGTGAAGCGTATGCATATGAAGGGCAGTGTGCGTGTAGCAGCGGTTAGCTGAGCGAAGCGTTTAGCGGACAATAAAAGCGGGTAACGTAGTGACGTTGGCGTGAAGCGCAACCTTAAAAGCAATATCCGGAGCTGCGCGCACCGCCCGGAAATGAACCGGAAACAGCGGTGTATTAAGCCGCAGGTAGCAGCCCTTCAATTTATAAACGCCCGCGGCGGCACTACGCTCTCCGCTGTTGCCGAGCACTTGTAGATATCCGGTAATGTTAATTTGTAACCTACACTTGCGTAGTATTTAAACAAGAAATAAAAGTTGTATAAGATATTTATAGTATTGAATTTTTAATAAGGTTTCATTATGCTTTTTAGAATAGATCTCTACTCGTAGTTTTGTGATCAAAAACATTTAAAAAAGTTACTCAGTGAAAGGAAAAAAGAATATTGTATAATATTTATAATTAAGAGTTAAAATTAGTAACATATCTTTCACGTTGTCTAAACGTATACTTTAATATTTAACGGAGATTATTCAAAAGACAGGCGGAAGGACAAAATCAAAAATTACAAACCCCCCGGCCTGAACTAACAGTGAAATGAAATAAAGTCCACAAACAAAAGTTTGCAAATCCAATATGATTTGGCGCGTCGGTAAACATCGGCGGCATCCCGGTGATATCGCAAACGAATAACATTAAACTTTGTATGGATTGAATGTAGAAAACCAATTTCGGCGTTCGGCGAGTGCGAGCCAATGGGATGAGGGTGTCAGAATGCTTTGACAGCTCTCTGATTGAAAAATACGGAAGCCTGTTTATGGAGCAAGTGAGCTCCCGCCCGGCCCGCGTCGATCCGCGAACTATTTATTCTTATTTTATTCAATTCACCTAATGTTCCACTACTCACTCTACTTATGTATACTTTACACTATAAACATTAGCTTTTTATTACTACAGTTGCTTAATATAATTTTTATTCTACAAAGTGTAAGTAAACGCATTATTAGATTTCTAGTTATAATATATGGTACAACAATCTTGGATCTTAATAAAACATTAATAACATTTTCTTTATTTCAAAATGGCTTTGAAATGTATATGATCGTAAAAGTGTCAATTGTAGTTAAATGAAAAACTGTTTATCAACATATTGGAACTGTATCATCATTCGTATTATACAATATGTATCTACTTTATAAATGTAAGTAATGATTTTATATTTTTATTTCACTAAGGCAAAGTTTTATATAATTGTGTAGTATTTTATTCAACAGGACACGGTTCTATATAAACAAACCGCTCGGTCGTATTACCACTTGCGCTATAAAGACTTCCTTCGACCGCAGTGCCATTACGTTCGAGAATCGAAATAGAATAATTTATCCGCTGACTACAGGAAGACGGCTATCTTCTTTGAAACTCTTAACAGCCCTTGCTTTTTCACACGTTATAAAGGTCGTGTTCACAGTCGTGAACAACCCAGCTCAAATGTATTTGCTTAAAATTTTTATTGATTATTAAAGCAATATTCATCTAGGCGCTAAAAGCTATCGTTGTTGGTTTGGTTTTTTGCCAATTTGATGAGTTAGCGACTTTGCCGCATATTGTGTATGTGATTAGCACGCGACGACAGTGTAATTTACATGTATTCCATTGGAATGACAAACAGTTAGCGGGTTTTAAGGTAAACACGTTTTCAAATTGGTCGACACAGACTGAAGAAAACGAGCACACAAAAATATTACAGTTATAGGTATATCTACACATTTTGTACATTACAATAAGTATTACTTCTTAGTGCAGTCGTTGAAAGAAAATCATTGTTAAAAGAATTTTCGATGATATTTAATATAGTATAATGATATAAAATATCTAAAAATATATCATAAACATATACACACTACGGATGATATCGAAATTTTTTCGATATCGGCGGTTATGATTAATGGGCGTTGAATTATGCAAGTTATGAAATATCTCATAAACAGAAGCGCACCCGATACATTCCCGCGTCGATATATCACACTTTTGGACATCCACGCCCTCTATTGGAATTTTGCAGTGTATATTGCTCAATAATTTTTAAAGACAGAATGAATCAATTGCGCCGAGGATTTCGTACAGGATATGAGCTCAGCAGTTAATTTAAAAATAAATTAAATGTCTAGAAGATTACATAGTTGCTGATACCAAGTATTAAACGCTTTGCAGAGATCATAAATTTCGATATCTTCGGTTGTTAATATCACTATTATTCCATTAACAGAACAATAAGCTTTGCATTAATGAAAATAACGTATTTTCTAATAAGACACTTATTAATACCAGGAGCATCCTGTGTTAGTAATAACGAAAAAAATAATAATCTAAGGTGTTACACAAAGAACCGAACATTAATAAAAATGTCACTGAACCTAATAGCGATAATTAAAGTTAATTGAATGACATTAATTAAAGTTAAAAGATCTTTGAACGGTGTGAGAAGATTCATATTAGTTATATTTAATTCTATTCTAACTTGTGGGGATTTAACAAGGTTATGAGCAGTAACTAAGTGCTACATTTCCCAGAATTTAATATAAAAATTCTAAGTTTAAAGTTACTTATTAGCGTGGTCTTAATAAATAGAGCAATTGGATTCGAAAGGTAATACGTAGCGCAACATATAATATATACTCAGTGCAGCTGTAATACAATTGTGTAATTAAAACCTAAAACCGAAGCCCCGGACTCCGGCATTCAATAATGAAGCTATTTATATTAAATTAAAGTATTGTGTGAGCGCGGCGTGCGAGTAATGTGCATGCATTTAAATTACACTCAAATGCGGCATATGCGCCACTTCAGCGCGCCGCCATGCTTTCGGATTAGCTTTTACATCGTCTACCGCCAAAATGAATATTGACAAGCGTTTTATAAATACTAAATTACCTTTACAGTCCGCAATATAATTTTATGAAAACGCAAGAACATGTTCTAAAACTTTACAAACGTACATCTCAAACACACCCTTGTGGTCGTCGTCATCTACCGCTCTTACACTCTCACATATATACACTAATAAACGCAATTATTTACACCACATTCTTACATATCTAAGAAGGGCATCCAGCAGATTCATAACACAGAGCAAACTAGTATGAACTCCCTATTTCGAAACATATACATTTAAGTTGTTGATAGTATTTGTGTAGTGAAGCTACTTTTGATATTAATGCTTTATTCATTAAATGAGCGAGTTTGTCTATATAAAAAAAAACTATTTATTCAAACAAAAAACGTAATTGCAGAGGGTCGTTTGTAAAGAAATGAATCCGGTATCTGCCTTCGTATCGCTATTCACTCGCCTTTATTGAAAACTAAAGCATTCTCTGATTTCTTTCGAAAGCGCCGCACGAAACTGCATTGTGCTCAATTGAATCGCGTCTTAATTACGAAACGGGTGAATATTTAATTAAAAACTTTCCGCACGCGAGTAATTCCTTATTTCATGTATACGAGATTGAGTCAGCGTCGATTCCGCCTTTCTGTGAAGTCGTCATTCGACAAGGGTTTTTTAATTGAACGCCGACCCATTGTGCTCGTTAAAACGATTCAGAGTTAATCACCGAGTTTTTCGTTCGGTAATGGAAGAAAGTTATTATTAATTAAATGCTCGATAATGGATTGTGGCCGGTTACCAACGGCTTATCTAGACGTAACGAGACAAGGTCCCGATTTTATCATACCATTTATTAATTTTGAGCTGTCATCGATCATTTTTATTTTCGGTGGGTTGAATTTGAGTTGGTGCAAAAATTAAATATTGCACCTTGATTGTGAACATTGTAAATGTCAAAATATTGTTTAAATGTAATTACATGTAACGATTAAGTATTACAAGTTGCAATTATTTACGAATGCAATAACGTTGGACATTTAATTATAATTTTTTTTTATTATTACAATTATTCGATGTGTTCGTTTATCCGGGAGTTGAAAACTTGGGTCACATCCATTGTAATGTATATAACTTTATCTAACAAGAATAAATGTTTTGTGTTGCGGTAACAATGTCATTAAAAAATACAATGACAGTAAAATAATGTTGTTGTGAGCATTACACTTTTAAAACAAACACATGAATTTGTTCTGTTTATAAAACTCGGAGAGATTTAAACTATAGTAAAGACACTGAGCAGAAAATTTTTACGGGTCCAAAACGTATATAAACGACACGAAATCAGTGAATTTATGGCTTTGCACTTTTATGGCATTTAAAAAATGGAAACGACAGATATAACGAAAGTTTCCATTTTTTTATTTATTCGTGCCGCAGCGGGGCAGGGTGCGCCCAATATGCGCTGCGATTGCGAAAACAAGGCGCGACTCCGCCAGTTGACTTTATATTGTACCGTGAATTAGCATTGTAAATGCAATCACAGGTGTCAGGCCGCCACTAGCTCGTCCAATTTATGCGTCTTCCGCTCCAAACACCATGAATATAACAATTTATCGTCTATAAATAACGATTAGCGTCCCACAGTCGCTGCCTAATGAAGTACTTGTTTATTTTTTAATGTAAATCACTTTATCATTCGCAGTCATTGAAAGATTCACGATGGTATATTTAAATCAGTGGCTATTGAGTTTACATATACCGTAAATAGCCTTATGTAAATGGTGTTTCACTAAGAATATGTCATAAATATAAAAAAAATACTTTCCGAATCGAATACACTTCCAATAGCTGTAATATTTACAGCTCCTGTCTTTTCCGCATAGTAATTTTTTTTCGCTATCAAGTAATGTACAAAAATTTGTGTAATTTGTTTTGAAGAACATCGTAGTTTAAGAAATTAATGACTTACTTTTAGCTTTATCACCTTACTTATCATTTTAAGACTCTAATGTGTTAAGGCGTTGATCGCTACATTACGCAGTATACAACAACAAACTACTACAACTGGTACTAATATGACAGAACTGGCTAACTAATACCGTTACTGTAGGTGGGTGCTTCCCACCAGCAGAACGTATTCCTCTTGTCTCGTTATCTTGTTTAAAAAGGTTGTAGCGGTATACAGCGAAGTTTTCATTTACATTGATTATTCATCGTAACTTGATTCGACCGAGCGCTTCTAATTGACTTAATTAGTTATCACAAGCTCACGGCATTTCTAACGTTAATTAATAGGACGTTCAGCAAGTTTTACGTCAATCAGAAATTATTGACGGTGAAACCGGACTTTGTTGTCGAGTAAAAACAAGTGTTAATCGGATTTAGCTCGGCGGAAACCAATTAGAAGGTTAATTGCAGGTAATACATTACAACTATGGGAATACTACTCTCAGAGAAATAGGTTAAAAAAAGTTTTGTTGTGTTAACTCTACTCATTGTATTATTAAACAAATACATAACATTGTCATAGAATTCCAAATTTCACATAACGCAACATTTGTCTAATAATAGAAAATGTCATAGACTAAATTGTTTAACCTCTTCCCTGCCAAGAACTAGACATCGCAGATGACAGCATACAGACTTATAAATTAGTTTAATTTATCCCATACTTTATAAAATATTAAGGAAGGAAGAAATTGAAAAAAATAAAGAAATTTAGCAATAATTTCATTAACATCCATTTAATATTTAATAATAAGTTTCCGAATTTTTTTGTTCCTGATAACTAACAAAAACAAAATATTTAAATGTTTTAAGTAAGTTAAAATATGGTCATAAATATTCTGTTCATAAATTATATATGAATATTAATTTATGTTTTTATTTGAGTCGAATACTTCTCTATAAATACACAATAACAACCTTGTACGTAATCACAGAGGAAATATAAACTTTTAAATAATAGGTCAATGTAAACAAACAATTCGTTATTTATCAAATTTAATTGTTTTCAATACGTCAATAATGTCAGCAGGTATAACAATTCTTAATTATGTGTAATTATTATACGTGCTATGCCAATTGTCATTAAATGCCACTCGAAAATAACTATACCTTTATATGGCGACTGGTTTTATTAAAATAAATTGCGGCTTGAGTTAATTAAGGCGAATGTCGTTTTGAAAACAGCCAAGTTTCACGCTTCCGATTAAAATAGTTAATCTTAATTTTTATGCTTACCACGTTGTCCGTATCTTGACAATGTAAATTAACTTGAAAGCATTTTAAATTACAGTAAGCTTGTAAGCGATTTTTATCTGATATGGAGACATATTGAATTAAATGGCTCTCGTAATTAAAAACTTACATTTATGGTATCACTAACGGGTAGAAATGCGTTCACGATTTAATAGCCGCCGTTACTATAAGAAAGATACATTGCTAAAGAACTTGTTTTGCAAAATTAATAATGAAGCTTTAGAATTAAAATTTTATATGCATTGGTGGAATGTAACAGAACAATTTGATTGTTATTACTATATATACGATTGCGTATATCGTGTACTAAATAAAGTGAGGTTAAACAGAAAATAATTTGCTCAATTCGAGGACATTGATTATTTTGTTTACAAAATTCAGTTAAATTTATTAAATTCTATAAAACCTGTTTTAAACTCTAAAATCGGCTGAGAATAGTAGTATCGGTGCATTCATAATATAATTTTTACTATAATATAAGAAATTGAACGAACTCAAATTATTTTATCAAATATTCGCATTATTTGATTTAAACTTTTTTCAATCGAAATGAAACCGCTATTCACTATACTTTTAGTTTATAACTAAAATACATATTATTCAGCTTCAATAAATGTTCATCAACATCGTAGTTACATAAAGAATTGGAAGTATCATCTTGGTTACGATTATATTAAGTAACATTGAATAAAATACAAATAATCGGAGATAGGATCAAACCGGGGACAAGACATCGCGAGGCAATAAAGGTAATGCAGGCAAGGTATTTGCCAATATCCTCGTGAAGTGGCCCTCCCAAATATCTTGAGATTGTATTCCCCCTACATAAAAATTGTTCCGGAATAGAGATACTACCCAGATAAATATTCAATTTCAGTACCGACGAAGATTTGATACCTTCGGTACCTACCCGCTTTATTGGATGATAGTCTTTGGAATTGTGTGGATAATCGTATTCATAGTTTCACAACTTGTTGGTTATTTATATTCAGAGATTTTTCATAGTTTTACTTTTCGAAGAGAGTTAAGAAATATTATTGATATTAAACGATGCAGGAAATGTAATTTCATGTTTTATTAACCAGTACATATTAATTTAGCCGTAAAATTATTTATAACAATTAACTTTAAATGTATATATTTGTTCAATTACAAGATAAGTTTCTTAAGTATTTTCTTAAACAAATTAAATAAGTGATTTACATAAATCAAACATTAATTTTTAAACGTTTAAATGATGTATAAATTAACTCTAATTTGCTTAAAAAATACCAAAATGACTATCCCAAACTTTTTAATGGATTCATTCGTTTACAGCAAGCGATATTGTATAATGATGTGATCGTTTCCGAAGAACTAACGTTTAAAGTTTAGATGTAGCGGCGTATCCACCGCTCGGTACCCTCCCGAGAGCCAAGGAGAAAACGACATGTAGATGAAAAGGGCAGCTGAATCTAATACAATCGAGGAAAGCGATACTCGCTTTTCTATCAGGGCTGCACAAATGTTACGTTTAAATAATCATTTCATTATTAACTTCTAAAGATTTATAACAAAACCAGCTGAAAACTTTAACTACAAATTTTAATAATTATTAAAGTTGTTTGATCATTGGAGTGTTACACATATATATATAACAAAACATAAATAAAACATTTATTAACGCAACTTTCTGTATTAACTGGATTCCGTTATAACTGGAGCGTAGTTAAAAAGTAATGTAAAGTTTTATTGCGTTCCGTGATACGGCGCACACAAAGTATCCCATTGTTAGCAACCCTGGCAGGACGGAAAGAGAGGGGCCGAGGCGGCCGGGTATTGAATGAGATTGCTTCTTACTTCGGCAAATGGATCACGTAGTGGATGAGATGTCACAGTGTTTTAAGATACCAATTCGACCGATCCGGCGCTGACACACGCCCGGATTTATTATGTCCAGTTAATATGCCACATCGTCTAAACTTTTATCATCTGTTAACAAAATCCGGTTATGCATTTACCTTTAAAGATAACTTGACTACACTATTACTATACACATAATTCATGTTTTTTTTTAATAAAATTCAAGACTTAACAAATTACAAATAAATTAAATCTATGTTGACGTTACACAAATATTTCTGAACCAGTTTCTATAGGAAACTAAAGACAAGTGACATTATTGTCGTAAAAAACTCGCGCAATATTTTCTAAGGAATAATTTAAAGGATATATTTAATATAATTAGTACGGTAAAAGTATTATGGGGACACGTGACCTAAATAATCAGAGTAAAACACATTTACACTCAGTAATTGGGAAATTCTTGAGTCGAGGCACCGCGATAGCTGGGCGGGCGCTAAAAAACAATTTCACGCCAAATCTTAGCTCGTGTTTTCCTATTTCCTTTTTATTTATCTTTTGCGTCTTTCCTTTTCACGAGAATCAATTTCACGGGTGAGTGTCGTGATGATCTGAGCTCAAAAAGCGAGGGTTGGGGTGCGAAGCATTGCACGTATGACTGCAGTCCGGCTAGACCACAGTTCTCATTACCGTCCCGATGTGGAGACGCGTTTCGATAATAAGCTTTCAACTCGATGGCAACTTGTGATTGAATGGGCTATGCGTGTGTTATCACTATCTATAGGATAATTCATTCGGCCCATTTTTTTAAAGTAGCAAGAGCCGCTGTTTCGTTTATGTAAATTAATTCACATGTAAATGAACATCATTTGTTTATTAACATGTGAATTAATTTATATATAGTGTAAATGTTCTGCCGGTAAAGGTCTTTTGATTAAGATCATCCAGGTAATTGTGCTTATAATTTTACCAGCAATTTATTGGAGTAATGCCTTGTTACTTTATTCGCTGTGCACAAGGTGGTGCTACGTGAACATCCATACTGGTGTCTCAATAATATGGCAAATGTATCACTTTTCACTAAGTCAACGTCTCGCTCTTCTTTTATCTTATTTTAAAATTTCTTCCTCAAGGCATAAATAACAATGAGCTGCCAAATTATTAAAATCAGTTAAACTTTGTGCTTACTTGTTATCCTTTTATGTATTTAAAGGGTTTTTAAATCAATAGAAAGCTGTGGTGAGTGTTGATATTTTTTTCTTGAAAACATTAATTATTTTAAAAGGTTAATGTTTAACATAATTATACACGACTTGTAGTACGAATTATTTGACAAGAAAGAAAACTTTCAATTTATTTAGCTTTTATATCATAGCACTTACTTTCCTTCGCATATCATTTATAACATACGACAGTTTGAAAGTATGTTGTGTAATGAAACTGCTGTATCGCAGAGCTAAGTGCTGAATAACAGTGATTGTGTTGGCGCGTTCCCAGGAGGCGTTACGTATTTACTGAGGCGTTATAGAAACATGACCTCACATGTCTAAAGACAAATAGAATACTTTAATATATTCTTAGTTGTTCTATTAGTAGTACAAAAATTAAAAAACCGTAGTACGAAATTAAAAGACAGTTTTTTTATTCGTTCAAAATTAAATTGATATTTTTTAAATTAAAAAGTGCTGTTCCTACGCAAAGCGTGGAAAATTGCCGAGTCCAGGCGCCGGATTTCGGTAGGAATTGACAATTTTACGGATGGTTTATTTCCGGATACTAAACTTCCTCGGACACACCCGCACCCTGAAAACATTACACGGTTACTAACTATTCAAACCACATACGCATACGCATATACGACGTGATACCCACAAATTGCAGCAATTTAAATATGAAATATTGTAATCAAAAATTTATGCTTAAAATACTAGGTATAGGTTTTATTATTTCCGATTTAAAATACTTATATCTACAAACTTGCGCTAAAACTATTATATATATTCCAGTCCATCCAAAGATAATAAATTGATTAATAGTTAACGTCTCTATAGACGCCAATGTCTGCCGTAATCTCGTATTAAAGGTATGCATTTTCTTATAATTAACAAAAAAAAAGTTAAATGTACTGTTGTTAATTGTCGGAAAAGCCTAAAAATCAGCTACAATAAAAAAAAGTTTCATTATCAAATCGTGGACTAAAAACATTAATTACTTAAAGCCTAAACGCAGACGTGCCAATGCATATCATTCATCTTGGCAAAATTGATTTGGTATCATAAACTACCAATACACTTTTGAGGCGGTATATAAATTTACATTGTATGTAAGTGTCTTAAGCGAAAGCTTCCCACTTAAAAGCTCTACAAATGCACTGAAAGCTCTTTCGCTCACTAATCCCAAACCTTTTAGCTGCAATCAAAAGCCCCGAGCGCTCGGCGCTGCGCGGCTCCACGTGATGCTTGTGGAAGCGGCTAGGAATTTAATTTACATTTTTAATTAAGTTAAATTTTGTTCGGAAAGCTTTCACGGAATAGGAGTTTTCTTGATTAGAGTTCAGCTCTGCCTGAAGTTTAAGATTGATTAGTGGAGCTTTAATTGCTCTCTGCCGGTGAATAATGAATTCGATCAGTGCGGAGTCAGAAGGGACTGTCTAACAGATTACTTTGACGTTAATGGATCAAATTGTTGTTCTACTTAATTTATTGTAACAAATGCCATTAAAATCGCAAGGAATTCACTAATCACATTGGCACCGTCGATTTTGCGAATTTGAATAATAATAATATTAATTCCGGGGTCATGTCCACGTTTCGGCTCACGCTGTGCTCCACACAAGTTGTTACGTTATTAATGGCTGGGGTGGATTTGAACGTAATGTTGCTTAATTGATCGAGTTGATATCACAATAACATTGACGTTTTATTTAATTCCGTTCGAAATTAATCTTATAAAACATTTAGTTTTTATGTACATATCAAAAAGACTTGAACATTTTAAACCGACGCGAATTCATTTTTTTCACACAGTTAAATCTGATGAATTAAAGGTCTGAACATTCGATACAGATTGATAATGAATAGAACACTTAGCTGTATTTTTAATTAACTTTTGTAAAAAATAAATCGTGTTACAATTTCATTATATAACACACTATATATCATAAGTAAACAGAATTACATTTTGTATCGAAAAAGAAATATGATACTTAAACTTTACTATATAAAAACTTTTACAGATTGTAACAAACAAACAGCTGTAAGTAGAATGAGATCAACACACAGAACGTACTACTGACACAAAAGCAAATAAGTAGATAACTTCTGCGTAGCACTCACGGTGAGAACAAGTCTGGAGCCGGTGACATACAATTTGATACAGAATCATTTATTAGGGATTGCGTCCGCTCCCATCTATTCCGCTTAACTAGACTTTCTTTAGAATTTTTGACATCATGGGGAATGATGACACTTTTACCGTTGGTTTAGTGCGACAGGCACCTTTAAATTCGAATTAACGTCTTAGTGCAACATGGGAAAGCTATCAGATATACTTGCGAATAATCCGAATATACGGAAAGTTCTGGTAAGTTACTGTACGGTATCACATTCTAAAAAAAGACGTAGTGTGAAGGTGTCCCAAAATATCCTTAGTATTTCTAGTTTTGCATATTAGATATTTTTGTTTCTGGAAAACGTATTCCTGCGAACCAAGACTTATAATATTTTATGTTAAATATCATCTTGTAGATATAATTGCTTCCAATGTAGTATAAATCAAAATTGCCAAAGCCAGGCGCCTTGTGACGCAGCTGGGGCTCCCTCCCTGCCAGTCGGACCGAATCCGGCGCACAGCAATCCATATTAGATTTGCCCGTTCTCGTATCCATTCTGAGATGTTCATATTTTATTGGGGCCAATAAAACGGATTCATGAATATGAGAAATGCATAACGAATACCGTATTTATGGTTGGAGGCGTGCTCGGATATGTCGCGGGTAATTTGATAGCCGCCTTTGTAACAGGTGCTGATGGGAATTTCGATGCGGTTATAAAATCTTTCTCATCTTCAATTGAGTGCTAGCATTTTATACGATAAAACGTATATACAACATTATCATCTACTATTTCTTAAGAATGTGCCTTGTAAAATAAGACATTTTAATAAAAACAAAATTAATAAATTAGAAGCATTGAAAGATTCTTCTTCTTCCTTTTAGTTTTTAGACTATTTACTTGTTTCTTATTCAAGATAGTGCGGCCTATCTAATCCTGTACTAACACCACGCGGTTTTATAATGTTTATTTCGAGCTGAGATCTGAAACAAGGTATTTTTCGAACGTTATCAATTTATGCATGCGCTTAGCTATCACCAATTATGCTTTATAGATAAAAAAAAATATTTTATACCATTCATTGGATAAATATATTTCATCCATATCTAAGTAACTAGAAACGACTATGGTAATGTGAACTAATGTTTAGTGGCAATTCAAATTATTTGTATTAATTTGTGAATTAGAGAAACTTGTTTGCAAAATTGATAGATATAGGCAATATCGACAAGAAGTATTTGCGTTACCATTTGTTTTAAATTTACAGCTGCGAAGTTTTTTCTTATATATTCAACATTTAAGTAAGAGCGTTGACAATGGAAATACTGGAACGGTATAATTTTAAAATAAGCTGTTCTATTGAAATTCCTTAACGTCTATTTTAAAATATAAACTGATGGATCACTCTTGCCGTTTGACAAAAGTTTGCCTTAGTAATAAGATCTTGCGCGTAGTGGACGTAAGACGAGGATATTGTTTATTTTAATAAGTTTTCCGAGAAATGCATGCTCTCAGCTCTGAATGCTTTTCATGCGGCTCGTACCTTACCATAATCATTATTTTTTTGTATGAATAATACCCATTACGTTAAGTGACGACGCACCCCATGTAAGTATAAACGTTATAAGCCAGTTTTAATGGAAATAAATAAGAACTATTCAATTAAATTCGTAACTTATGTTACAATGTAAAATATGTATGTATTTATGGATACCTTCCAAATTTCTAAAAACAACTATTTCCAAATTTGTGTTGAATTCAGAAAAAAATTCATTGTTTACTTGAGGTTAATCGATAGTTTTCATTGTTCCAGAACATTTTGCCAACCGGGTGATGCGAGAGTGACAACTTCAACATGATCCGTGACCCTCCGGCCATGCACAAGCCAGACACCGCATCCAGTAAGTAAAGTAAAAGAAGTCTTTGTGTTTGATAAATCGTAATAACAACAATGCATGAACGGAAACAAAATGAAAGAAATTTTCGACATATTCAAAATAATTTTCAATCATGAAAAGAGTTCACATGTGTATTAAATTATTAAAAAATAACAATGGACATAAGTTCGCTGTCTACTTATATATTCAAAAGGTGCAAAGATTAAATTTCATCAATTTGTGTTGAAGAATACCAATGCTGATGTCATTTATTTACAATATTAGGACAAACAGGTCGTGAATAAAACGCGGGAAGGGTTGTGCCATAAACCGACCGGCAGCGTCCGTCGCGATATTAAAAAAGGGGACCGACGATATTGCAATATCACATTTATGCGAAATGTCCAACACTCAGATAGTATTGATAAAAATAAGCGATTTTTTTATTGCAATACGCAACATTTGTAGCATTTTTTAAATAAAATTGATATAAAAATATTATATGTCCGCTATTACGAAATACTTGCACGTTAAAAGTTTCTAAAAGCTATAAATACTTTAAGATATAATTGATTATACATTAAGGTATTGATAAAAGGCCTGAAGGTATAATTGTAGGAATAATTTCGCTCGCTGTAAGAAGATTGCTTTTAAATATTATGTTATACTTTAAAAAAAAATATTAGAAATATACATAAATAACAATACTTCTAAAACGTCTCCCTTCTGGAATTCGCAGCATTTTATGGGCCTTTATCATAATCAAAATCGTGTTTCACGTTATTACAGCCATTAAGCTCATTCGAGAAAGTAGAAAATCTAATAACTAAGAGTTTCTTTGTAATATATTTTGAACGGGTACTCGTATTGTTTTCAGTGTGTAATATCAAGTTATTGGCAGAAATAAATCGAAGCGAGCCAATAAGAGTTTAAGTTGTTTTTGTTTATTATTTGGAATATGAGATTAAATGTAAACTGGAGAAAAATTACACCAAAGATATATTGTTCCCTTGAACGATACTGACAAATAAAGACGTATTAAATGTAAACCGAGCATCAAACGAGTTTATTTTTAATAACTTCTGTGATTCTTTTGACGTCTACCGCTTTAATAAAAAAAATCCCCTTATGGGTCCTCACTATATCGTACGTTTCGTTATTAAAGATTGGAAGCTAACATTCACGCACTAGAAATATACAATTACATTCTCAGCAATGTTGCCCTTGCGGTCAGGATACTCAAAAACTAGGTATAGTTTGTTAAAGTACAATAATTCAAATTATGTAAGTTTTATGTGTAGTTTGGATAGTTCAATTAAAAAGTCAACAGCAGAACGGCACGGCCATCGAAGAAGAAACATGTGCCGTTCATGATACCCAACCACGAGAAGTATTTCAATTTCTACAGTAATAACGCAACAAATTCACATGAGCGGCGAATGCACAAGCATGGGCGGAAAATTGCGGAGACAGTGGGTCCGGGGAGGCCCGCGGCGCTGGGCGGCCCTGATAAAATTTATGGCCACTTCCCCTTTAAAACAATATTGAGGGCTCAGTTGGGATTTATGTCTCGCCGCTGTTGCAGCGACTCAATTTATTCTTCAATTTTTCATACAATAACTCACATACGTATTACGAGTGATGGATGAAAAGGACTAACTTTCGGGCTTTAATAAGAGCCTCCAGATGCGAATCTCCAAATTGGTTGAAGTTTATTGCCCACTTATGTCAGGCTTAAGTTTCGCCTTGAGCCTTTCTCTCAGAAAATAATTTATGACGTAGATTGTCTCGACTCTGCAAAAGTTCGACTCGGGTAATGTATTCAAAATAAACTCAATATATGGATCGAGTCATACAAGTTCATAAAATTCTCTTTATAATGTTGTGTCGAAACAATCCTTCTTCCCTTATCTTATCAAGAAAATGAACACCTATTTAAAACTGTTATTATTTAGGTAGTTATAATAATAAAATAATGATACGATCAAAACGTTTTCTTAAAATTTATTAATATTCAATAAAATACTAACTTAAATGATGATAGTACGTAGTAATCTTAATGTATAGTAATTTGAAGTATTTATTTTATGTATACTTAAAATCTTTATTAATATACCTCCAATTAGGTTACAAAAATCGTACCTAATGCCCATGGGCATTCTCTGCCAGTCAACCTAGGAAGTAGGGAGATGTGGTAGGCAAAGAGAAAAATAATAAGTATATGACTTTACATAAAAATGAGGAATTAAAACTATCATAATTAATGTCCCATATTATTAACTTACAAAGTAAATATTTTGCTTGTAATATTCTCTAAATACCATACACTGCACAAAATTGACAAGTAACACTGCACACACTGCAAAAAATTACATATATTGCGTGTCTCGTAACTCTCATTTCCTCTTTTAGTTTCATACTTATTACAAAAAAGACAACAGAAAGTGTGCTCATAAGGTAAGGAACTACATCAATACCTAAGACAGCATTAATTACCATCTATTCGCTATCGCTACCGCTACCGCTACCTCCGTCTACCCCAACTGGGGTGGAAATGACAGAATTTATACTTTTAATCTACTTTTATTTTACTGAAAAGCTTATTTCATAGCTATAATGATTTCGCGGCTTTTCATGGATTCCTTAACCCTCTGTAGACAATTACTTTTATCTACAATTTCCACAGCTAAAACCAATTAAGACACGGTATTCTGCCATAAAATAATTGAAAATTTAATTGCTCAAACAGAAAACTCTTTCTTTAGAAATCGTTTACCACTGCTATTAGGCTTAATTCAAAAATTAATTTAAACTTTCACAAGGTTGAGTCGAGAACCGAGAGCCGGCGTAAAGGCAATATCAATTTCATAATTTTAATTAAAAAAAAAACTAACTTCTCTGATGACAAAGTCTCGTACTTTTTTAATAACGGAAATGTTAACGACGGTACATTTCAGAAGCGGGCGGCGAGGGGGTTCAGCTGCAGAGTGCGTTCTCTCCACTGACCCGGTAGCTTAACTGAATATTAAATGTAATTGAGAGCGTTTACAAATCGTAAATTACTTACTTTATACACGTAATAGTTGTGCTCCAGGCTTGTGTAGAATAAGATAATATGCTATCAAAGCATGCAAACACGCTTTAATTGCAAAATTATAGATATGACAAACTTCTTTCATAACTTAAGATTTAAAGTGTTGTTTAAAGATCGTCCATCTCATATTTCACTTCCTTTTTTTCTTTGTATCAAAAACTGACTTGTGTTCTACTCCCGAGTTCCGTTTAACTCCATACTAACATCCGTCAACATTTTTTTTTCATTTTTGCATGATTTTTTTATTTTAACTTTCTTGAGTGTGAAAAAGGGCGAAAAGCTAATTTAAATAATTCGCTTGAATTATCAATCACCTTGGCGTTAATTAATAATTTCTTTTGCAAAACATTCAGCTCTAACACCTTTAAAACACATATTTCAAAATATTTTTTCTTATTCCTATTCTGAAAACAGGCACTCAAGCGATTACCTAAAGTTAAGAAAACGAGAAGTGAAAATAAAACTTAGAGTATAGTTAAACAATCAAACATTATTCTCGTACCGTGTTGATAATAATTGCTTTTTTCTGCTCTTTATGAAAGCGAAACTCGTATTTGGTTAAATCTAATTGGTACCCGCATAATGGATACGGCAACAGCGCAATTAACTCCATTGTTTAATGAGTGACCGACTGCTAAACTATACAAACAATAAAAGCATTCAGAATTGCCGCACTCGCTCTAATTATAATACAACGCAAATGAATTAGTTTTGCACTAAATATCGTAATAACGTAACAATGTGTCGTAATTGTGCTATTATAACTGAAGCTGTATATTTTAATTATTACCTTTAATCATCAAAAAATCTTTATCAGACATCATCGTCATCGGCTGATAAACTTCTACAGTTGGACAAAGGCCTACCCATAAATCTAGAAACTGATCAGTATAGCTGTAGTGACTTTACTGCCCCATTTAAATTGAATTTATGCAATGTTGTTTGGGATAAAAACTTTATCACTATTTAGCGATTAAAATATTAAAAAATATCTCGATTTCGTTTAAAAAAATATAAAAGGACAATGGTAGTAAGTATTAAATTTAGTTAATTGTAGGATCTATTTGTCATATTGCAGCCATAAAAATTTTCGTGTAATTTATAATTTTTCATGTAATTAAACGTGGACATTGCGATTAAAAATGTTCTTACGGTGTCGATTGTAATCAAATCATAAATTAGCAGCGTACCGTTACACGCATACGTGCATGTACATCGATATGGGAAGGCCATGTTAATTGCGAAATGCAATGAACGATTGCAAATTGCACGGAATGATTGCGGCGTGGTCGTGATGCGGGTTCATTACAATAACCTGGCATTTAATTGAATCCACGGAATGTTGCCTACTGTCGGCGACACGCGTGAATACTTGAAACTAGACGGTTACCCGCCTAGGACTATGGTATACTTGGTATTACCTAATGCGGTTTACGATAAATGGTCTCCGAGTCTTTTGTGGAAGTTCTGTGCTTTCAGCAAAAAATATTTCCAAGTAGTTATGTCTTCACTTGCCTTATTGATTTAGATAAGAACAATTAAGCCTTTTAAAGGACATGTCTGTGTACATTAATGTTATCAGTTGTGACGTGGTAGTCTATTATGAACATATTTATTTCGCTCGCAAATATTGGGGCAGCTTTTTTTGATAAGTATAGTTATTATAATGAGTCTGTCTTGGAAATTCTTGACGTATGGACATCCTCTACTAGAATACTAGGAATAAATTATGAACTGGTTATTATACCTTTTATATTGAAGTAGCGAGAAGCGAACGCGATCTACAAACAAGGCAATCAATCTTGGAACACATTCATCTTTTACTTTGTTCAGGAATGTTCTTGGAGTTCTCTAAATTTGATGATAGAAGTCCACCGTTTATTCTCAACAAGTACCAAGACTGAAAATCCATTATAGTAAGAATGGAGCGCAACCCCTCACGATTTTATTGATAACTTGATTAGGTTTATGCCAAAGAATCTGGAAGCAGTTTAATGTCCGTTTTATACCATTTTCTGGACTATAATGACAAATGCATAAAATGGATATTACAGGATTTTTTTTCTAGTAAATACGTTTTTTTGGTTGATTTCTTGTTATTTAATGGTCTGTTTACACACTATTTTAATTATCAAATCAAAGCAAAATCCAAACAATCAATTTTTGTGGTATAAATGTCCATAATATTTTAAACGGTGTGCGTTTTTTTTGCGTTCGTCTACATGTGTCCTTACGTTTATAGTTGTACTTTATGCAACTAGTAATTTCAGGAGAACTAATAAAGATTGTGGTAGTTTACTCAGAATACACTTAATGGGTAATGACAAATTATTTTTCGAACAACCATAACGCTCCTGATGCTTCACAAACCTCGAAAACACATGCCATTGTCGTTGCGCTTACTCTGAAATAAATTACATTATACTCATTCTCTGGTTACTTTTCATGTCGGTACTTTAATACGTTTGCGGGAACCGGCGGCCTGTGTTGGCCAAATTATACTGGCTTCGCAGTTCCGTAGCCAAGTCTCTATCAAATTCTCTCGGCGGTAATAAAAAGAAAATAATACGGTGCGCCTTCCGTCGCCGATATTAATACGCGGTTCACGTTATTAACACGCCTTTTATTTTATACTATCTGTATTACTTTTCGCTTGCCAGTATTTGTGATAGCCAGTGCAATGAAATTTAATTAATATTCAGGAGTTCGAAGAAAAGCTTCACTAACAATGCCAAAGAAAAGTTGATAAAAACAAAAATGTAAGATAGTTAAAATATATAGTACCTTTTACGGTTTCATCGCCCGCATTGTTTTTATAACGATTACAATTTAACTCAAATATCCACATTGTCACTTGTGTAGGTTTGCGATGCTAACTACGTCGTAAATCGTTATAATCTAACGATTCGTAAGAATTCACCGCATTCGCTCCATGTATACGGCATTAGCAACATGCGCTACCCGAAATGGACATCGACATTGCCTGGAAAACCGCACACTTTTGCCTAGGCGCATTGTGAGTTGAAACTTCGCCTGTCTTTTCCCTCTACAATTGCATACAAAAACGTAACTTTTTCTTAAGAATCGTTATGAATGTGTAGTCAGGCAATTAGAGAACCTTTTGCGGTTATGATAAGAATGCCTTCGAGTATTTATGTCAGTCAGCGCGACGATACCGCATAAATGATCCGCCATTATAACCGCAACGTAATGAGTAAGCATCGATACAACGCATTAAATTACATTAGACTTAAGCGTATTATTTTCTCGATGTGGTTGGGATGCGTTCCCGTGTTTGGTTATATTATGTATTAATCTATACTTTGCTGCAAACGTTTCTACTTTTTTTCAATCTATGTATTATTAATAAAAATACAAGAGTTGTTTGAGAGCAATCTGTAGTCAAATCTACATTCGTCAACCGTAGGTTAGTGAATAATCACATGTTCATTAATTTCTAATAAAGACATGACTTGCTACGACTTAGTCATTAAAAGTGCAATGTCAACTCCATAAAACATTACGAAAACGGTTTAAAACCATATGAAAGTTAACACATCATCTTGTTCAGGTTATCGCAGCAAATTAATTATGGTGTTTAGGTGGTCCCGTTAATTATAATTATGTAGTTGTTTCACACAGAACGGTCTCGTAGGAAGGAGCGTGGGCGAGCGACACGCTCGTTCCCTGCGGCGCACTAATTGCTGCCTGCGAGGCCCGAAGCTGTACATCATCTTTATTATTTTATTATTAACGAACCGTCATTAATATACTCCAATTAACTTTATTGTCGCGACGTCGGCTCCAATGAACGAGACGTATCGGCGGTCGGGCCACGCTCAAGTGATCGATTGCGATGAGTTATGTCCACCTAGTTACCCCTTCAATTGGGTCCTTGATTGGTTTGACGTACCCGCCATTATTGTGTGGACGGTGCGCCGATAAATTGGTACTGATTGTTTACTAACGCCAATGTTTATTATGTACCGATTATGGAATGCCAAGAATTTTGTTTATTACCGATTAATTGTCTTTCAGGTACTGTAAAAAAACAAAAAAAATGTAATCTACAATATATTTTTATAAATTTTTACTCATTTAATAAAATTAATGATGCGTTGTTGATACATTCAACCTGGCATATTTGCAACTATGAGAGGTTGTTAGAAATGTAATTAAACCTTTTAAAGAAACAAAGCGCAATAAAGTTTTATAGAACGTTGTTAATGTGTTTAATGGTTAAGCTCTTCATGTAACACACAATGTAGTGGACTTTTTCTTGCTTAAGAAGAATGCGTGCGCGCATCTTAATAGCGTCAGTACAACGACTTAACGACTCGTCGTGCGCGTCTACCTGAATTAATTGATGCAATTACACCGCAGAAAGCAATCAGGCCAGAGTAATACTATAATGAATGGAATATTATGAAGTCCCAGCTTGTGTCTAGCGAAACAAAATGCGACACTGCAACGCAGTAAACCTATTTATTAACTGTAATGTTGTTTGTTACGTTTGTGTACTATTTTATCCAAATCCATTGTAGTTAGGTATCGCGTCGTTTTAAAAAAAATATGTATTGCAGTTTTGTGATGGTGTTGGCTAATTCCTTCGAGTTATTTTCAAAAGTTATTAAATTTTAATAATAGCAATATCGATATAAAAGTGTAGCTCAGTTCAAAAACATATTATTTTGAGTCATTTCACAGAAATTCAGTGTCTAAAACATCTACTAGTAAACTGTCGCACCAATGATCATAAGCGTTTCTGCAAAAAATTTAAATTATATTATATAAATTGGAGGATTCAAGCAATTAAGTCTTTAATAGTCTGATCTAGTTTTTTAATAATGCAAATAAACCTTGTTTACATTCAAACGACTTACTTAAGTGCAAACATCCGTTATTTCAAAAGCATATCTCTGCTCTTATATAGAAAATTTATTCAATGTATGCCATTTTAAAAATACATAAAAATTGTGATTAAGTCTATTTTTGTTGCGACTGCAGTATCTACCTCTCTCTTTAATTTTACTTTAATAAACTGCATTGAATCTAAATACAATATTGTATCTAGCATTTTTTTTACAGATCAGCAAGAAGAAAATAAATACGCGCTCAGCAACACTGTAACGGGAACAACTGGTGGTGCAAGATTATGTGCTCAATGTGGAAAAGTCATTACAGAGAGATTCCTTTTAAAGGCCATGGAGAGGTTCTGGCACGAAGATTGCCTTAAGTGCGGCTGCTGTGACTGCCGGCTTGGAGAAGTCGGTTCCAAGTTGTACTACAAAGCGGACCTTATGCTCTGCAAAAGGGATTATCTCAGGTATTTTTTTATTTTAAGTCAAATTTAATTATAAAAAAAGATATATAATACATAACTCATTAATTGAATTTTTTTTGCCATTTTTGTGCATAATGTGTACCTATTACTATAGTTTTTCAAAAAAATTTAAGCCGACTTTCGAAAATCTGCTGTTTTGAACCAGATGAAGAAAATTTTCCTTCATTACATCAATGATTGCTTCCGTTAAGTTTATGAAACACATATGTATAATTTTCAAATAAATAGAATCACTAAATCAATATCGATTACTAATGAACGTTTTGAATCGTTAAAGGTTTTGATGGCTGGTAATTAACTATAATCTTCGTATGTTATCAACCATGTAGCATTATTATTTGACATGACTTTTTAAACAAATTTTGTGTCCGTAATTATTGATGAAATCAATTTTATTTAAACAAGAATTCTTATCCATAAAAGTTTGCTGCAGCGATAAATTCTGTCTGGCTACTTCCACACGGTCAACCCTGTTTTACCGACCGTTATATATTACATAAGGCCTGATAATATCGCAGGAATACAATCGTAAAATTTGTATAAAACTTCTAATTTAAGTTACATTATTAACATTAACTGACTCACTTAAATTTTTTAACTAGGCTATTTGGTGCCACGGGCAATTGTGTAGCGTGCAACAAAGTAATTCCAGCCTTCGAAATGGTTATGCGAGCGAAGAGTTTTGTATACCACTTAGAATGCTTTGCCTGTCAACAGTGCAATCACAGGTAATACTTAATAGACCACAACTATTATCTACGCCCTTTTAATTATATATATTTGTTAAAAGTTGACTGCTTCCATTACACAGCAGCTAAGCGCTCGTCTTATAACACTAAGATCCATAGTTCCGGCTCTACATGATTATGAATGGTGAAAGGCTATTTTCGAATCCCTCTTACTATAGAATACAGAATAATTTAGCATTTGCATGTAACTATTACCAAAATAGTTTTGTATATTTATACTTAAATACCTCCTCTGGCGCAGCGACCTATAATGTGTTTTGACCTTCGACACAAGAAAGCCCAAACGTCGCCTGTCGTCATCATCGTCTTATGAATAATATTCACGTTTAAATATATCCTTTCCGGAAAACATGATAAAGTCAATAAATAAGACATTTAAAAAAGGGATTAAATGTTTTTTGAATTAAATTAAAAATCAACATTAAGGTCATTTCCTCTTACAACATATCAGTAACGATAAAATTTACTCAGATTCTGCGTGGGCGACAGATTTTATCTGTGTGACAACAAGATACTTTGTGAGTACGACTACGAGGAAAGACTGGTGTTCGCGAGCATGGCGGCCAACCCCAGCGGCTTAGCGCATATACGACGGCAAGTCAGCGGATTACAGGTAAATATATCTCTTTTTTAATTCTTTAGTAGATCTAATTCATACTGTTGACAATTCACAATAAATCAGTTAAACTAACACTCACTTTTATTAACACTTACTTGTCTACTTTTAATTATACTATCACAAAAGATTTCACGTTATATTGTTTACTACACTACTCCACCCCACCCAGATTAATATGGCCGCTTATACCCACTAGTAATTTTATACGCATATATCATTTAATATTGATCGCACAAAAAATTTGCATAAACCATATTATTTGTAAAATTACAACATTCGACAAATAAAATAAATTTAAATATAATGTAATGCTAGTTTGCTAATAATAGAAACAGGAAACATTGCCCACAATTGTATCGATACATTACCACCTTTAATGTCCACAATATTGATGTTTCTGTACATTGCTATTATCACAATCTTTTAAGATATTCAATATTATGTCTTAAGGCTTCATGCATTTGATTCAATTCACTGAATTAGTTTAATAAAGGCGGATTTGCCCGTTTGACATTTTTATCTGAATGTACACGGGATAAAGTGGCTGTATAACGTTGCTGCGTTTCAGATAACCGGAGAACCGGAGATCCAATTATATGCAACGAAGTGTTTCATCTTAGTTCTCCGTAGTGACAATGCAACTTCATCTTGATTCACCATGTAGATATCAGGTCCCTAGGCCCCCTGTGTTAAATTTAGTACAGAAATGTTTCAACAAAATTTATTAACATTTTCATTATTAATGAAAATTACCTCAATGAAACCGCGTAGAGGTATACCCAAAATTATTTGACGTAATACTCGAGGCATGTCTAATCAGTACGTACGCACTGTAGCAGCTTTGCAAATTATCTCCTAAACTATGTAATTATTACAACGTCAATGTTTACAGTGGATGTACAAAGATTTTAATTAATACGCAATTTTCAAAGAACAATCAAGTTTCAATACTTGGCTGACGTTGAACGTACTTTTTATGACGTACAGTATTGTCAATTCTCACAACTTATACTAGTGTTTGTAATATGAAATTCTCACCAACAATTCTTTCGGTTTTTACTTGCACGAATGTAATGGTACTGGGAACAAGTTTTCCGAGTTTGTCGTGTTTATACTAAATTATTATAATAGCCATTCATGCTCGTACTTGGGCGAAGAGATATGGGCAGTGTTATTATTCCGGTATTATCGATTTAACACAGATTCGGATGTTTATATGAAACACGGATTTTATTAAAACGAGATTTTTTACTTAAAGGCGTAGTTTGTTATAATGCTCCAACAATTTCACTAACATACGTGATATATTAACTTTTCGATTTTACTTAAATACTGATTTCGTCTTGTATAATAAACGTGCTAAGGTATTTTCCGTAATAATTTAGATTTAAGTAAATTAAAAAAGCACACTTGCTGAAAATTATTGTTGAAGGTTTCGTCCTGCCATCTTATTTTAAGCGTCCCTGTCCTAAACAGCGGCAAGTGAAAAAGTCGTGTAAATAACCCCGCAAGGACACTGTTAGTGGAAGATTCTATCTCCACTTTATTATGTTTCTTTTGTGATCATTAATCTTTCTCGTACGAACGCTTGTCGGAATGCGAATGTGGGGGAATCTATTTCATTTTATGAGCCGCGCGAGTGGAGGGAACCCATTCAGCCGCACGACATTTCTAATCGACTTTTTGATTGCGCTCACGGTCTACTGTTGGGCGCTCGACAAGAGAATTGCTAACATCCAAAATCGAATTACCTTTATTTGCATTTTTTATCGTTATTATTTTTTCGTCATTCCGCAGTGTTAAAATATTGTGCGAAATTGGGTTTTTTTGTAATATTTTTATGACTTTCCGAAATGTTGTATATAAGCATTTCTATTATGACATTGTTTAATGAGTCTTACAGAAAAGCATAGAAATTTAAATGTATATGGTGGGTTGATATGTACATTTGATACTTGCTAACTTAAGCTTTCATCGAACTACGTTCTATTTGGAGTATACGCAAAAATAGAGAATTGAAAATGAAAGTATTATGTCTTAACTTACGTGGCAGTCTCCAAGCGGCGGTTACCCGGGTGCATGTGCAGCGGGTGCGCTGGCGGACAAGGAGGGCGGCGGGTGCGCGGGCGCAGACGATGCGTCCAGCGGCTACGGCAGCCCGCCCGACCCGGACGTATGCGATGCCGCGCGATGACCATCGCTGCCTCGCCGACTACTCGCCTCGGTAATATTAACAATATATTTACAATACATATTATAAACTACCTTTAAAAAGCATTGCTTATACAAATTCTGTATTAAAATTATTATAAAGAAGTTTTCGTTGATCAAAATCACAAATGAAGTCATAACATTTTTGATAGCTTTTCAGGAATTTCCGCATTTATTAAATTATTTCATATCAAATTATTGTTGGCTAAAGCAACACCGGCACTCTTGCTTCTAAAAACTTACGCAAAAGCGATGCTGTGAAAGTTATTTATATTTCAAAATCTTGTCCATTTCGTTATATTCAACTTAGTATGAAATGACTAAACGGATTTGCTCTATTACAGGTAAAACCTCACTGATTCCAAACGGGGAACCGAGGCCGCGTCGGAATATTCTCTAAAGCGAGACACGTTAACTTCCGGTGGATTTTAAGGCGTATAATTTTGTCCACAACTCAAAAGGAATACAATCTGTTTCTGGTGTAACGCTTTATTTTTGTATTATGAATTTCGTAATACATTACATCGATCATTTAAGGGCAGCTTATTGAAAAGTTATAAAGTGCAAATTGATTAGAGACGTTCGTAAACGTAAGATGGCCCTCTTTTAAGTGGTTAAGTGCAGAATTAAGTACATTAAAGAGTCCCGACGGATGTATTTTAAAAGCATCGCCCGTGTACATTAGGCTAGGAGGCGGGCCATGTATATGTGGCCACTTTACAAAATGTCCGGGATGAGACGCGATAACGTTGTCAGAACACGATATTTCCATTATGTATACGATTTGAGACTACATGTTGAGATAGCGGCGCCGCGTGGGCAGGCCGCGATCTCCCGGTCTCTTACTTTACTTAGGCACTCCTTGTATTTACAATAGATTACATAATGTACCTTATATCATCTTTAGTATGAGCAGTATCTCACATTTCCCTAGCTATAGTACCTACAACTTTGATACAACGATTCAGGTCCACTCTAAAATAGTTAATTGATAAAATCGATCTCATTGTTATGAAATTGTATGTACATTTAGCGAAGGTAATATTGTTATCATACAAGGTATGAACTATTATTGAGAGGGATTTTTAATGATTTTTTTTTTTTTATTGGTTACGTAGATATATCGCCGTTATTTTTTTTTACCAAAGATAACTCCCCGTTAAATGGATAATTGTAGTCGTAAACAAGCGACGATTGTATAATTATAGTAATTTTTGGTACACATAGTAAGTTGATTAGAGTACTGTTGTATGTATAAAACTAAAGTTATATGCTGTTTAAAGAATTTCTGTAAAAATTGTGTTTCTCTGCCACGGCTTTGGTGATTGTTGTTCGCGCCTCTACAAATTTCTCATTGATATCACTTCACATCCGCTAACTTATTTTTAATATAATAAAAATGTTGAAAAATATTCTAGAAAACTTTGCTTAAATTTTTAAGGTTACTTAAACTAATGTAAAATAAAGATTTCTACGTAAAATTGTATTTATATATATAAAAATCTAAACTGTCATTATAGGAACATTGGCTAGATAATAATCCATGTAACACACATCATACTATAGAGACAACCATTAATTGCAACTGGAAACATCGACGGAATAATTTTCAGTTTTATGTTACTATGTAAATAAATATATTTATTTAATGAGCAAAACGTGTTTTTTTTTTTAAATTTCATAACAAATCTTTTTGTATTTATTATCCAATTTTATGAGTACACTTTCATGACTCACGCAATGACCAAATGTTCACTAATTATAAATAGTAAAAGTAAAACACGACTCGGTATCAATTTTCATTTTTTATTTATAATGGGCTCACGCTTATCCTCTTTATCTATGGTTTTGAGTGACACGAGAGCCGTATATGATGAAACGTGCTTGCTTAAAAAAACCCTAGTTCTCAAGTTGACAATGAAAGTCGTAGCTAGCTAGGTTGTCTGTCACCTTGATCCAAAATCCGTCACACGTGACTCCGGAATTATACCCAGGACCGTGTTACAGTTACATAATTTCTTAAAAAAAGTGATCATTGTCAAAACAATTGTAATTTAATTTCGCTTTAAAAAGTAGCTGTTATATTTTAATTTAAAAAAATATTATTTGTGAATCAATATTGTAAAAATGGCGTGAGCATATTTTTCATACACGAGTGCGAGCGAATGTACGTTATGGTTGTCCTTTCTTATAAATTTTACATTAGAGTCCTTATGAGACAAACTAAGGCTTCGCAGAAGCTTCATTACCTTGCTCGAGACCTCTTTAAATATTTTTAACCACGCACTCATAAACAAGTATGAGCTGTAACAAAATAGTAGACGAATGCGCAAAAATGGTAAATTCACTAAACCAGCGTGTTTTTTACATGGTTATTTCGAAACGAATATTCACCTACTTTTCGGACATGTCACTAAACCATTAGTCATTGTAAGTCGTATAATTTTAAGTAAGTATAACTTTTGTTCATTAAAAGCTTAAATAAATTTTAATTACTTATATATAGCCTTGCGTATTATTTAAAACATGTCAACAAGCCTCTCTTGAATAAGTAAAGAAAACGTACTCGTTGTTATTTAGTTCCATTAGCGAAGCACTTTACATTTGGTGGTCGATCAAATACATCAATCCATTTGTGTAAGCACTTAAACTCTCACGCCGAGTTTAAAAGATATTTCGGTGTTTTTAAGCGAACTTGGGCCTGTTTATATAGTGCTAATTGGCAAGTCAAGACCTCCTCGGCTCAGATGATCTTTTTCAATAACCTAACATGTTTTAAACAAATATCTGGTAATAATATACGTTAGGTGTAAGTAGATATGACAATTATGTTGAAATAATTGAGAAATAATGTGGACGTACCGTTTGACTACTTACAATTTGAATCATCAACATAAAAATTTCCTGTTATTACATTTATTACACATATACACTTTACACTGAAAATTTGCTTTAAACATTTTTTAATGCTATTTGGAAGCTATGCTATGAAATATAGTTTTTTCGGAAACATTACTCCTGTATCTAAATGTTGATTTTAGAAATCATGACTACAGCACAATAATTCCCTGCTGCAGCATCATCAACTATGTAACGTGCCATAAATAATAATGTACATATAAATAAGTAACAGGTAATCTTATTAAACATGTACCATTAGTCAAGATTAAATAAAAAAAAAAAACTGTTTGAAAATTAATATAATATTACATTAAGCACTCCGATATTACTCCGTATAACTAATATCAGAGGTTTATTAATTTCTATTTCTACTTTCTACCTTACCACTTGCATGCAATGTATATTATAAAGATAAACAAATGAATACAAAGGACTTTATAAAAATCTACTTGTATAGATACAAAATATGAGTAATGGAAAATAAATAAAATATAGTATAAACTGCTAGGGTTTATTATTATTCAAAAAGAAAACAGAAAATGTTAACATTTTTTGTATGAAATTTTAATCTGTTTTATATTAAATTTAATTGAATTTTTGTACACAAACGTTTAACGTTTTTGATTATTTAAATACAGTTCTTTAAATGAATTATAATCTGACACAAACGAAGTGTAGTTATAATTAGCCGCGTGTGATATACAGACATGTCTATAGCGAGCACGACGACAAAATGCATTAACCAGCACCGCTTAGTTGTTTGCTGTTTAAATAAGAGCAGTAATGTAATTTTAATGAGCTCACAAAAATGTGTGCGCAACACTGAGTAAGAACCAATATGAGCGCAGGAGCCACTTAATGATCCCACACACGCACATGTTTTGTTCTCCTACCATTTTTTTTTATATTGAGAACATTTTTGTGACAAACATAAACATTACACTGTTAACGAAAGGGGTACTTTCACCTGTTAACTATTTATATTTTATCCATTCAATAATGCAGCTGTTTTTATAAAACTATTTTAATTTGTTTTAAAGTTCCTGTTCATTTGCTTAGACTTATTATGACTATATAATAAAATAGAATATTTAGAATTATTGAAAAAGGTCAATAAAACGTATTCTTACTAGATTTTTTTAATACATGTTCTTATTTTGATCTGAATAACTTATTATTATATAAATTTTATATGGTCGTCAACATCTCAAATAATGGACGTCTGTCTATAGCTGAGCATAAATTTCTTGTATAAAATATAATAAAACATGAACTGGCGGTAACGGTTTGGACTCATTTTCTGTACACATTAACAACTGAAAGGCCTCACTCAAGGGTCTCTATACCGATCCGTCCTGTGCTGCCCACACCCAGGGGCTAACCACGACCTTCACCAGATCGTCGTTGGATCGTGTAGATGCCTTACAGCACTACGTCTACGACACTAAGTCACTAAGACAATACTATCCATCAGACATCAGGCCATCAGTCCTTCCAACGATGTACTCTGCCCATTGCCACTTAAGGTTAGTAATCCTTATACTCTATGTATTCACTGTTAATTGTATATGAAATTTGGTTAAAAAAGTTATGTGATAATTAAATGATACTTTCGTAAGACATTTTAAAGCCACATTTGTAACGAGCAAGTTTTAAAGCTGGTTAATTATAGGCCGAGAGCGCTCCCAAAAGAATTTGCTCGCCGAAAGAATAGAATTCGCTTGAGTTATTGTGAGCCGCGAAGCGCACGCTCTCTCGTGAAAACTCACTTTAACTTTTTTAATTAAATTTCTGATTTTTTTTCTCTCCAACGCCTCTTCGGGGTATCTTGTCTTTAAGTTTTATTCATAACGATATTAATTAAAGTGTAATACTGCGGATTAATGATAATTGATTTCAAGTTAAACAATTAAACAGGTTAACATATGTAAATACTTATTGAACACAACACATTCACCGATGATTTAAACTCAATGGATGGATGCCAGCGGTTTATTACTAGTGTATTTTATTATAGAATAAATTAAACGGATAATTATAGTAATAATTTCAATTGTAGGACGTTTTAACAAAATACCGAGGAAAGTATTTGTAACGAAAGAATGACGTGGAATTTATCATAACTACACACTCCCATGCGAACAATACGACTCGTTTTAGTCCAATTTTGTTAAAAAAAACCATTGCTAAGATATTTAAGATGCTACGATAAACTCTAAACTACTAAAGCGCTGTTGAAGTTTGAAACTAACCAAAAAGTTTGTTTTATGTATAATTATCAATTTGGTATCAGAAATTCGAAAATTCTGTAAATTTTTAGCAAAATGCACGTCAATAGACGCATACCAAACACAAAGTAGTAAATGAATAAGTAGGAATCAAATAAATATTCAGAAGCTTTTAGTGTTTTTAAAAAATCCTTTGATATGAATCAATATACTGCGAGACGTTTTATTGTGAGATACAAGAAGTTTCCGTCGAATCATTTAAATAAACGAACTCGCATCATTATGTCAGATCTAAGGATCGAACAAATTGCCAATTAGTGGCGCGCCGGGACTGGCCTTCAAGCTTCGGGCTACAGTGGCGGGTAGCAGGCAGTAGTAGGGAGTGTCGGGAACTAGGCGCCACAGTGTAGAGCATCCAGTGTGATCAAGACTCATTCCTAAAGAGTTTTAAGCTTTATACTGAAGTAACTTAGTATTTATTTGTAATTAGATTGTAAAATAACGGCTTCGGACCTTTTTATTTGATTAAAAATGCCTACATTATTGACGAGACGGGCGAGTCGTTCACCTTATTGTAAGTGATGCGCTTGCCCATAACGTGACGCTAGTTAGAATAATACATACACGACCACATGGTGCTCCACGTCTTGACACATAAGATGTAAAGTCTCGTTACCCCGGTAATTTAACTAGTCTCTACACCTTTGAAACCATAACAGAGTAAAGTTTGCATATTACTTATTATATTAGTAAAAATAGCTCTATTCGTAACTACCCAGTTGGTCTCCGGCAACAGAGACCTGCCATCACTGGTGCTACTTATTAATACTTGTATAAATACGTTAAGTAAATTATAAAGTATAAAATGCGTACAGTGTATTTAATACTTTAAATACCACAACATCATAAGAAATAAGAAACAAATATAATTAAAAACGTGTACCGATTTTAATTGGGTTGAATTCTCATGATAACGTTCATTAATGTGCGCCCCAACATGTGTTCATCTGTATTTAATTAGCTACTTCCTTACTATGAAGATCTGCCCACACATAACATCGGTCCGTGATGAAAACGTATCACAAACATAGTAGCTATTAATGCTTTAATTTTCTTAAAAGCTGTTTTAAAAGACTCCATTCTAAAACTTTTACTTTGTGACAAACGAACAACAAAATTCATTGAGTCGATTGAAATGTATGAGAAAAACATATTCTTGTTAAGATATTTATACTGTGATGAGGTGAAATTAAGTAATACTTAATGTAAAAAAATTGGCTTTACAAAGTTTTGGGAATGTCGGTTGCTTAAATATATCAATATTCATTTGCATTAAGGTACATAGGAAAAGAATTATAAAAAACATGTAATGAAAACTGCAAAAATCAGTCAAAAGATTCCTCATATTGAGATGAAAGTTATTAAACTATGTTTAACACAAATGAGCCGTCAAGTTGTTTGCCTCTATGTTTTTCCGTGTGCCTCCCGTGGAGGGGTGAGATGGGTGTCCAAAAGTGCTCAGTATTCAGAGTATCGCAAATGTAACTTTCGGTTCTTTTCATGGCTAAAGTATGTTGGCGGCAATCCATAATGGGATCGCCATTATTCTTGCCATTAATTCGCATGGACCGGCTTCCGTACATTAGCGGATAGCCGGCCTGCCAATCTGCGAGGGTCATGTCACAGCTATTCTTACAAATAGTAACAGCTAATATACCGAGATGTTTATGTGCTATTTTCATATATCTCTGTTATCATCTATGTGTACCGATAAATGCGGGCGGATTAAATAACAATAGAAATAGTTCATACTTAAGAAATTTACGACTTTAATTTTTTCTGATTTCAGATTTTTTTTATTTATACACAAAAGTAAAATATTATCTGTACGTTGTATAAATTCATGAAATAATAGTCAATTCTAATAATTGATTTTACCGTAAACCAAGTTTCAATTAAAACAAAAAAAAACTAATTTAAGAAAGCCTTATCTTCTATATAAAAGCTATAAGGCCTAGTCAGTCACAATAATTTAAAAAACCTTTTACAACAATTTTCTGAATCGTGGCAGAAATGCTCAAATATTAAAATTCAATACTAAAACTATACAACATCGTAGCCAAAAAAGGTTAGGTAATATTTTAAGTAAACTGCAGTGCGTGCATGTAACGACATAGCATTTTTCTTGTTCCTCTGTCCAATTATTCTTTAATTTCATGCCTTTTAAAAATATAATGAGAAATATTACAACGAAATGGTTTTGCGTTTTGCAAAATTAATTAACGGTAGGTGAGCATGCAGTAAATAAATCCTTCATTTTCCTGCGCAGATTGCATAAAAATAATCAAATAAGTGGCATGGACATTACTCAAAGCTCGCAGCTGCAGGCTGGGGAGAGACAAGGTGAGAGCAACGTGCAGTCCCGCTCGCACGCCGGCTCCTCCACGCTCCCCCTTACTGAAAGAAAAACTCTCGAAAAACTAATTACAACTTGTAATTGAAATTTTGCGTGTTATATAATCGGATACTTGAGCCGTGAGTAATATATAAATGCGGTGGGGAGATGAATGGTCGCCGTTGTGGGTGGCTTCGGCGGAATAGGCGCCTCTTCTTAATTTTAACACTGTACAACATAAATATTTTTTAGCTGAAAAACATCAGCTGTAACAAGTTACTTATTACAAGATTTTAATTTGAAATCGATGTTCAACTTGTTACTATAGATTAAGGTAAATTACCGCTTACATTTTAAGCCGCGTTAACTCAGTTTATAATGCGAAAGTTGGTACGGCGCGGGTTCGATCCCTTGATTTCGGAAGCAGGAGCTTCCGGTGAAGAAAAATATCATAAGAAAACCATCATGTTCTAAGAACAACTCACACTTGGGCAGCGTGATAGCCTTGACTGATTCTGTGGAGTGCGAAGTGGCCATAGAAAATCTTAAATAGATTCTTATAAGATTGTAATGATTTCACTCTTTTATCGTAACATGGAAGTTTCGAGCATGATATTTCCTTTCATAATTAGACGTAGATTTGTCTACTTGTTTACATACCACGTAGTACATTCTATTCCTTTACTTTCGTATAATCGAATACGCCTAAACAATTTAAATATATTCTAATATATGTAACATAGAATTAAAAAAGTTGTCTGGTCTATTTCGGTTTGTCTTCATACAAGTTGAGGCGACTTGAGTTTAGAGCACTTTAAATCTTTATGTATTATTAAAACGTTGCAATCTTACACCCTCTTACTAACAAGCATTGCTCCATTCAATTTATCTAAACAAGCATTTTTAATTAAAAACCCCTTTCGAAACCGCGCTAACAAAAAACGCTACAACAATAGCGACAATCTAAGAAGCGATCTAACTATATAAACACGCAAATAATGCGCAATCAAAAGGGCAACCGACAACATGTCTAGGGCCGCGCGCGTTTGAAATCCTCAATAAATATTTTACTTTTATTTAAATAGATAGTCAGCAAAAAAAATATATTAAATTTAACAGATGGTACAAAACAAATCACACATTCAATAGTAATATTTTAAACTATTTTAACAAAAGATTACTAAAGTTTCCTTTTCTTACTTATGTAAGTAATGCGAGCAAAGGAACGAAAAGTGAGTAAATGTTGAGATTTAATATTATCATTTAAAGCAACTAGAATAAAGCAAATAATCTTTAAACGACTTAAACAATTTCTTTGTTAAGAACACTCTCAAAGAAGCTATCTTGCAAACGAAACGAAAAACTAAATCACGGTTCAGCCAATTGACTACAATACTGCTGAAAATACAGGCAGATCGTGCTCCTTTTTAATCTCGTGGTTTAAAAATGAAACATTATTTATAACTTTAGTAAAACAATTTGTAAATATGACAAAAAGCTTTTCGGTCAAGCCGTCGGGCCGGGGGCCGGGGGCGCGGCGTGTAGTGGCGGGGAAATGGAAAAGGCATTAACGGATATGTCAGTGCCGCATCAACAGTGAGTGCCTGCTTTCTAATGCTGAATAAATACCATCTACCTCCCCTGTCGGGCCGGGACGCACCGCTAACTGTGGTTTAACAAATGACACGGAAATATTAAATGTATTAATAACAACTTAACTGTAAGTATTGAAATTAAAACCGTAATATGATGCACGATAAAGTACCGATTTCAAAAATGTAGTAAAAAACCAGCAGCCTCATAATTAACACAAAATGTTTTGAAAACTTCCAAAAAAATGTAAATTGTGTAATTGGGTTCCCTGTAACATATATCTTTATGTAGCGGATTAAGTAGAAGCATGAAATGTTTAGCATCGGTGGAGCAGGCCCCGTCATAAGTGGGCGAGACGTCCCATTTCCCGTTTCTGCGCGGGCATGGATCGGGAATGTTTTAGCTAAATCGACTCCGAGATTAGATGGATATTTTTAAAGCATCGCCTCGCCTGATCCATTAGCGGGATTTCATGAGCCACTCCATTGCGAGGATTTCGCGTTAACGCTAAGGTCATAAACTTGATGAGAGAAGGCCAAAAGAAACATAAGTTGAACGAACCTTACAATGGGTTTTCTTTTTAGTGGAAGGTTGTAATGTATATTTTTTTAAGTCTATACACCAGCAAAACTTTCACTCAATGATAAGTGTTCGCTTGTCTATAAACATGACGTGCTAGTTAAAATGTTTATACCGTTTAATACTTTGTGGTTTTGTTACTCTAATCATTTAACTAATGATCATCCACATTATCTAACAAGCTTCAAATAAGTAGATATCTGCATGTTCAATGAGAAAGAGAGTGAGTTTATTGTTTTGATTTATGTATATTCTGTTAATAAGATATACGTACATGTAAGCTAAAGAAAAGTCAGAACTCTATTTAACATGCCCAATAAGAGAAACATCAAAGATTTTCCTATTTCTTTACTGCCAAGCCATTATGAACGGAGATATATTTATGAACACTTATTTTCTTTTCTTACGGAACTTAATTTTAAAATTTCCGAACAAAGAGCAAGTAAAATTAAAATTCAGTACTCAGTGTTACGAGGCTAGCGCAACCGCAATATCGTTACATAAGAAAAGTAATTTCATAAATATTTAAACGAACCCAGTGGTTATTTTTTTAACCAGATATTTAAATGAGAATTTACGACTTATAGAAACGGCGTGTACATATCATAATTATTAAATGCACAAAGTTGGTATTTGGTGTAATAACAGAGGCGAAAGCGGTGCCTCGCAAGCCGATGGAATTTAAACGCGGAAGCTCGAGCGACAAACTCGCGTTATTAAGTTTCACAACTACTTTTATTACATATGAATACATATCCTCTGACATGCCCAAGATAACATAATTAAAGTAAATTCTTCGCATAATAAACTTCTGATAGGAATTAGGTTAATACGAGTATGACATTTTTGTTCTTTGTAATATTTTATTTTACATACAAAATCTGTTCGAAAATCCAAATAGTACAGTGATTTGAAGAACGTTGTAGTTGGTAAAATTAAAAATTATGAACTCTTTGGAAGTTAAACAGAATCGGAATTTAAAATTTGTTCTTCAATATGTTAGATATTGAGGAATATTGAGGAAAATTAATTGTGATTACAAACATTTTGTTAGTAAAATAGCGGGTGTATCGACTGTTTACATTTGAATAGATGTTTCTAATAAATGGAACCTTATAATTTACTTCAGTTTTATAATATTTTTATGGCATTAATATATAATAATTTAAACAATAGAAAGGAGAGAGTCATCTCTAAAAATATGTTTTTCAAAGTTATTAATTAAATATTAATTATAGTAAATTTGTTACTAATGTTAACTTGGACCTGAGAACAGAGATTAATCTTATACTTTAAATTAAATATCTTTCAAAATATAACATTGTAGCAGTTGTCGGCGCGGCGGTCGGAACGTAAGAGACCCCGCGTAACGACCAGCGGCCATTTTATATAGTAATTTCGGGGAGATATAAAATACAATACATTTTACTATTTTTTATGATAACGCTAATACGAACTATTACCAATTAATGGTAGAAAAATATCTATTATTGCATTATAACGGTTAAATCATCTATCCACTTAAAGCAGTATACATGTATACTGGTTTAAAAAAAAATTATTGTAGACTTTTAGATAAATTTAAGAATGAGTAAGTATACAATCATGACTATGATGAATATGAGTCAGTATAACACCAACTAATATCACGTGCTTTGACGGTGAAGGAAAACATCGTGAGGAAACCTGCATATCTACGTCATTGACCATCTGTGGTCGGGCTAGTATGTGAAATGGAGAAGGCAATGGGAAACCACTCCATTATAATTGCCAAGAGAGTCGTCATGTGTTTCATTACCCATGATGACCACGACTCTCAGTCATGAGGAAATACGACTTAGAAGAAGAAGTATACAATCAGCGAATTCAGTTCGTTTGTGCAAATAGATATATATCTGATGCAGGTACGTTTAAAAAATTATGATTCCTCTCTGCGTATGAAATTAAACGCATAGTCCCGCTAAAGATGGAGTAATTTAATATATATGGTCCACTCCTCGGAGCTTAAATTAAACCATTAAATGAGATTGCCAAGTCCAAAGCAAAAAAGCGCACACGCAGCGATCGCTGATGTGAATAATAATTTATGTGCGAATCCATGACAGATGTCGGTTCGCATGTCACTATTAAAAGCGTCCGGAGCCGCTTAATCCGGAGTTGAACAACAACTTTGTAAATTAAATTGACTCCGAGCCACATCAAATCGGGAGAATTGCACTTCTTATGGCCTCCGTAATCACCGGTTCTGTATAAATGCAACATTAAAACTGGTGTCAATTACATTATTTCCTTATATGTACTACGTTAATGTATAATCTTGCTACTTCGTCTTCTTATTAAAAGTTATATATAGGCCATGAATGAACATTATGTAAGTGAGAAATAACGCTAATTTACACTCTTTAGACAACCAATCATACTTTAAGTTCTTTGACAGCAATCATTTTCTTACTTTGTATAAAGAAAAGATTTAAAACTCCAATTTATTTATGTATGTCGCTGATATTGACCTACTGACCGCTTTCAGTGAAAACTACATCTATTTGTAAACACAACTGTCTAAGATTTATAAGAAATGTTGTAGTTAATTAGATGCTTCTAGCTGTGTGACATTTAGTTTTAAATATAATATTATTTCTTTTAATTGATAACCTACTACAAAATGTAGTAACCGTTGAATTCTAACAAATGTTTATAAAAGGTCCTTTCATGTTTTAACATTACAAAAGCAGCCGACAAATACTAACACAGAAACGTTTTTATAAATGTTTTCCATTAAACATATTCAAATTTACAACTATTAATTTGCTTACCTCATTCATATTAATTAGATAGTGTAACAAAAAAGTTTTATAACCAAAAAAAAAGGCGTAACTTGTTAGGAAAAATTAATTCTCACACTCGTTATATTGCCAATACAAGACCATTAAGTGGACTACGAATTTGAATAAAAATAAATTAAACATAAGTCGTGATGTTGGCGGCCACATCTTCCACCTTTCCTCTTTTTGACATTTTTTGTACTTGTTGCAAATGCATAGCCCTATGAAGATACTTTTTATAAATTTAAATAATATTGCACATACACACCGACCAGCGGATGTACTGAAATAAAAGAGTTAAATAGCCACGTTATCTTATTAAAAGTAATCTAAATTAATTAAGACTACACAAAATTAAAAATATATTATAGTAAATTTAATATAATAGCTTCCTTTCGAATTAGTACTGTAATGGAATTACGACTTTCTATAAAGATATTGTTGTAATGGTAGTTCCATTACAGTACTAATGTATAGAAAGTTGAAGTTCATGAAATAAAACAATTATTAATCTTTTAATTTATAAATAACGGCCATAAAAAGAAATTTATAAAAGTTTAAGTTAAATTTACTTAAAAATTAATACGTAGTATGTATAGTAAGGAGATATGAAAAGATTTCAATGAAAAAATATTAAAAAAGTAAACTAATCGTTTACAGCTAATTACTACATTTACGTATTCTCATTTAAAAATGATTATTATTAAGAATTTCTCTATTTTATGAGATTAGAAAATATTTACTGATGTACCTCTATATATTACTAGGTATACCAGAATCGCAAATTGTTAAACTTTACTTTTATATTCAACTAAAACGGATTTTTTATTATTTTAATGTGATAGTAAATTGTAATTGTACGCCATTGCACAAACTTTAATAGTAGTATACTAAGAGAAATATACAGTTGTAAAAAATTACTTAGAGAACTCATTAGTGAGAGTTCTGTGAAGATATAAAAACAAAAAGCAAGCAAAGCTCATGACATAGTTTGCATCCGACCATCAACTTGTTCATAATTAGTACAAACCACAGAAAATTAATTAAAACTGTCGGTTATATTTTTCAATTACATTCCTACGCAAAATTAGTAATTAGTAAAGTAATTTATTACTCGACGCAAGGAAAAAAGTACATTGGAGTCCCTAATATAATTAGAAAGCTCGGAGACTAGCTCGTTACGTCTGCGGGCATTTACTTAGTTAAACCGTTAAACGGAGATGTTTGTATTGTTGTGATTAAAGTATATTTTTATTTAAACCCGATACTATTATACGGCTAACGAAGCACAGTATCCCTTGATGATTAAAACGAACTCGGAGCCACCCACGGTGCCACCCTGGTGTTAATTGGGCCCCCGTAGACAATACTAATAAGGCCCGTCCGCGCCTCTATCTGTCTAATTAAACGCGAAACTTGAGAGTAGCACCCTCTGCGAGGAGGGCCTGTTTGCCGAGCCTCCTGAATACACCGTAATAATACCGACTAAGCGTGTTTGAGTGGCTCTTTTTCGGATCTCTGTAAACCCGCGTTTAATTAGCTGTATTATGCGTCTGAGTGTCGACTCCCGTCTTGTTTAATTAAGCTAAGTCAGTAACAACAATCCATTAAGGCTTTTCGTGTTTGAAATGCTTCGATTATTATTAGATGCAATTGGAGAGTCGATTATAATCGAATTAATTCAGTGTTCGTGTTTACGAATCGTCGTTATTGCGTAATTCCAAATATATAGGGGCCAAGAAGACTTTAATATACGAAATTCATTCCTTGGAAGAATACACATAGTCTCTCAAAGCACTTGCCCCACTCGATCCTAATTACAGATAGCTGAGAGTCCCGGGCTCATCTCATTCGCCTTTCTCGAAAGCTCGTCGTTCCTTAGTTGTCTGTCCTTGTGACAAATCTAAATGCGACGTTGCTTTACATAAATTTATTACTTTGTTACATGCAAAGTAAATTTTTATAATTACACTTTGAAAGCCATGTTTGTTTTCATTAAATACGGGACAGTTTAAATACACAATAATAATAAAACATTGCAATTAACTTTAACTTTCTTTTTTTAATTACGTCGAGCACAATTTCAGAAAACTTTAGTGGCAATGACTTTCTTCATTCTCATCTAGAATAATCTGTCAAATGTTGACAGCTGAAACACGTAATGGTGTTATCACAATAAATTGATAATGTGCGGATCGTAGGTAATAAAACGAACTCAAAAAAAAGTTTGTCACCATCAAAACTGTATGAAACAAGGACTTTCGTGACACAAGGTAAACGACCAGTCTATGCCGGAAGTAATTAAAAAATCATATTTACTGGCAATAAATTATTCGTTTACTAATTGCTTATAAATTATTTTAAATTTTGTGTCACTGAAATTTGACTCGAATAGTTTACATGGAAAAATTATGACCACGAAATTCTGACAGGCTTATAATAATAATATACATATGTCCTGCCATTAATTTACCTGTCAAAAACCACTTAAAATCCGTACGACACTAACAAAAACAACTAAATGAAAATAATTTTTTTTATACATACTTTCACGTGTATTTATTTGCCTGAGAAAAACAACGAAACGGATAAGTGGTGAACCTTTTAAAGCAGTGTGCAAGTAGACGTTTAGTTAAATAAATTGGTTTAAATATGTATGTTACTCGTTAACTTCTCTGAAATGTTTTCGGAACAACGTGCTGTCATTATCGTAATTATGTTCCAATGAAGATATAATAAGAATTAAGTTGCCAACAGTTAATGTAACGCTGGAAAGTCAACATTTTGTGATGATGGATATGACCATAACAACTTAATGCTGGCTACCATTTATCGAAAGCAACGTTTTAAGATGTAATTAGGTACAGATCGTAAGTGCCACCAATCGAAAAAATACAGGAAAATTGTAAAGTTCAAAAACTTTCTCCAATTTTTTTAAAAATACAGGTTTAATTTTAATGCTAAAATTACTTTCGATAACAACTATGAAGATTGATTGTCATCAGGGGTTTGTATACTTATTTTCCTCGTCATAGGAATAAGTAAAAAACTACATCTAACTCCAATTACCGTAATTTTTACTTTGCTTCCACTAATTCAATGAACGTATTATGTTTGATTTCTTAACAAAATAAATATTTTCGTGACACTTAAACCGTTCGTTTTCTAAATTAGTATAAAAGATAAAACTTTAGCATTTCACCATACCGCAGATCGAATTTAATACTGCGTCTACAAGATTCACGCCAACATGAATGTAAATTAGATTACTTTCTTATCTATGATAATAATATTAACCGAATTTTGCCATGCCTTCGTACGATAAGCTAATGTTTAACAGCACCATCACACTATGTAATCATAAATTGAAATCAATAATTAATTTACGTAATTAACTAAATAAAAACGTTTGATAACACTATCCGCCACTTTTCGGCATGAATAAAAGATAAATTTACATTGATTAAAAATCTTCGCGTGATCGTAAAAATCTTGCATAAGTTAAAATCAGTATTTATAATTAGTTAGATAAAATACATATACGTATAAGGTCGACACTTTTACGTATATGTATTTTAAAGTACTAATTATATATTGACTTTAACTTAATTCTCAAGTATGGTTTTGGTAGTGGTAGGTCTCTGTTGGCGGAGACCGTCTAGGTACCAGGTATTCAAACATTTCTAAGTTTCGCTTTGAGGAACTTATTTTTTTTTTTTATTCTACGCGGCGATGAGACGAGCAAAACTTTCAGATGATGGTAAGTGATACGCTTGCCTATAACAACGTGGCGCTAGTTGACTAGACACTGCACCACATTGCACTGGTCGCCTTGAGACGTGGAATTTTAATTCTCGCTACCCAAGTAATTTCACATAAGTAAATTTCTAACGAAACCGTCCAGTCTGCCCACACGTCGGCGGGGCGCGCTGATTTCAGAACGGTCTCGGTTATCCCACGATTGATTCTAATTAACGATAGCAATATTTATTGATGAAGTTTGCAAGAGAATCGAATTGATTTTGCTACTCTAGAAGACCTATAACAGATTTCCAACTATATACGTAAATATTTCATTATTATAAACGTGCGATACGACTCTGACAAACAATTTGTCTGTGAAGTACGAATTTACGCCATGTTATGTTTAAAGCCAAATTTGTGGTAAATTGTACTAAACAAACTCTTTTAAGCTGAATTCATACTTTACAATACACACTTATAAATTATAATAAACGAAGTACTATAAAAAGTATAAATAAAATGAGATAGTAAGGCTTCATTAAGGTATTATTATTAAAAAGAACCTTTACAATGCTTCACTTGCAAAACAACTTAATATACTTGTTTCTTAACCTTTGCTTAATTGATACAAAAAGGTTATTGAATTTATTAAAGAGACTAAACATAAATATTCAAAAAGATAAAAAAAAAACAAGTTATGATACGCTGTATTTTTAACGAGAAATTAAGATCAACATAAACTTTCTTGGTCGGTTAATTAAGGCAACCATTGTAATGAAAGGGCGACTCACACGCTAATTAGCGTTTAGTATTTAAGAAATATGAGAAATATATGCTTTAACTCTACTAATAACAAGCAGTATTATTACTTATAATAACAAAATATTTATTGATGTATATTTTGAGATTCTCATTTATATTATTATCAGTCGTGGTAGGTGTTTGTTGCCGTGGACGGTTTGGATAGGTAGTACTGCAGCTCCTGTTTCTGCCGCCTAATAGTATTGCAAACATTGCTGTGTTCCGGTTTGAGGGGCGCTGTAAGCTAGTGAAATTACAGGGGTAACGAGACTGAACACCTTGTGTCTTAAGGCGACCAGCGCAATATGGTGCAATATGCTGGTTAAGATTGTATATCTTAACCAGCGCTACGTTGTTGTGAGCAAGCATATCACTTACCATCAGGTGAACGTCTCGCTAGTCTCGTCGCCTCGTCGAATAAGAATAAAAAAACATTACCCGTTACACAACATCGAAAAGCTAACTACTATATAATAACTAACTCTTGGATCGTGTATGTTAGCGTCAAACCAAAAACATTTGCATTTGTTACGTATCAACATCTTGTCTATCTACTTTCTGTAGTTAATCGTGAGGCTATAACACTGCAGAACAAACTGCCGTCATTTGCAAAGTTTATAAGGAAGCTACAATAGCGCTGGAACTTTGTCAGTTTAACATTTCGCATTGCGACAAGTTAAATTAACGTTGGTCTGAAAACCTTAGCAACTTAATAGTTTTATGTACTTGTAAGAATTAAATGAATTAAAAGAATTACATAAACTTATGTTTTACTAAATTCTGAAACTTAGATTCTATAAAGTATTAATAGAAAATATGTTGTGTTCACATCATAACATAAAACCAATTATAGATTTGATTGCGATTTGGCAGTAAAAATCTTAGTTTTTTTTTTCAAGCTTATATTAAAAATATTATTTTACACGTCTTAACTTTATATTGAATTTATATTATATACGAGTTTTGTAACTGTAGCTACAGTAAATACATACATCTCACTAATTCATACCAGACCCGAACCGAATGATATTCCCTAAAATTAGTTTTCGCAACCATTTCTCGTCCATAAATATAATTGCGTTCCACTTATAGCCCATAAAAGGCAGGGTACGTGCGAACGCCGTTGTTGCAAAATTGTACAAAAGGAAAGTATTATTAGGTAGAAGTGTATAGGCAGCGCTACCCTGGCCGTGTTTCGGTGACTGGAGCGGGCTTTCAGATAAATTATTTATCAACTGAATAGCAATTTTCTTTATGACTCCTCCGACGGAACAGAGCAATTTGCCCGCGAAAGAGATGCGTAAACTTGCAAGGACGCACGGACTGAGAATATAACAATGAGTTTATTGAAAATTTTCATAAAGATGGTTGTAATTATCTTCTGCTGTTATATTTTTATTTCTGTTTTAGTTGTTTCAATCAAATGAGCATTTCTAGGCGACCACCGCGATTGTGTAGGATAACGTGATAGTTAACCTTAATATAAACTCAAGATGGAATGTAGAACAGGAAAGCCGGGAGTTTCCACTAGTGTAGTCTTCAGATAATGCTAAATAGTTCTAAAAATAATAGTCTTGGCTTCTCTGCTTGCAAATTGTAATAAAATCTAACATCAGTAATATGGTTTTTAAATAAATGGATCTCTATGAATCGAATATAAATGTTTAAAATAAACCACAAACTATTTCGAGTTTGAGAATAAGTTAAATTATCCGAATTTTAATTAGTAAACAGTTACGGTTGTTGTATCGCTTAAAAATCGACATGTCGGTTAAACCCTGCACATGGCAGTCCATTTGAAAATTAAAAAGATTACCAGGAACGATACAGAAGCGGTGCACATGCGTCTCATTAGTGGCACTTTTGAAATGGAAACCTAGTCGCATGAAGTTAATTGACTACCACTCAGTAGAGCGTCACTAACCTTAATTAAATTTGGTTTCAATGTTATTAGCTCATAACCCATTTTGTTATGAATAAATTTTAGATTAAACGTGACCGCTTTAATTTTCGTAGTATTATGATAATAGAAAATTATTCTCGTTGATAAGATGTTTTTATAAATATAGCAGTGGTGTAAATAGTGCACGTTGAATGATATAAGATGATAACCCATTAGGTCTCGTACATTTCTTTTAAGAACTACTTCCATATTTTTCCTTAGAACAAACACTAATTTTTTTAACACTTTTTTCATACACAACTCAAATTACTAATTTTGAACAACTTACAATACAAATTTAAATTTGCACAAGCGTAGTGCGCCTTACATAATATAATACATAGCATATAGTTGAAGTTTTCGGGGCTAATGATAAAGTACTCTTATTTGTGAACCCTGGTATAAACTACAGTTTTACCAAATTATTATGAAACGATAACAATGTACGTAGTTTTAATGGACCTATTAAAAATGTCACATAAAAACTTTACACATAACAAATGTGGCAGAGCAATTTAGGTAACCAATGTCCGCCGACGCTGCATCCAATTTCCGTAATTGTGAGTTCATCAAGGAAATTGAGTAGTAGACAAAGCAAAGTAACCTATGTCTATTTTACTTACAAAAATACACTTGTACCATGATGACAGAAGAAATCCGTTTTGTTCTTATTGCAATTTTTTTATACACAGTAGTACAAAAGGTTCAAGGGTTAGTAAATCAACACCATCACTTATTTATCAACAACAAAAGCACTTAATGTAATATATTATGAACTTTATTAAACCTAATTTTACGGATTTAAACTTTTTTTAACTTATCTTTACATAATCCTGACGTTTCGGCCGCTTTGCAGCAGTCATGGTCAAGGGAGTACTAAGATGACAGATGTCATCTTAGTACTCCCGTGACCGCACCAATAACTTTAATTAATGTTTGTGGTCCGATCTACACAGAATGAGCGGCCGAAACGTCGGGATTATATAAAAATAAGTTATATAAACGCTACAAAATCCGTAAAAATTCGTTTGAATGGGCGTGTAATATTCGCGGAAATATAAAAAAAACATTATTATTATGAACTATTATAATTGTGCATATAATTCGTGAGTTGCCTACTGATCAAAAAAATTGTAATAATTCATATTTAATTTTCTTGTGTACTATAAATGCTGAGCATTGGAAAAGATATTTCATTAATAAATACTTAACGTATCCATACAATTCTTTTTTGTAACTAATGTTACTAGTTATAGAAGAACAACTTGATTGTCTGTCTATTTGTTGTATAAATAATAGACTAATAAGCATAAAACTTATAACATTTAGTTACCAATGTAAAGGAATGAATCGACTTCCTATTTCTGTAGTTAAACTACATCAGTGTAGCTAGAATTACATCGGTGACTAATGGCCCGTTTGTAATAACAATCGCTTTTAATTGTTTGCGAATGGAATGCTCCATCTTGAACAATGAGCAATCAAATGGAAACAATGCTAAAGAGGTCGCTTGGAAAGTATAGAAATAAATCAGCGTATTTGATGCACATGTTGACTAGAGAATAAGTTTCACATCATTACGCGAGCTATTTGTTTTTTAATATTAACTTACCTACATAATGAATAACGAAGATAAAAAGTTTGAATAAAAAACAATCTATTTACAAATCTTCCTTCCGTACATATCATATCAGCATTAGTATAAACTTTAATAATATAAGAATAGATACGTAATGTAAATAGATTTGTTTTTAATAATTCTATAATTTTTTTCATTGCAAATAGTGCACGGCGTATGAATGTTTATGTTTAAAAATTTGTATAAAAATTACATGTTGTTAAAACGCATTTCGTTAGAAAATTAACGAAAACCTACCGGTAGAAAAATTCGCAGTGTTCGTGAAGGTAATTGATGGCGAGCGGCAATTAAATTAGGCTCCGCGTCGCGAGTAATCGTCGGAAAGCTGCCCAACAGAGCTTTTGTGGGTCAGCAGGACAGTTCCGGCCATGGACTCGCTCATTCACTAACCATTTCACAATATAACACTATACCTTTTCAATCCTCTATTAAATTAGGTTTTTATAAGCAGTCATTAAAATCTTTACTACATGCAGCTTTATATCTATGGCTCTTTTATATAGGTATCACAGCGACAATATTTCAGCCGTGTTTAGTTGTAGTAGGAAATGCAATGTGATGCTGAATAATACTTCATTAATCCCTAATAGACATTAGCAGCTAACAATTCCTAATTGACCCGCTGAACGACATTCTTGTCTTGTCACTTTATACATAAAATGAGTTAATTTTTATCCAAAATACGAATAATTTTTCTTTAGAAATTTATTTCGAGAAAATTTTAATATTTAATTATAGAGAAGTGTCCCTATTATCGTGAAGAAATGTGACAAACCTTTATAAAACTTGCAAAAGCACTTAACATTATTGACATCGGAAGCTTATTAACATCTATTTCGATTCAGTATGTAAATTTTTATTTTATTGTTTCTCTTTTCTGTGGCAAAATTGTTTTCGTTTAAATTATTAAATATTAATTTTCGAGGCAGTGACGGTGTATTTTATTAACATTTAAAACAGAATTCGTTCAACGAATGTATATAAAACGTTTCTTGTTACAAATACAGTAAATGGTTATTATGTTTATATTTCATCTAATTCTATACAATTCACGTGTACCCTCCGGCACCTGTATCAATAAAAGTGGATTGTTCACAAATAAATGTTTGCTAATGACGCAATAGTATAAAATAAAATAGCTTCAATTAACTTCAAAGTAGTACACCTCAAGTAACACATTAAACATTCATCAGTACGAAGAAGCTGTAGTGGACTTAAAATTATATTTCTGGAGCAGCGCCAATTTAATACAAGTTGACAGAGAATGGAGTGGTCATCAAGTAACGGCTGTCACTAATGGTAACATGACGGAAGCGAAAAGATTGTGTAATATTTAAAATTAACGACTCATTTAAGTGGAAATGCTACTGTTTAACATACTTCGCTGTACAGTTATAATACTCGACTTTTAGACGTAACCAAAACTTATTGCTGAAAAAACACCGGAAACAGTAATAACTAGTCTTTATAATTGAGTATAACTAAGGTAAGATAGCCGCTGATATCTATCTCGTGACAAAAAAGTTAAAATTTACTAGTAGATCCACAACCTATATGTTTTTGTTCTTAATGACATTAACATGTAATTGGTAATGAATAATGCTAAGTCTTATCAATAAGAGGTTATAGCAAATAAAAGAGAGTGTCGGGTACATCGCTGAGACAGGAAGACGACATCATCATTAGCGCGACTCGGAACCGATATGGACACGCAGCGTCCGCTGTCCGCTCGGCTTTTATCATAATTTAAGTTTTCCATTAGCCGTAATTGACGGGAACATCGTTCCTCGCTTACTGGTGCCCCGAATCCAAGCAGACGATTGTTATTTCTGGATAGACAAATATTTCCTATTTTCAGAAGGTCTTCCAAAACTTATTTCGTCTTAATTGACAGTCCTATTAATAATTAATAAGAGTTATTGTACATAGCTTTTATCTTAATGCCTGCTTTTAACGTTGCATTTATATTCGAGAGGCCATTTCGATGTAATTTCCAGCGATGCGACCACATCGCTAATGGAGAAATATCGTGTAATCGAGATCTAATGTATGAATAATTCAATTCGTACAATTCAATATTTTACGTAGATTACGACGATTCAATTATGAAATTGTGTATCCATTAGCGCGAGTGGCCGAGATAGGTGATATGATAGTGGCGTTCGGTATGTCGCAGCCCGATTATCCGGCGTAAGTTTCACCGGGACGGTGGGTACAATAACTACACAATACAAATTATTAAGAGTGCTCGGCATCACGGGAACGCTTTCAGAAGTAATGAATTAGAAAAGTTGCGCAGCACTCACTCGGATTGAGGCGCGCGGCGGCTTCGGCGCGCCAGTCTCAACATTACTTTAATTAAATCTATTTGAACAACAAACTTTAATTAAATTTCATCCAGCAGTTAGGCGTCGCGGAGGAATAATCGCGCAATTAGAGCGGCCGTGAGCGTCGCCTTACACGCTCCCAGTTAATTAACTCACTCAGGCCGAGCCGGCGAGCGGCGGCGCGGCGGTACATCCTCCCGCCGGCACACATGCGCCCGCCGCGCCGCCCTGCAAACGCTATTATGAAACGTCACATGTCATGAGCGTTAAACACATTACACATACTCTCTTACAATACCTAAAAAAATAGAACTGCCTTATTAACGCACAAAATCTCTATATACATCTAATATCTCCCTTTATTACCCCGAAGTTACGAGTGGTTTTCACCACACATGGTCATGAGAGAACTGAGGTGACACATGTTCTGACGTCACAGTTATCACAGAGTACCTTAAACCTTTTAATAATTATTTACAATTCGATCTGCGTATAATGAATGAGAAAAAGAAATGAATGAGCTCACTTTGTCTTCTATTGATATGCTTGGTATTTGATATAATTATTGGCATCCCAAGTAATTTAACTTATAATGTATTACAGTACTACATAAACAGTAATAAGTTAATAATTGATAAACGACAATTTTAAAAGGTACCTAATGAATGTTAATAAATCGTAAGAAATTTTAATTTTAGTTACATCCTAAGCATCCCACTTCATGTTACTAATGTGAAGTTATTTGTTAAATGGAGGACATCATGTGTTCTGGGAAGCTGTTGTTCTTGGGACGTGTCGGTTTAGTTTCAATGTTTCTTTCACTACAATCTGAAGTTTAGCTGGAACCGAACCCATTTCATGATCTCGTCGTATATTCCATTGTAATCACAACTGATCTATTACCGTTTCGTAAAAGTTAGTTAGGTAACATAGAAATGTACACAAAATCTATTAGTCTGTACAAGCAGCCCTAACTCCATGTTATTCAATTTAAATGTTTAAGGCAGTGGGTTGGAGCTTAGCAACTTGTAGGATACTCATTACACAACTTTAATTGTTTTTACAGACCTAACATTACGAGTAAACGCAGAAAACATTTGCATATACATACGTAAAGTAAAACAGTTTATTTATTACTATACATTTGTTTCAGCTATAAATACTTATCTAATGACCAAATGTACTCGACTCTTTCTATAGAATGTTCTAAGTGTTCGTCTGATCCATTATGCGCACATCGTAACGAATAAATAAAGGCAAAAACTCACAGGATCCATTAAATGTATTGCTACGGGATCGAGATGTTGGAAACTGAAGAGATACGACTCGTGGGCTATTTGCCGATACGTTTAGATGCGTTTCTACAGATACTACATTTATTACAGAAGCGTTAAGCATTGATATCTTATTTTATAATACATATATTACAGATCAAAGCAATGCTTATATATACATAACAAAAACGCTAACTTAATGGAAAATAACATATTTAGTTTCCTTGCCTGATACTAATAAAAATTATTTTTTCAAACCTCGCAAATATAATTTAAAAATTTGTCTTGTTTGCTTTGAGATAGACTAATAATTTCATCTAATAAAATAATTATAAGATCAGAACGATTTAATATCATCAGCGGGAAATTGACTACTGCTGGATATAGGCCTCTTCAAAAAACAACACAGCGATACTTCTTGTTTTAATATAAGTAATACTAGTACCATAATTAATGCCTTAATATTAATGACTAACCCCTAAAATATTAATGATGGAATACGTAATAGTTAAAAATATTAGTCTCTGGATATTCCCGTCTATTCTATCGCTGTGGAACACTTCCGTAAGAGAGTGGTCGGTATGAAGGAAACAGAGTGCGCGTTGACCGAGACTCCATATAAACTGCTTTGACTTAGCCGCACTAGAACCTAAGTGTTATTACATTGAGATGTATCTATAAAATTCAGTTTACGTTATTAATTAAAACAGATTTAAATATCAAATTATAATTCAATCTGTTTTCATATTGATGATAATTCAAGTCTTTAATAACTTTTCTAAAGGACGTGATGAACATACTTTTACAAAACCTTTCCGCGTTATATACTATTTTGTTCATTTTATTGAGAAAAAATTGGAATATCATCTTCTTTACTACATTATTTTCCATGTAATTTCCAATCGTTGTAGTTAGTGCTTTTGTATACATAACGTAAATATTTATTTACCATTTTCTACTTTTTTTAAAATCGTGCTCAAGTATACTCATAAAAATAACCTTTCAAAGTTACTGGTATACTCCTTTAAAACATCTCTTAAGTAATGCATTATAAATGCTTCGTTTCGAGGCTATAACATAATATCATTAATGTGCTTTTATAGTTAATTAAATAACTCGTATTATGGGGCCAGAAGTGCAGGCGAAATCATAAAAGCTCGAAAAAAGAAGTTCTTAAAACGTCTCCATATCTTTTTATTGTACGAAAATTTATTAGTCGTAAATACATTCGCTTCATATGTATATTTAATGGAGCGATTGAACTCTTTTAAAATTGGCTTGGCTAAATTAAGTAACTGAAGCACACTTCGTAATATATTTTTGGTTAGTGTAATTATGAATTTTTTTATACTCAAAATTAGTCACTGTTACAAAGAGCCGATTAAAGATAGTATTTTTTTTTTCATAGCCTTACCAAACATTTTGTTTTTACGTTTCGAAATCATGTATAATAAAATTTTTAATAAAAAAGACTATAAAGTACGTGACCGTATATTTATAGCAGTGAATATGGTATTATTACTTGTTGCGAATTAAAGGACACCAGACGTCCAGGAAATTTTAATGAAGCCATTTCTACCATTTAAAAAATAACTATGTTGATTATTTTACTGTCTTTTTTACGACTGCAGCCGGCTCGATAATATTAGAAGAGTTTCAAATAAAGAAGTTTTTTTAAAGGAGAGCGGAGAGAAGACGTTACTTGGATACTCAATCATTGTTTAAGTTATGTACAAGTAGGTACCACAGCAGCTTCTATTTCAGCCGCCAAATAGTAGTGTGCAAACATTACTGTGTTCCAATATTAAGGGTTGTAAGTTCGTGAAATTACTGGGGTAACGAGATTTAACAACTTATGTCTCAAAGCGACGAGCGCAATGTGGATCAGTGTAAACCATCTTAACTAGCGCTACGTTGTTATGGACAAGCGTATCACTTACCATCAGGTGAACGTGTCGATCGTTTTGTTGCCTCAATGAATTAAAAAAAAACTCTACTTTAGCTACTACTACATCTCCACATGTTCTAGTGGTAAAAAATACAACCTAATTTTTTTAATAACATAAAAGATTTTGTGTTAATAAATAAATCACCTTACATAATCAAGCATGGAATTCTGTTTTATGAAATCGTCGTATTATTCCTGCATAATATTTACCCGTGATCACAGTCACCCTGCACACACAGCCGTCGCCGCTCATTGACGTGGGACCGAGCAAACGTTCTAACGAGGCTACTTATTGGAATCCGCCGCACTCGTTATGTGGCTTTAAACAGATTAAGCATGCAGTTTGTTTGAGTTTTTGTTTACTGCCGAGTTTAGATTTTCTAAGTGATTTTAAAACTAGAAGCTAACAGCGATATGGGTTCTGTATAATTTCTTACACGTCATATAAATTTTCATTAAACAGTTTTATCAAAGCAACGAGATGATCTGAATCGCTAACCTAATAGTAAATGGTATGCTTAGTGGTTATAGTAAAGTAGTTTGTTATCACCAGCAATTTAGTAGACAATCTTCCACTGCAAATTTGCTATGTACTCTCTCTTCTGCGTTCTTTCTGGAGACTGTTAAGATAAATATAAACGTATATATACACAAATGCTCAAGTCCTTTCGGAAACCATACAATGAAACTCATCATAGTATGTTTCAATAAATTAGAAATATTTAACGATAAAAATCAATATTTACGTTGTATACTTACATTCATATCTGAACCCTGAAAATGTTTTTAAGCTATAAATATGTCACTACTGGCTGTCTGAATGCAATTAAATAAAAAATTATAAATAAATTAAACAGAACTAACACTTTACTACAATTGAGGAGTCTATAAATAACACTATTGCAATTCTACGTACATATAAAGAAACGGATACAGTCTGTAATTATGTTAATAAGAACAACGTTACAACGCATATTTTAACATAAATTATATTATAAATCTCATTTAACCATATTTAACACGATTCTAACAAATTTATTCAATTCAAATAAGACTCCATTACTAATTATAACAGTAAGTCTCCGTTTTTTTCTCTCCGTTATAACTGTTGAATCAGACGTTTCTAATTAATTCCGAATTAAAAGGAATTACGACATTCTGTGTTAAACGCAGACCCATCCGACAGCTGCACGGATACTCTCGGAAAGGATGTGCGTTTGTAAAAACTTGTTTCATGACAAATACAGTGGCAGCTATAAAATAAACGGTTCCTAATCTCTTAGGGCTGAGACAAAGACTTAAAAGTAATATGTCCCCTCCACATAATATTCGTGGTTTTATACTATGTGCTATGTCTTATGTGTTAAATTTATGCTAGATGTTCAAATGATACTGAGTGATACGTAAACCCCTTTATAAAAGTAACGCGCAATTAAATTGTTCACACAGCACGACATTGCACTCGACATCTAAAACGAGAGAGACGAACCTTACTAATTTCATTATCTTGCTATAGTTTTCTTCATACTGAAATATAGTGATGCAAGCCTACCACTGCTTATTAAAATGTTAATAGACTTTTTAATAAACTCTGAACCAGTTTTACCAGAAAATATTTTAGAAGTTGAAAATAGTTCGCCGGAACAGTATACTACGTTCTCAAAAATGCAATATTTCGTAATTAAGTCCAGGTACAAACGTGTATAAGTATTTGTAGTGTAAACAACACCATATAAGCGCAGCGACATTTAAAAAGGTATTTATTTTGTTAAGAAGGTTAATAATGCTGCAGTATTTCTTAAATTCTTATTAACAATCTCTACAAATTTTTGTTTGTGCTATGATAATGATTTACGACAATTGGACGGGTAGTGAATTCAAACCTGTGATGTTTCGATGACAAAATGTTTATTAGAACTGCAATAGTAGAAAATAATAGCTTAGTGCATTTCACTTCACATATATACATTTTAGAGAGATTCAGACATCAACAGATTTCAGACACTGAAGCCACACTTATAACCATTAGACTGTTGGCGGATTTAGCTACGTAATTTATCAAATTTAAAATAACAACAGCATTAATCTATGTGGGATATATTTTTTATATCCATTTGATCTAAAATCATTAGAAAACTTGGGCACGTCGCATCCGTCGTACGCGCATCGTTGGTTCGCGGCGAGCATTCCGAGCTTTTTGCACACAACACTGTCTAACGAGATTGAAATAACACGGCTTTAAAAGCGCAATTAACTTCGGAAAGCCAGGACATATTTGTATAATACCCCGTACATTAAAGTAAAAGCTCTAACTTTCTTGTTTTCATTTTTTATTCATTTTATAATTTACGATTCTAAACTTTGAAATGTGTTTGTTTGTTTAGTGGTAGTCATGAATTCGTCCAGGACTATCTTTAATGCATTTGCTGATCGTGACGTGAATTTTCAATACACTTAAATTATGTAAAATACTAGCAGTTGCACGGGGTTTTCCGTTTCTCAAATAATTTAAAAGAAGTTTCTTCAAATTTTAGAATAAACATGGAATGATTACACAAAAAAGATTACATACCTAAATCTCTTTTTCGTGATCGTATAGTAGTAAAACTAATCTGTAATAAAAAAAAAACACTATTCGTTTAAAAGTATCATTAAGCACGTCAGCCTATTAAAAAAATAATTATATCAATTGCAAAACACGTAACCGAAAACGAAAATCAATTGTATTCGTTGTCACTATTCATTAAAATACCATAAAACAAAACAAGCCTTTTCCGGTTCAAAAGTTTTTATATTTTAACTCCAATTAGACCGAATGGAATTTAACTTTACAATGGACGTATAAAAAATCATGCAATAGTTACCCAATTATGGAGGTTGCCGTTTTAGTCAGACCCTGAAATGCTTTGAGTTCGCCGAAGATTTTAGGTAATGAACATTCATCAACATCGAGCAAGAACTATTTTAACTTTAACTAACTTTTGTTTGCGACCCTGTTCACCAAGGATATTAAATCAACGGTATATATTAGAGATGTGATGATCGACACATCATTTCCTTAACACCTTAATTGTAGGTAAGTTTTTTCTCTAACACCGCGTTGACAGATTCTCTAAGGTTACCCTCTTATACATATTTCTCTGTGAATAATTGAGATTTGTTACTAGGTTATCAAAGAAAAAAAAATTATAGTACATCCAGCGTTTCAATCAAAAAGGTTTGCTGTATTCTTTGTTGAATTTTATTTTGTTTAGTTTCTTTATGTTCCTTTTGCATCTGCAATTAAAATATATTCAGAATTATTAAGTTTTTTATCAAACAGTGCTGATGTCGAATCTGTTTAAGACTTATATCACAATGAAAAAAAAAATACTGGAAAATCAAAGAAAACGTTTGGATAGCCAAAATTATTGCATAAGTAAAGACAAACACTTGGATGTTTATTTAGCGTATCGATATAGAATGATGTGCAATAAGGGGCAAGTAGCGCGCATGATTAGCGGTGGACGTGGACGTGGAGGGCGAGGGCGAGGGCGCGGGCGGCTGATTGCTAGCCCAATTGGGCCTTATCCGCCCGCACATGGGAAATATTTTTAATCAACACCTCCATTGAACTTACGAGCGGTCGTACGTGAGCTCGCTGCACAGAGACGCAACGAGTGTTAACTAAAAAATTAGTACATTTATTTCAGCTTTGAGTTTTTTAGTTCATGCGTCGACAGAAGAAGCAGGACTTTTAACGTACAATCTTGGTAAGTGATATTCCCACCAATACCAACGTGGTGCTAGTTAGGACAATAAACACTACGCCACATTGTGTTCGTAGCTTTAATATAAAATGTTATATCTAGTTACCCAGTAATTATGCTAGCTGCAGCGCTTATCGGAACACAGTAATTTCTGACTACTTCTGTTTGGCGTTAGACATCAACCATTTAATACTATAAATACGTCAAATTCTTTTGCAGCTGCAAAGAGCTGTTTTTAGATCGTAAACATTTGCTATATTGTAACATATCATCCAGTTATATTTAACGGAAACCTTTTATTAAATATAAATATTCATAAAAGTGGAATTCATGAAGTAGATCACAACTTTTACTTTCTAAATGAGATTGTTTTAAATAAAAAATAGCATTTGTTACATTATTATTGTCATTGAGTGTATAATTCAATGATCAAACCGTAGTATTGTAACGTCATTGATTTCTTTTATTCTTGCAACTATTGAAAATCATTTTAGTTAAGCTTTTGTGCAGTGTATCGATTTTTTATACTATAATAAAAAATATTAAAATTTGATTAACGAAGATTTTATATAAAAATGATGACCAAAATTATTCCTCATTTATATAAATCATCATTACTTTAAAGTAAAAGACGTATAAACGTATTATATCGTAAGAAGTAAAATTAGTGAAGTTTTGTGTAACGTATAAATGTAATAAACACAAAGTGAAGTGCACAAAGAATACAGACGAATTATGTTTATAATATTACTTTTTTTGAAATACAACTCTGTAGAGGGTGGAGGTACACTGAACGAGTGGCGGTGGGTTGTTGCTTGATTGGCCCTATGAATGTGAGTAGATTGCATCGCCACCCGCCGTCCGCGTCCGCTCTCGCTTCCGTCCGTCGATACACTAAACTTACATCTTTAACTGCTAAAACTGTTAACTTTTACATATCCAATCTAGTTAGATATAAAAACACGCATTTTATACTGTTTATATTTAAATTCAGCTTTTCTCATAAACACGCATTCGATACTTTCCTTCGGAATTTCATAACATATGACCCATATAAATGTAAGTCACGTTTTTAATAACCTTCAGTTTTAGCTTCATAATTTTAACCCGAGCTGATATGAGACTTCATTTTGTTATGAAATTCACTACCGTAAAACGTACAACGGGAGCACGGCTACGGCAACAGAAGTTAAGCGAATATTACACACGATTCTTTACGATTGCGCGCCCATGGTATGAGAAATAAAGGTGGACTGAGTGAGCGCGATATTGTAGATTTAAAGATATTTTTTATATGAGCAATTTTCGCGATACCGGGATATCATAATCGGCAAGGAAGCGAACTCGTCGGCGGCGCCGCACTTGGCTGGTATTATTAACGACGTGTATTGTAATCGCGCGACGGGCGATCGCCTCCGCCGAAGGTAGGGCGGTATTAAATTCCGACAGCTACGTGATAAATCGAAATTGGAAAAGTTTAATAATGTTCGGTTGCTCCGAAAGCAATAAAACCGTTTATAAACGGGCACAGGCGAACTAGACGGGCAACAGGGTCGCCCGCCTTAGCCCCCTTCGCGGAGACTGTTAGGTGAGTCCACCGGTGTTAAGGAGCTTACAATAAAACAATTAACTAATTTCATTAGAAACAATCTTGCATTCACATATTAAATGTTTTTTGATACTGCACTAATCTAGCTATTACACCAGTCAGTCCATAATGCGAACAACGAACAATTAAAATGTTTTGACGGTGTTTCTATACAGAAATAATAATAATCTTTAAGAGTGAATATGCTTCTTCTAGACTAATGCTTTACCACATAGACATAAGTGGGAACGTTGACAAGCACTGATCTACGTATATTTGTAAACAGGCTTATAACTATCAACGAAGGCAGATTTCGCTTTTATTTGGCATGCATATAAAAATTCAATTCTCTTTCATTCTTTAGGAAGAAATTCGATCACGATTTAAAGGAATATCTTTTCTGGAGTTAGAATAATAATGCAAGGTATCTTTAATACCGGTCACACGTCACCAAATTATATTATAATCTGTTAATCTCGAAATATGATTTTAAATATATTATATTTTATTACATTTCAAAGAAATTGAGAGAGAGTCTTAAGAATTCTACCATGTGTAAAAAAACTAAGGAGCCGTACCGAGATTCCTCACGAAGACATCAAGCCATAAGCACTGTTTGCGGGTATTAGTTACATTGTAATTTTGAAATTTATAATTTTATCATGTTTTAGCCTTATTTCTAATACAAAATTGTATAACTCGTTATAATCACATTATTAAAAAAACTGGTTAAATTTCAAATATGTTATATTATGTTCAAAAGTTTAAAATTTCATATTCGAATTGGAATAAAATTTAAAATAAATCATTATTTATACGCACAACAAAGGAATATTTCCTATCTGCTGGTTAATTTAGTTATGCAACTAACGTGGAGCAAACAACGGTAATAAACAGAAACAACTTTACCAAATCTCGTTTTAAAAAAACAAACGCAAATTATAAATTGTATAATACTTTTTGATTTTCGTTTATTACCTCCATGCATTAATTCTGAAAAGACATAAAATTTACACCTATAAAGACTTTAGACTTGGTTAGTTTTTTACTACCTTAGTGTTCTTATTTACTTTCAAAATACAAAGATAATTAAATACAAATGTGTTTTAAAACCAAGTACACAAATAAGTTTAATTATAACTAGGAGTTACTTTCCGTCCTTACAAAATATACAAATCTTCTTTTATTTGTACTATTCTTTTAATCAATTTGTATATCTGTAATTTGTGTATAATCTCTATGACTGAGAATGTATTATTCTTTCTGAGTTTAGGAAGCAGTAAAAAAAATATTTAAAATCTTTATCCTACCAGTTTTCTTATTCACATGATGATCACAATTGCCCATGGACAGCCGCAACACCTCGGGTGTCACTGTTGCGTTGCAGGCCTTTTCCAAAATGTGTACGCTTCTTTCTTGAAAGTTCTACTAAACTAAAAATACATTACATGCTATTTTTTTATACAACGAAGTGGTAAATCGAAACAGTCGTTCATCTGATGATAAGTTATACATTTATCCATCACAACGACTAGTAATTTAGGATTCACACACAGTTCCGCAGTGTAAGTTTTTAAGCCTCATCACTTCAGTAAATTCACCAGCTACAGCGCCCAACAAACCGAAACAAAGCAATGTTTTGAACTACCTGCTTGTTGTCAGATATAAGCAATAGAGTCTTCAGCATCAGCAGACTTAACCACATGTTACAGTTTTTAATACCATATATTTTTTAGTTAATATTGTGCAAAAGTGTCTTAATAGTTTAAAACAATCCTTTTTTATTCATTGAAATCAAACAATATAAAATATTGAATATATACATATAAACGCTTTTATTTGTAACTAAGTACATCATATCTAGACTCAAACAGCACAAGATCGTATTTTATGGAATACATTACAAGAGACATATTTCCAGTGGACGTCTAACGATTAAAATGATGATATTGATGAAATATAATCGCAATACAAATCATTATGCATATACGCAATTTAATCAAATATTAATCAGAATATAAATAACGAAAAGATTAAAAATGAGTTAATTACATTTAAAAAAAAGAGGGATGATCTTATTCACTACTTAATTTTTTAAGTATAAGATGCTTAAACAATATCATACAGCAAATTAAAGTAAACAATTCCCTAGTGAACTGCATTAATATTAACTTATTGTACTTCTCCCCCTGCATTGCAGTTACAGGGAAGACAAAAATGTTTACCGCTACTCTTATGTATCTTTTTTAACTTAAATATTATTAGAGTAATTCAGACGAGATTTTGTTCGGTTTAAGTTCGAAAGAATCTTTTCAGTTCCTGTAGTAGGAGTTTCCTTTTTCTGGAAACCGTCTAGGAAGATACCGCAGCTCCCATTCCTACGCTAAACAGTAATTTGAAACATTACTATGTTTCAGTTAGAAGGGTGTTGTAGCTAGTGACAATACCTCGGTAATGGGATTTACCATCTTTATTCTCATGGCGACAAGCACAATGTCATGTAGTGTATATCGTCAACTCTGTCACAGATTATTTTAATTTTTCTATAAAAACTGTATACGTAACAACGGACAGTTATTTGCGGGAACTTAGTATTTATAATGAAAGTTTATTTTTGTACTAAACGTTTTTAACTAAATGATATATCCCCTCGATTATACTTTGTAATTATTTACCCACTTGATGACACAGTGTCGGTATGCCCTTCGTTATGGAAGTAGGGGAGATAATTACAAAGGCAACTCGTGCTTCATACGCTTCACATAATGAAACCCAAACTGTTTCCACCCAAGCATTCTCCTCGGAGATTAAGTTAGTATTAACTCATAAAATAATAATGTTAACCAACGAACAGTTTTACCTACTTTATCCGTTATAAAAATCTCATTACGTTTACTGAAACCAATTTCGTTGTTTCCTATCCTTATTTCTCCATCTAAGAGAGTCTCGGAGACAGAAATTAGATTTTTTCTTATAACAAGATATACGTTGAAAAATATCATTTACATATTCAAATTATGTCTATACAAAACTCCTGTTTTTAATTATAAACTTAATTTGGTTATGATAAATCTATGGAAATTTTTACCTCGAGCGCCAACCCTCTGCAGCGGTAAGGGTAGAGTAATTACTTCTTTTCTTTGTAATAAAAACGGATTAAACTTTACTTAGGGCGGCCTATTCAGTTTGTTTACTATTCAAAAAGGTCTGTTAAGGAAAAAACTAATTTGCGCTTGCTTATTACAAGTATCTGATTTAACATTTTAATTAAGAATTAAATTAGGAAAGATTAATTAAAAAGTTAAGATTACGTTTAAGGACGGCAGCTACATAAATCCGCAGAACTTTAATAATACATATAATCAAAAGCATTACTGAGTTGTACGAAGGTGTTAGATGGAAATGTAGTCTTGAGTAGTAAAAGTAAATGGCAAATACAAATCGAATGAGGGGTGGTTAATTTGTCGTTGTTGTACGTAGAACAATTGATATCAATTATCAGGAAAGCGGAGTTGGCATTGTTGTATACGCGAATTGTTCCATAAAGCCGCTAATCCCGGTCCCGGCGAGCCACAATTTGTCCAAACGGTTATGTTATTGCGGCCGGCAACTTGCGACCGCGACTCGCTGTGATTTTTCTAATAAAACTCCTTTTAACGTACAATTGGGGCGTGTAATACAAAGATTTTATTCTATTGTCTCATTCAGTATGGAATCGAAATAACATCCTTTACATAATGTTGTTACAGATATTATTTTTTATTCAGGATTCTACGTTATTGTGCCAATCAATACCAACTGCCTCCCTAGCCCGGTAGCTGCTAATCGCTTGTTTAGTAATACGTCCCTGGTGCAATTCCGGAGACACGTGTTATGAGATTTGATGGGTGACAGAGATTTTTTACTCGCCTGGTTACTATGTTTTTACTGTCATTATATAAGATCCAGTAAATTTTGGATGAGCGCGTTTCACAATCCACGACCTCATTGTCATTTAACAACATGTGAAATTAAAGTCAACATTAATGATGACAATTTCTTTTACTTATTTAATTAGATTGATACTCACTTGAGTACTGGCTTCAAATGGTTCGATTTCGATTGACAGATGATGTTGACATTTGTTTATGATAAAAGTATTAATTTTCCGTTTCTATAAACATGTAAAGCATACGGAAATATGAAATATGAACCATTATTCGGTATTAGCATATAAATCATCAAAGCAGTTAACCCGCAAACGGACTTTGTTTTCGCACTAAACATTAAATTGTAACAATCTGCAATTTATAAATACTTCTTAAATCAGCTCATTGTTGAAAAAAAATCTGTCTACTGAAACACGTATTATTGTGGTGTTTGTAATAGTTCACATACTCAAAACACACAATGACATAAAAATAACGTGTCGTTTTATTTACTGAAATTTCTATTTGTTTAGCATATAATATATAAATCTACAAATGATGTAATACATATATTCTCATTCAGCAGCAGGATAATTAATTTAGTCGACGGACTCCCTGTCACCCTTGCTGGTATATCGGCGGACTCAATTTGCCCAAACTGTTATTGCACGGGTCGAGTAACCTTGCCACCAGTTTTATACAGAATCGCCCATAACGGACAGCTACGCTGTCTCTAACTCCCTAGAATGGTTACTTGATTAAGATACCGGCTCATGTCACTTTATTTTGAGATTACATCTGACGCGAGCACGGTCGCAATTTCTTTTATTGTTAATTTGGAATAAATCCTTTTGATTGTATCACTTTCTCCCAGTAGAGCTTGTTTCAAAACAAATAAAAATAGACGTAAAACTATTCTACTTGCCGGATGTTCCTCTTTGACGTATAGTATTTCATTCAACGTTTTTATATGTACGCAATCGTTTGAGTAATCATGTTTATTTGGTTGGGATATATTTTACATATCTATATTTTGTCGTAACGGTACCATTCTAAATTAGATCTTTGTGCCATATTGCGGAGTCTAGTCGTTATGATTTCGTTAAATCAAATAAATACGAGTACATTTCATTAATTTCTTTGTTCATATTAGTTTCTTTTTACGACCTATTTATCTCTTATTGTTAATAAAACGGAATGCCAACCTTTTTTTGTTATCGGATAAAAAATAACGAATGAACAAAATATATTCAGTACTTTTGATTTAATAAATGAGAGCCAAAATATTCTAAGAAAAGAAAAGGTTTCCGCCTCATTGTCACTTAACATAATGTAAAATTTACATCAAGTTATTTACGCTTTAAGAGACTACAACAATCCGACATAATTAACCCTTTCTCGCATAACCCGTCTATTACGAATTTGATACACATAAAGCAACATCAGACGTACGAGTATTCGAAATTGGATCGAAGATTGTAAGAGGGATTGAAGGACAAAGACGGTAGGGTGGGGGGTTAAAGGGGGGGCAGCCTACGCACCACGTCCGAGCCGTAATGAGTTGAAAGCGGATACTTGTAGCGCACTCAGAGCGCGCGTGTCCGGTTACCCGCCTAATGTTAGCCGGATAAACAATGACGTCCAGCTTTTAGCGACATTTGTGAAGCCACTCAACACTAGACATAAGCCTAAAAAGACGTCACATTCTGACAATTCGGGCCTTCTACGGAGTCCCGTGTCAAGAAAATGTTGTCAATAAACGCTTGTATTAAAATCACAAGCTAAATAAAGAACTATGTCACTGTTTTTGTAGCTTCCGTCCTATATAAATATTTCATATAAGAATATGAAATTGATCATAATCCAATTTAATTAATAGTCTTTATATTTTTATCCAATGACGAAACTTGATAGGAAGAAACTGATCAATCACAGCAAATAGAACATACAATTTTTTTTTCATTATTTCTGTTGTAAATATCCAAAAAACCTATTAACACAGCTTCTAAAACAAAGGAAACTGTGATAATGTATAATAATAAATCGCGTTAGCAATACATGCGCCCTTTACAATTTCTAATGAAAAATAATCAGTTACGTAAAAATCAACAGCTCTTATTTCAGCCGCCAAATAGTACTGTGCATACACCACTGTGTTCCGGTTTGTAGGGCGCTGTAGCTAGTAAAATTACTACCTTAACGAGACTTAATATCTTACGTCTCAAGGCGACGAACACAATGTGGTGCAGTGTATACCACTTTAACTAGAACCACGTTGTCATGGGTGAGCGTCTCGTACGTATCGTTAACACGTTGAATAAAAAAGAAATTTGCAAGAATGCTCACTCCTCTTTTTTGTTTAAATAGTTGTTAATAAATAATTATATAGATAAAAGATGAATAAAAAGTAAAAAAATACTGTCGAATCTAAAAAAACCGAACAGCGAATACATTGCGCATCTATCAGTTTAGACGATAAAAGCATCGTATGTACTTTTTATTTTGACAGATATAGTGCGTAACGCACTCTGTATTAGGTAAGTGGTGATGTAAAAGCCGCCCAGTCAAATGTAAAGTGACGGAGCATCAACGTTAGTCCATTAACAGAGTGAGTGGGGGGTGGACCGAACGGGTGGTTTGATACGCCATTAGTTCATTAGTAGTCTTATGTGCCGGTCATAAGCCGATTACAGAATGGCAAGATACGCGAAACGGTCATTGGGACAATGGATACGTGAATACAAATTAAATCTTTACATCAAATGCAACATAACGTGTGTAATTCTCATTTAAAATCAACATACTATATTACGCAAAAGTTTTCTAAACTACAATAGGTTAAAATTTTTACTGTAGCAAATTCTGGGAATTATTTATTTATTTATAAGGTCTCCAAAAAAGATTACACAATACATAAATTACAACTTACATAAATTAAACCAGGCAATATAGAAAACATTTATAACATTTTTTATTTGGAATGTTTAAAACAACTCTAGATTAAAACCTTATCGAATTCGATTGAATAATATATAAAATCTCAAGATAAATGGGAAAAAATTTGACGCATTATATAATTCGGCGTTTAAAATCTCTGAATTATATCTTTCCTCATAAATAAAATAATAACAGTGAAGATATTTAATAAGTTAAAAATTATCTTACCGCCAGAGAAGGCTTTTTTTAAAAATCCATCCTCTAACACAACATTGCATTTAGAGCGGTGTCAGCGTCGGTATACATTTTGCAAATTGTCTTTGTTGTTGGCGGCCGGAGCTAGGGCGGGTGAGGGGGGAGGGGCAGAGGGGTGCAGTCCATTATCCCGAAGTGAGGGCAGCAGCAAAGACGTTAGTCCGGCGCTCTGCATCGGCGACTTTATGACGTTATCTCTAACAGGTTCCGTCTCGGGATGGGGCAGCTGTACTGGCGAAAGCACGGGATCCTCTGTTGTGACTGATAATTGCCACTAATGGAAAAGTCTAGTCACTCCAAAGTGCATTTCAAGTTTCCGACGCTGTAAGATATAAGTTATTGAATGTTGTAGACGATCTAATACTCGGAATACATTACAAATGCACATTTTAGAGGCCGCGCATTATGCTTTGTATTTATTTCTATGTATCGGCTGAATAGCGATAGCGAAGGCTACTAAATTATTGAATTAAGCTAGGAATTATTCACCAATCTCACAATTTCGATTAGCGTCTTGATAAAAGAAATAATATGTATTTAAACTCGTGACCGTACGTCGCGAGGCGTCTTATTTTTCACTCCAGCACTTCAGTTTAAATAGTTAAGCTTAATAAATGTATTTGCACACTCTCATAGATTAGGTAGATACTTGACAGAATGAAATAGCAAGCAAAATCTAATACACTTACAAGGATCTTACGGCGCATACATATTTAACACGCATATTTACCGATTGGCGGGGATCAGAGGAGGGGGCGACTATCTGATGGGTAGCGGGTTAGGGGGGAGGACGGTCATTCAATGAGATTGCTTCTTGCCGCCACTTTGAAGTAATGGATCTCGCCGAAATAGACTGTATGGAGGAAACGCGGCTATTGCGTTAGGACACGCCTCGCTTTTGCGGTTAGAAAATTGCGACTAATGTGCAATAACTTTATCGATATTCGAATATTGGTGCTATAGTTCGGCGGTCATCGTCAGACTTCGATATAAACCAGCGTTCTGAGTTCAAACTCGACTAGTAAAAGTATCCACTTTTTGTTGACAACTGAAAAACAAACCTGGGAAGCAATTATGAATTTTGTCAATAATTTCACTTACTGTGTTGTAAAATAAATACTACTTAATTTTTCTCTTGGTTTATACAGTTTATGTATGCAATTGTAATATCAGTGAATTTTATAATTACTATCTAAAATTAGTATATGAATAATGATATTTTTGATGTTCTTCGTTAAAATAAAATATCACAGCCTGACGCAACTCCCCAGAGTGCGCCTTGCACGGCACTGTACCGTACAATATTTCAAACAAAGTGATCCTTTGTACTCGGATTTAGACACTCGGTTACGTAACAAGTATCGAAGTATAGTTTCAAACATAGAAGCAAAGCGTGATATATCGCACGTGTGTAGCACTCGCGAGAGAGTATCGTGTACAATAGATTCGGTATGGATTGAATTATGGAAGGGGCGAACTGGGCCAGTGTAAGAACATGGGGGGAAATGGAAAATGTGTGTCGCCAAGTTGCGGGCCCAACATCTCCTGGACAGGGGCGGGACGAGATAATGCATTGATCAGTTACCCATCACTAGTGCCGAGTGAACCGCAATGCACCAGTTAATGGAAATCTCATTTAACTTACTTATATCTACAGGCTTTTGAATGTTGCTTAAAGAAATAATTAAAGATTTAACATTGATAGTATAAAATTAACAAAACAATATTTCTTTAATATTACATGACCGTAAGTGGGACGTCGAGGAAAATAAGATATACGTTAAAATTATTGACGCACATCTGTATTGAGTTTAATAGAATTTGATATAATCTAAATATTCACGAATTGCTTTTCATAACCTTTTTTTTAATTTATGCAAATTGTTTGTTATCCCGAACAAACACTATTATTATTTTCAGAATATTCTACTCCAAATCAATTACTTCATAAATATAGATAAGGAATAAATTTGTATCGAAAACGCAATAAAAAGAATTAAAGAACACAGTGAGGCTACAGTCGCTAGTTCATTATCCAAATGGACTACAGCTATTTGATCCACTTATGTGATTGCCTGCAAGCATTATCTCTCTTCTTCGAATGGAAGCCATAAGTCTACCCCGTAACTCTCTCGCTCCTTACTGTACCAATACCTATTTAAATACATTAAAACACGAATGCCTACGTAAATAAAATTTATAAGTATTGCCATTTGCATCTTCTTTAAAAAAATAATAAAAAAGAATTTTTCGTATTAACATACATTTAAAAATTCATAGTTCTGGGAATAAACTGTATTCGAAGAGAACTCTCTGTAATTACTGAGATAAAGAGATTTGAAATCATGTCATAAAGTGACGGGCACGAAGATCATAGATTCTAACTAGCGCCTCATTTTTATAAGCATATCATGTACCCTTAGGCAAACATCCTCCTCTTATCGTCGAAAAAAAAAACTATGCGTAGGTACCGTAAACAAAGCGAGCACATGTTTATTAACCTCATATTTACATTCATTGTCTCAAATGAATCAAAGAAGTTAGAAATCAGCAGATACAAAATAATGGCTGGATCCAATCACTTAGCATTGTAGCTTCGGCTACGGTGAGTTATATGAATCCATTTGTGAAGGCTACTCCTTTATTCATATGCCTTATCATAATTTTCTGTATGTAATTCTATGGTAGTAATAAATTTACACTCATATTGAACACTCCGAAATATAACTTTATTAAGACAACAACACTAACGCTTAATTTTTATTGTTGTTTCACATGATATTTCTTAAAGTAGTAGACATTAAGAAAATAATAAAGACATGACAAGTTTCCTTTTTTTAACCATTATATTCCACTTAAATGAGAATTGGGATTAAACTGGCATTTTATGAAGGGCTTTAGAGCTGGTCGAGTGTGAAATAACCTCTAGATAAGAAATGCGGCGCCTATTTTTCTCTTAGCATTTATAATACATTTTCGGATTTAAATAATCCGGTAGCCAATCAATGAACTATCAAGACGGTGTCTCTACAATAGGAGAGTTGGTTGGTGGTAGGGTTTCACTTAAATTTTATTGTATGTATGAAAATATATGAACATTATACATTACATATTTTTTCAGACAAGCAGAACAGACAAAATATAATTTATCGTAAACAACACACTCATACCTAACATGCGTTGTTATAGAAGCGTGTTATTTGCAATGTTCTCATCTCCTTCACACACAAAAGATAAAGGAAGTTAGTCACTATTAGTTCGTGACAGGTAAATTACTTTTGAATATATACACATTGGTTTTGATGTTTATGTTATTTTATATATTTAGCTATTCTAAGACTTTTTTTGAAAGCACACCCTTTGTTCTTAACTAAAACATAGATTGCATACATAACGTCGCTGACAGGGTTGCGGGCTTCTGACGGCTATTACTTACAACGCAATATCAAATTGCTTTCAATTTATTTCGCAATTGCCGTCTTTGAGTTTCGCTTTGTAGGGGCCTCTGACGTCGGTCCGAGCCAACAATAAAATGTATTCGTCTCCGGAATGTTTAATATGGGGAAAAGTTTAATAACGCGCCCGGGCGGCCGAGCGGCGGTCAGCGCCTTACCCGGCCCGCTGCTATAAATCAAATCTCTTACCTTCAACGATGCTATGAGAAAAATCCTTATTACATTCGGATATATTTTCTTTGACCATTAGTAGAAAAGAACAAAAACTAACGCAATCAGCTTCCCCTCAGCACAGGTTTAATTAAATTTATGAGTAACCAGGTATTTCACAATATTAAACAGAGCCGTTTCTGAAGCACGGTCCTGAAAAACAAGGATTACTCAAATATTTTAAGAAAGGTTTTAGAAGTTCTGTAAAACACAACGCAGTAAGGACGTTTGAAGAAGCTCCAATGAGTATTTCCCCGTGACAACGCCGAAGAAGCCCTACGGCGTCGCATCATTAGTAAACGGCCGGCACCTGCTAGAAGTGCAGGGTCGTCTTGTACTGTAGTATCTTTACAAACGATCTTTGTACAACTCTAAAAGTTAATTTATCGTTCATTGCCGCTTATGTTAGAGTGTTAAAAGTAATGGACCAAACTAACAAGCAATATATCACAAATAATGCAATTGTTTATGATGCCTATGTAAAAGCTTTGGTTGTAATACGAAACGGTATGACTTGTGGGCTCATCAAGACGCAACAGACGAAGCTCGCCGGCCCTGGAGCCCGACGCCAACACAATAGCTCCCTGACGTTAATTAAATGTTAACAAACGCCCTCGTCGTCGCTTAATTGGAACTGTTGCCTATTATCCTTACCTTCCGACGCGAAGAATGACTTCTAAGCTTAAGAACCGTACTACACAGTTTTTGCTCTGAAATCTTCAAACTAAGTGGGAGTCGCTTCTTTGTTTTGAATGATGACTACCCGATTGTTAATTACCTCGCATATTTAAAAAAATATTAATGTATTATAAAAAGTTGTATATTTATTTGCAAAATAATAAACATGATTAACAGAAATAGAGTCAGAAAAGAAAACATTTACTTTCATCGGCAATTGCATCGGTAAAGACATATTGTTTAATAAACAAAGAACATTGGGAACCGTTTCTTTATGCAACCACAACTATTTACATAAAATTATGTAGTGTAATTTCAATTTATCTCTATTTTCGTGGCCCAATTCGGCTTGGTCTCTGAGCCGATGACCAGATTCGGCACGCGGGTAGAGAGGGCTATTGCTCTCACTTATTCATCCTCTTAGCTTTTATGGACGTTTACAGAATCGAGGGATTGAAGTGATAATTACAAGAAAAAAGAAAAAATGCGATATGGATAATTTTGCGTAGATATTTTCCCGAAGCAAAACAAAAAAAAAATTTAACATAAAAATATCCAAAACAAGCATTCAATGGAGAATAGCTAGCGAGACAACAAATGTACGCGTAAGCATATTTTTAAATTGCTAGTATAAAATTGTACGGAGCGAATCCAATAATAATTTATGCAAAAAAAATCCACTAAAGAATATCCTAACTTCTTATACCTTCGTATTAAGCTATTGATAATTCGTTAGGAAGCGGATTATTAAATAAAATCAGCATATCCTTAACACTGCTGACTACAATATTGCCTTACCAAAACAGTACTTTTTTGTTGTACTTGCTGTCGCTGATGTCAAAAAATGTGTTGTTTATTTTTACTTATACATACATAGTGATGGCGTTATGAATGTTATAATAAACCACAAAAGTATAAAAGAAAACAGATCTAATACAAATACACAAACTCATGAATAGGAATAATTTATAATAATATCTCCACTCCGTTTTCTAAATCAATAAAGGTATCTCTTTCTTTCTTCCTGTAGCGACTGTAACATACCCATAGGCAAAATTTAAATGAAGCAAGTGTTGATTTTTAAATGCATAATAAGCTCCATAATGGCATCTACAACAATTGGCAGGTGTTTTCTTTTGCTTTTATATTTGCGAATCATTGTGCCTTTGTGCGGCAAAGCAATATATAAGAAAACACCAGAGATTAGTTTCCATTGGACAGTTTTTTGTGACTTTTGTTTAATATCACATAATCATAGCGATATGTATTGTTAACGGCTAGATATGTAAAACGTATTAGTAATTGACGCGACGTAGACTTTTACTTTTGATTAACATAATCTAATTCACAAATTTATCTATCGCGTCGCTCTGTTATAGGTTTTATCTACTTACATTATTTGGGGGCTATTAATTACTTTTTAATATTGCTTTCGTTTATTTGTAATGAGACTTCAAATGTATGCATTTATTAATAAATAAACAAATATAATATAATTCTTTCTCTCCTCTCCTATCCTCTTCTTTTTTTTATTTTATTAATTTGTGAACTTATTTCATTGTATTTATTTTTAATTGATTACACGCACAACGAGATACGGGTTTTATATATAACTTCTATGATTATTACTAATTAATGTCCCTGAATTCGAACCATTGAGTTGTGTAAGCGTGACCAAGTATTTGAGAGTGTTTGGCCCGCTTTTTAATTGACATGCTTTCTCTTTATACATTTGTGATAATAACAAAAAAAAGGGTAGAAAATAAAATAATTTGCAATCACTATCTTTTTTGAAAAACATGTTCATTTATTTTCACACGCATCGGTAAAATATAATCTGGCAATTTCTTTGACAGCCGCTGTCATTTGGCTTAAATAGAAAATAGACCATTTGAAAGCGATTAAAAAAAGAACAGTAAAACAAAATTAAAATAATGTTTATTTTATTGAGTATTAAGATATAACAGCATGGCACAATTTAGACCTGCCGGATTTTCCGATGATGAGACGGATAGTGATGATTATGGCTTTTATGAAAAACCGGTAAGTTAAGTTTGATAAATATTTATGTAGTAATTTATTAGAACTCTTGTATTCATTTCCTTAATTTCACGTCTATATTTTAGTTATTATTCTGCTACTATATTTTTTGTTGATATAATTATTCATAAAAAGTTGACCCGAAATTCTTTTTAAAACAATAGCTATATTATATACTAAAGAGTATATATGTGTAAAATATAGGTGAAACGTAAATTATAAGTTAAAAGGATAAATAGGACGTACTATACATTGTCATCGTCACTGTGCGCCATCTTCAAATTCAAGTGCGGAGGTCAGTTTGGGAATTTTTTCTTTGCAGAGGAAATTGCAGTTCGTTCTTTTATATAGACATTTTTGTAACATGTATAAAATCTATATACTTTGAATTACTAACATAGATCTATGAAATCACAGCTGTGTTTGTTTCTTTTCATTGAAATTTTATACTTTGATCTCATTTTAAGGTAAGAGCTAGCTATCAAACGGACTATAATGAAAAGAAAAAAATTGAAATAAAACTTCAAGACGCTATAATAAATGGCAATTTAGAGAATGTGGAGGAAATTATATTACATGGTAAGTTTTTATCCTTAATTTTAATCACATTCTCAAAGTTACCCATAAGAAAAGTTGTATGATTGTATGTGTAAAATGTTAAAAAATTTCAATTCTGATGTTTATGAGTAACAAACTTTTGCATAAAGAATTTACACATTATTTGTATATAAAACTTTTATTTATGGTATTACTGTATAACAAGAAAATTTCAAGCAGAGCTGTAATTATGTGATCTCTTTTCTACCTACTGACTTGTGTACAAATATATTGCCTGTATCAAATAACTGTGTATCTTAATAAAAACTTACTCCATGCTTTATGTTAAATAAATAATGTTTAGGAAATGGTTTTTTCAGAAAATTTATACCAGTGTGTACTGTGTTGATTAGTATAAATTATTTCTTATTTACCAGTTTCAACTAAATATTTACTTTAATTAAGACTTCAATTATTTTATATCTTTATTATATTGGTTGAATTTTAGTCCTAACAAAATTAAATTAAAACATGTGACATGTAACATAGTAAAACTGCCTCTAGCTGACTGTTTAAACTATTATTACATTAAAAAAAATTGCTTTTATGCTCATAAACATACTTTTAGTAACATTTACTAAAAAATAATCGAGTATTTTTATTAACAATGTAATAAAAATTAGCAAATATTGTTTACCAAATACATAAATTTAATTCATAAAAGTAAAAATAAAATGATAAAATGCTGTTTATGTATTTATGGCATGCAAACTTACACCTAGTGATTTTATATTACACTTATGTGATACAGGTAATTTAAAGTAGTTAAAAATCAACACAAGTTTTCACATAAAGTTACAAACAATATTACATTAAAGGGCGGAGGATGTGAATTTATAAATGTGAAACATAGATGTTAATAAATAAATAAATGTTGATAATTTTCGAGTAGATACGGTGCTGGCAGTGAAATTTAGATCAAACTCATTGCACCAACTAAATATATTCTTCAAAGAATTACAAACTATAGAAGTATGAGTTTTGCTTATAACTAGAGTTAAGTCAATCTTCATAAGATACAATCCTGAGCAATTTTTAATGAAAACATGTTCGTTGCCCAATGGAGAATAGTATAGTGAGTGGAGAGTTTATAAAAGATTTTTGAATTGATTCAGTTTTGTTTAAATTAATGTTCTAGATAGTATTTTAAACTTGTGCCATATACTTCTGCATTCTGATATAGTTATAAGTTATTGTAATTGGCAAATAGACATTGCTAAATCACTTTGAAGAAAATAAAAAAAAAAACATTTTTTAAATTTCAATCTACACAAGGATTTTGTCTCCTCCGACTTCATGGGTTAAGGTATTATTAATAAATTGTTTTATCAGTTTTTCGTTAAATATTGGCAGATGACGATAAAAGTAGTTATAGTAAACATGCAATTATTTGACAATGTTACTATAATAATTAAACAACTTATCGCTTGGGTTTAAATCCAGTTAGCTGAATAAAAAATTAGAGGCAATTCCGGCCGAAAGGTGGGCATAGATACGCAAAGAAAAAACATTAAATTTCTCTACAGTTTCTACCGGAAACCTGTTAAATAATTACAGCATTACAGCCGTGTCTAATATGGATATAATCGATTTAAATTATTCGCGGCACAACACAAAATATACTGTTGGTGGTACAAGGTGGTACGTTTAACACTCCATGCATTGCGTTCACACGAATATCTTCACGCTCACGGCTCTTACGCGGCTCCGTCTAATTATATTTAATTAAACCAATTACCATAACACAATGCGCTAAGGTAAATAGTGTCAATTAATGAAGTATTTAAACAATTATTTATTTCTGATAACGTCAAGACTTGTGTGAAGATATAAATTATAAAAAAACAATCTGTTGTTAATTATATTTAATTGTAAAATATTTGTTGCAACTTTCAAGGCGTAATTTATTAATAATGTTACTGATCATCTTCAATGGAAACTATATTATAAAATGTGCACGAAAATTACTCGGAAATTTGCATTGCTAAGGTTGACTTTCACTTATCCTTCCCCTAATTGTTTACTTATGAATTATTTGTACCTATCGTTAATTATTTTCCGAAATGAAACAGGTATTTCATTTACACGGAAAAGCACTTAATGTAACATTTTTCTATTTTGCTTTGCAAAAAAGGAGTTTTTGAATATTTAAAAGCATAACTATATTTAGTAAAAACGACGACGCCGCGCATCTTGCGCCACAGTTTTGTTTGTAGAAATTTAATAATTTACCAATTTTTCGTTTTAATTTGGATAATGAAAATTGTAACTTAATGTATTTATTTAAATTTCTAGTTATTACAAAAAAAAATCAAACGAGGCAAAATGTTACAAAACTTTTTTAAACATTTTTTTTGGTTGAAAGAAACAGTTTCAAAAGAATGATTTTAAAAAACTAAAGTTTTTCCGAATTTGCTAATTTTATTTTTAAAACTCTGATCCGCTCCATGTTTTTGAAGTTGGAAATGAAATTTGGTTCTGGAAGCAAGCAGTTTTCTGGCTAGACATTTATTGCCAACGAGAAGACAATTAAAAACACTCAGTCAAAATGAAAAAGAGCGAACAGAGACACATGTACACAAAATTATCCGTTCGTTTTGGTTCTATTATTATAGATTATGACAATTTCAATAAAAGTATACAATCACATAACTTTTATGCCCTTTACGTACGTAAATGTTTAAATGGTACTTAAATCGCGTGTCCATCTTTTGGCTAAGATCAAAATGTTAGTACATGATACAATTTTCAAAAATCTAATTCAACATACTTTTCTCTCTGATCTGCTGCTGCCATGTCTATAATTGTTCGGTACCCATCATTCACTTTTCGATACGTATATATATTATATATAACACTCTATGTATTGGTGAAGAATAGATGAAAATATAAATGATTAAATAATTTTAATAAGTATATTATCAAATATTTTCAGATCTTCATAATGAAGTAAACGTGAAACTTGACAGTGGTTGGACACCCTTGGTGCACGCTTGCTTCCACGCTCAAGACATAATTATTAGGATGCTGTTGGACAAAGGCGCTGACCCTAATTTACAAGCAGGTTTGTACGTAAATCATTAATTTTACATTTAGTTATGGTATATATTTTTGTATTTATTTATGGCTATTGCATATCAGAAAAATTATAGTCAGCTGTGATTATATGATCCTTTTGCTACCTAAACATATGTTGCGCGAAAATTTCATCCACTCGCAATATAATCATCTGTATGTAAATAGGTTGATTTTCATGAAAAAAAATTTTGGCTACAGAGAGAGAGAGAGAGAGAGAGTTGATGAGTGAATGTTTTTAATAATAGATTTAGTATTAAAACCGGCTCGGGATCCCATTGTTGATAAAATAAAATACTACACATACCATTAGAACACTTTAAGACACAGTGTGTTTATATAATATTTGTTTAATTTTTAGGTTCCATGACACCTACAATGGCTGCATGTTCTAACAGCAATGCGAGTGACGGTACAATTTATAATATCATATCATATCTAATTGAGAAAGGCTGCATTTTGAACATTGGCGACAAGTACGGCGAGACTCCTTTAATGCGAGCTATTAGTAATGGACGGACAGCTGTAGTTCCGATGTTGTTAGATAAGAACGTTAATATAGAAATGAGGGACCAAAAAGGTTGGACAGTAAGTCATTGATTTATTTAAAATCTTTTAATAAACACAGTATTTGTTTAACAATTTTTTCTGATATATTTGTCTATTTTAATGACCATCATAACGTCGTCCGTTGATTAAAAAAATCTTACTAATTTGTAACCTACATCACAAATTTCATCATCTCTATTTATACCTATTTTGACATTAAGAAAGTTTCGCTGTTAAAGTTCATATGAATTAACAATATGAAAAAAAAACATATACAGTAATAAATAAATTTCCAGGCATTATTCTGGGCGATTCACCACAATAAACCTGATATAGTTGAAATACTTATCAAGCACGGAGCAAGGCTGCAGGAAGTTGATAGATCTAGTCGTACTCCTCTAGATATTGCTAACTTACAAGACTTCCAAGAAATAGTTGATATAATTAATAAACATCTAAATAAGAATGAAGACGTGGAAAAAATTGAGAAGGATAAATATATTAATAACCAAGTAACACCATGGCATGACTTCTACCCTGGATTAAATAAAGGGCAAAGGTAATTAAATATTTAACAGCGTCTGCGGTCCAGTGGCTAACCACTTACTAAATCTGCCGCTTTTTATTTCAAATAGTTATTAGGCAGTGAGCTAATATGGTAATGCTTATTTTATCAATCTCCATGCGTTTCTCTGAATTTTTATACTAAAAAAAACCAAATGTTTTTGTAACTAAAAACAGTTATTAACTAACCTTTGCCACAAATTTAACAGCTGTTTATTCATTAACTGTTCCAAAAAGTAAATTCGTCCTAACTCATAAATTTTTTTTAAAATGAATTGACTTCATATTTCTCTTATCATTTTGTATTTTCAGACCAAATTACGTAAGCGAAATACCGCATCTCCTGTACGGTATGAACTGTGAACGTCTGACGCCATTGTTTATGAATAGCGGAATGGATTTAAGGACATTTTTGCTCATGGATGAGAAGGCTATGATCAGCCTCGGCATAGATATGCCATTCGAAAGACAAAGATTGCAGCAGGGCCTGCGGAATTTTCACATGAGAGGCTGGAAACTTAACGCTGTCGCGGGCCTATATGCGCGTAAAAATGAAAACTACAGGTATTGGCAATGATTTATACCTTTGCGAAAAATTTAGATTACCCAATAGTAGAAGTTCGTTACACAAAAGCCACCTGAAAAGTCGATGATGAGGTGCTGGCAGTTAAATCGCATTATGCACGCCAATATCTCGCACGGTCAAAAAACAGAAAACTGTATAATTGGTTTTACTGTCTTGTTGGCCCAGTTGCTAAACACTTTTTTTTAAACACGAAGGTCTCTAATTCGACGCCTTTCTGATTATTTATGTTTGTATTATTACAGCGTGATAGACTGCTTAACAACGTTGGGAACGCACCTCCAACAATTGTACATTTTGGAGGCAACACTGCAGTATACCCTGCGGGAATACGGCAGGATTCAAAACCAATTAAAATATGAACCGCCGGATTCACCTCTTGTTAATAAACTCAAAGCGGCTGCCAAGAAGTTGCAGAGTAACATTAACAGTATTAGAAGAGAAACAAGAAACTTGAAAACTTTACTCACTAAGGTAATTAATTTCATCTCACTGTCACATTGCAATGGGTAGTTTTAAAAAAATAACTGGCGAGCCTATCTTCAAAATTTTGTGGAAAAATCAGAAAAGCTACAATATTTTGACAAGATATTCATCTGTGGTAATTAGGTCCATAACAATGTGGCGCAAGTTAAAGTGATACACTACACGATATTGTGCTCGGTGAAAGCCAGAAGTTTTACTATCTACAACCCCCTTGTGACCGTGTTGTTGCTCTGCACAACTTGTGCTCATCGCCTTGTAAAAATTCCAAAATCAACAATAATGTCAAAAAAATAACCATAATACAAGTATCCATATAATCTGTTTATTATATTCTTTCATCTCATTTTCCAGATAAGTAGATCAAATCCTCAGCCTGCTGATCTGATCAAGGAAAAGACTGCACAAGACATTGCAATAAGTTACGTTAAGGAAATTGCTATCGTATGTTCTTTAGGTTTCTTAATGTACAATGCTAAAACCCTTTTTGTTAATTTGTTACGTAAATAAATAATTCGTGTTATTCAACGGAATCGTTTTAGTTTCTACCTCTCGAAATGAAAAAAAAATGTGAGCGGAAAAAGAGTTAATTTTGAATAAATTCGGTTAACAGAGTTGGCATATACAACAAATAGATGCGTTCTACTAAGATGATATTTACAATTTTTATTTATAATGGAGACGTCAAATTCAAATTATGTTAAGTGGCAAAAAAAAGTTATATACGGTGAAGAGTGCTTCCCCAGTAAACTTTGGCTTTCATATGTGGACAACTGGGAACAGCAATGCTGCAGTTTTATAATATGAGGGTGGCAGTTTAGCCGGCGTCAAACCAGGCACCTCCATGATACAAACGTAAGCAGTTATTATTATAACTTTCAGTTAATTTTATTTAAGCGTAGTAATAGAGATTTTTTAAGAATTTGAACCATATTTTTTTTTTTATATCATAAATTAATAGCTGAGATTATTTTTTAAACAATTCTGCAAAAATCAACCAGATTTTCTGTGTATCAATAGGTTAACTTGTCAAAGTTATTACTAAAAACTTCGCAACATTCCAATGTACATGTATAGAAACAAAGACGCTTTTAATATTATATGCTCGTGGTTTACGGATCCGAGTCTTCTAATTCCGACGAAGTCGTAGAAGTTGTCAATAGTATTAGTAACACAAACATCGTCCGAAAGAAATCAAAGTTGTATAAATATCTTCCCTAGTGTATATATAGCCCAATCTACATTGTAAATCATACATTGCTTTCAACCTTACTCAACCCGCCATCGGCCTTGTGGTATACTTACGTCGAATGGCATTTGGCAAAGAAGCGAAATTGAATCTAATTCGGTACTAATTAATTATTAGTTTCTAAGCTAATAATTAATAAAAAATCAACGCTCCATGGATTGGATGATGCAAGCATGACAAAAGGACTGCACTACCATAGGAGATATATTGGTAGAAAATGAGTACGACCGAGCATAAAAATTTAGACTCTAACGATAGAAAAAAGAAAGGTTGATTTTAATCTTTTTATCAGTTATTTTTCTTCCTCTCCGATTAAAACTATTACCATTTGCTCATAGTGTTTTTGTAAGAATCATAACATAAAAAATATACTGGCTTTTAAAATAGATAATAATATTTTAACTTGCTGTTTGCCGTAATGTAATTTTAAAATATATGTACGCATCAGTTTTCTAATTTTTAATAACGTAAAATAAATGCCAGATTAACTTTGATAATTCAAACATAATACATGGATACTGCTTGAATAAGCTGATCATCTCATTACTGCTTTTGAAATTTTTGTTTTATATATGTTTATTGGCTACTGGTTTAAGTTTACGCAGGTTTAGTACTGAGGAGAAATATTATAACTGTCTCCGCAACGCAATGATTTAGACGCTTGCCTTGCAACATCACATATTGTAATTTGGGCGACGATAAAGTGTTTTCAAACCCGCCTGGCTGGCTAACTACCACCCTCGTGTTGTAAATCTGTCGCTATAAAAGCATTGCTCTGTTCCAGCTGTCAACTTATGAGGATAATAGCATTTCGGATTATCATGGTTAGCCTTGTTGCGCTATTGAATATAGAATTAATATAAAACTATTGACTCTTTTTGCAATATCTTATAGAAATATGATAATCATTTTAAAGGATAATTAAATGAAAACAACTTTGTTATTTTCCTTTTATTGACATCTAAACTTTCATAACAACTGTTTGTACTAAAATATAAACGTTTATCAAGTTAAAAAGCTGTTAACATCGTATATGGTAATCGCTGCCTAAATTTATGTTAAGGTGAGTGGACTTTTAAGTAGACATTAGAAGACACTTGATTGTCGTTGTTTAGACAAATTCCTTAATTAAAGTTTTTGCGCGTCATCTGTAATATGAACACGATTTAATAAGCTCCATTTTAGTAAGTTTCAAGCCTTAACAGTTACATGTGCGAGACTTGAATATTTTTTTTGAATTTCAAAATTAAATTTATTGCATGCCTCGTTAATCTCAATTCTTTCATACCACTGGAATATCCAGAAAAATACGTAAATGCATGTAGTATGCACAAACTCACACAATCACAGTGAAAGCGTTGTCCTAAAGCAACACAAACAGTGCGTTCCGCTGCGATTCGCAATTGACGTGTTAATAAACATTGAGATTCTTTAAACTAACTCGAAATAAATATCAAATAATATCCAAATCATTCTTATAGTAATTTATAAAACGTAAATTATAATAAATTATTAACAGTAGTATGGAATAGCTGGTGTCGAAGTGGACCACTGAAATGTGAGTTTTACTCAGTGCTTCTGGATAGGGATGTTCCTGTCGGTGATAGCAAGTTGAGGCAGCGGAGCTTCCACGGTAAGTACACCATCCCGCGAGAGTGAAGACTTGATCGCTTCAGGATTAGTACCCTTCGGCAGCAGGAACTCTCGGTTATATTCTCTGTACACCGACTTCGTGTCGGACTTCTCCTCATGTTTAGCGTGCACCTGAAAATTATTTACATAATCGCTTTAGATTGTATCAAAACGAAAGAATTTCGCGACACGCCACTCATTCGTTCATCAACCCCTATAAAAGCGCATGTTAATGTGGACGTTGGCATGTTGCCCGTCTGAAGCGTTTCAAGGTGATTTGTAATGAACATCAGTTCACTAACGCGACCCACATCACGCTATAGCGAATGGAATGGTTACAGCGAAATACACATTAATTATCATCTCAATAACAGACTTAGGACGCTCCGACCTCAACGACCTATATTACAACTAATAGTTATGTTATTTTTTTAATTCAAAATTACGCGTTCATCTAAAAAAATATTTTTTTAAAACAAGGTAATTTAGTATACTCACTAATAATTTGTTGTCAACTGTTTTCACGACTATCTCTTCTGGAGTGTATTGGCTGACATCGAAGCGTAGTTTCAAAGATTTGCCATCGCCCTCATCTTGGATCAATGGAGAGTTCAGACTGTCCCAATGACTGGGCTCAGCTAATTGCCTGCTGTCGCTGTGTTGTGTGGTTGTAGAGGAGCTGCGGATAGTGAAAACTCGAAATAAATATTTAAGAGTATAAAAAATAACCTGTGCTTGAAAGTATCACCCATTACTATGTACCAATTAAAAAGTCTGAATTTTTTGCTTTCATTTTATTGGATATGTTCATAACATCAGTTATTAAAATGCTAAATTCGTTTCAGCACCCAAAACTAATTAAACAGATTGTTGTGACATACATTCACAGAAACCAATGACTCACAGTATTAATTTTTGAAAAATGGCATGTGATTATTTAATTAATACTAACTCGGAAAATTTTTCCTGTAACCGTTTGTGGAATATAATAACGACCGCAGGCAACTGACCCCTTTTTGTTTCATTAGCATTACAAAACTTGATGTTAAATTTAAAACACGCAAGTGCATTTCATTAATTTTTTCTGTTGCAAATAATATGCTTATTTGGAATTTAGTCTAACATTATGCAAAAGATAATGCTTAATACAATAACTGATAGTTATCTTCGTTTTAATTCTCTGACATAGTAACACATTTAATTTCATTCCTATCTTGATACTTCATTATTTTTTTATTATCTCTATGTCCAAGAGTTACTCTCTCTTTCTGTCGAGAACATTTAGTGATAATTTCCTATTATTTTGTAAAAAAACTTTGAATACTTTTTGATTATCTATCCTAAAGCGAAAAGACCCATAGATTAAAGTATTTAATATTTTAATTGTATTTAGAAAATAAAATGGATTAGTAGATATAGACTCAATAAGATTGTGCAAGAGTTATAACAAACGTTTACCGTGTAGTGTTAAATATTTCCACATGTGTATATTTTCATTTTGTGATTGATTATCACCGGTCATCACATCGTGAATGCTGATGTCACACTCGTGTGCATAACAAGGTTATTGTCAACAAATGAGCTCATCATTATAATACCAACACATGTTTTTTTTTTAACAATCTACCGAGAGATATACTGTGTCACGACGGTTTTATGTTAAAAATTATTGCGTACGGTTTGTATGTTTAATTTTACCTTGCATTGATAGTGAGTTCCAGATATTTTATCTTTATAATTTATAATTAGGTGTTATACTTTTTTCGATAAGGTTTATAATAGTGTTTGTTTGAAAAAGTACCATAACATACAGATAATAAAAAGCAAATATATATATTCAAATATTATTAAAGGAATGATGAAAGGCTAAAATTTGTATCTATACCATTTTGCAAGGTGCGCTATAAGATACATCATATAATATATAGTAATTACGTTTTACCTCTCCGATGACTTGGTTACTCCTCCAGTGGAAACAGATTGGAAATTGTAAGACATGCAAAAGGCAATATTTGCTGTTAGTTTTATAATAGAAATCTTTGTAATGGATCTTTCAATAAAATAAATAATGCGTGAATTGTGAGAAGCGATACAATATTCGATATGCAAATATAGAATATAAAAGCATAGCTTGTATATAATTAAAGAATATTATAATTATCAAAAAAACTTAAATATCACCAACGCAGCTAATAAATTGTAATTAATAACTGCTGTAAACTTTTGAGAAAATTTACTTATTGATTGAAGAGGCCTACTTGAACACCTCGTATAAATATGACGTCAACCTCAACAAGACCTTAATAAACAAAGCTGAAGTATTATTCCAATGGCAAAATAGTTTTTCATTTTCTTAAATGTTCGAGGCTGTTTTTTATCGTCTGCTGTTGTCTACCCACTTGTAATTGTAAACTTGTGCTTGCTCACTTGACTTTTTACTTCATAAAAAAACACGCTCAACCCACGTACTTGTAAAAAGTAGTACAACATGGGCGGACGAGTGTATTGAACATAACATGTCAGAAGTAAAGAAAACTTTGGAAAAACAGTAGGTATAAGAAAGAACTGAGTTAAACAATTTTTTTTCGATATTTTTACACACAATTCTACAAATTATTTGTTATTTGAACTAACAATCGATACGTGTAAATTTCTTAACTATCTGCTTCGCAGACACTACACAGGTCATTATTTTTGTGTTACGACAGCAAACTAGGGTACAATGTTAAAACATATCGAAGCAGTAATGCGCAATGCTGGCGAAATAAAACCTACGCATCAATACTTATGTCCATTTTACATGCCAAGTACTAAGAGACTCGAATGACGATTGGCATTATTACATCATCGAACGTCTGAAACATACGCTTGAAGTAGGTCATTTATTTGTGTTATAAACATTACTTCAGACTTCAGACTGCATACCTGCTACCACCCACTATGTTGATAAAATAATCGTAAACTGGTTCGCCAAGGCTCGATATCGTTCACATAGCGCATTGCATTTACTTTGTTATGATATATATAAGTACCAAGACGTATCTGTAACACCTGTTTTCGATGGTAAAAAGTATTAGTCATAAATAAAATTTCGGCGCCTTTTCATTTAGTTATACGTTCCTCCCAAAGGATTTTTTTTTTATGAAACGGTATTTTTTACGAAGCAATTGTTCTCGCGCTGTGCTGCCGGCCGGCGCTATTTCTAGTTATGACATCACCCGCGTCGGGCTTACGTTCGCTGCTCGCTTTAAATGGAGCCGAGTGAGTCTGCAGTTGATGCCGTTCCGCGGAATGATCCCGAATAATGCCTCTTAAATAAGCTACTTTCGTGGAAGTCACCTTAGAGGCCGCCCAAGGTGGGCGACAATTGCGAAACTCCCAATTTATTCAAGATTCCCTTTTAGGTAAGCAGGGCCGTCCAGCGTAGCGTATCTTGTAACAGTACGATCGCAACAAGAATGCGGATTGCAGTATTGCATTCACCTCGGAAGAAATTTATAAAATAAAAAAATTTACATTAATCGTGGGTACTACCTAATTTTTTGTCAAGATTTTTTTGTATGATTATTTAAATAAACTTATTTGATTTATCGAATTAGTTTAAGAAAACACAGTAAAAGAGATTTAATGCTACAATAAAAATTGTAAAAAATGTATAAATACCTTGTTGTGCTCTTAAAGAAGTTATTGCTCTCTCTGTTCATGAGTTCTGATCGAAATTTGCTCATTTCTTCCTCCATTTTTCTCATTTCGGCGTCGAATCTCTCCCTGATGCTCGAGAATTCCGTGTCGATGACAGAAAAATCGCCAAGTTTGATGGGGATGTTTCTCTTCAAACCACTGTCGGCCATTTCTTCGCGTATAGATTGAAAACGTTTAAACTAAATAAACACTTGATTTGTCCTTGTAAACACAGCTCGCGGCGTGAATGCACACTATGTGGCAGACAAGACAGGACTGATCATTGGTTGCGACTCGGCGCCAGGGGGCTTGCGCGGTGTTTTAAATAGCCTCGCTTTCGAACGCCGCCACAGAGTCAGTCGGCGTCATTCGGCCCACACTGTTTCTCGCTCATTCCACGTCCGTATTCACTTGTCAGCACCAGTACCAGTATCAGTACTAGGCATGACTCGTACCCGCAAAACTCAACCAGTGCGCCGTGGTACAAATTCATTTAAAACAACATGGCTTGCAAGCATGTTCGCAAATACTTACTATTTAATACTCACTATATAAAATACAAGAAATAAACCTTATGTAAATAGCATAAAGCGCAAAATCAACCGTACAAAATGAAAAAGTCGCTAGGGATTTGTACTTTGATTTAATTGTTTTTATTTAAATATTATGTAAATTTAACTGATTCGCTGTACATTGATGTTATGTTAACAGCAATGTGTATAGCCATATTAAAAAGTACACAATATATAATTAAAAAAAACTGCCATAAAAGGTCGTCTGGCAAAATTGTATAAAAAGCTATTAAATACTTTTTGATCAGCAACCTAGAGCGCATACTTGGAAGTAAGTACTTGGTTTTAAAACCTGTTCGCGTAAATACCTCTTATCGTTAGTCAGTACAACGCTGAGAATCCCAAAACGCCAACGAGAAAAGCGTCACTTTACAACCCAAACGTAATTTAATTGATGAATCATTACATCTGGATCTGTCTTTACTGTTTATGGCAATCGCGGTAGATAAATCGGTCGTGTTAATCATTGAGATATTTTTGCAAGCTGTTAATACTTTTAGCCAGTATGGGTTACATATCAATGTGTGCCATGTTATTCATAATGCCCATCTTTCATTATTACTTCTTTTTCTTAGATTATCTATTCGTCATTGGTCTTATAATTTAAAGCATTCCCTAAATTTCAGATAATTAATAAAATAAAAATTCAATTTATAATTTAAAACTTAATTATGCCTGAAATTTTGTTGTGATAAAAAAGGTTATTAAATAAATTACACAAAATAAAACAACGTTTTAAGACACTGACTCTGCCAACTTCACATAAAACTTTATACATAACCGTAATGAATTTATTCTCCGTTATATTGATGATAGTGCACTCAAAAAATATATTTTAGTGGCTTTTTTAGTAAATAAATTTTATAGTCGTGCTACATTGAAATTATATTTAGTAATGCATTCAAACAAGCTTGATTTTTTTTTTCACGTATTTTATTTGTGTTTATTGCCTAGCTGATACTTTGCAGACATGTTAATTTTATCTTTGCTTAACGGTAAATGGATTTTTGGTATATATCAACTACAGTTACGAAAAAATATATTTGACGTACTAAGCTATCTTGTGGTACTCCACAAAAAAAGAAAGTAAAAGAAAAATATTATTTATAATACTTCATCGTGAGGTTAAAGAATCTTCATTTCTCACAAGAATATTTATTATATAATTCACTTATGCGAGAAATACAACATCATCATTTCAATCGATAGACCTCCACTGCTGGATATAGGTCTCTTGCAAATTGTTTAACAAAATAAGGTTTTGTGATGTTTCAGTCCAGTGACTCCCAGCAATACACCAATACAATAACTAATCCTGGGTCTAATTTTTTGGGAATTACATGTAATAACATTACCTATATGCCGGCGAAAAATTTCGTCAAGCGATCGTTTCCGAAATACATAATTTTTTAGGTTTTTAGATAATCGATACTCTATAAGCATTCATATGAATCGTTGGCAAGACTGATATTATGCTAATACAAACAGTAATATATACCTTTTATTTGTATAACTTATACAGTCACAACTCTTTGCCCTCGTGGACATCTTTATGAGTAAAAAAAATATTATACGATCATACTCGTATATCGTCATACTCGTATTTAATTTCGAGCCATTGTAAGCAACAAACTACTATACTTTTTCTTTTATAGACAATTAATATCATCATTTCAGCTTGTTAATTATACTACTGAACACCGCCCAAAAATTAGGGAATGGGATTTGTTGATATAATACATAATTCTTCTTTTCTATTTACAAGATAACACAATCGTAATGCAAAAAAAGTTTTTTTGGTTTATAAAACAAAAGTAGAAATTTTCGCTATTTATTAATTCAGAAACTAGTAGCAGGGACTATAAAGTTCATAAATCTGATTTTTTTTATCAAATATTCATGACTTTAACCTCGTGTTTCTGACTACGTTGAATTGTGTCGTTGTTGAACGCTGAATACAAAATGAACTTGTTAAATCGATAATACCCTCGACAAAGACACGCACTTTTTGTAAGGGCCAAGAATTTGTTTGGTCTAATTGTAGTTATTTTAGTCAATTAAAGCTTCATAATAATATTACAGGACAAGGTGGCTTACAATTTATCGATCAAGCCGTATTGAAAATAGCAAAAAGTCACTAAATAACGTTACTATTTTTTTCTTGATAAGAAGACTACAAACGAGTATAAGCCTCTAATATCATTACGCTAATATTTCCTTGGATTTAAAGTATTACGTAGACCCATTGTTAGCGGATCTTGACTACTACCTACATTTTACGTATATCTAAGTATATTATCTCTGTCCAGACGATTGTCCAGATCCGCTTGTAACAATTTACTAATAACCAATTTTGTTCCTTACGTTGTAAATGCATAAACAATTCAGCTGCACCCCGAAGCATTATCATCAGCCGATAGACATCCACTGTTGGACATAGGTCTCCCCCAAAGATTTTCACATCGATCGGTCATTCCTTGCCCGCATACGGCGGTTTCCCTCGACCTTTATCAGATCGTCGGTCGACCTTATGAGGGGCCTTCTAGGACTACGTCTTCAGATACGCGGTCGCCGCTCAATGAATACCTCATCGGCACTTTCGACACAATCGGTCGGCAAATCGTGTCCGTTGCCACAGAGAAATATATAGTTAGTAAATAAATTATCGTTAAGCATTATCATATTTCTACTAAAAATACTTTTATGGTAAACGTATTTTTACTTCCATAATATTTTATTCACAATAAGAAAATGCAATATAGTGTATCATTTACACTCTATATTCATTGTTTTTGTTATGATATAAGTAAAGATAAAATGTTTGTTTTGGCTTAGCTTCTTATTTGTTTCATTTTAGTGCAGGTGGTAAGACGTGCGCCGCAAATATTTATGAAAGAAATTTTATTACATTTCATCATCATACGTCGCAGTACACAAGCGTATACAGACGGAAAGACAAAATTAACATTAATTTGATGACCTGACCTTCTACAATCCAATGAAAAGCCGGTGGATACTAGATATAACCACGTTGTTTAATAATGACTTAGTGACGTATGCCGTACGTGGACACGCGGTACTTATGAGTACATAGCATTATGAGACAGAAGTTACCTAACGACTGAACAATGCGGAGCGACCTTCGGACACCTACACTTAACTTCAGTAACTTTGTTCGATGTTCGTGTGACGTATCGTGGTTGCACCTGTTAAGATTTATTATTTCGTATTGCTACAATTTTGCTATTATAGCATAAAATCACCTGTACTATGTTAAAAGCAAAAAAAAATCAAAAAAGTGCAGCCAATCAACTTATGCGATCATTTATCGTTAGTGTATTTTTTTTTCTACTTCTAAAGTCTTCGGAGGTGACTATATTGGGTTACAACAGTCTACTTTTATGACGCACCGCGGGTTAAACTGGCGTTAGAAATACTCTTAACCATTTCCCACACACAGGTTTTGTGACATAACATCATAAGTAGCGAGCGATGAGCGCAACGTAGTACTGTGTAAACATCCTGACTCGCGTCTTTATATAACATTTAGGTAGCGAACTCGTAGATATAATAAGAGTAATAATATAGTTACAAACAATGCACTTACACTTTTATATCATAAATGCTGATGAGTTTTGAAATAATATTAACACAATTCTTGTAACCTATTAAGTAAAAGTTTCTCGCCGACCGTAACAAATACGTCAGCAGAGACGTGCACAGAGATTTCGGATTGGATATGCATACTGTGCCCAAAATCTTAATATTTACCTGTAGTTAAAAATAAACTCACTAATTTCGATTCAGTATAGTTTGTAGTCAAGCGCAGGTCTATATTTACAAAGTTTCGTACCTTTTGAGGGAGTTATGAGATTATTATTTAGATATGTTTAGGGAGCTAAGGTATGCAGTGCTTATATGCTTGTATGAAAAACAAAATAAGAAAACAATAAGAACCTAGGAGGTATTATATTACATCGTTTTATTTGTTATTATGTAACTTTGTTCGTCTTATCGCTACTATTGGATTGCAGGTGCTAACAGTAACAATTCAATATACGTACTTATATTGTAGTACGTTTAAAAATATTTATGTATTTCTACAAGTTTTTAACAATAACAATTTGCTTGATGTAAACGCGTGAGCTAGTTTTACGTTGTATTTATATTAATATGACAAACCTATCAAACACGGGAAGAATAAGAGAAATCAATCAAAAACTTGAATATAGCGAATCATCAATTGTTATCACTGGATTGAAAGCCAGGCAACTGCGTTGCTATGTTATGTTAAGTAAATCGATACCTATTCTTTGATTGTTTATACAACTCGCCCGTTGGAGTCGTAACCGTTTCAAGTAAATCATACGATAAAAATAACCCGGTGAAAATACTGAGAGTTTATCGCGAAAGTGTTTCAACAATTTTTGTAATGCTCAAATGTAAATGAATCGTGAAATTATGTTTGTTGTTAAAACAATTTTTTCTTATAAACATATCAATTGTCACTGGGGATGATAACTAATAAATAAAAGTTATTCTACTTAGTAACTACTCAATTCAGTATAATAAAACATTTTATATTAACGCAACTTTTACTATTGTATTAAATAGAATGGTATAAACGTAACCCCGTCGCACGACATGAATTTATAAAACAAGAGCATTGCTTTACTCTCACAACTCTTCTAATAAATTCATGTACGGAAAATTTTCAGTTATTAAATATAGTAGATTTTATTAAAAATTAGCATAATCGAATACCATGTGGCACTAATTTATCCTTCAGTGTTTATTTAATTTCTTTATAGTCTAAATAGACAAACCTCCTTGAAAGCTACTTCAATTATCGATAAATAAAAAATTATTGATTTTTTCTAATTTTAGTTAACACGACCACAATTGCATATGGTATTACAATGAGGCAGACGAAGCACTCGCCCAGACCCATAATACCCCGGATCTCACATCTTGACAGACAGAACACAGTAATGTTGTTATGGCAGTAAATTTACAATGTGAGGGGGATAGTTATCCAGACGTGTTCTAAAAATCCTGCCACTATCTAAACTCCAGATGTGGCGCCGGAATGGAACCAAGAACCTCCATCATGTAAGATTACAGCCGGTTGCGTGCGAAGGCATTTAATTTTAATGAAGTGATACCGTTTATAATGAAGCTGAATTGTCTATAAATATTTCATTTTGATATCATGTCTGTCAGCGAAGAACTTTTGACCTTTTCTGTGACCAATATGTCATTAAGATTACATTTACTTCATTCAAGTTTAGACTTCACCGAAATATGGGTTGATTTAACGGTGAACATGATGAAACAATTTCATTAAGATAGAGATAGAATTAAAGACTTTTTTTTAATTATGGAAGCCAGCCTTGCTCGCAGATTTATTAAATACCATTATGCTTGGTCTGGGTATTTGACTAAAATATTACTCATTACTCTGAAGTAGTCCCTTAGATTAAAACATTGCATTGTTTCTATCAAAAATATCTTTTTTTAAAATACTTTGTTGATTTATTGAAATTTTTTCTATTATTGAAGCTAATGTAATTATACCATACAGAACAGTCATAAGAGAAATTACTCCACATTTATTTTATACTCAATGAAATTATTATATTTGTATTCAATAAAAAAAAAACACGTTTATTAAATTTCGATATTAAACAGAAAATATCGTATTGCAACATAAACTCTGCCATGACTTGAACAAAGTAAACATTAGGTAATTATTACCCCAACGGAGCTTTTACTCCAGTCTGACGTCCATTAACGTCACTGTCTACCGGAAACATTATAGCCGATCTATTTTCGTATATTTCTATAGCTGAAATGTACCGGCGTTAGTTAATATGTACTCTTGTTAACAATGTCGTACATAATTCCTTTTGCTTAGATATGTATGTACTTATAAACAAGAAAAATATGCATTGTTAGAAAAACAGGTTATTCATAAAATATATTATATACCATAAAATTTACGAAATAGTGTTCGATGTCAAATATGTGATTTTTAATATAACGTACACATAACTTAAATGCTTCATTAACAGCACGTGGTAGTCCACTGCTGAACATAGGCCTCTTCCAAGAAATTTAACCTCTTCCAAAAAACCAGCGACTACTGCGTAAGGCTAACGTAGCATCTGGATAATTGCAACCTGCCTTACGCAGTAGTCGCTGCCTGCGGTTATCTCAACGAAGTCTCCATTTTAAGACCTAGTAAATCTTAATTTCCTTGTTATCCGTAATAGAAAAGTTGTTAAACTATTAAAATACTAAGATGAATTTTAAGAAAATCTGTCACATTCATAGACTTTCTTGAGATATGATCGATCAGATCTGTTAACATACAGCTAACCAGACGGTTCGAAATGAAGCAGAATATTTAGGACTACATACAAATATTTTTTCTTGTTTGTAAACTTTTGTTCATTAAAGTGGAACAAGTCATTCTATTGAAACTTGGTTCGTTCGGTTTGGAATGTTGATGAAAGCGATAAGCAACGAGGTCACTCACATCTGGTGATGGGAAGGATGCTATACTGAGATTTCTGTGAGACTTTCAGTGCAGTTTGCATATTCACATTGTTAGTCCACTTAACTTAATACTTATTGCAAAGTATTTCCGAATATCTCATGTGAAATGGAAATTTAATGTTTTTACATTCAACTTTAAGACAAAAAATATGAGTATAAAAACGATTTCTTTAAAAGTATACATATAAAACGCATGCATTATAATGGTTTTCAATCAGTCTCACAATTTAATTCAAAGATTGTAAAGTTTTATTGCACGCCTCGTGCGTTATAATGAAGCTGGGTGAATGACTCCTGCAAATTAGGAATAGAACGATACCTCAGTTCCAACGCGCCACTTTTGGAATAGCAACGAACGAATTGTCACTTATAGTTAAACTTCAATGCAGAAGCGAAATTATTGCTTTTCTGTTTTAATACAAATTACTGGATGCTTAATAAAAAATAATTATACAAATTATATCGCGTTTATTAATTCCAATCGACAAGATGGTTAAATACTACCACCAGCTTGGCATCCAGAACACAGAAGACTTTACGATACAGAGTTCATTCTGCGTAGATAAGACTGTAAACAATAATTGAGGATTTGTAGACACTCCGTGATAATTATGACGCCAGGATATTTATCACCACAGTCCTCCGGTGAACAGGGTTGATGTAAACCACTCAAATCGTCGGCTTAGTAAAAATAAGTAATTAATTAATAGCCACAAAATTCGTATATTTAGTTTCACTAAAATGTGTAAAATTTGCGTAAATATAAGATAAATTACCGGAAACACAACTTCGACTTCCTGCTTATTACTCAATTGACGGTTCAGTTCGTGAACGTTACGTTTATATATCTTGTAATTTTACAACAAAATGTTAACTCAAACCGCTGATATGTTTTGTCTTAAAGATTCATATTTGTAACATAAATGTTAACTTTAACTTAGCTAAATTACAAATATTGATACGAAGTAGGCATATCTAGACAAGAAACCCTAATGAATACGGTTCGATGAGACTAGCTAACAGGACCAATTAAAACAAATAACTTATCAGTCTTTTTGCAGTAAAAGGAATGCTTTACCATAGCAAATTATTAAAACCTGACACATGGTTTAGACCTGGTGACCTGTAACACGGGTTTATTACCTATCACAGGCACCAGCGATCCACAACCATATGTTTTAATATATGCATAGCTTAAGATTTTTACCAATTTTTTTGTAATGGTTTGTGGTGACAAATAAAAATCTATTTTATTTTATTTATTTATAGTAATACATATATAATAGCATTGTGCCTCCCTTGTTCTCTTTTTTGGTTTAACATCAAAGTAAAAACCCAAGTATAAAAAAACTCAAAAACGCATTTGGGTATTGTTTATACGTTTTAAGGTTGTTCTATTCCAAACAGAGGAGATAATGAAACGCAACGAAACTGAGATCAAGGTGACTGTCGCCGACGCGTTACCTGATAAGCAGAGCGGAACCTCGAAGAAGTAGCCTCTTCCGCATTTTTCTCCACAAACCTCTTGGGTTTCGACGTAATTTAATGCTATCTCACAACTTTGCGACCGTGACTATAATGACGCATCACTATACCACAAAATAGACAGGAGAGTATTTATGATTTAACTATGTTGACTAATGATTAAGAATTATTTTGTAATGATTGTCATAGGTTTTTATTACTTTATTTAATTACTTTTACAAGCCATATAGGTTGTTCTTTTTGCCATTTGAAGATAGACAATAATGAAAATTGTTTTAATAAGACATTAGATGTTTTGTAGGACATTTGTTTGCTTACTTGCTTTTGTATCATTCATAGTCATCATTTTTATGTTGAATTATTTATTTAGCTTTTTTTTAAACAACAGGTACATTGTCCATTGATTAATATAAACGAACAATTTAAATTACACCGCAGTAATTGTAAACCACTATGCCTACGTGTATAGAATATTTTGGCATAAAATCGGTTTTATAAAACTTCGGAACTAAAATCTCCCAGAAGTAAAACTCGAACCACATAGTTTAAGCGTTTTAGAATGACAGACTTTTTTTTATTTGTAATCTTTATTATGTACCTAAAATAAGGTTACAAAAGGCGGACTTAAAGCGTGGTAGTGGAAAGATGCTGTGGTAGTTTATGCTATCAGATTTAGATTAAATAATTATTTAGCTGATTGTTATATTTAAAATAATTGGAGGCAGGAATATGTATTCTTCCTTATTCACTTATCAATTTTTATCCCATAAATGTTCCTAATGGTTTTAAGCATTATTGGACACAACAATTTTACAATCATTAGAGATAAAAGATTATAGCAAATATTTTATTCGAAATAACTGAACCTCAAAATTTGCCTATTAGTCTGCAGACTATTTATGAGATTAAAGAACAGTGTCCAGTAAATTGTTTGGGTCATCTTTTGCATGACTACGTATCTGAATCATTCCCTGAGTGAATTTGTCTCGGTAATGTAACCTATTTTTAGAAGTTAACAATGCTGAATGTTAACGGACGCGTTGAGTCCGGGGCCTGAAACTTATACGCATAGCAACAGCGAGCATAAAAATTTTGTTGGTTAGTGTATAAACGCTTTATAATGTATTGCCATTGACCATTAGCGTTGTACGCCTTAATAAGTATAAAAGCAACTGCGTTTCTGTATTTCGAATTCATCTTTACACATTATTCTTCTCCTGCTAATAATAAATTCAAATAAATTATAAATTTCTTATAATCACCTACAATGTTTTCATCGCCTTGCTGTTAACGTGCACTACGGCTTCTAGATTGTTGTTCAATGACTATAAATCAGATTACTTCATAAATACTCGACAGTATTAGTGAGTGCGTAATACCAATGCCTTGGCGTTGGCGCCTGCATGATTTTAGACCGACATCGACGTAGTGATGCAATGCTCGAGAATTTGTTAACGATACACGTAAAACGCTTATTTAGGTTAGGTTAAGAATAGTCGCTAATAAAATAAACTAAGAAGTTTTAATGTTCTCATCAACCCTTAATCCGAAATGCCTTACCTATATTTGCTTTCATTAGACGTTTCCTGATCAAGAGATAATGAATTCCATATAATTCTAAAGTAAGCTTTAATTGTATAAGAATCTCATGTATTAATTCGTAATCAATCAACGTATTACACCATACTGATTGAATAACTCACTTCGTTGTTTACCAGCCTTATAGATCAGAAACATTCCAGTTGACAAGATTATTTTCTTGGTAAACAATACCTAATAAGGTTCTTCTAAGTGGAGGTATATTACGTAGGTGTAAGTGACCGCCTACTGATCTAGAGTTCTGAATAATAAATTGACCCACGAAACACCGTTACATACAACGTAACGGATATGAGAAATGCACAGACAATTTTATTTAAGGCGCGATTTACATGTATACGATTCAAGGTTGGAACTTCCGATGCAGAAATACTATTGTAATTCAATTGACATGACAGTTGGATATACGAAGGTGTATGCTGGAGAATTTCAATCATGAGAATATGTTATACCTTATGCCAAGAGTCCTACTAGAAAAGAACTGTTCAATCCCTTACAAGGGTAGATATTCAGATCTGCTCAAAAACCACAAAACAAAAGTATTAAGATGAAGTCAAGAACTTCTAAATGTATCTAGCCATTGCAGTAGTTTTTCTTTAGTAAAAGATTAGTGTTCAGTAACATTTCTTTTGTATTATTTTCTCATGTCTTTTAACAATAGTTTTGTAGATTTCACATAAAACTTCTAGACTACCTTGCATATTAAACAATGAAAGATTTTCCAATTGTAATATTATAATTTATTGTAATTTCAGTGTTGTAATTTTTTTTTAAGTAATGTCAAAGAAAACATCATAACATGTTGCCAAAAGAATATCGTTTGTAAACAACTCTTAAATTTAGCAAAAAAGTTGACAGAAAAAAAATTTTAATTAGAGCAAGTTTTTTTTTCTTTATGTATAGACTAACCTTTCCCTTTGTCTTAATAAATATATTATTTCAATGTAAATAATGTAAAAATCACTACCTCAATTGAAAATTAGTATAGTAATTTCCTGATATTAATAATACTTGGTTAAGTATGATAATAAAAATGAATGGTTTGAATTGTTGATATAAAACCTTTTTCATTTTGTACTACTTTAATACTGAATACCTAAATTTCAATCTGGTAGATTAGTAGTAAGGGACAATGCATAATTAATGCAAAGTTGATAAAAAAATTGAGACTATTTTTGAATAAACCACATTTCATCAATATAAAAGCTAGAAAACATCAACTATATTAAACACTAAGTTGCCCATAATTGTTAAAAACAACAATCAAACAGTTTAGGCATATTTACTAACCAAAATATGTAGTAGTACCCTAGACAATAATGGGTTAACATTTAATCTTAATGAAATGGAATGGTCATTTAAAACAATGTGTATTTAAAACAGATTTACATTAATTTATGACACAGTAGTTAAATTGTTGGTCAATGGAACTATACCACACATAATTTATTTAAAAAGCATGGCTTAACCACATAACAATATGCACACACATATGCGACATCAAAACTCTGCTTATCAATAGAATTTGCTTATCTTACAGTTGATAAACAGTTTCCAGACAATAAATGATAAGGTAGCTTTTTACAATGAAATACATTCATGTAAATTGAAGAATACATACTTTTATTATAACCTTATACAATATAAAACAACAAAACAAATACATTATAATATAAATTTAGTATACAATGTTACTTACAGTACATAGCTTGGATGTAAAATTAGACAGAATGGACCTATTTGCTCAATAGAATGCTTTTGGTCCCATGAGTTTACTATTGTTCTTCTATTTTCTAAATGCAGTTTTATTTGATGTTTAAATCAGTTTATGGACAATGTAAAAATGTGATATCAATATTTTAATTGTAAAATTTTACCTAAAAATAAAATTTAAATTAAGCGACTTACCCTATTCCAAGCCTAAATAATGAGAGAGCATACCTTGACTTCCGGAATAACACGTCAAAACACCCCCGTTTTAACAACTATGTCATGACTTCCGCCGCTATTTTGTTCCCCCTCCATTGCACCGAGCTCAGCAGCCATGCGCCGTAGGCGCGCTAGCTTCATTGGAACTCATTGTTTTTATTGTATACCATCCATTTGATATGGATGGTGTATTAAGTCCGCCACAGTATGAGATGTACTGGTGGCGTATTAAACCACAGTATGAGATGTACTGGTGGCGTATTAAACCACAGTATGAGATGTACTGGTGGTAAATTAAACCACAGTATGGTATGACTGGTGGTAGTAAGGATACATATAAATTTCATAAACTAATACTGCATGTTGACTCATAACAATCTGTAAGAAAGCTTATTAAACTAAGATTATGGTTAGGTAAATAAATACTTACAATGAGATCTTCCTGAAAGGTAAAAAAAAAAAATTTGTAATTATAAGCAGACAGCAATAAAAACTAGGCTTGGAATAGGGTAAGTCGCTTAATTTAAATTTTATTTTTAGGTAAAATTTTACAATTAAGCTTTTGTACCCTATTCCAAGCCTAAATAATGAGAAGTGTTTGTTATCGGCTGCTGAAGAGAAAACGCCAATGTGAAGTAAATAAAACTATAAAGTTTGAACTTTATACAATGTTTATTTTATACCAACAAACTTGTTTATAAGAAATTCGAATCAAAAAATAATTAAACGGGATTAAAACAGTTTAATAACTCGGTACCATTATTTCTCCTTGACTTAACTTCTTTTTTATAAAACCTATGGAACGTAGATGCATTTTTCCAATTTCCTCGAGACAAAATATCGTCAATATTATGATTTTCAAGCCAGCTGTAAGATGCGACAGCTGACCGAACACTTCCTGGAGAGCTATCGATTGCAGCTTCTTTTAAAACAGATTTAATCCAGCCGCCTATAATGGTGCGAGAAGCCGGTTTTACGTTTCCTACTGATGTGATAAATAGATTATTGCAATCACCCCGCCTGATTTGCGATACTTCAATCAATTTTTGAACCCAATATACCGGATCGATATTTTTATTAGATGGATACGAAGTTAGCCTCCATCCTGATTGTCGACGACTGGCACTGTCAGTTTTAGAACCAAAATCTGGCCAAAACAGAATAGACTCCTTTTCAATTACACAAGAAGAATCGCATATTTTCAAAAGTGTTAAATCATGAACTCTACGTCCTGAGCACAATAGAAGTAGAATGGCACATCTTTTGGAAGTTTCAAATAAGGACTCACTAACCGGACTATTAGTTTCCAAGAAATTGCACAAATCTTTGACATCCCAAATAGGAACCTTATGGGGCCTAGGTTTACTTAAGGATATTGCTTTAAGGGTTTGTCTAACGATGACATGATCACTTAATGGAGGAATTTTAGGACAGAAGGTTGAAACTACCGATCTGTGAAGACAGATTGAGCTGTATGACAACTTGGTCTTTTGGTGCAAGTCAGCAAGGAATCGTGCCAAATCAGAAGGACTAGGGTCTGTTCTTGAAACTTCGTTGGATGAGGCCCAAGAACACCACCTTGTCCAAGCTGGTCTATATGAAGAAAGAGTCGATTTTCGCCAACTACCTAATAAGAGATCTTTTTGATTTTCGTCCCATAAGCCTAGCATTGAGCTCCACCCCGTATCTGCCAAACCTCCAAAATCATTTGCTTGGCACCCGGGGGGGCATCCGAGTTCGCACATCCAGCAACGCACTCTGTACTTCTTGAATCTCTATTGGAGGGGAGAGAGACCTTGCCATCAAGTCGCTGCGCCAGAATACCTTGGTCCATTTCGGGACAACCATCAGAAACACTCCTTTGCAATTGTTCAGATGTCTTAAGACCCGAGGAACTAGGTACGGCGGTGGAAATAGCCATGCGATCCGGTAATCCCACAGGCGACTGAACGCATTGATGAAGACTGCTCGAGTATCTGATGGATCCATTGTTACATACGACGGGACTACATGGGCCTGATTTGATGCGAACAGGTCTATTTCGGGAGTTCCCCAATGTTGAAAAATCTGAAGAGTCATCTGATCTCGAAGATGCCATTCTGAATTGGCTTGCAACCTGGATAGACCGTCGGCTTCTACGTTGTAACGGCCGGGGAGGTAATTTATTGACATTGGTATGTGATACCGATCCAACAACCTTAAAATTCGCACCGTGATATTCATTAGCGGTAAAGACCTGGTTCCTCCCTCGTTCCGGAGATAAGAAACCACCGTGCGATTGTCCGACAAGATTTGTAGTGACGAGTTCACGACGGACCGAGCATGTAGATTCAGAACTTTTTCTATCGCCATCATCTCTAGAATGTTGGAGTGAAACTCTTTTTCGTGACTCTGCCACGTGCCTGAAATTTTGAAATCGTTTAATACTGCTCCCCAACCGTGAACTGACGCATCGGTCGTTAGGAACATCTCCGGGGCAGGATAGTGAAGGAGAGAATGTTTGTGGGCGTGAGCTAACCACCATCTCATCACCATCAGTACTTGGTCGGGAATTGGGAATTTTGTGCAGGGGTTCTGTTTCAACAACTGATGGCAGTGTGATAGTAACGGGCGAGAGTTCAATCGACCCCTGGGGACTACAAAACTGGCGAAATTGCACAGGCCTAGATAACATTGTATTTGGCGTAGCGAAGCCATCCTTCTCGATAAGAGGATTTGGATTTCGCTAACAGCTTCTCGACTTTGGTCAATGGAAGACTCTTCCTGTTTATCCAGGGACACCATTGCACGCCTAGAAATTCTAAGGACTTTTGTGGTTCCAGAACAGACTTCTCGAAATTGATTGTTAGCCCTAATTCTCTGAATAGACTGACAGTGAATTGTACCTGTTGTATCAGTACTCTCTTGTCCTGATGCACGAGGCAAAAATCGTCGAGATAAACTAGGAGTCTCAATCCTTGGGCTCTGAGAATCTCGGCGACCCAGTTTGTAAGGGTTGCAAAGATTTTTGGCGCCGTCGATAAGCCGAACGGTAGGCACGTTATTTGCCATAAATGATGGCGAAAAATTACCCGTAGAAAACACCGATGGTGAGACGAAATTGGCACGTGAAAATATGCACTGTGAAGATCTAGTTTTACCATCCAATCGTTTGTCTGAAGAAAATCCGGGACTCTGAACATGTTCGTTAGATGGAATTTTTCTGTATACACAAATTCGTTTAGGCGCTTCAAATTGAAAACAGGACGGAGTTTGCTGTCCGCCTTCGAAACCAAAAATATGTTCGAAATAAAACTTGGAGTTAGTGGCACTGGCTCCAAAACCCCCTGCGCCACCAAATTCTGAAATTCTATTCTTACCTCCGGTGAATCTCGAGTGTGAAACCTGCTCGGGATTCGTCGCGGATGTATTAATGGGGGATTCTTGACAAAGGGTATTTTGTATCCTGATATAATTTTTAGAACATGGTCGGGTGCTCCCCACCTTCTCCATCGATCGACAAAGTGGCGGAGTTGTCCGGCATGAAAGGTCGGATAGTCAATCATAGCGTCTTTGGACGCGCTGTGCCCGACTGTTTTTGAAATGTTTATCGCCCTGGAAATTACGAAAGTTGTCTAACTTACGTTTACGACCTTGCGGTAACGGCGCGCTGAAGCTGGTCGCAGGCGCTGCTGGAGCTTGGGAACGCACCTTCGAAGAGTATACTCTTCTCTGTTCCATATTATGTACTCTTTGCGCAAGAGTTGTCTTAGTGGCACATCCTTGCGCAGGATGGCTTACTGGCCGCATGAACACCTTCTCTATACCGCCATTCTTTGATATACAGTCTGAAAAGCGATCATCATTAAACAAATGGTTGATAGTAGGAGGAACCTTTCTAAGAATCTCTTTAATGCCTTTGTCCTTAACATAATTAAGAACGCTATCACGCCGCTGCTGTATTACGTCTGCACGCCGACCGCAAACCATTTGTAAAAGATCCAAATGGGTTTGATTGTATTCGCCTGAAAATATCTCATTTACTTTATTGAACACATCGTCAGTGGTCAAAGGCTGTACTGAACCCAGCCATGAAACTAAATTCTGAAGGCCTTCAAGCAGTTTTTCATTTTGAATAATTAAGCCACGTGTAACGGCTGCCAGAGTTTTTTCTGTTGCAGCTAATGTTTTATTGCGATCGAACATTTTAATAATATCGTTGCTTTCCAGCTCTAAAAAACCTGGACTAGACACGTATTGTTTTTGAATTTCTGCATACCTAACCTGTGACCAATCAATCGTATCAAAGTGTTGTAACTTGCACAACGTCTCTGCATGAGAGGTAGAAGTTTTCGGAACTGTAGATTTGAGGGTAGTTTCCTGCTTGAAATCAAAACCGAGCACTGGCTGACTACCTTCAGTTTTATCTTGGCTAAACGACGCTTCCAAATCGTCGGGGACAAAGATAGACAGCGCGTCAGAATCACTATTCTCGTGCATTATAGGAACAGAATGTATTGACTGACCTTTTACTATAGTACTTACGGTGGCAGTAAGATTGTCTACTGCCTTTTCCAAACGCTTCATACGCTTATCATTTCTGCGATTGCGGCGGCGGCGATTCTTCCTACGATGACGTTCTGCACTCGAAGACCCGGATGACGATGCACTAGATGTACTTGATGCACGCCTGGGCTTCGTGGGGGCATTAATATTCAACGGCACACCGGAGCCGGAATTTTCTTCCATGTTTTAATTAAAACACTTTCTTAGAACACTTTCTTAAAACTACACGTGTTACTCGGACGAGTCAAAGAACGCCAATGAAGCTAGCGCGCCTACGGCGCATGGCTGCTGAGCTCGGTGCAATGGAGGGGGAACAAAATAGCGGCGGAAGTCATGACATAGTTGTTAAAACGGGGGTGTTTTGACGTGTTATTCCGGAAGTCAAGGTATGCTCTCTCATTATTTAGGCTTGGAATAGGGTACAAAAGCTTAATAACTAATTAAATAAACTTTTGTGCTGGACATAAACAATTTGTGCTTAAGATTTTGTTAAATAATATAAACCTATCAAAATTTAAATTTAATTATGTAATAAGCAGTATTAACTATTGCATAGATAAATGTTTTCATCATATTTATAAATGGTTTACCTTATTTTAAATCAGTTCTTCCTGTCTATCTGGCCAATAAATAAGCTCTGTGGAATATATTTTTATAGGTATAGAAATATTTTTAATATTTTGTACAAGTTGGCCACTTTCCTTATAACAGATTTCCAAAATATAAAGCAACACCTAGTAATACTTTATAACCATTATCTAAATATAATCGTGACTTTGAGTCATTAAAAGTTATGTTATAAAATTATCTGATTTTTTTTTAATATGAATATGTATTCTTTATGCAAAAATTGTTTTGTAGACATATATCAAAAGCTAGCATATAACATTAAAATTTTCAAGAAATATTTTTAAGTATAACAGTCTGTAGGTATAAATATGATATATAAAATGTTTCGGTTTAGGTACCCAGTCGTAAGCTTCTGTATTATAATTTCTTTGCAATAAGTGATTGTTTACAATGATGCAACCTTTATTTCCTCGTTTTTAATTTATCGACCGGATGGCGGTGCTTCGGTGACCGGGGCTGGTGTTGGGGGGGGAGATGAGCCAGATCCAGATGTAGCCCAAACAATAATGATAATAAGAAGAATCAATCCGATAGCACCAATTATTAACATCATTTTCATATTTTGCCACCAGTACTTTCTCTTCAGCTTACCGGCTTGTTGTTCAAATTGCGCTGCACCATGTTGTAATGCATCTGCGCGATTGTCTAGTTCGGATAACTTTTGATCTCTTTCCAATACTTTCTCGACGTTGACACGCATAATTCCGACAACTTCATCTACCTTAGCCTGCGTTTGTGCTAAACGTTTGTCGCTAACTCTCGGTGCCGATGTTCCACTTTGTTCCTCCATGTTTAAATAATATTGTCGAGTAAAAATACAAACAACAGCGAATTGATTAAATATTAGATCTAAATCGTTATAACTTTTTGTCACAAATATAAATATGGCAATATGGCGTCTTCCGTCTTTTCCTTAACACTTCCATCTGACAGATTTCAAACGTTAAAAAGATTTTATGTTTATGACTCACCAAGAGAGTACATTACAAAAAATAAAATTTTTATTAAACTTTCAACAAAAAGCAATAACTATGTTATTAAAAAACTTGCTTATTTTCAACATATATTTAGTACGTGATGAAGTAAAAATTACTTGATCGTGCAGTAACTTTTTTAATCACCGCTACAAGCATAACATGTTCAGTGAAATAAATAACCAAGAATTCTTAATTAATTTAATTTAATATTAATTACTTTCTGTTGTTTTTATACGATAATACGAAAACTGTAACCAAGAAATCTTCTAAATAAGTACAGTTTATCGTCATTATCTGCAATGTGTATTATTTAAATTGGTACTTTTTAAGCGGCGTATAATTCTGGAGTTCAGAATAAAAAATGTTAATTAGCCTGGCCTGAATGTAGTGAACAGTACGAGTAATAAATTTATTGTGAAATTCTGGTTCCTATTTATACACATCGACGTTGACAATATTCTCATTACTTTTCCAATTTTGACACTAATTTAAACTGCACCGAACGGCTGCATATTATGAGTTTGTAGCTATTATAATGCGCCGCTACACTGGCAACACCGTATTTGCCCATGTGCCTTTTATGAAATATGTTTAATGGTAACCCTGTCAAGAACCGGAAAAAATTAAGGTTCAAGCAGTAATTTCTTTTGTAGATTTAAATAGATTTGGTTAGATTTTGTTAATATAAACTAATAATATTTATTATTTGTAGTAACGAATCTTCTTCAACTTCAGAATGGTAAGTAAATTGTTTCAAGCTACAACAATCACATACCTATATGCATTTGCTAGAAGCTTGGCGATATGTTCTTCGCACATGTGGTGAATTTTCTTAAAATATATTAAAATATGTGCAGGTGTCACTTAATCCAATCAGAATTTTGAAGAATGAGGCAGAAGAAGAAAAAGCAGAGATTGCTCGCATGTCAAGCTTCATCGGAGCTATTGCAATCGGAGATCTTGTTAAAAGTACTTTAGGCCCTAAAGGAATGGACAAAATCTTAGTCTCTAGTGGTAGAAATGCCGGTCAGGTACGAATCTATTTGACATTTAGTTGACCGAAAAATTTGTTAATATCGATATTAATAAGAAATAATTGTTGGTCTTATTTTATTTATTTACAGGTGGAAGTGACTAATGATGGTGCCACTATATTAAGGTCTATTGGTATTGACAATCCGGCTGCAAAAATTTTGGTTGACATGTCTAAAGTGCAGGATGATGAAGTTGGAGATGGGACAACATCAGTCACAGTGCTAGGTACAACTAAGATATGATTTTATGATATGGGAATTATTAAAATGGTGAAATATATCTTTATTTTTGTCTGAATGAAAAGATGATTTACATGGATTGTGGCCAGCAAACATGATGAAATTGTAAATCTGCAATGATAACAGCATTGTCATGTTTTATTTATTTATCATGTTTTCAAAATAATCACATATGACAAAAACACTAGTGAGCATTAAAAAAATCATAATCATCAACAATGCTATGATCTATATTGGTCATTAAGTCATTGATCACAAAATGTATAATACAATACAGTTTTCTGCAGAAAATAGAAATAGGTAGGTGTAATAAAATATGTTCAAGGAGGTTGATGCATAATAATTTTGAAGAAAGTACAATTTTAATTTAGGTTTAAGGTTTTGATGGGCTGATATGTCTTTTAATGTACAGGTAGTTAACTTATGGTCAGTAATAAATAATATATAGTTCTTTCACTTACTGTTTGCTTGAGTAATGCATTACTGTTCTTGAGCAGTAGCACATGTGCATACAGTACGTCAATTTTGTTTTGCAAGTTTTGGTTGCAAAATGATTCCTACATCAAACTGTAGTTCAGTTTTGTTTACTGGCAAGACTGCAATATGTAAATAGCCCCATATCATTATCCTTCAACTGTGATTTAATTGTAGCAGATATCTTTTTAATATTTTTTACTGAAGTTTGTATATTCTGTCTAGGAAAGTTTCTAGTTGTTAACAAATGAAAGGTAGAGTATTAGGGGTAAATACTTTACCATTATTGTCACTTAACATATTGTGAAATTGATGTTGTGTTAAAAACAAAAATAAGCATGAAATTGGGTGTTTCAGCTGCTGAATTATTAAGAGAAGCTGAAAAGTTGGTTGAGCAAAAGCTTCATCCTCAAACTATAATTGCTGGGTGGCGTATTGCTGTAGAAGCTGCAAAGCAAGCCCTTTCAGAAGCTAGTTTTGACCACACAATAAATTTTAATGAGGCTACATTAAGAACCGATCTCGAAAATATTGCTCGAACAACATTAAGTTCTAAAATACTTTCTAACCATAAAGAGTAAGTGCATTTACTGTTGTTTTCTTCCATATTTATTCATTAATTTAAATTCCATAAAACGTTTCAGTTTTGCTTTTTAATTTTTATAATAACAGTTTGATATATTGTTTCTTAATATGGTATATTTTCAAAAATTGTTTTAGATATAATTTTTTTTTGTATTTTAGGCACTTCACTAAGCTTGCAGTTGATGCAGTTATTCGCCTTAAAGGTTCTGGAAATCTTAAAGCTATACAAATTATGAAAATTAGTGGTGGTCTTCTGGAAGAATCATTCTTAGATGAAGGTTTTCTTTTGAACAAAAAGGTTTGAAACCCATGATGTATTGGAAATATGTTTATTTATTTTTATCTTAATATACATGGACAAAATCTATCAATCACCAAAAAATGAAGAATAGTAAAATTTTCTCCATGAATAATTGCTTTCAAACAATGTATACTACTGTATGTAATACACTGTACAATGTATGTAATAATTAAGACATTATATATATTTTTTATATATAATGTCTTAATTATTATTTTATGTAAAATTAGTTACTCTTTACAACAGACAATAGACCAATGAAAAAAATGGGTTTGGGTCAATGATTTTGAAGATTACACATTACAAACAGATAAAAAGTCATAAATTGCATAATACTATTATCAAATAAATTCTCGCTAATTACATATTTCACACAAATACTCTTAATTACATTTTCATTTATTTGTATACTATATGAAAACGAATACATACTTCATGAAATAATTCCTTAAAATTTCAATTGTTTTGCTGTTTTTAGGTTGGAGTACATCAACCAAAGCGAATTGAAAATGCTAATATTTTAATAGCAAATACACCTATGGACACAGACAAAATAAAAATATTTGGATCTGTGATCAAAGTAGATTCCATGGCTAAAATTGCAGAACTGGAACTTGCTGAAAAAGAGAAAATGAAGGACAAAGTAAATAAAATATTGGGCCACAAGTGTAATGTGTTCATCAACAGGTCAGTGCTAATAACTGTTTAATAGTCTTTCTAGATCCATGGAAATGGTTTTAATTTGATGATTATATTAGTACTGAGACATCATTTATAATTGAGTCTTAAATTTCAATAGAGAAAAACATTTTGAATTGATTCACTGTTCAAATAAAATATGTAACTTGGACAGGTCAGGAACCATACACAGTCACACAGTTAAAACACGCCTCTTTTTGACTCAATGTGAAAGTTATGTTAATGAGAGTTGTTTCTCTTCTTTCTTAGTGACAGGGCATTTAGCAGTTCTTTTAATGTATGTTATAAACAGCCCTCGTAATGTTTCTTTTGCTGGGACTGGGGTGTGACTTCATTCACAAGGTGAGTGTCCAGACTGTTTATTCTATTCATTTAATATTAATCCTTCATTTCAGGCAACTTATCTACAATTACCCAGAACAGTTATTTGCTGATGCTGGTGTGATGGCCATTGAACATGCAGACTTTGATGGAATTGAGCGTCTTGCTCTTGTAACTGGCGGTGAAATTGTGTCTACATTTGATACTCCTGAAAAAGTTAAACTTGGCCATTGCAAGTTAATTGAGCAGGTAGACAATCGTTATTAGAGGATATAGATTTTCGAAGTGATGGCGAATTTAATTCAATTATCATTACAAACTTTTTGTAATAATACTGAGATTTAGATTTTTAGATTTATTAATGTCTATGTTTCTCTTCATCATCTTATGATGTTGATGATTATCAGCCCATGACAGTCTACTATTAGACCTTGGAATTTACCAAAAAAAACTTATCCCTCTGTATACTCTACATGCTGGCCACGTTATGCTGGTTGTCAGTCTGTCTAGTTAGGAGTTTCAAGCAAATTTTTGTATAAATCGCCTCTTACAATCTCTATTCTGACACACCGATTCTGGCTGATAACTTATGAGAGTATTATATACACTTAATTTACAGCCTCATTGTCAATAAATATGCTGTACTGAAGATAATTTATTCAATATAGTTTGGTTTTTAAATGCAGATTCTGATTGGTGATGAGAGTTTGATCCGTTTTTCTGGTGTCGAGCTGGGTTCGGCCTGTACCGTTGTAATTCGCGGCGCCACACAGCAAGTTATCGACGAAGCTGAACGTTCACTTCATGACGCTCTGTGTGTTCTTGCTGCTACTGTTAAGGAGCCGAAGGTCATCTTCGGTGGTGGTAAGTTGAAGATAGTTATAAATAAACAATATCTAAAACAACTAATACATTTGACTTGCTTACAGCATGTGACACAATATTAAGGACACTGGCAAAGTTTTAGTAGTTTTTCAGTACAATTTTTTGGACCCCTTAAATAGTTGTCGCTTATAGGACACTGCAATAACGGTAACAATGTATACTAAGTTAACTGTAAAAACACTACATAAAAGTAGCTATAGTATTTATATGGAGGCTAATTTGTTGTATTGGACTAAGGTCCAGGTATTGAATTGCTTATTTAGTAATTTTATAGAGTATAGCAACTACACGAGTGAAATGTTTCTCTGGCAATATGTGATTCAAGTAAGGATATTTACATAGCACCAAATGAGTTTATAGTTTGATAACAGGTGTGAATAATTGTTGTAATGTAATTAAATGTATTTCAACGTTTTTTTAGGTGCAAGTGAGATGTTAATGGCAGAGGCAGTGTCCCGCGCGGCGTCGCGTACCGCTGGCAAGGAGGCGATCGCGGCCGAGGCGTTCGCGATCGCGCTGCGCCGGCTGCCCTCGGCCGTTGCCGATAATGCTGGCTACGACAGTGCTGACCTTATCGCCAGGTTGAGGGCTCACCACTCGCAGGGGAAGAACACTATGGGCCTTGGTAAGCTTATAGCTTGGTAGGCTTTGCAGTAGGATTGTTCGAATCCGCCTAAATGTACAGACAATCCCTTGCACTGTAAACGTGCCGCTATATTAGCATTGCTTGTTTACATTGTCAACATATGAAAACCAGAGTATTCTGAGCATGCATGGCTTTTCCATCCACAGCCTCTTAGTCACTTAACACTGAAATTGAAGTTGTGTTAGCCCTTTGTAGTTAAAAAAACAACTAAGATTACTAATCTTTAACTTGTACATACAAATTTAAATGAAATATGTATGTTTATCTTGCCACTTCTTATGTCTTCCCAAATAAAAATTATTTGTATGTCGTAAGTTTCTAATTATGTTTTACGTTGCAGATATGGAAAATGGGTGTGTTGGTGACATGAAGAGTTTAGGTATAACTGAATCATACGTAGTTAAGCGTCAAGTGTTGCTATCTGCCGCGGAGGCAGCGGAAATGATATTGCGCGTTGACAACATATTGAAGGCTGCGCCTCGCCGCCGCGGCCCTGACCGCCGCCCCTGCTAACTGTTGCACACACTTTTAACGTTAAAAAGGTGTGAAAATAACATATGTCGCTCCTTACATTTTAATAAAACTGTTTTGAGTCAAAACAGATTTGCTTTTAATTAGGCTTATAATACTTCACAAATAATTATTTTTTGTAGTTTATGAAAAATAACAAGCATTTATTTAATGTTGCGTTTCTTTTTTCCCTTCATTTTGGGTTCTTAAACACAAATGTTAAACGCGGGGACTTGAATAACTGAATAGTATTGCTAGTAATGTTAATTTAAATGCAATTTGAGTTAGGTTTAGTTTGCTTTGTCGCAAGAAGTATGTAACATTTATTTTAATAAAAATATAACAAACTAAGTAAATTAGTTTTATTTAAACTATTTCCATCTGGGTTATATAAACTTTCGGGAATATGTGGGTTATGGACTTCGACTAATATTAAAGACAATTAATATTGCTATGCGCATAAAATGAAGATAAAAACTAATACAATTGATACTATCCGGTGACGAGACATCAATGTGACTATTAAGTGAAACCTTGCTAGGTTATTTACCAACCACGTTGGCCAATTGCGAGTTGGTGGTTGCCACTCGTCTACGAAAGAAGTAAGAACGTCGGTTTCCTTATGTTTTCCTTCAACAGTATAATTAAAAAAGGCCGGGCAGTCTGCCTATAAAATATCCATATTATCGACTTTGTGATATTATCAAAGTGCCACCGGTGTTAAAAATCTGTTGAGACTGTATTACAATATTGGCAGAAATAAACCTTCAAAATAAAGGCAGGGCGAATTTGTTAACAAAAATGTACATGAGTAATTTCTACACGAATTCGAGATTACGTTGTTAGTAAAATTTTTCGATGTATTTTAAATTTAACCAAATCAAATGAAAAGATTTAATTTGCTAGATTTACTTGGTGTGCACATCGCGATAGACAATTTTTTTTATATACATTACGAAGTAAAGTAATACTTTATTTTATCTAAATCGTCTGTTTAAATAAAAAGTAATAACACCTTTTCTCTTTTGAAAGAATCGGTTAAATTAAATCAACAGAATGAAATTATTTATTTTTTGTCTCGACAATTTCATGATTTATCCGAACCAGGGACTATAACACGATTTACCTTTATTATTTGATTTACCTCTCCAATTTATGCCCGTAAAAAATAGAAATCGAAATTTTCTGGTGCGAAGTGTTTTATTTGCTGTCCTTTTTAGGGATAACAAAATGACACGGTGAATTTGTTACATTACGACGTATACAGTCTAGGATATAGGTAAAGCCTTCCAAACTGATACCCGTGACTTGTAGTGGCGGTGAGGGACAGTAGCCGTGGCCTGCTTGACCATGATGAAGCCAAGAACTATGTACCTGAGCGTCCTTCATCGTCGAGTTAGCATCTGGTGGGCGCTCCAGGCGGGTTCAATGAACACCACTTTAGATGTGTGATGTTATAGGCAGCTATTCAACGTACTGGCAAACTGTAAACAGTAGCCGAACAGCGGATGCAGTTTGCATCACGTTAACATTAATTATCATTTGTCTAGTTGAATAGGTAAAGCATATTTACATTTAACAAGCTCGAATATATATTTATTAATTACAATAAAATTCAATTTATACAAACGATCATGTTATTATTTAGCCGACATAAAAGAGTTTAATTGTTGTGATAAGGGAAAATAAGTTGATATGAAATAACAGCGATAACATGATTATGTTGTGGTGCTTAATGGTCTATAGACATGCGACTATTTACGAGTAAGAAAGAAATTCTATAATTAGTTTATACTCGAACTCTTTTATTACAATACAGGCTAATTACGCTAACGAGTTCAGTGACTGAAATTTTCATGGCAACCTAGTCTTGTTAACTATTTTTAACGCTTTTTCCAAAACAATATTGATTAGAATTTTTATGTCATTACTATTTAAGTTGATGATTTACATTTAATAACTTTACACTATTTGTTGCAGTAACTTAGTTTATGAGGTACACGTAGGTGAGTATTAGTACATAAATGTGTATAAATCAGTAGTAAGTTTTTAGAGAGTAGACAAACTTATTCGTTGATAAATTTTCATTACTTGATATCTCTCTACACATCAGTTTTTATATCAACATGGATAGTGATTGCATTGTTTACATTCTTATTAATATCAAACTTACTTTGTGTACTTGCTTTGTATAACTTAAAAATATGTCTTTTATAAAGAATTAAATAATTGTTTCATAAATAACTCCGGTTGTTAAGTTTATAGTATGAATGAAATGAGAAAACCTTAACAGAGACGCGAAGATACCATAAATCAATCAAGTTTCTGACAGATATTTAAGGGTATATCTTTTCGCATATAACATTTTTTAAGGGAGACGAATCGGTGCGGGCGCGACTCGGAACTGACGGCTCGTTCATTTTTAACTTCACTCTACTGCCAGGTTGGAGACAATTTGGATAAATGGGACATATTCGCAGCCGACCGTTTAAAATATTCAGATGGAAGCCTTCGCGTCTTCATGACAGGAAGAGGATTGCACAATAAAGCAGAATATTTAGAGAGTGATCGCGTACTTATGTCGAGCGTATGGACAGGGAGCTAGCTGCATGTGCCCGTCTGCCTGTTCTTAAGGCTGACGTTTCTATTCTCGTTATACTGTACGATCTTTGTGGAGCGTTATTAGGTAAATACGTTTTGGAAGCGCCTACTGTCACCTATGAAAATTTAATCTTTTTTTGTATGACTAGTTTCATTCCTTTGAAAGCGACATTTAATAATAACGCATTTAACATTCAGTTTGTGTTATCGTGTTTTCTCAAATTGTAATGAAACCATTCATTGCTGATATTGAATAAATTTATATTAAAGATTTAGTTTTTTAGAAGTTCAATTGTTACATTTTATATTTATAAAAAAATATGATTTGATGTAAATGTGAAAGAAACAGTTGTTGTAGTTAAAATATGTACAAAAAGAGCGATGACATGCGATACTGCCGACCAGTACTTAGCGCGGTGGATAAATATTGTTATTATAACTTTATGCCTGTGAGAAAAGATCCCATAACCTAGCAGTGGGAAACATAAGAGGGCTGTTTATGTAATAATTATGCAAATGTACAATATTCGTTTAAAATAAAAGTAAATATAACGGCTATAGACCAATTAGTTATTTTTTACCCTACTTGGTACAAAGGGCAGACTCTCTACCAGTCTACTTTAAGAGACAAGAAATTTCAATAAAAACGTATAATATAAATAATACTTATATTAAGATAGAAAACTATATCTTTGGGAAATACATCAGACTGGTTGTGTCTTCATTATCTACGAGTCGGGTATGTGAATACCTAAAAATAGTTCCTTATAAAAGTTGTGTTTTATGTAGTAAATATAACGTAGAGAGGACATCATTATTAGCAAAGCTGTTCTCACCTTTTTAATATCAGTATGTAGATACTTTGTATATTTACTGTTAGTCAGGTTTTATAAGTTTAACAAGATTTATATAATTACTGTATTTAAGCAGATATTATCGTGAACCTTTTTAAAGTACGAGGCGTTAACGTAAATTTTCTTATTAATAATGGCATACCTAATTTAATAAAATAGTTTGCAAGACGGAATACTTTTAAACAAATAAAGAAGAAATGTAAGAAGCTTTTAAATGTGACTTGAACAACATTCTATTAAACGCCAGACGCTGAAAAACAAGCGACCAAGTAAATAATGTTAACTAATGACGAATGTTTGCTGTTGTTTCAGTGTTTTCGAAAGTCACGCGTTTCCCTCCGCGAAAAACTTACTGCAGCGTAATTACGCTCCGTATAAAACTTATAAACGACCCGTTCTTTCACTTCATTGTACGCATATATATACTTACTAATAAACAGTAATAAAATTAAAAGATTAAATTATTTTTCTGCGCTCATTACATTTTGTACCATACTAAAATTTGACGAAACTTAGTTTTTTAATTACAAAAAAATGAACATAATTTTAATACAATTAACAGCCATTAGCCGGTTTTGGCAAAAAAAAAGTAGTAAAAAATAACGTAAATTTAGATTTTGTTACTTTTAATACGTCTTATGTAATTGAATTGAAAAATATAATCAAATCTGTAGTGTTATACCACTTCTGCTATAGTAGCATATTAATATATTATTATTAATTCAGTTCCCAATAATAGATAACGTTTACGTTAGTTAAGCTCTACATGACATGTACAGAGATCAAAAACTATTCCTTACCTTATAATAGCTTATCCCGGCTTACTGAGGTAGTAATTACCAACTATTGTGATCGCTGCCGAAGTTTCGTCGAAATAGTTTTCTTTTCTCTCGTTTATCTTTCTTAAACACTGGAATTGGCTAGGGATTTGGGGGTTAATTACATTGCTGCTTTGTTGCTTAATAAAGCGACCGTATTTCCTTTTCAGGATATAAACATCGCTTAGCTTACAGATGAACATTTTTTTATGTTTTTCAATGGAAGAACTTTTATTGATACTGTTTAACTTCGCAGAGCAAACAATTTCATGCAATATATGAAAATAATCTTTACAAGGGTTCTGAATGTATTCTCAGAATTTTTTCTCCGTAATTTCAAAAATGTATTCAGTATCCTTGTGTGTAAATATTAATAATATTATACCGCAGACCCTACCCCATTCAGTGTTAAATCGATATTCAAATACAACATGTACAATTATTTTAAATCGATTTAACAAAAAGCTTCATGAAAGTATATTATTTATAGCCTATGTAAATGTTAAGTCTTGTCAATCTTCACAATTGTATCGACATCCAGGTTGGTCGCGTGTAAGCTCTAATTGGCCCAGTTTGGTTGGGCAGAGATCGCACCACTAAATAGAGATTTGTGCGGGACTAATCCCCGTTGATCCGTAGAATCCTGCTGGCATACCTTTACATAAATGAAGCAAACACCGTGCTCCAGTCAGACCTAAAACTTCGTTGCTCTAGTTTTGAAACGTAGTTGGCATAACAGAAAACATATTTAATCCCTCTTTTAGTATTATCAATGAATACATTATTTATTTTTATAATTTTGTGCAGACTAACTACTACTAAACTAACAGCCAAACAACTACTAGCAAGAAAAATTTTTTTGCTGAATCTCAAAAAGAAAATCAGTCGATAAATTTCAGTTAATATTAAAGTTAAACAGTATACAGTTTTATTACATTAAAAAATCATGAGAATTTGTCTTAAGAGTTAGGCTAGTAAAGACTGAACAAGTTTTTCTCAGCTAACACATGTTTTGGGGGAACGACGAAAGTAGCTGACTTCTATGTACCTTTTGTACTTTTTTTTCCTATGGATGACATAAAATCGATGGCATAATAATAAACTTTATTTATCGAGGACAAAAACGAGAAAAGGGGATTTGACTTACTCAGGCGTGTAACTGTGGTATATACATTGTCGTCGGTCCCACCTGCGATCGGCTACGTAAGGCGGGTAGTTATAAATAGCGGTCGCCCAGCGATCGGTTAAAAGGCGGGTACTTATAAAGTCGAGGCCCCTGCGATCTACTATAATAGCGAGTGCTCGGAAGTTGCGAAAAGAATTGGTCGTCAGAGCTCGTATTGTACGGACGTCGTGTTATATCTAGTGCGGGTCGTTATTGAGGTCGCGTAAGTTATTTTTGATATTCCTAAGGTTATTTGTTTAAAATTCTGCTTCCGATGCTAAAAATATTACATATTTCTTCTAAAGAAGACTGTGTCTAAGCGAACTAACTCCCATTCTACAAAAGTCAAATCAACTATCCCTGTATGTTGAAATATATGTTAAATAGTAATTCGAAGTAAATTTACTCCTTTAAATTAAATTAACGTGTTATAAGACTTAATTTTTTAATTTAGTTTCGCTAATGGAAGAAGTACAAGTAAAAGTGTAATAATCTTTATTTGAACATGCGAAAAAAAGAACTCTGAACAGACGAGGAGTGGGATGAGACCTATACTCAGCAAATGGATAATAGTAGGTTGAAATCTTTCATTATCACCATCTTATTACATTATAACAATCAAATCTACACTTCCTTGTCAATAACTATATTATGTTTCGACCATCGCGCGACCACTTTGTCAATCCGCTGTTAACCTACCTTCTCTGTTTATCTTTTCGTTTAAGTGAGCGTGTGAGTATATGGCCTATTGTTCGAAGTGACTTCCCAACACGACAAAGTTTAGCAATGCGCTAGGATAAGTTTCCTAAGCACCTAATATTGTTTTAGTTGGTAAGTCGCGAGCGGGACTCCTGGCAGACAGTTTTGGCAGCTGCTCTGTACATGATGTATGTTAATGTCACGTTAGAGATTATTTCTTGGCACTGAAACATGGCGCCCGTCGGTGTGATTGTTAGCTTAGCGTACTTCCCTTCAGACATTGTATTGTGCGTTGCATTAGCATCCGTAATAAGGTCACTACTGTTTTTGTACTTTAATTTTTATCTAACATTTTAAGTCCTCTTGTTAAAAAGTTTTGTGGTTAAGAAGTATGTAATGGTAAGAGGTAGTTATTGGGTTATTTTTTTTTAAATAGGTATATAATATGAGAACCTGTTCTCATTTTACAAACATATCACAATAAATACAAAGTCGCGTTATATGTATTTTTCTACTTTTCCCTCATATTATTATTCGAGGGTTTATATTCTATTTACATAATTTAATCTACCTTGTATGTTTGATTACATACACAAAACCTACCTGGTTTTTATTCTTGCTCCTGTTTTCAATTTCACTTTGTGTCTATTTGTGTACAATAAAAAAAAAAAGTGCTAGTTTTGTTGTAAAAAAAATCCTTGAACTTGGTAGATAAAAAGCTATAACACTGTTATTGCGTTAGGATTTTTATACAATTCTACAATCAAACTCGATTGCAGTGTATTTATACCTAAAAAATCCTTTCAAAACACGAATCAAGTAATATAATTTTCCACTCGAACAAGTCTCAAAGTGCTATAAATTCTATTCTACAAAAATTCAACTTTATTCGTCGTATCCGCGCAAATAAAATTCAAGTAGCAAGTCTCTACTTCAGAAAAAGAAAACAATAAAATACAATAAAGTTAACGTCTGCCAGTGATTGAATTCGCTAACTTTAAAGTGTGTTATTCTTCTGCAGTAAGTTCGCTCCGGAGCTGACAGTAGATAATATTAAGTTCAGGATGCGTGCCAGTTGTAGGCGATGAATAGAGCTGCATGGTCTATTAGATTTATGCTCCAATAAGAATCTTTCAAGTTCTTTACTCGGCCGTTAAAATACTGTAAGTATGAGCTATCATTTTGATGTTTTTTTATACGGTACAAGTTGTTGGTATTGATTATGACAAAAAAACTAAATTTAAATCTGTAAACAGCTTACGTACACAAAATCCTATTTAATTTTATTTTAAAGTTGTTTAGGCTTATGTTTTATGTCATTAATTTAAAATTTTATATTTTTTAGGTATCAAATTTATCTGTGTAAACAAACTTCAACAGAAATCAACCCTAGAACAATCAATCACGTTTTATTTTCCGACGTATAATAACATCTACTTAGATATGTAGAAAGAAAATCATATCCAATCGTATCAAGAAAGACAATATAGTACAAAAGGCTATATTTGGGGGAGATTTAACTTTTTCCTGTATTCGTAACCATGAGGGAAGTTTCTTTGAATAGCGTTGTGAATCTTAATAAAGTAAGAGTACAAAGGTTTTATCAGCTACATTAAGTTAATGTGGTCAGACACACAGCAATTACATAGATTAAATAATGAAATGGAAAAACCTTGTCAAAGATTGGGCAGAACGTTTCATGAAGCAGAATATTTAATGTTAATAGATTTTTTTTATTTTTTGTATTAGACAATACTAAAAGATCAATGTTAGTGTTTTAGTTAATTAAATACTAGTGGTTTTTAAATAGATTTTGAACTGTATATCAGTTCATTCGTGGGTGCATGTAGAATAACCTTAAATAATATCTGCATGAAGCATCAGAATAAGATAATTATCGTAATGTTTTTATAAGTATGACAATATTTTCTTTTAAATTTGGTAATCTATTTAAATGTTTGTCAACCACAAATTTTTACAGACAAATGAGTCGCTAAGAATTGTATATCGTGGCGATATTTTTTTTGACGCAGTCCTTAACATTCACCCAAACAATTAAAGTGAAAAATAATAAATATTAAGAAGATTTATTGACTGCTTTGGAAATGATTTGAAGGTCATGATGCCATTGTAGATTTACCGTCGCCTGTGCAGAATCGCACCTGTTGTGAAACGATTTAGGTATAATATATTCTAGGAAGTGACGTGAAATATTCGCAGACATGTTCTAGTCCCGTGAAGTTATAGCGCCATCCACTTTGCGTTAACTTCGCTTCTCTGTTCACGTCCCGTAACTAGCGGCTCGATATTAATCAATGGGCGGTTATCGTACTTCAACTTGATATATTTTAGTGCATCTAGTAGAATACTGGTGAATTAGAGACATATTTTAATAGTGCACCTTTCTTGTATTTACTTAATAAAATAAAATTGAAGATAATCAATTAAATGAACGTACAACGACGTATTTCAACAGAGAGACCTAATATGTATTGACTTGGTATCTATCATATAATTAAATAGAAAAAATACCGCGTAATATTTTACGTACTGCCTTTGCTTTTTGTGAACTTTCTTCAAGTAACTAGTATTTCACAGGAAATAAATATGTAATAATAAGTTTAAGCAGATGACAAAGGCCGTTTAAGTAGAGCACCGCAGTTCTTATTTCTGTTGCTAAACAGTTCTTTGCAAACATAACTCTCATGCAAATGTATCTATCTTTAGACTTGAAGAGCGTTTATCACTAAGAGATTTTCGAATAACTAAAAAGTAAAAGTAACCATAGTCTTTAATGGATGTAGTTAACAAGATTTTTTCTAGTATCGTTTTAGATTTACATTATGATTTAATTTTTGCACTATTAGATTTTTTAAATATAATCCTTTGATTTGATTAAAGAATATGGACCATGCGTTTATGTTATAACGTAATGACATAAATATTTCTCGCATTTTTTGTATAAGGTGTGAGGTATGTAATAGTTTCCTTGCTGTGTAAGCAAATACTCAAATAGCTAACAGGCATTTGTAGGGATGTCAAATTCAAAATTTCAGTTTATTAGTAAACCAATTGATGTATAATATATTATATGAATGAAGTTATATAGGCTTAGACTTAAAGAGAATTTTTAATGTTATAAACATAACAGGCGCTTAACTTTCAACTAAAAGGGTTTTTAATAAAAGTCAGAATACGTTCTCTACAAAAACGTTTCATGCTATTGTTATGTAATTGAAAAATATGTAATGTAACTGAGAAAACGAAGATTGTGCTTCGCTTTCTGTTAGAATAGTTAAGTCTTTGCTACGCTTATACCTCTACCCCGTTTCAGGAACAGTGTGAAATAATAAACATGCAAATCTCAATTATTCGTCATTAAAAACATTCCTGCAAAGTTTAAGGCAAACCTAAAAATGTTCCATTTGAATTTATACCTCACTCTTCCTCAATAATTTTAGTAATACTAGAATTCATCATAATCGATTCTACGGTTTAGCTGCTTATAAATTTACTTTTGTATTTATTTAGGATGTCCAGCAGGAACTCTTTAACGTTTTATAGAAAAGTTTGCTCCTTTTTCTCATTAGCGTTTCCGCTAAAAAGGTCAGGAGATTATCATCTATTCAGCTGGCAGCCCTGTTCAGACAAGCTCGCCAGAGGGTGCGGGAGCGGCGCGTGCGGCGCGTCATGGACTGCGTCCGTGAAATTGAATTAGCAACTCATTAGTGACGCCAATAAAACGAGCCGACTACCAGTCACCCCACCATGCCTCATATCCATTCTCTAGTTTCTGGTTTCTAGTTTCTGGTTTCTAGTTTCTAGTTTCTGGTTTCTAGTTTCTAGTTTCTAGTTTCTGGTTTCTAGTTTCTAGTTTCTAGTTTCTAGTTTCTAGTTTCTAGTTTCTGGTTTCTGGTTTCTGGTTTCTAGTTTCTAGTTTCTAGTTTCTAGTTTCTGGTTTCTGGTTTCTGGTTTCTGGTTTCTGGTTTCTAGTTTCTAGTTTCTGGTTTCTGGTTTCTAGTTTCTAGTTTCTAGTTTCTGGTTTCTGGTTTCTGGTTTCTAGTTTCTAGTTTCTGGTTTCTAGTTTCTAGTTTCTAGTTTCTGGTTTCTAGTTTCTAGTTTCTGGTTTCTAGTTTCTAGTTTCTAGTTTCTAGTTTCTAGTTTCTAGTTTCTAGTTTCTGTTTTCTGGTTTCTAGTTTCTGGTTTCTGGTTTCTGTTTTCTGGTTTCTAGTTTTTGGTTTCTGGTTTCTGGTTTCTAGTTTCTAGTTTCTGGTTTCTAGTTTCTAGTTTCTAGTTTTTGGTTTCTGGTTTCTACTTTCTGGTTCCTGGTTTCTGGTTTCTAGTTTCTAGTTTCTGGTTTCTGTTTTCTGGTTTCTGGTTTCTAGTTTTTAGTTTCTGGTTTCTGGTTTCTAGTTTCTGGTTTCTGGTTTCGGGTTTCTAGTTTCTAGTTTCTGGTTTCTGGTTTCTGGTTTCTAGTTTCTAGTTTCTAGTTTCTAGTTTCTAGTTTCGAGTTTCTGGTTTCTGGTTTCTAATTTCTGGTTTCTAGTTTCTGGTTTCTGGTTTCTAGTTTCTAGTTTCTGGTTTCTAGTTTCTAGTTTCTAGTTTCTAGTTTCTGGTTTCTAGTTTCTAGTTTCTAGTTTCTAGTTTCTAGTTTCTAGTTTCTGGTTTCTAGTTTCTGGTTTCTAGTTTCTGGTTTCTAGTTTCTAGTTTCTGGTTTCTGGTTTCTGGTTTCTGGTTTCTAGTTTCTGGTTTCTGGTTTCTGGTTTCTTGTTTCTAGTTTCTGGTTTCTGGTTTCTAGTTTCTAGTTTCTGGTTTCTGGTTTCTGGTTTCTAGTTTCTAGTTTCTGGTTTCTGGTTTCTAGTTTCTGGTTTCTGGTTTCTAGTTTCTAGTTTCTAGTTTCTGGTTTCTGGTTTCTAGTTTCTGGTTTCTAGTTTCTGGTTTCTGGTTTCTGGTTTCTGGTTTCTGGTTTCTAGTTTCTGGTTTCTAGTTTCTAGTTTCTAGTTTCTAGTTTCTAGTTTCTAGTTTCTGGTTTCTGGTTTCTGGTTTCTGGTTTCTAGTTTCTGGTTTCTAGTTTCTAGTTTCTAGTTTCTGGTTTCTGGTTTCTAGTTTCTAGTTTCTAGTTTCTGGTTTCTAGTTTCTGGTTTCTGGTTTCTGGTTTCTGGTTACTGGTTTCTTGTTACTGGTTTCTAGTTTCTGGTTTCTAGTTTCTAGTTTCTAGTTTCTAGTTTCTAGTTTCTGGTTTCTAGTTTCTAGTTTCTAGTTTCTAGTTTCTAGTTTCTAGTTTCTAGTTTCTGGTTTCTAGTTTCTAGTTTCTGGTTTCTGGTTTCTAGTTTCTGGTTTCTGGTTTCTGGTTTCTGGTTTCTGGTTTCTAGTTTCTAGTTTCTGGTTTCTAGTTTCTGGTTTCTGGTTTCTAGTTTCTGGTTTCTGGTTTCTAGTTTCTAGTTTCTAGTTTCTAGTTTCTAGTTTCTAGTTTCTAGTTTCTAGTTTCTAGTTTCTGGTTTCTAGTTTCTAGTTTCTAGTTTCTAGTTTCTAGTTTCTAGTTTCTGGTTTCTAGTTTCTAGTTTCTAGTTTCTGGTTTCTAGTTTCTAGTTTCTGGTTTCTGGTTTCTAGTTTCTAGTTTCTAGTTTCTAGTTTCTGGTTTCTAGTTTCTAGTTTCTGGTTTCTGGTTTCTGGTTTCTGGTTTCTAGTTTCTGGTTTCTAGTTTCTGGTTTCTGGTTTCTGGTTTCTGGTTTCTGGTTTCTGGTTTCTGGTTTCTAGTTTCTGGTTTCTGGTTTCTGGTTTCTGGTTTCTGGTTTCCAATTTCCAATTTCCAATTTCCAATTTCCAATTTCCAATTTCCAATTTCCAATTTCCAATTTCCAATTTCCAATTTCCAATTTCCAATTTCCAATTTCCAATTTCCAATTTCCAATTTCCAATTTCCAATTTCCAATTTCCAATTTCCAATTTCCAATTTCCAATTTCCAATTTCCAATTTCCAATTTCCAATTTCCAATTTCCAATTTCCAATTTCCAATTTCCAATTTCCAATTTCCAATTTCCAATTTCCAATTTCCAATTTCCAATTTCCAATTTCCAATTTCCAATTTCCAATTTCCAATTTCCAATTTCCAATTTCCAATTTCCAATTTCCAATTTCCAATTTCCAATTTCCAATTTCCAATTTCCAATTTCCAATTTCCAATTTCCAATTTCCAATTTCCAATTTCCAATTTCCAATTTCCAATTTCCAATTTCCAATTTCCAATTTCCAATTTCCAATTTCCAATTTCCAATTTCCAATTTCCAATTTCCAATTTCCAATTTCCAATTTCCAATTTCCAATTTCCAATTTCCAATTTCCAATTTCCAATTTCCAATTTCCAATTTCCAATTTCCAATTTCCAATTTCCAATTTCCAATTTCCAATTTCCAATTTCCAATTTCCAATTTCCAATTTCCAATTTCCAATTTCCAATTTCCAATTTCCAATTTCCAATTTCCAATTTCCAATTTCCAATTTCCAATTTCCAATTTCCAATTTCCAATTTCCAATTTCCAATTTCCAATTTCCAATTTCCAATTTCCAATTTCCAATTTCCAATTTCCAATTTCCAATTTCCAATTTCCAATTTCCAATTTCCAATTTCCAATTTCCAATTTCCAATTTCCAATTTCCAATTTCCAATTTCCAATTTCCAATTTCCAATTTCCAATTTCCAATTTCCAATTTCCAATTTCCAATTTCCAATTTCCAATTTCCAATTTCCAATTTCCAATTTCCAATTTCCAATTTCCAATTTCCAATTTCCAATTTCCAATTTCCAATTTCCAATTTCCAATTTCCAATTTCCAATTTCCAATTTCCAATTTCCAATTTCCAATTTCCAATTTCCAATTTCCAATTTCCAATTTCCAATTTCCAATTTCCAATTTCCAATTTCCAATTTCCAATTTCCAATTTCCAATTTCCAATTTCCAATTTCCAATTTCCAATTTCCAATTTCCAATTTCCAATTTCCAATTTCCAATTTCCAATTTCCAATTTCCAATTTCCAATTTCCAATTTCCAATTTCCAATTTCCAATTTCCAATTTCCAATTTCCAATTTCCAATTTCCAATTTCCAATTTCCAATTTCCAATTTCCAATTTCCAATTTCCAATTTCCAATTTCCAATTTCCAATTTCCAATTTCCAATTTCCAATTTCCAATTTCCAATTTCCAATTTCCAATTTCCAATTTCCAATTTCCAATTTCCAATTTCCAATTTCCAATTTCCAATTTCCAATTTCCAATTTCCAATTTCCAATTTCCAATTTCCAATTTCCAATTTCCAATTTCCAATTTCCAATTTCCAATTTCCAATTTCCAATTTCCAATTTCCAATTTCCAATTTCCAGTTTTCAATTTTTAATTTCCAGTTTACAGTTTACAGTTTACAGTTTACAGTTTACAGTTTTCAGATTTCAGTTTTCAATTTTTAATTTCCAGTTTACAGTTTTCAGATTTCAGTTTTCAATTTTCAATTTTCAATTTTCAATTTCCAGTTTACAGTTTACAGTTTTTAGATTTCAGTTTTCAATTTTCAATTTCCAGTTTACAGTTTTTAGATTTCAGTTTTCAATTTTCAATTTTCAATTTCCAGTTTACAGTTTTTAGATTTCAGTTTTCAATTTTCAATTTCCAGTTTACAGTTTACAGTTTTCAGATTTCAGTTTTCAATTTTCAATTTCCAGTTTACAGTTTACAGTTTACAGTTTTCAGATTTCAGTTTTCAATTTTCAATTTTCAATTTCCAGTTTACAGTTTTCAGATTTCAGTTTTCAATTTTCAATTTCCAGTTTACAGTTTACAGTTTACAGTTTACAGTTTACAGTTTACAGTTTTTAGATTTCAGTTTTCAATTTTCAATTTCCAGTTTACAGTTTTCAGATTTCAGTTTTCAGTTTTCAATTTTCAATTTCCAGTTTACAGTTTTCAGATTTCAGTTTTCAGTTTTCAATTTTCAATTTCCAGTTTACAGTTTTCAGATTTCAGTTTTCAATTTTTAATTTCCAGTTTACAGTTTTTAGATTTCAGTTTTCAATTTTTAATTTCCAGTTTACAGTTTTCAGATTTCAGTTTTCAATTTTCAATTTCCAGTTTACAGTTTACAGTTTACAGTTTACAGTTTTCAGATTTCAGTTTTCAGTTTTCAATTTTTAATTTCCAGTTTACAGTTTTTAGATTTCAGTTTTCAATTTTCAATTTTCAATTTTCAATTTCCAATTTCCAATTTCCAATTTCCAATTTCCAATCCCCAATTTCTAATTCTCAATTCCGAATTCCCAATAACCAATTTGCAATTCCCAATTTCAATTCTCAATTCTCAATTCTCAATTCTCAATTCTCAATTCCCAATTTCAATTCTCAATTTTCAATTTTCAATTTCCAGTTTACAGTTTACAGTTTTTAGATTTCAGTTTTCAATTTTCAATTTCCAGTTTACAGTTTACAGTTTTTAGATTTCAGTTTTCAATTTTTAATTTCCAGTTTACAGTTTTCAGATTTCAGTTTTCAGTTTTCAATTTTCAATTTCCAGTTTACAGTTTACAGTTTTTAGATTTCAGTTTTCAATTTTCAATTTCCAGTTTACAGTTTTCAGATTTCAGTTTTCAATTTTCAATTTTCAATTTCCAGTTTACAGTTTACAGTTTTTAGATTTCAGTTAGTGTCACTATCACAAAAGATCAAAAAAGTAAAGTTAAGACGTAACTACTATTTTGAACCAATCTGAACTTAGGACAGTGGTGTTCCTGCTAGAATTTTACAATCGCTGCACACGAACACACTAATTTACTGCCATGATACACTCACATCGTACATTCAACCGCATTATGCACAAAAAAATAAAAATGAACCGAGACAACGTGACCTTCACGCCCAGATTCCCGCTAAAGTTCGTAAAATATTTTTCTTCTTCCCAATTGATGGCATGAGCACGGTTTGTGCGTGAGCCAGTGACACGTGTAGACGAATAAAATAAAAGAATAAAAATCCTTAAAAAATTGTCTGCGAGGTCAATTCGATCGCCATGTTCCTCCCTTTTCTCGTAAAATGTTATAGTTGCAATCAGTAATTGTTAGTTGTCAATATCAAATGTCAAAATCAAAAATATTCTTTTAAATTGTATTTGGTTTCTAAATGACGGGACAAAATTCAAATGTTTGACGTTTTATATATCTAAAGTAAGGTGACCAGACGTTTCGCTTTTTCACAATTAATTCCGCGTCACGCAACGTTTTTCAAAAGTCCTGACTTTAGAATTAAGTTAAATTTTATATTTACGAAAATCATTGTTTTGCGTAAGACGTTGCTTTTGCTACCCAGTTACATTGTATTTGTCTCTCAGATGATACACTTCGTGTTCTGCTTCTTGCTATAGAAAATTAAGGTATACTTCATATATACATAAATTTTCTTAAGCTAAGCTTAAAATACTTGTAATCTTAAAATTTTATATTATTGACAAAAAGTATGTCACCGAGCTTACCCCTAAAAGAAATTTAGATAGAAATATGTCAAAGAATAAAATATTATACATTTTTGTATATATAAATTGTACTTATGTTAAAACTAAAAAAAATTACGATATTATTATTCCTTCAGAGTTGTCCCGCTTTGCCTATCTAAAAATCTGGTCACCTCAATGAAAAAGAGAAATTGTTATTTTTACCATATTCCAGGCACTTTTTCCATATTTTCTCACCTTATTAACCTTCCCTGGACTTGCACGAATAATTCAAGACCACATTTAGCCAAATCGGTCCAGCCGTTCTCGAGTTTTAGCGAGACTAACGAACAGCAATTCATTTTTATTATATAGACTAGCTGACCCAGCAAACTTCGTTCCGCTTCAAAATCAATAAAAAAAAAACGCTTATTGATAATTCGAGACTGTTTCAACTTTAGTAAAGAATGTGATGAAAATTTAACCAGAAAAAAATAATTCGTAATCACAATTGCCCGTTATTAATTTGGTTTTTCTATTATATTTAAATGCACATGTTGATTGACCTAAGTCAGGACATCTTATCTTTGGCATTATAAATTGTAGATAATCAAAGTAGGGAAAGTTCTCGCGCACTCAGCGGTAAATAGTGTCACTATCACAAAAGATCAACAAAGTAAAATTAAGACTTAACTACTATTTTGAACCAATCTGAACTTAGGAAAGTCGTGTTCCTGCTTGAATTCTACAATCGCTGCACACGAACACACTAATTTACTGCATGATACACTCACATTGAACATTCAACTGCATTATGCACTAAAAAAAATTCAACCGAGACAAACGCGACCTTTACGCCCAGATTCCCGCTAAAGTTCGTAAAATATTATGTTGCATCAGAAATTGTTGGTTGTCAATATCAAATGTCAAAATCAAAAATATTCTTTTAAATTGTATTGGTGTCTAAATGACGGGACGAACTTCAAATTTTTGACGTTTTATGTATCTAAAGTAAGGAGACCAGACATCTCGCTTTTAGCGGGACAGTCCTGATTTTTTTACTATTAGTCCCGCGTCACGCGACGTTTTCCAAAAGTCCCGACTTTTAGAATTAAGTAAAATTTTAAATTTATGAAAATCATTGTTTTGCGTAACATATTGCTTTTGCTACCCAGTTACATTGTATTTGTCTCTCAAATGATACACTTTGTATCCGTACTGCGTGCTAGCAAGATAATTAAACAAATAAATATTACAAATCTGTTTCTTACCATAGAAAAAAAAGTAAGTAATTTATTTAAATATTTCATAAATGCATAAATTTTCTTAAACTTAGCTTAAAATACTCGTAGTCTTCATATTTTATATTGATGACAAAACGTGTATCACCCACCTTAACCTCGAAAGAAATTTTAGAAAGTAATATACGAATAAAATTTTGCAAATATTTCAAGTCAATCAAACTAATTTATCAAATTCTTGTGAAGATTTTTACAATATTTTACAAAATTACTACAATCTACTCAAACAAATTCACTTATATAAAAAAACATTTATAAACTGTACTTATGTTAAAACTAAAAAAAAATTACGATATTATTATTCCTTCAGAGTTGTCCCGCTTTGCCTATCTAAAAATCTGGTCACCTCAATGAAAAAGAGAAATCGTTGTTTTTACCATATTCCAGGCACTTTTTCCATATTTTCTCACCTTATTAACCTTCCCTGGACTTCCACGAATAATTCAAGACCACATTTAGCCAAATCGGTCCAGCCGTTCTCGAGTTTTAGCGAGACTAACGAACAGCAATTCATTTTTATTATATAGATTTGTTTATTAGTGTATATAATAGAAGTAGCAGCATATACATACATATGTGCTTGTTTCCCCTTGATCTTTATTTAATTTTATGTTATGAATGATTTATGAATTTGATAGCGATGAATAAAGAAAAGCGGTATAAGGATTTCATAATTAAATAGCTACTAAATTATTTAAAGAAATATGTAAAGTTGTACGTTGTAAGAAATTTTAAATACTTGTTCTACTTTTTTACATTACACTTAACAAAATGTTTATACATGTTTTTAAATGGTTTGGACGCTATTTACTCGAAAGAATTGTTAGAAAAAATAAGTGAAGAATAGTTGCGTCGCTTATATTAGCAAATAAGATAATTAATTGTCAATGCGTTTGTTACTAGTTATCAAAAGAAGAAAATTAACAATCTGCTATTAGTCTCACCTTAAAATCTTCTTGGTGTCGCATACAGGTGAAACTATTTATAAGCCATTTTAACACACAATAACTACGGAGATCTTAGCTTATTACATTTTCATTTTGTTTAGTAGTTAACTATCCTATAAAACAATTCATGTAATGAACTTTCATCTAAACAAGATATTACGTTAGTGGATACGTGTGCGTTAGCAAATACGTATCTTTGTAAGGAATATTTCAAAGTGGCGGAGCGGGATTCCCCAGGGCAGACGAGGGTAAACTCCTGCGAATTATAGGCACTTAGTTTAAACGATGGCCCGTCGGGATACCGCCAGTTTCGTTACACTTACAACTCTCCTACTGTATGTGATTTTAAATAAACAAATCAAATTGTTCACCGGTTCTTCACATTTTCAGATAATTAAATATCTTTATACATAAATCAGCACTCAGACGTAAATGCTGAGAGATTTAATTTGTCTAAAACATTTCGTTGTTTATCAGGTTCTGTAATAATGTCTCTGAATTATTTAATGTGTTTTATTTAAATATTTTCAAAAGTTCTGTTAATACAATGTAGTAACTGAACATGTGTGTAATGTATATGTATAATGTTAGTTAGTAAACATTGTTTATATTGAATAAAGGTAATTCTTCATTCTGCTGAACTAATAGTTGTCTGTGCTGAGATTATAAAAATAGTTTTATATCGTTTGCTAAATGTTATTATAGTGGTCATTGTTTTGAAATAAAAGGTGTTATGTCTTGTTATCCAGTAATTTCACGTACTACTGCGCTCCTAAAACCGGAACACAGTAATGTTTGCATACAACGGTTTAGTGACAGAAATAATCGCCGCGAAGACAAGCTCCTAGACGGTCACCGGCAACAGAGTTCAGTATTAACTTAGTTCAGTATAAGTTCAACAAAGTAAACGTGAAGAATTTAAGTTTCACGTATTTTTAGAGATAAGCGACCAATCGAAGAAGTTTGTTATGATCGAACATTACTCTTACTCGGACAGTTTGCGTGGGTTCGCAATTTGCGATATTGTCTCTAAAGTCTAAACAGTTTTAGGGGTACGTGCAGTAGCGCATCGAAACAAAAAAGAGTTTCACTAGAAGTGATTACCTGCCTAAAAAAAAATAAAGTAATTTTGTTGACTACAGTTGTAAATTTGATAAAACTTTATTGCTAAATAGCTAAGCCTAGCATAAACACATCCATTATTTTTAGAAATAGAGTTTCGCAGGCGGAGTCGGAGAAGACTACACTAATAAAAATTTGCTAAAGGTATAAATGAAAAATGTTACGATCCCACATTTCAAATGTTTCAAATGTAACGTACAGTTTTTAAAAATCCAGTATTATAGTTGCAATCCTGTAGACTTAAAACTAAATATTTGAAGTTAAGATTTATTGCAAAGAAAAATTTATTCGAATATTAAGCATAAAACCCGGTTACAGTATGTAGCAAGTTTTCGAAATGTTTGGTTTAAATGTAAAGGTAAGTACAATGAATGCAAAGTAGAATCAAAGGAGTGTGGCACGAGTCCTTTCCAGTCTTATCTCTTTCTAATTCCGCGGCAGTCTCTGTCGCGACTCTACCCAAGTTAATGTTGCGTGTAAAGTTATGGCCCAGTTTCAGAACTGCATGCGCTAACTTCGCGGTTGCTGTATGAGCTTCTAGAGAAATTCATGTCACGCAGCGTTAATTCTAACCAAACTCGCAATATTTGTTTAACAGAGAATATTAAAGTAAAGTATGGCCGGAAACAATGTATAAGGTCAGAAATGCGCTGTCTTACTTTCGCAAATAAAGTGCGAATCCATTTGGCGTAGTAAAATAACGGTTAGGAACACATTAGATTTTTTTCTTCGCTACCCCTTTTGTGGTTGGGAAACCTTTGGTCTTAGGTAGACGTTAATTGCTTCGTGGGAACTATTACACCTGCCGAGCCCAAAGGCAAGGTAAGCACACATTGTGTATTGCACAAAACAAGTAAACAACATTAAAGTTTTACCTTTGTATTGACTGTTGTTAAAGTAATGAGACCTCTTCATGAGGTCTCTTCTGTTTTAATGAACTTTTTACTACTGTTTAAAAAAGACTGTACGTTAAATACACATTAACAAAACTATAAAAATAAATTAAAAGACATAATTATGTGAAATTTGCAAAACGTAGTTAAGGCTATAAATTACCTCTTCCAGATAATCTTTGTATGAAATGTATCTAAAAAATACTAATTCAATTCCTATTGATGAAATCAACGTTTAACATTAACACTCCTTTTACTTTTTTTAATACAAATGTTAATATAATAAACGTAAAATCTCATCCGTATAAATTTAATCGAATATTTCAATTTGCTGCTTGCGAATATTATAAACGGGAATTTAAATTGTACGAGTAACGTAATAATGAGTTGAAAGGATCTGTTAGTCTTTATAAAAACGTTTTTATTTGATTAAAAATTGTCGAATAGGCCGATGACTATTGATTTATTAAAATTTATCCTTTCGACATAAATTTTTCGCATCGTGCTGGCGAGAATCAAAGTATACAATTTGTGTAGATATAGTATGCCTAGTAGAAACGCCTTCATGAACATGAATATTACGTAAAAATATGTTTTTCTAGACATTTTTTTTCTTTTGTATTTTACGAGGCGACGAGAATAGCGAGATTTCTTTAATACTACATATAACAAAAGAAATAATTTCCTAATAGTAAAAGACGAATGATTGCTAAGCAGATTATTTTTGAATTATAGCTAAAGTACTAGTAGATAAATAAAATGTCTTTACATATAAAATTGTCATTTTGTACGAAACAAGAATAATGGTTTTTTTTTTACATTTTTATTTCTGCTAATCAAAGTAATCACTTTTCGGATAATCGGATGTTTATTTACCTAAAGTCAAAAAATGCCGTACATCCAATGTTTATAAATTTCTTTTCTAAGTAATAAATAAACAAGTCGTAAGGAAATACGTGTTCGGTGGTAATCTTAAAATGTTCGGTCTGCTTATTTATGTTCTATACGATATGGCCCTTTACTGCAAAAAGAAATATTGAAAACACTTTTTCGTTAGAAATATTGAAGATTTTCAATGGAACGTATTATTAACTCATGAACTCGTACTTAAGTATTGTAATGTACTTTAAAATGTTTTTAAGAAATCAATCAGAAAAGACGGCGCGTTATATAAAAAGTTTTGAATAAGATGGTAGTTTAATAGTCACATGCACGAAAGACTTGTTAATTATTTACTGTAAAGAGGTTAAGGCAATTGTTGATAACCATTCACTACATTCATAAGTCTAAGTCGTATATCCTCATGACTGAGGGTCGTGGTCTCCATGTTTTTAATGAAATACACGACGACTTACTTGGCAGTTTAATGGAGTGGTTTGCCATTGCCTCCTCCATACATTCACATTCATAATAAATAAACAAAAAAAAAAGACAACAATGGAAGTACACGTATCGTAAGTGGTTATGTATACGTATGCAAATTTTTTCATTAGGCGCATAATAATAATATACAAATATTAGCTTTTGGGCGAACAAAAAACAGTAATCAGCAAGCTTATGCGATTTTTATTTACAGACAGTTGACCTTTTTATAATACATCAATTTATTTCCACTGAAAGTAGTCAATACGATAGACATGATCGGTTTGTATTATGTGTTTGCTTAACATAAGGCAATATAACCTTGACATTATGAAATAAAATAGAAATAAGTTAGTAAATTAAGAACTGCTCGTTATTTTCTTTATTACGCCTTGTAAAATTTAACACGGCGAGTACAACAAATAGTCTCTTTTGGGAGGTCTACGTTTAACTCTGTTTGTCAATAATAGGCTTAGGGCTTATTAATGAACTTGTTGGAAAAATTTTTGGAATTTTAGAATTTTGGTTCTCTATTATAGTATTTGATTAATAACTTTGCACTGTTCTTTTCTTATTAACCACACAGTTCGTCTAGTTGTAGACTTTTCGAAAGGAAAAATGGTAGCTGTTATTTGCTGTTGCATACTGCTCTGTAAAATATAAAATCTGCTTAATTAGCGATATGATTAACAGAAAATAGAAAAAAGTATGCACGAACACCACTCCATTAAAAAAATAATAATAAGAAAATGTAAAAGACTTGAGGGAACTAACACGGGAAACTTTATCTCGATATTGAATCGTGAATAGAACGACCGTTATGTGCAAGGCGATTATCTCGTTGAATTTAAATAACGCCGCTTAAGGGACTCATAAACTGAAATATTTAAGGCGGATGACAATATTTTAGAAAGAATAGCTTTATTTTAAAATGAACACCATCATAAATCTCGCTATACTGCAATAACGTAGACAGCGTGAATGTGCACAGAATATAAAACCCATATAGTTTCAAAACGTTAAAAACCTATTTTGACTTTTGTAAAGTTATATTATATATTATAGTAAAAGTAAATAAAAAATTAACATTTCGATTATAGTGTACGGTACATACTTTTATATGGCATATATAAAACGATCGCAGATTTCCATGAGGTTTAACCTTAACCACTGTTACTATTATTTATTTTGGACCTCCTGTATTTGTATTTTGAAATATTCACATAGAGAATTGAAGTGGATTAAATGTAACTTGTTTTTGTAAAGACCATAAATTTTTACGAAACGGTGCCAATTTGTTAATACCCGTAGTTACATTTTTAGTTAGCTTATGTATGTCGAAGATGGGCTAAGAGTTTCCAATTTTGTTTTACTATAGACTTGCCTAATCGATATTCTTTTAGATTTGAATTCAATATTCTAAATATAAGTTTGTGAATTTTCAATGACTTAGCAAAAACTTTATGAAAATGTGTATAATTTAAATGTAGAACGTAGAAATATGTCTGATTAATGTTACATTACTGAACGCAATTTCAGTAATGTATGTCCGCGTAATTTGAATGTTTAACACAGCGTGTGAAATTCCGTCGCGAAAAGAACGGATTTGTTTTAAGACAGATTTATGTTCTAATTAGGCATTCTACGGATGGCGGGGGACCTGCGTAAAACAAATTTATACGACCACACCACCCTGTTTGTTGAAATTGTTTTCCATGATTTAGATTCGAAGGTTTAACGAGATTCTTATTAATGTTATAATTGATGAGAAGTACATAGACTTAATAAAATGCGCTATTCAATGCGTGTAACTTTGTTTCTCGCATTGAATAGCGAACAACAAAAAATTGGCTGTATATTTGCAAGCCTACGGCCATTATCAATTCACACTGGATGGATTGTAACAAAGGGTTCATTCGTGTTGTCGCTTTTATTCTTTTCCAAGCGCCATAAAACGACCTTTTTGTGTTAATTTAAAAATCCTTGCCGAATGAGAGACGTACTTCTCATTATTTTAACATTCCTATTTAACCTTAATATGTTTATTAAAATGCGTCCCATTTTGGAAGGCTATTTGTTGATTGCAATCCAGTTATTATATTATTGTTAGACTTCCCAAATGCGGTTGAACAAATGTTCGTTGCGGTATACCGTCAGGAACCTGTTTTGAAGTTAAATTACCAAAGTTTGACAAGCGAGCCCACTCACTGAACTGTGCTGGCAATAATTCTGTATAGAATGGCGAGAAGATGATCTCCTATATGCACATATCGTTCAAAAAGCATTATTTTAATAATGCAGATAATTTACCATGCACCGGTCTTAGCTATAGGTCTTTATGATTAAGTATTAACGAAGTCCAAGAGAGACCAAGCGCAAAATTAGAATTTAGCTAAAGTAATCTCAGGTTTTATTTGTCAACGTGCCTAATAATAATTTGACGTAACGGTCTTATTACAATATTATTTCATGATAACAAAAATCATTCTTGTTTATAGGTGTATCAAACCTGTCACACAAAAAGGAGAGATACAAAAATTATTATTTTCGGGATTATTTAAAGTACTAAGCGATTTGTAACGACGGGCTCGGTCCAAACGAGAAGCTGCATGGTACAGGTGTCCGTCTCACCGGTGCGGCGATGTGATTGCTTCCTTACGTCTAATGAAATACTTCTCCCTAGACACGGTCGCGTCGTCTTTCAAATTGAAACTGGAGATAATCTTGTTCCGGCAATTTTGTCCGTTCTTTATACTTTTCATTAAATTGAGCAGACTGTTGGAGTAATGTTACTATGGAGGACAATTTGGTAGACTTTTTGTATTGAACACAGTACTTAATTTATTTTTATTATCCATTCCCAGTGATATTATAATCATTGCTTACAGTTTCATTCATTCAACTATTTAAATACAAAACTTCTTCGTTTAGTTTAAAGAATTGCAGGGTAATATTAGTTTTCTATAAGTTCCGGGTATAGGGAGGCTTATAACATTAGAATAATTCTGTCGTTTCGAAGTCTTCCCGCAACTGTTACAAGGCAGTTTAATTAAAACTAGCTGTTGTCTCACACAGTCTCATCCGGCAATTTGCGAGGTATTACAGGCCGAAGTTCGCCCACAAATTATCTCCACTCCATTTAACGAAATGGTTATGTTAATATGATCTTGCCAGATTTTCTTAGAATGTTTTTGTTGTGGGAGGCGTGTACCTAACGACGGTATTAAGATGAATTATGATATTTAATTCAAAGTTCATAGTAAACCGGCGTTATATTGCAGTTCGCGGCGTGTCGGGCGAGCGGTCATTAAAGCGTAGCGCAAATGAGCTTTTTATAGGCATCATAACACTTACAGATCTTGAAATGAACTATTGAATTAGTAATAGCATTTAATAAACTTTACGGCGCTTCTGATGGGGTTCCGAGTTAATGTATCTACGAAATGTTTTATCGTTTTTCGCGATAAAAAATTTATCTCGCCATGAATAAGATAATATATTTTGAGAGGATTAAGTCATTACGTTATTCATTGCACGTATTTTGAAAAAAAAACGTATCAACATCTGTATGGCGCAATAAAAGAAATTGCCCCCCATACGTTAGAATAAAATCCGATTGTCTTCATGCATATAAAATTCACTCGTACCGGCCGTGAAATATTATGTGACGCAAATGCTGGGGAATGAATCTAGAAGAGGCTGACTTCGAGAAAGTTAGCTCCCTCCTATTGGTTGACGTCTTTATCTTTACTATGAAATAAAAGGAGAAGCACCATATTCTGAGCAATATCTTACGCGAAACAATACTTATGAAATATGAATTCCATCTCACTAAACATATTATTTCGTTATTACTGAATAAGAAGCAACGGTAACAGGAAAGCTATCTGTTACAAGTGATATTTATGAATGCACGTACACGCAATACAACCATAACTGGATCATTTACTAAACTACTTCAAACTTTTAAAAGAATTTCGTAAGAATAGGAATAATCATTATTGTTATATCTCTATTGAGTAACACTACATACATATATAATCTAGCCATATTAGTTTTTATATAAATACAAAGTTTACTTGACATGTAAATAATAATAAAAGAGCCCCTTTAATATTCATGACGCTGGGGTTCGAGCCTGTTTCTCAATAATTTATCCATCACGCTGGACAAGTGTGGGTTGGCAAAAACTGTTGTTCATCAGACCTTATTTTACGTTGTTTTTTCACCGCAAGCTCAAGCTCAGTGGGGATCGAACCTAGCCTCCTCAAGTCGTATAGCACGTCGCTTCGTACATACAAGCAGCTATCATCTATTCGTATGTGGTACCTACAAAATTGCCACACTTTATAGACATTCTTAGGGTTCTCTAGTCAAGAGTGGACCTTTATACCTTTACCACTTCTGTCTGTTTGTAGCTGAACTTAAAAGGTCTTAGTACAAGGGTAATAAGCGAATTAGCCAATTTAAAAGCATAAAAAATATTTTCACCATTTAGTGCGGATGACTTTTTTTTCACTTTTATCAAATATTGTGGAATGTAGTTGGATATCACCTCTAATCGCTTTAAGTTATTAATTTTAATAATTTCTCAGGTTAAAAATATCAAGTAACCATTGCTTGCTAAATTGTTGTTTTCGATTATGTAAAAAGAAAACTAGTAAGAAAAAATCGCACTATTTTTTAAAATACTTATATATTTTATATAGTACTGGGATAATTTAATGATAATTTCGGGCAAATTATTATTAAATTACTTAGATAAAGCTATTAGTATAATTGTATTCTTTTTACCAATGAACTACGATGGTAAACAATTTAAAATATGTTAATATTTTTCATTGTTAATTCCAACATTTTTTGATCGAACATTCTAAGGTGAAACATAAGATAGTTTAGAATATTTTGAGATACAAATATTTTAAACTTCTGTCTTTATAAATAAAGGATTTACTATCATATTATATTACTGTCGTTCGGCTAGTGGCCAGTAAGTAGTAAATGTAATAATTAAAAATAAAACAGTAACTCTCAGTAAACTCTATACCGCTATTTATATACGACATCCGGTATCCATTGACGCTTGTTTCGGGCGCCCCGACGTCGCCGTCACGGGCTGCTTAAGTCTTTCTATAGCAAGAAAATACAGCAAAAGCTACAAAAGCATAGCTTTGTTTCTGGTAATAAATAAGTAATACGTTGAATTTCTCTAGTAAATTTGTTGGCGAAAAATTTATTTTGATTTCATAATAAATATTAACATTTAAAAACGCTCGATCACAAGTTTATACTTAATTATAATTTTAGTTTAGTCGGCAAACTTGTGGTTATATTTTGCAGTTGCTTATATATTGTTAACATAAATGGTATCTTCAGATATCCGATACTTTGTACAGGCTTAACAAAACATCAACCTGCTGCAATTGGTGCAGAGTGGTGACCTTTTTAATATCACGCCCTAATTTACTTCATAATTATTTCTTTTTAGTGACTGTTTGCGAGTGTATGCTCAATAAAGTTTTCTTTCTTTTATTAAATTCTCTTGCAATAAAACAGTAAAACTAATACGACTTGACAAGATGTTAAAGTAAGAAAATTAGTCGACAACGCCAAAACGTTGAGCAATACGCTCGGAGTGCGTTTTGTTTTTGTTATACTTTTCGTTATGGCTGGCCTTAACGATTATTCCCCCCATTGTGAATCCCGCGGCCGCTGCCAAGACCCCGCGGAGAAAGAGCTAAACTTACAAAAGTTTCCGACTTGTTCAAATGGGCGGCTTTTGTTAGAGAGCGACTTATTGTTCGGGACAGATTGCGGGGGATCAGCGTCGGGCCCCTGTCTCGAAATTCGCGCTAGACATAAGACACGTGTAAGTGTTGTGGGAAAAATTGTTTTCTTGTTTTTTTTTTTATTTCCGCCTCTGCTTTATAGCGTCGAGGGTACATGGGCAATTGTTACACAAGTTTTTGTGATATGCCTTATAGACACTATGTTTAAACTATGATATAAACGTTTTAAATTTTCTCGCGAATATGATTTTCATGAAAATAAGCTTATCTAAATATTACTGTATTTGTATGAAACAACAGATGGAAAGATTTTAAATATCAACGTAACTGTAACCTTTACCACCAAGTGACTCGCTTGCCCGTTTTCATTGATTTTCTTTCGTTATTTTGAAAAGTTAATAGAAAATACACAATTGTGACTCCATTTAAATAAGTAGATAATTAATTGTTATGTAAATGTTATGATAATATATTTTAAACAATTATACTTTTAAATATATGTAGATATTTCATGTAATTGACTCTTGAATTGATTTCTATTCCGTTGAAGGATAAAAGGCTTCAGTGAGCGATAGTAAGGCGACATAACGAAGGAAGACGATCCGGCGTCACTTCCGGCGTCCGTCACGTGGGAACGACTTCCGGCGCGGCGCCAGTCCGCTTCTTCACTTACAATCACTTAGCCCTCGAATACCGAGGAAACTTGTGTAAACATTGGATAAAGCGTGATTTGGGCTATTCATGAACAATGTATATACAGCACTGTGTAGGACAGAAGTTAAGCATCACAACCTCGTAATGTCATTACTAAGCAAAGGTGGCAAATGGATTGAGTGAGGCTGTCATAATTTTATATTATTTAAATAAATCCTCTCTCGTACGTTTGGCATTGTCATTGATAATGTGTATATTATATAAAATTTATAATAATTATGAAACATTATAAATTACAAATAGCTGCATGTATTGTCAACATACATTAAATATATACCACTAACAATAAAGGTATGTATTACACAGTGACGTTCATGCTAACTAAAGATGTAATTATAAGCTGAATTTAACTGTTCAAAATTTATATGTAACTTGACTTATGCGTTAAGAAAGCTCCGATAGCTTAGTTTATAAAACTGTTATGAACGCAAATTTTTACTGAGCTTTAGTTTCCGGTAAAGAAACATACATCGTAAAAACTCTAACTCTCTCCTTGCGGGAGGAGGGCATAAGTCAATTTGTTTATATTATTATATTATACAACACACATTATTTACTTAATTGCAATTTTGATAGATATATAAATGTGTATTACTGTTAGTACCAGCTAAGCGAATATAAAGAATGTTTAAGAGGATTAACTGCTATAGTAGTATAAAGAAAAACAAATCGATTATGACACTATTTTCGCGGTCTCTTTCTGTTTTTGCCTAATTTTGCTGTAAATGTAAAAGTTGAACTTAACTAGTACCTTTCGTTATTTACTACTATATCCTAAAACTTTTATTTTACAATAAAAGCAGTATCTATAAAACATCGATTTTTTTTGTTCATTAAAATTCTTATTGTTCTTGACATTCCAATAATAGTGATAAAGATCGTGTTTACGCGTCACCGAACATAATACGTTCTTGTTTGCCGTAAATCCATACCCATTCGTGAATTCTCAGCTATTTTCATATATCGGATTAATTTCCGTTCGGGCATTGTTTTTAGAGAGAGATTCAATTGAACAAGAGCCGAACGTCATTGTGGACCTACGTAATTTCCTTTCATATTCAATTTAATTCTTCGAGGACTGCATACTGCCGACCCTGTAAATTACATATACGAGCTCGTTAGGCCGAATGTAAAAAGGAAAATCCATTTATGAAAATACAATCGCTCACTGAAATGCGAATACTCCGGTGTTTCACGTCTATACGTTACTGCACTCTTTCACTGCTTCAGAGGCGAGAATGTTCCTCGAGAGGCGTAATGAAATTTTATGGATGAAGGTCGCGAATCTGTGTTAATGTTTGTAAGGGCGGTTTTTATTAAAAATCGTCCATCATTCTGCTGTCGCTAATAATTTATTGGGTGACATTCCACTTTTCGCGATGGCCCCGGTTCGTTAGAGCAAGGTACCATGCGTGAACTATATTGTTAAAGGAATCGAGAGTAGTACGGTTAAATTAACAAGTAAGCACTCAAAATTTGTAAGTGTTTACTGGGTATTACATGTAAGTGCTGTCTAAGTAAGTGCGTGCTCCTTTGTGCTCAGTGCGGTGGTGCACGCAATGTTGCCTGTCGCACTATCGCATTACACCCAGTTAAATCTGCCCTAATATTTGTAAAGCTTGCTTATTATTATCGCGTCGTTTTGTTTAATAGTTTCGTCTTGTTACGCCGTTGACTTTTTGTGTGCCTATTAAAATTTGTCCAATGGAAATTAATTGGCTGACATATATAATTCATTGTGTTTATTTACTTTTTCATTATTATAATAAGTATAGATATTTTTGTACACAACGTAGTGATGAGACGTCCCAAACGTTTACCTGATGGTATGTGATACGCCTGTACATAAAGACGAGACACCGCTCACGATGTTTACACAAGAGGACCCCGTGCTCGTTTTTAGGGGATAAAAGAAATTCAAGTTTTATTATCCTAGTAATTTTATTAGCAAAAGCGCTTTATAAACTTGAACTTAGTAATAGTCTAATACTTCTTTTCGGCGGTAATATAATGTAAAATATGGGCTCCGGTGGTAACTTCACATAAGGTATTAGTGTACAAGGTAAAGTACCCAAACAAAATTAATATTGTTGACATGTTTAGTATTTTAAATAATATCGTTAACTGTCATAATCCTTTGCTTATTTATTTAGATTTAGTTTAAAAAGAAATACATTAAAATTCATAGTACGAGGCGTATATGATACGAATACACACTATAGATACGAACTAACAAATACTGTTTAAAATATGTTGTAAACAGTATTTGTATTAGATGGGATCTGGGTATGGTTTAAGCAGAGCTTTTGGCGGGATTGCGAGGTGGCGAGGCGGAGAGGCAATTCCTCGTCCCGCGCACGGAAACCCGTGAATAGTGCGAAGCAGTGAAAGAAAATCTAATTTGGATTTGAGGGATTACACCGAGAGTTGTTTCGGCCTAGTATAGGCGAAGGGTGGCAGGTTGCCCTCGCGCCGTCTTGCCGTGCAAATTGAATTAAAGAAAAGGCTTCGCCGGCGCCACGAGCCTTTCCTTGTTTGTATATATTCCTTTTTATTTTGTATGAATACACATTGGTTTGAAGGCGCCAAATTTTATTGCTGTCTGTTGTTAGAAATTATAGCTGTTTTACGATAAAACTAGAGGATTTAAATGAAATATTAATACACTATACCTATATAACACAAATAAAGTAGAAAAAAAGGGCAGCAATGTTGTAAAATTGTCAATCATTAGAAAATTATTATTTTAACTTTAAAGAGATTTTTGTTAATTTCGAAGATTTTTTTTTTAATTCTTAATTAATATAATTTGTGTAAAATGTATTCATATCAACCTTAAAGTAAAACATCTATCAATTATTTCTCCGTTAAAACTATTTATTTTTCCTGTTGAACTAAAAATTCCCTGTTGATGTTAAATATACTGTTCTGATATCAAATAACTAAAAGAACAAACTTTGAACTGAGTTAGCTGCATATTTCATTATTATCGACATGTTTCTTTATTTTTGTCTGACCGCTGAGCCGACTTGTACGGCGCCATTGAAATTTTTTATTCTTTTATATATAAGAATGTTATTTATATCATCGCTTATTCTTTTTTCGTTCTAGTAGGAAAATAACAAATTTTTTGTTATCTTTAAACACTTCATTTTGAAACATGAATATGAAGGAAATATTGCATTTGAAATAATCATATTTGTTATAACCGATAAATAATATTTTTATTTATATATCATAATAACGTTTTGATTGCATTGAAATTATCTTCCTTGAACATGAGTATGAAAATTTATGAATCATTATCTCCAGATACCATTCCAAGAGGCGGTGTGCGTAGATGACGAGGGGAGCAAAGAATTGATTAAGTTATCAAGGCAAGTTGCCTACCTCGGCTATGTACGAGGAGGAAAATATCACCGTGTGGTTATCAGTTAACTATTCATTTAGTTATAATTAAACCTGACTAGCTTATTATGGAGAGAATAAAAGATTTTCTCTGTAATAGTTGTATGATAGAATCATAATTATTTAAAGGTATTATTTTGTAGAAATTTGTGAAACAATTGCGGTGAACGGTTACTTCAAATACACTATGTGTATAAACTATATAAACATATAATGTTATTAGCGTTATTTATCGAAAAATAAATGGGGATAAAGTTAATGGGGATCAATTTTAGGGTAGTACATACGTAGTCACGTATTTAGTACTTATTGCTGTATAAATAAAATTTAATAAGCTCGTATAAAAAGTGAACAGAAATAAAAAGTGTATAGAAAACTAATCATTCGTATCCGTTAATAAGTTTTCTTATCATAAAAAAGTAACTCTTTTCTTTATACCATGAAGACGTATTATCCGGATATTATGAAATGATACGTCAGTATATCGGATCGTAAATTCACCGTAAAACCCGTAAATTCTCGCTAATCGAAAATTAATGTAGGCTGTTACGAAAGGGCACCCATCAAATAATATCAGCCCATGACATTTTAGTTTATTACAGCTTATCTTAATCCCCTATTACTAATTAGCCACGAAATGTTAAAATATTAATATTTAATAAAGCGCTTTCATTTCTCAATCGCATATAGATTAACATTCATTAAGCAAGTCGATTCATGTAAAAGGTAATGAAAAGAATGGCTGTTTAATATTTACTGTCTGTGTGTTTGTCTAGAAAGCATTACTAAAAATTGTCCAGAGTTCACCATATCAATGAAAATATAAGGATGTGGAGCTTTGAGCCGTCTGTCACAAAAGAGAGTAAAAGCCATTCCACCATGCTGGCTAAGTACAGGTGCCATGAATTAAAATAATCAAATCAAACATTCCAATGTTTGCATCCGATGTTTATGTAACATTCAGTTATACTTGTCATAAAAGATTTTTTATCGATAATAACAAATAATTTAAAATTTTTGTATGTAAATCGCAGAGAAAAAAACTCGGGACAAAATAAGCAGAATTAGAAAAGTTGGAAGCCATTGTCGCTGCACCATTTAACATCTTATCCCGTGTAATACATTTTCGGGCACATGTTCCTTTTCTGCTCCCGTCTGCGCCTAAGACAGATAACTTCCCCATGATTTAGTTTTATTGTTATCCGCCGTCGAACTGTTGCCTCGGATCGGTTCTTCCGTACGTTCGTCTTACTATTCCGATATTTATCGAAAAAACCTTGTAAACATGCAATTATTGAGAAATGTAACCCTCCTTGCCAATAATTTATTTTCATACTGTGACACAAATAAAATAAACTTTATATTGCCTATAAGAAGTCATAATAAATAGTTTGAAATGTAATGTACTAATCGGAAAATTTATGTGAAACTGAAGAATACACAAAATTTCAATGAAAATTATTGCCATATTTAAATTCGGATAAATTATTAAAATTTTGTCATAAATTTCATTCGCTTAATGTTTATTTAGTTTAAATAATCATTCCTGCAATCTCTAATGACTATTGAGAATTAATGATAATTTTAGGTTAATTCATATATTTTTGTAATGATGATCACATCATTCTCTAATATATATAGTAATAGTAGTTAAGATACGTACAAATGTCTTATTATTGCAGTGCGGTAGAAATTTTGAAAAGATTTTATTGCCCCATTTGGTCAGGTTTCGAGGAAAGATCGCCTCTTTGGTCATAGTGTTGGCAGTTTGGCGGGATTTGGGTTAACAGCGTCGATGGAACACATCATTTTACGATTTCAATGGAACATTTTTTTATGGCGGTCTCCTATATTATGATCTGAATCGGTTCAGTTTTCATCACATCAACAAGTTTTAATTAAATTTTATATCTTAACATTATTCGAATTATCTTTTTTTCTTGTTGGTCGTTCTGCCCAAAACTTATGATTATAACTGTTTTACAAGCCTTAATATCTAATCGTTCGTGCCAGTAAAAGATATTTAAATAAAAATATTAAGATCTCAGTACTAATTTTTCACCGACATCTTTATGTGTGATTAATATAATTTTTGATATATTTTACTATTTATCACATTTAATATTTAAATTATAAGAGGCAAAATGATAATATTTATTTATTTTGATATTTTTGTGTCTCCAATAGTAATAGCAGTACTTGGTACTCCTTGAAATCGTTGGTTGAACTCATGTTTTCGACGAAAAAGTCCTTACTGTGAATGATAGAAAGATAGGTAGTGATTTAAAAGTTGTATTTCTCTGTTTATAGATGTAATACTTAAATAATATGACTATAGATACTTGTCAATTTCAATATGAAATGATGATAGTAACAAATAGTTTTTTTGATTTTAAGTAGTAATACTGTTTTTTTCTTAACAAAGTATTTCTTTTGGTGCTGTTATTTAAAAAAATATTAGTCTTTGTCATATTGCATTTCGAAATAACTTCCCTAAACTAACTGATCACAATTCAGACAATTTTGATTGACAGAGGTCCATTTTCTTTTGCGAGTTCTTGTATTATGACTGACATTTCATATTACATATTATATTGATGATAAATCAAATGTACGATTTGATTTCTATGAAGGTTTATTATAAGACGATAGATTGTTTGTTAAATCATTGTACAAATGAAAAATAAAAAGCATAGTGATTATAAATATATTAATACATTGTTGTTGAAATAAATTTGAACTTGGAACTTTTAAAGTTTTGTAACAGCGGAATTCGAGTATTTCGAAAGGCGGTGCGCGCTGAATACAATGTTTTTTTTATATATTACTTCCGGAATAGCAATACTGATATTGCAGTAGATTAAGAAAATGAGGGTGTTTTATTATCACCATCTACTACTCCAGAAACAAAACAGGGACTACCATGTAACAAAGCAAAGGGCTTAGCTGCTGCACCATAATAGCAATGTTGTCACTAATACATAATAGCAACAAGGTTTTTAAAAACTTAATTAAATGTTTATATTACTATTAATTCAATCCTAGGTAAATAGAATAATATGTTCAAAGGCATGGTGAATAGATATTAGATGGCTATAATGCATAAACGGACTCTTGAAACGACGAGGAATATGCGGGCATGAAAGGAGTCTATCGCGAAACAACAGTAAAGCTCAAAGCACCTAATTTCAGGTGCTCTTAGCGTCTGTTTAACTCGCTGTCGGCGACTCCCTGTCGGTATTATACTACCCATAATAACAGGTCTGGCCTATGAAATTGCTATTCAAAGGAGTCGGCCAACGACGGCGTAACAATGCGGCATAATTCCTACTTACTTGAAGGTTAATACATGACCGTTTAACATCCTCTGTCACGGCCGACCGGTGAGGGCCTTAATTTACCGTTTATACTTATTTTGAATAAGTATAACGCAAATATTACGTAAATATATATTGCATAAATAAAGAAGTTGAAAAGACTTTTTAACGAGGAAGTTTGTGGTTCGATCCCGAAGTCACATACTATGAAGTTTAGTTGGTGGTGTGGTTTTAAACTCGCCTGCATATTTACCACCATAATATTGTAAATCTGCCGTATAACAGCATTTTTGTGTATCAACATGTGAAAGATAAAGTATTGCGGGTGCGAACTATTCGTCATTCATTGCCTCACTGTTACTTAAAACCATATGAAATTAATGTCAAATATTAGCCCTTCATAGCAATAATAAAAATTGCATGTAGTCACTACGTTTGGTATATTATTATTTGTATCGAGAAGTTACAATAACTTCGTAGAGGATAATAACTTTAATGCTGACCTCAAGAACAAGCTGTTGTTAATATAAAATGTATTGATTCCTGCAGAACTTTTGTAAACGCGTTGAACACGAAAAGTACAACGAAAAAAGTTTTCCGCCTATTTGTAGTTACGTAACTACTCAAGTGAATATGCAAATAATTTGATACCAAAGCGTATTTACATACCTCTCTTTGAATAATCTGGAATACAGTGAATAGAGGGTGCATGATAATAAAACTAAATCACAGAGGCTCTTCTATTGTGCCTTACCGGCGCCGGCGGAAAACGAACATATGTGTAGGGGACAACTTGATCCTTGCAAGAAATAAAGCTAAAGAAATAAACCTATCTACAAAACGTTGAGTTGGACAATGTGGTTTACAAGTTATAGCTACTTGTATAATTGAAATTTATCCACATTGTCCTTTTTATCATATTTTTTTTAGAAGTTTCAATCGTATAATAAAAACAATATAAAAATACTATTAAGAGATATATACTCTATGTACTCGTTCAGCAATTAATACTGGTAAATGTTTTATTATTTAATACTTTTCTTATATATACGCCGAGAATATTTTAACGACAACATAGAAAAGAAAGCAAGCGAATGTACATAATTATAAATTAATTTATTTAAAGATATTTAGTCTTTCTCTTGAGAATGACTTTATAACGAGGCATATTCTAGTATGAACATAACTAACGACTTGTACCGAAGAAACAAAGAAGCCTCCCGCTTAAAATCTTGACCAGACAGAAAGTAACTAAGCAACGTGTTAATTATTTCTGTTGAATTTTTGTGCTGTTATTTTAGTTGCTATTTAATATCAGTGCAAATTAATTGTAAAAAAAAAATCTGGTGTTTTACGGAAACAAGTTTCGATAAATTTTTTAAAAAAGTTTTCAATTTTTAAATACTTAAAATTGTAGTTAGTTGCTTGTATCTTCTAAATTTAACGCAAGGCAGTAAAAACCTATGTTTTATTCTATAATAAAGATGATTTATTTCTATGTATAATTTGTGATTAATTTACAAATAGTTTTATTACCAACCATTGATAACATATAATAGACAAAAGCAATAGCATTAAGCTTTCCTTATACGTATGATAACTTAGTAAATTGTGTATGGGCATTAGTTTTAATAGTGTGCCCATTCAGCCAATTCAGACGGAAAACATATAAGTTCATTTTGAGCCGGTTGTAGATATCGTGAGTTTCCTCCTTTTGTGACCGGAATATCGAAACAATCAATGTAGTTTATCGCCGGACGGTCAAAATTGAATCGTGGATGACTCACCGGAAACCGGAGGCGAGCCTTAGCGAGCTTCTATTATCGTACCCTCAACATTCCACTACAAATAAATACTGTTTTATAGTTTAAAGTGATGTTGTTATAATATTACGTTTAAACATTTCTTCGTTAACAAAAATTTTTTTGTGAACCGTCATTAGTTTATGCATTTATTTAAAAAACTAAGTTAAAACGAAGTTGTCTCAACGACAAACAAGCTTACGTGTTGGTTGTGCGACTTGAAGTTCCTAAGTTTCTACAGTAAGAACTTTACTTCGCTGGAAACGTATTTCATCTTAACAAGTTAAATTAACGCATAAAGTGAAAATCAAGCCTGTGACGTTTTATTTAATGCGTATCAAATGCTATTAACGATTTGTTTTGTCTGCTTTTGCCTTTATTGTTAAGTCTTCAAATGTATGAAAATGTTTATTAATTATGCTATGATCTCAGTTACTACGAGTCAACCATTACGGCTATTTTATTGTAGGTACTAACAAATATTTATACGAAGTCCGTGTGTATTTTGCGCTCTTAATTACTTTTTAACAACTTTAAAAATATCAATGTACATATATTAATACCTTATATATTATATTCGTCTATTAAATCTTGTTTTTACCATATTTGGTTGGATTTACGGTGAAATCGTAAAATAAAATGAATGCGTGTGCATTAAATAACCCAACGAATTCGGAGCAAATGTCGAAAATTGTTTTCGGTATTCATACAGGAAGAGATGGGCATTTATATGAGATACGGTAAAGGTTATATCATATTTTATGCACGTTCCTTAAACATTATGAATTATACGAGTATTGCAATATTCGAATGTTTTATATTTATTGACGGGTTGCCTCAATATTTTTTTAAGCGTTTTAGTATTTTCGTTCTTATGAAACCATTGAATTTGTTTAAAACAGTCAGTTAAAAATATATTTATTCATTATGTATGTAGGCGTCCTGCTTTTAACGAAATATAAATAAAAGACAACAAAACGTCCAAGTGAATAGCCCGTGACATACATATGTGATTTAAACTTTGCACAGAAATACTTTTTCTGCATCTGCCCGGAGCACTAGAGTGCCTCTTATGAGAGTATACTAATTCTTTTTACTCAAATGTACATTCTTAAATAAAGACTTTAAGCAATGCTATGAAACCACGTTGTTAATTCTAATGTTTAAAGTCGATACATTTTAAAAAAAATTATTTGTTATCTCAAATGACATAAATACTTTTCTCACATGTGGCAATGAAATCAAAACACATAAAGGCAAAGGAAAGTTTTATCTTGTTAAATTACAAATACCCTTTAAAAGAAAAGATAAATTATAGTACTATTTCTAAAGAATGCTCTTCATAAATATTGAATAGGAATTGTTCGTGTGTTTGAATTACGACGCCTTTACTTTTGAATTTGTTCAATTCAATAGTTAATATCCGGAAAAATTTAGATAAAGTGGCGGTAATCGAGGTAATAAGGAGAATTCAAGTAATTTAATTGCTTCGTCTAGCTAGAACTGTGAGGGCGGCTTACGTAGCTTTGTAGAGATTTATTGCCTCAATTATCCCTGCTCTTACCAACTTACACCTGGAACTGCCGTCTTTTGTTCTCAAACGAACTGATTCGACTAACACATTGACTTACATCACAACCTATGTTACATAATTCCAGGTGAAAATTATGCTTTTCTAAATTTTTAACTTCTGCAGCAATCTGGTAATCATAATCAGTTAATAGAAACGTTATAAAAAGATCAATTAAATTATCAATAATTTACTTCTTGCGTTGGTTACAGCATACTTCACACATTGTTAAATGATATTGGTGGTACACAAACATAAATTTTTAAGCTTGATGACTCACACAGGAAGAAATAAAGGCAACAGTCAAGGTGTATGTTACGATTTTGTTACTTATAAAAGATAACATTAGGTTATTGGTTCTCAGAGAATTTCCTTAGCTATCATTATTATATGTATTATTTTATACAACGTCTGAAATTATACAAATCGTCGTCCGCAAAGTGTTATTGGTACAGCAACTACTTGAAATAATTTCGATATCAATCGACTTTTTTATACAAATGTTTTTTTTTATGAATGTAACAAAAAATACGTAATAAATTATTACACATTATACTCTACGCCACTGCTGATTACAGGATCTAAGGTACTCAATTGTTTTGTATTTCTATCTAACAAAGTACAATTGACAATTCAGTTACTTTTTATAACATCGATAATTTTATCAAAGAAATTGAGTCCCAAGGGATTTCAGTAACACCACGCGCGTTAAATCATAGTCGTGATAATTTGTTAAGGATCTTTTTAGCTGCATATATTTGGCTATCTTTTCATTGTATCCAAAAACCCGTTACTCAAGATATGTTTGAGAGTTGTATGGAAATATATGTCAAGTTTGTAAGCGCTATGAATGCAATTAAAATGGAAACTGTAACAATGAGATGCGGTGTAATTTACTGCTAACTGTATGAGTACGCTCGTAGTCACGCGAAGCGAGATATGTAGAGGACTACACTCTACAATGGAAGTAATCGACGTAATACTTCCCCGCATTGTAAAAAGTAAGCTGCACTGATAATAGCAAACAGCCTCATAGTTTTTATATAGCTGATTGATGTTCTTCACTCATTTCTTCAATTCAACAAATTTATTTCACGTAAATTTAAAAAATCAGATACATAATTACACTAGCTACATTACTATGCTTAATTATTAAAGAAAAGATCAGAAGAAAAACATACTAAGAGGTTCAAATGCTGTGCTCAAATGCCAAATAAATTTTGACTCTTAAAAGGTTCTCTTACATAAGATTAGATACTTTACTGGATTTACTTAAGCTTTACAGAATATCATTATAAGTCGAGAAACTACACATGGGCCTTGGGAATTAAAATTAGTATAATTCATGAGAAGTGTGTACCTTCTTTAAAGCTTCGTATACAAATTAATAAGTTTCAGTTTATTAAAGTTTTTCAAGCGGCAACGTCGGTTGCTCTTGTCGGCTGCTAACTACACACTAAAATCTAAGGTAATTTAATTGTCACGAGTGCGAGGACGGCTTATTGTAGCTCTGTAGAAATTTATTGCCTTAATTATACTTGCTCTGGCCAACTCACACCTGACACTGCTGCCTTTTGTCCCCGATCGAGTGAGATTTAATTACGTATGAATCTGATGTACGATATTATTATAACACCAAAGTACGCAGCACTATTTTACTCGTAAAAGTTCATTTTATGTATTCGTCATATTTGATTAACAATATTACAACGATTTAATAAAAAGAAATAATTGTTTTATAATTTAACTTCATATTTGTTTTAACGTATTATATTTACTGCACGTTTTATATTTTTATAAATTTTAATAACAGAATTATTTAACAGGGAATGTAACACTTTCTCGTATTTTGTTGCGGTTTCTGATTAGTTTTTATTGTTTTTCAGATCAGAAAGAGCGAAAAATGAGAACGTTTGTTGGTAGGAATTGTGACTAGAATGTGAAGTTAGATTTCCACATGCGAACGGTGAATAAAACAGTTGCGCTTGCCGACGCGAATGCTACTTTTTAATGATAATTTCTCTACGTCTAGAACCATTTTGTTCGTGCAGCCCGGGGCGCACCGCTGGGACGTCGTTTGGTTGTCTCATTTCTAATTCCTGTTACAATTTTGAATTTCATGTAACACTAATAGGGATATACCGAACAAACCTTATAAAAAATAATATTTATCTGTGAGTGTACTTTCGAAATGTTGGTGCAAATTCCATTAAAGATATGTGTATAACTACATACATTAATACATGTACCATGCATTCGGATTCTATAATCATCATCATTTAAGCCTATTATAGTCTACTTCTGAAGATAGGACACCCTAGTCGATTTCCAGAGCGACCGGTCAGGTGCTAGCTTCTTACAACGATTGCTTTAGACCTTCACCAAGATTTCGGTGCACCTGGCAGGCCGCCGTTCTATGGAGTGCTTGCCTGCACGAAGACTCTTGAACGCACATAGCTATTACTCCTATTTCCGCGGCTTGTTGCCTTCCCAAATAATTAAACATGTTTAAAATAAACTTAAAGCCCAACGTTTATGTAAAATTTAGTATTTGCAAATTAAATCTTGTATTGAAAAATTAAATAATCAAAAATTAAAAAACCTTATATTGATAATAAAAAAATTGAAGTTATGTTGTATTTAAGTGTTAACAGGTTCTTAGCGCCAGTATTTAAAAACCTACACGAGAATTCTGTCCTATTATAGCCTTTTCCATTGTTAATATAATTGCGGAAAATCTTCGACAGAGGTTAGTCATTGAAATTTTTACCGTTCCGTTCACCGTTCTAGTATAAGCCGAGTTAATTATTCGGAAATTTTCAGTGGCGCGCAACCGGTCCTATGGAAAGTATTAAAAGAGTTCCAGTTTTTAATTGGGGCATTTGTTTTAGAACAAAGCAAATAGCGAAATGTTGAACAAAAATAACTTATTTAAATTTTTAAATGTCCCATTCTGTTTAAAATTGTCCAAATATTTATTTATTTCTTACAAATTTAATAATCACTTTTAAAGTAGTATAATAGAGAGCTTTAAACAAAGAGAGACATGGAACTGCCTTACTGAATTTTTGAGGTTATTTTCTTTTACAATTAATAAACTATATATAGATAATTTATAGTATAATAGTTGAAATTGATGAAAGCATTGATTATTTAAAAAAATACCAATCAAAGTTAGTGTTATACAGCTATATAATAATTATAAATTCCATACGCTGAACGTATAGTTACGGTTACTTCTTTCCCTGTGGCAATTGTTTAATTAAATATCCGTTCCAAATCATTTCAACTCCACTATCAGTTAATTGCTTACGTTTTCAGAGTTCAAAACTTTTCAACTTAATTGTTTTGAATTTGGTTTGATATGGGGTATTTTCAATCAGATATACGCGAACAATTAATTAAAAAAATTGTAACGGCTAACTATTCCATTGTAATGGATAACTAATCCAAATTAAATATAGTCTTTGTAAAACTTAAACAAGTAACATGTAATGAACCTCTTCTCATGCTTTACTTTAATTACAAGAAGGTTTAACTTACACGTTTCAAATATTACCAAATATTTTAACATACTAATTCAATGTACTTATATTACTTACATAAAATAAAACGACGTAATATATGTATGCATAGAAAATAACTGTTATATTGTTCTACACAATATTTTATATAAAAACTAGCTGACCCGACAGACTTCGTTCTGTCAAAAATTGGAATATGGCCGTTTTAGTTCTTACCTATTTTATAGCCAGCCCAAAAAAATCTGAACTGAACCGTCACCCTGGATATAGGGCTGTGTGTGGGGTTCAGCTCTATATATGTTCATCTAATAACTAATATTTAAATATGAGTGGGTTCCAGAAGAGTGGCCAAAGTTATAATTATAGTACATAAATTATTTTTACTACTATTATTTTTTTAGGAACAAATAACTGTCACATTCGAAATCTTTTTGACAGAATGTAGTCTGTCAGGTCCGCCAGATGGTAACGCGGTTTGTGCTCGACTGATGTATTGACGTGAAAACGAATGCATTTTATGTCGCGCGCCGAAACTAAAACAACAGAAATAATATCGCGAAGCCGACCAAATTGAAAGTCAGAATGGTGGATCTTTAGCTCTTACATTTTGTGACTATTTAAGTTATTATATCATTCGTTTTAATTTCGGCACGCGGCGTTAGATCCTCCGACGCGCATACGCACACTGTTTTGATAGAATAATTGAATTTGAACTTTGTGCAGCTGTAATAAAGTGCAAATTGACTCTTTAGCGTTACGAACGCACCTACATCGCTTAGACAGCAGTGAAAGCTTGTAATTTAATATGAACTTTTGTTTGTTAGTTTCTGGTTTCTGGATTCTGGTTTCTGGTTTCTGGTTTCTGGTTTCTGGATTCTGGTTTCTGGTAACTGGTTTCTGGTTTCTGGTTTCTGGTTTCTGGTTTCTGTTTTCTGGTTTCTGGTTTCTGGATTCTGGATTCTGGTTTCCTGGTTTTCTGGTTTCTTCTGGATTCTGGTTTCTGGTTTCCTGGTTTTCTGTTTCTGGTTTCTGGATTCTGGATTCTGGATTCTGGTTTCGGTTTCTGGATTCTGTTTCTGTTTCTGGATTCTGGTTTCTGGTTTCTGGTTTCGGTTTCTGGTTTCTGGATTCTGATTCTGGATTCTGGTTTCTGGTTTCTGTTTCTGTTTCTGGTTTCTGGTTCTGGTTTCTGGTTTCTGGATTCTGGTTTCTGGTTTCTGGTTTCTGGTTTCCTGGTTTTCTGGTTTCTGGTTTCTGGTTTCTGGATTCTGGTTTCCTGGTTCTGGTTTCTGGTTTCTGGTTTCTGGTTTCTGGTTTCTGGTTTCTGGTTTCAGGTTTCTGGTTTCTGGTTTCTGGATTCTGGTTTCTGGTTTCTGGTAACTGGTTTCTGGTTTCTGGTTTCTGGTTTCTAGTTTCTGGTTTCTGGATTCTGGATTCTGGATTCTGGATTCTGGATTCTGGTTCTGGTTTCTGGTTTCTGGTAACTGGTTTCTGGTTTCTGGTAACTGGTTTCTGGTTACTTATTTCTGGTTTCTGGATTACAGATGTCAGATGTCAGATGTCAGTTTCAGATTTCAGATTTCAGATTTCGATTTCAAATTTCCATTTTCAATTTTCAGTTACACTAAATTATAGTAACGATATTATTACTCTTACAGAGCTGTCCCGCTTTGCCTATCTAAAAATCTAGTCACCTTTATGGAAAAGTGAAATTGTTGTTTTTACGATATTCCGGGCACTTTTTCCATATTTTCTCACCTTTTAAACCTTCCCTGTACTTCCACGAATAATTCAAGTTCACATTTAGCCAAATCGGTTCAGCCGTTCTCGAGTTTTAGCGAGACTAACGAACAGCAATTTTTTTTTATGTACATAGATAGATTAATAATAAATTAAATTCAATAATATTAGTTATTAATGAATAAATAATAAAGTTGCTTGAGAATATATTTATATGTAGAGGGAGTGACAGAGGGCATAATGTTTGAGAGAAATAGAATTCGTTGTCATCCCCACTCCGTGCTGTGTACTGGTGAGAGGTGACACCGGTACACACGTGGAGGGGATCACTTACCAAGTGATAATATTTTTTTTTTGGAGTTTACAGCCACGCGGTTTGATACGTGGCCATGTGTAATTGATGATATGGAGCGAGACAAAAATATTAAAATGACTATAAAGAAGGAGGGGTTGGTGATAGAAAAGTGAAAATTTAGGGTTGTATGTATTTTTTGATGCCACACAATAATAAAATAAAATCGAAAAAAAATCCTAAAAAAAAAAAAAAATTTTGGTGTGGGCAACCCTGATCACTTAGGGGTTTGAAAAATAAATAGTAACCGATTCTCAGACCTACTGAATATGCATAAAAAATTTCATAAGAATCGGTAAAGCCGTTTCGGAGGAGTTAGGGAACGAACATTGTGACAAGAGAATTTTATATATTAGATGTTGTACATACAGCAGCGTAAAACGCTTATGTTATGTATTTATATATTATGAAACAATATGAATGGTAACTACCGTTCTTTAATACATGAGTTTGTTGCAAGTTCTTCTCGTAGCTTCAACAAAGAAAAAAAATTTGCTCTCGTCACCGACGTGGCTGCAGGCAAAATGGCAGATATTTCTTTTTGGATTTCCTTTAGTTTCATAACTTTCATAAGAGTTACTATGTGTCTTAAATGAATAGATGATATTTGAGGTTAAATTTGAGTTCATGTATCATCACATTTCAATGGCGTATAGTACAATAGATGCATATTGAATATAGTTTCGGTAAAAGCTCGACAGACAGGAACTGTACTCGTAATTATAGAGCGAGATAAAATTTAGCTGAGTGCTTTAGTGGACTACTGTAGCACCAGAAAATTTAACAGCGTGGTATTTTGTAGTGGATTTATTCATGAATTTTTTATTGCTTAACACACAAAGAATTTTTTAATATTTATATTGTTTTTTCTGTAATATTATGATCCATTGTCGAAACTGTTGTGATTATTATTAAACACAGTTTTTAAATTTGTTATCAAACAAACACTGGTGTTTTATTCTCTATGTTTCTATCATTTTTGTGTTATTATCGTAAGAACAAAAACTATCCTTTTAATTATTGTTGAATATTTTACAAGTTTTTTATGTATTTATAAATGAAAAGTAGATTATCAATTAAAAATACTAATGTAAATGTAATTATATAATATTTTAATTCAAATTATAAAGATTGTTTCGCAGAACGAGTATCAAATTACACTAAAGTATCAACTTACAATAGAAACTTCATACTTAAACCAACCTGTCAATAATTTCGTCATCTCAAATTGTTACGAAAAGGGGAAAGACGGCGTCGTATACATACTAAATTTAACACTATAGCTTACTAGCTAACATTATCAGGGGTGTCGGCACACCCTTAGCATACTAGAGTTAAAAATTTTAGGACGGCGTTTTTGAAGTTACACTTACATTGTACTTTTTTCACACACCAAATATAAAGTACTAATGCATTCATAAGAGCAGCCTTAAAACTTTGAAGTTTTAGGTAGCCTTGAATGAATCCTTTGATGCCGTTTGTGGAGTACGAAGGTACCAATGTTCAAATGTACCGAATGTAATGTATATTCAAAAGAGAAAAGTAGTGTTTAATAGTGTGTAGTTTTGCTGACTTAAAAATATTTAAAAGATACTTTAATTATAACTACATAATTTAAAATACAAAAAAATACCTGCATACCTGTATAAGTTTAATACAAGTTATGTAATATATTATTTAAGCAAATTTGCATATGTTACTCCTTATTAATGAAAATCACACTCCCATACAACAGGTACAGCACCACCTATGTTAGTGCATAGTTCATTGTGAATGCGTCTAATTTCTGTTTTTGATTGTCATACATTCAGCCTACTTTTGTAATGCAAATGGAAGTTTTCTTTTTTCTTTTTTTTGTTATCTCTACTTGCAGCAGGTAGCTGCTAAAGATAATTGTTTATTGGATATGTGTTTAAAGTTAAATGTTAATAAAATATATAGTGCACTATGAACCTTAAAGGACCTGTCAATGTTATCTAATATATAAAATTCTCTTGTCACAATGTTCGTTCCCTAACTCCTCCGAAACGGCTTTACCGATTCTTATGAAATTTTTTATGCATATTCAGTAGGTCTGAGAATCGGTTACTATTTATTTTTCAAACCCCTAAGTGATCAGGGTTGCCCACACCAAAATTTTTTTTTTTTTTTTTTTAGGATTTTTTTTTCGATTTTATTTTATTATTGTGTGGCATCAAAAAATACATACAACCCTAAATTTTCACTTTTCTATCACCAACCCCTGCTTTTTAATAGTCATTTTAATATTTTTGTCTCGCTCCATATCATCAATTATACATGGCCACGTATCAAATCGCGTGGCTATAAACTCCAAAAAAAATATTATCACTTGGTAAGTGATCCCCTCCACGTGTGTACCGGTGTCACCTCTCACCAGTACACAGCACGGAGTGGGCGTGACAACGAATTCTATTTCTCTCAAACATTATGCCTTCTGTCAGTCCCTCTACATATAAATATATTCTCAAGCAACTTTATTATTTATTTATTAAACTGAAATCTGAAAACTGAAATCTGACATCTGACATCTGACATCTGACATCTGACACCTGATATCTGAAATCTAGAAACCAGAAACCAGAAACCAGAAACCAGAAACCAGAAACCGGAAACCAGAAACCAGAAACCAGGAAACCAGAAACCGAAACCAGAAACCAGAACCAGAAACCAGGAAACCAGAAACCAGAAATCAGAAACCAGAAACCAGAAAACCAGAAATCAGAAACCAGAAACCAGGAAACCAGAAACCAGGAAACCAGAAACCAAAACCAGAAACCAGAACCAGAAACCAGAAATCAGAAACCAGAAACCGAAACCAGAAACCAGAAACCGGAAACCGGAAACGCTAAACCAGAAACCAGTAACCAGTAACTAGAAACCAGAATCTAGAATCCGGAAACCAGAAACCAGAAATCAGAAATCAGAAACCAGAAACCAGAAACCAGAAACCAGAACCAGAAACCAGAAACCAGAAACAGAAACCAGAATCCGGAAACCAGAAACCAGAAATCAGAAACCAGAAACCAGAATCCGGAAACCAGAAACCAGAATCCGGAAACCAGAAACCAGAAACCAGAAACCAGAAACCAGAAACAGAAACCAGAACCAGAAACCAGAACCAGAAACCAGAACCAGAAACCAGAACCAGAAACCAGTAACCAGTAACCAGTAACCAGAAACCAGAAACAGAAACCAGAAACCAGAAACCAGAAAACCAGAATCTAGAATCCGGAAACCAAAATCCGGAAACCAGAAACAGAAACCAGTAACCAGAAACAAACAAACAAAAGTTCCCTTTAAATTACAAGTTTTCACTGCTGTCTAAGCGATGTAGGTGCGTTCGTAACGCTAAAGAGTCAATTTGCACTTTATTACAGCTGCACAAAGTTCAAATTCAATTATTCTATCAAAACAGTGTGCGTATGCGCGTCGGAGGATCTAACGCCGCGTGCCGAAATTAAAACGAATGAAATAATAACATAAATAGTCACAAAATGTAAGAGCTAAAGATCCACCATACTGATTTTCAATTAGGTCGGCTTCGCGATATTATTTCTTTTGTTTTAGTTTCGGCATGCCACATAAATGCATTAGTTTTTAAGTCATTACAACAGCAACAGTCAAGCACAAACCGCGTTACCACCTGGCGGACCCGACAGACTTCAGTCTGTCAAAAAGATTTGGTTTTGGTTTGTGGCAGTTATTTGTTCCTAAAAAAAATAATAATAGTAAAAACAATTTATGTACTATAATTATAACTTTGGCCACTCTTCTGGAATCCACTCATATTTAAATATTAGTTATTAGATGAACATATATAGAGCTGAACCCCACACACGGCCCTATCACCAGGGTGACGGTTCAGTCCAGATTTTTTTGCGCTGGTTATAAAATAGGTAAGAACAAAAAACTGCCAAATACCAATTTTTTTGACAGAACGAAGTCTGTCGGGTCAGCTAGTATTAATATAAAAATTACGTACCACTATTCTTACTACATCTGTTATTGAAATTTTGGCATAAAAATTGTAATTTGTAATTGTACTTTTTGTGATTAACTATGATATGTTAACTATATTAGCTGTTGTATTCCTTATGTGTGTTTCTCTTTTTGTTGTTTATGTATATTTAAACTTTTACTTATTCACCACTCTACTGGTAGGTGGACATGATTGATTGTTTATATATAGGTACCTATTTTGTTTTTATGTATGTATATATGTATTTTCCAATACTTTAAATTAGCCTTAAGACCGCCACTGGTATATTATAGTTATTGTTTTTTTGACATAACTCACCTTTTTTTTTTTACTTCTTTTGCCATTGTTCTATATATTTTCTTCTATTTAAACCAGTGTTTTTTTTTTCTTCATTTGTTTATTAATTAGTTAATTTTTCTTTTGTTTGTACTCGTTTATAGTATTTTATGCATACTTTTAGTGATAATACATTTCATTTAGACTTTACGGGCGATAGTGACAACTCTAGCTCAGTCGATAGTAATGATAACAGTCTTATAAGCATACCATGTCTTTCTGATGATCTCATTTCGCTGTTCCCACGTTCTAATAATAACTTCAATGTGGTTCACATAAATGCCCAAAGCATTCCGGCTCACTTTCCTGATATGCTGGCAACTTTCAGCAATCTAAACATACACGCTATTCTTGTCTCAGAGTCCTGGCTTAAACCATGTCTTCCTTCTTCCACCTACTCCCTGCCGGGCTTCCACCTCATTAGAAATGACCGTTCGATTGGCAATGGAGGTGGTGTTGCAATATACCTACGCAATCACATTTCGTTCTCCATTGTTGATATATCTGCGCAGCCACCTCCATGTAATGCTGGCGAGCATCTTTTTGTTGAGGTTGAGCTCCAACACTCTAAAGTGCTGGTTGGTGTATATTACTGCCCATCCTTACGCATAGATTATTTCAATTAATTTGAAAGTCTGTTAGAAAATCTAGTTCCATCCTATTCACATACTATCATCATGGGTGACCTTAATACCTGTCTTCTCAAAGAAGACCATCGGTCATCTACACTTCAATCTATTATTAACGCAAATAATCTCACAATCCTCCACTTAAATGCGACACACCACTCTCCTAATTGCTCTCCGTCACTTCTTGACCTAATTTTTGTTTCTTCACCTGATCTAGTTCATAAGCATGGTCAATGTCCAGCTGATGCTTTTTCATACCATGATTTAATTTTTCTTTCTTATAAAATACGTCCTCCTAAAACTAAAACCAAAGTTGTTCTGCAACGTAATTTTAGTGGTATGAATATCGACAACCTAAAGGAAGACGCAATGAATATAGATTGGACAAGACTATAGCGCGAATATGCTTGACGAAAAAGTAGAAATTTTTTCTGATAAACTCTTAAAGCTGTATGATGTTCACGCGCCTAACAGACCGGTAAAAATAAAACACCGACCGGTCCCATGGCTTACAGATCACATTAAAGTGCTTATTAAAAAGAAAGCAGCTTTAAGAACTAAATACAAGTATAAGCCGACGGACCAAAACTGGGCAAAATATATTTCTATTCGTAATCGCTGCAATAAGGTGTGTAGGGACGCCCAACGCCAGCACATTCATAATTCAGTACAAGACAGTAATCCAGCACAGATCTGGAAATTTCTGAAATCTCTAGGGGTTGGGAAAACACGTAAAATCTCCGTACCCAAGAATTTAAATATAAATTCAGTTAATCAACACTTCTCATCTTCGCCTATCTTCGACAAGGCAACCAAGGATAAAACTTTAAAACGTCTGTCATCACTCCCAACGCCTAGTCACACTCCGTTTAAATTTTGTCAATTCTCTGCTTGTGACGTTAAGAAGAGCGTTTTATCCATAAACTCCAATGCAGTCGGAAGTGACTGTGTCAGCCGGAAAATGATCCTTCCAATTCTGGATCAAATTTTACCAATCCTCTGTCATATTTTGAACTCCTCAGTCTCCTTAGGAACCTTCCCGACGTCATGGAAAAAAGCACAAATCATCCCATTGCCAAAAAACCAAATCCTACATCTTTTTCAGAATACCGACCCATAACGATACTGCCTTTTCTCTCTAAAGTCCTCGAGCGTCTTATTCACAACTAGCTCAACATTTTCCTGTCATATAATTCCCTTTTAAATCCATTCCAGTCAGGCTTTCGGCAAGGACACAGTACCACTTCCGCTCTTGTCAAAATTACAGATGACATACGGTTGGGCATGGAAAGGGGCTATGTAACGGTTCTTGCCTTGCTCGATTTTAGCAATGCCTTCTGTACTGTTGATATTTTACTTGCGATAATTCGTTCTTTTAACGTATCTCCAACGGCGATTGACTGGTTTCGCAGTTACCTGTGCGGACGTCAGCAACGCACACTAATAGAAGACAAATTTTCTTCTTGGTGCGTTACCACTGCTGGAGTCCCACAGGGTGGCGTTTTATCACCATTGCTTTTCGCTGTATTTATAAATACTATTTCCGAAAATCTTACTTCTCCCTATCACCTTTTTGCAGACGATTTGCAAATATATGTACAAACAGCTCCAACTGATGTTTCAACTGCCATAGAGCGCATGTATAAAAACCTTGCATATATATCTCAATGGAGTATAGCAAACGGTCTAAAAGTAAATCCCGCAAAATCTCAAATAATAATCATTGGCACTCCAAAAATGTTAGCTAAATGCGGTATAAATAAACTTCCGGAGGTCATCTTTGAAGGCACTAAAATACCTTTTACCGAAGAAGTTAAAGACTTGGGTATTACTATCGACAAAAATCTGTCATGGAGACCACAACTGCAAAGTCTCAGTCGAAAGCTATATTCGTCGGCAGGACTCCTTCGAAGGTTGCGTAATTTTCTTCCCACTGCAACTAAAATTACCCTTGCACAGTCTCTTCTAATTCCGATCTTAGATTATGCCGATGCCAGCTATCTAGACCTCACTGAAGCCCAGCTAGACAAGCTTGAACGACTCCAAAATTTTTGCATCAGGTTCATATTTGGCTTGCGCAAATATGAACACGTTTCCATGTTCCGTAGTAAGCTTGAGTGGCTGCCCATCCGTCTTCGCCGGAATGCTCGCATACTTTTTCTACTGTATAATATTCTCTTCAACCCATCCTATCCAACTTACCTTAAACAAAATTTCAACTTTCTTCATGATTCTCATACTCGAACTCTGAGATCCTCAGAAAATCCTTTCTTAAAAATTCCTTCCCACACTACTAAATTTATGGATGCTTCTTTCGCATTGCAGGCAGCACGCTTGTGGAACGCTCTGCCTCAATCGGTTAGACGTGCACAAACACTGCCACTCTTCAAAAAACTAGTAAAGTCTTACTATTTTTCACTTTAAGTATATAATATAGCCCATCTCTTTTAATATTTGTATTTATTTACCTATACATATTTATGTATCAGTTTATGTATAGTTTATCTAAACCCGGCACACCCGCGTGTATACTCTATTCAGTCATGTCCATTTACTGGTTGTCTGGAAGAGATCGCTTTTAGCGATAAGACCGCCTTTTGCTGCCCATTATATAAAATTGTTTTATTTTCTTTTTCCTTGTTGTGGTGTGCAAACGATGAATATATAAATAAATAAATAAAAAAAAGTTTTAATCTAAATTTGTGCAGAAACTGTTTTCCTGTTAACAATGAAACCTTCGTCGTTTTGCGTTTCTTTTTTCATTAAGCACTGAAACAAAAAGATTCTAACAATCAATTCTCAAATAATAGTGTACATTACTATCACCTCTTAAAAAAGGACCTTCAGCTAGTGAAATTACTAGAATATGACTGAAATGTGATGTTTTGCAAACGTTCCACCAAACGTTTGTTACGGGCAGGGTGAATCTATCACGTCGCGTACGCTTGTAATATAAAAAAAGATTTGAGAATCTATTATATTGGATAACAAGTTTCAACAGGTAACATTCCATTATAAACAATTATCAATAATTCTTCATTATCACTTCCGCTCACTGTAATTGAATCCGTATATTTCCATACGCTATAACTGTACCGCTCTAATACGAACAAGAATTTAGTTTGATATTCGGATTAAAATTGTTATATTGCATATAAGCAATTGATTTTAATACAAACTCTCTACTGGTAAATATTTGCAAACAAACAAATATGATTTTACTCGATGTTCTGAACGGAAGTAAAGAGCTAGCCGGAAATTGAAATGTCTCGTATTTGTGGCTAGGTGTTAGGTTCTAGCAATAAACATAAATAAAACTATGAAATATTACGACTGCTTTACGGTGTTAGACAATTTTTATTCAAAACACGACGAAAGTTTGACTACAGTTTTGAGTTTGTATTGCTTTGATTTTATTCAGCGGAGTAAACACAAATGTAAAAAAATATTTAGAAACAGTACATAAACGGCAAAATCAATATATAAAACAACATTCTAAGCGTGGGATTTGATTGAATGATACACCTGTTGTAGCCCCAGGCATCTTTTGAATTATCTTACTCGTAGCAGGTATTCATGAGTGCAATTGAATTACAATGCATTGAAATGTATTTGCATGTAAATTACCGTATATTTATGGTTATTGGACTTAGTCTCCTTGAGCTTTGTTAAGAAGGATGTTGGCCTTAGACACTTAATCATATGAACGCACTTTTAAGAATTTTATGTTTCAAATACTAAATCATTACATATAGAAAAGCAAAAAGGGTTAGAACGTAGCGGAAGCTTATTTCACCAAGTCAGTGTAACTCAGCCAACTTTTTTGGTTTGGCACTCTAAAAGCCACATTTGTTTTAGACTTTGAAAACATTTAAGATTTTGGTTTTAATGGTTTTGGTAAACTACTGACAATATAGAAATAGATGCTTATTATGAATCACATATTCTTTTTCGTAGAAAAGGTCCACCATCCACTACTGGAAAATTCAATGTGAGTACGTGAAAAAATCTAAGGTATACTAATGTCATACGTTTGTATATAAGTGAATAAGGCCATTGACTAGTTGCAGTAATTTATTGTATATTAGGCGGTGCGCATTTGCTCTGACTGGCGCATGTCATCGCCGCGGGTCAGATTTACTACAGCCTAGAATGCAAATTTATGGGCGAAATTGAGTTGTGGAGCTTTCAGTTCAATTGTTATTCAAATTTCACGAAGATTTGTTTACGTATTCTCTACTTTCGGCATCATATATATTGACAGCTCTTGATTATATCCCTGTAGTATAAAACAAATCACGTATTGATAAGCAATTAAAGAATTTACAAGAGTAAAAAAGCCAATTCGGATTTTCAAATTGCCAAATGAAAAAATACATGTTCAGAAGCTTATCAACCTTAAGCATTTATTTATTTGTAAGCTTTTTCATAAAAATAAAAGATCTGTTTATGTAACCACCGGACTCCTAAGTCTTATGCAAAAGGGTGTCCGATACTCACTTCAGTTAAATACGTTTTCGGTACAAACAAATATTTAAATTCATGTTAAACGCATGAAATGTTTCTCTATATTAAATATATATTCCATTATTTGTAAAAAAAAATAATAATAGCATAGAATATCTGATTAACGACAATGAAACGAAAAGTATTAAGAGGGGGATTAAAATTCGATCGAGTTCAGACTAATCCTGAAATTGCTTACTTAAAAGATTAAGGTTACTGGATCCCCCAATAAATTTAATAACATAATTTACTTTTGATCACAGCTTCGTTAATTTAAATTATACACAGTTATATATGTATTATCTCTTGGAAAACATTAAATATAATTACGCTACATTGATAAAATAGGCGAAGATTTGGAAAATTAGGTTAAGATTTTAGATACTCCTTTTTGCTCGCAGAATACGTGAAATGAACCTTACAAATCTTTTTAAGAGAATTCACTGACACTCCGAAAATTAAATTACTGAATTATAAAGCCTTCAGCTCAACCTTTGTTCGGTTTACATATTTCGGAAAACAAATAATTAAGTTAATGTAAAAAGGTTTGTATTAGATATTACTGAAAACAAAATTGCTCTCGAAACTGGAAACAGAAAATATAGAAACTAAAGAGAAATTACAGACTAGTTTATAAGGACTTATACTAAATCACTACAAAAGTTTTTATTCTCATTCTTTATAAATTATACGATTATACACAAGTGCATTATTTAAGGTAACTTATATTTTTTTCCGATTATCTATCTTTTATATTAAATAAACAAAAATAAAAACATTCTATGTCGAGACGTGTAACATTACCGTGAGATGATTTTCGATTTTCTTATGTAATCCTGTCGCAAGAAATTTGTCCGGTAAAGGCAGTTTAATTAAATTAAATCCGTCCCGAAATTTCGGTCGTCTGCTGATAAGATCTGTATAATTTTACCCGGAGATTATTCATAATTTTAAATTTTTCCTGGCAAATTAATATTTCTCTTTTTCTTTTCTTTCATCATTCACAGGATTATAATAAGTAAAGAGTTAATGAAAAACGATTTTTAATCTCTTACAGGTTTATCAAATTCATAATAGCTGATGATGAGTGTATAAAGCAAATTTACAGCAAACAAGTCAGCCACAAAATTATGTTAACAAACCTATAAAATTTATTTGTTTAACTTTTAATATTTCTTCAAAACGAAAAAGCACAAAAAAAAATTGTTAACCTTTTGTAAAACAACATCATTTAGAAGATGGACCCTAGTAATTCAACGAAGCGGAGTAAAGAATACCCCAGAGGAGAGTTTCATTTACTTTTAACACCGTCCGACAGTTAAGCAAACTAACTTAGTGTAAATTATTATAATTTAAAATACAATACGTTTAATTATACACTATTAATATAAATTATACTAATATTTATCGACATAAGTATATAAGAAATGATACAGAAAAAATTTAATAGAAAAAAGCTTTCAATTAAAATCTTGAATCGATCACGTATTCATTTTGTGTTTATTTCTATTATCGTATAGATTAAATAGTCATATTGTTTGTAGATTAAACTACGATCCGTAAGCGTGTTGGTTAACTTTAGATCAATAAAAAGAAAATCTGTTAAAGCATTTATATTCATTCTCAATTCAGGAAGCGAAAGTATGTAAAGAGCTACGTTCCGTGATGCCCAATAAAATTGCAATGGCAGTTAAGACAAAGCAACGAGCGCAATCCGAGCCTTTATTTTGTTTAAGGTTAAGAAAACTGTTTTAACTTCCCACTGAGCCATGAAGCTTAATTTTATTAATCACATTGCGATTTATATTCTATTTTGTTTTGCTTGCGCTTAATATTTCTCTATACTTTTTAACTTATGTAGTATTATTTTTCGTTAATCGTTATTATAACTTATTACATCAGACAGTCCGTAAATCTAAGAGTGATTATTGTTTAAGTAGATAAGTGTAAACATAATGTTTTCCCTTACGCCTTTGACAGCTGAATAACATCTAGTAAGGGAAGTGGAACATTATTGCCCCGAACTTTATCTTAGCCAAGATGAACGTACGTTTCAGGCAGGCGCAGTAGCCGAGTATATTTGCAAAGAAAGTTTTCATCACGATTGAATGCATTACTTTGCGATCAAGTTGAAGTGCATTGGGGAAAACTACGAAACATTGCAATGTCAAGCTTTGTTTGGTCTGAAGCATATTACACGGATCATATAATCTTATAAAAGTTTAAGAACCTCCCGTCGCCACATGACCGTGCACTGAAGATAGAGTTTACCGTGTGGATTTTATTTCAACTGACTTCTTTGAATAAATTTACGCTTTGGTCTTTATTACTTAAACACTATTTTGCCTGATAATTATAACTTGTTAGATTAGTTGAGTATTGAAATAAAAATATAGTAACTACTTATCTCAACATTTCTCTACGGCTTCATTTACTTTATTACCGTCTTATGAGTGTAATCTGTTCTCAAAGTTGCTTCAGGCGACTTGTTCTTTTTCTTTTTGTGTAATTGATATATATTACCGTAATATTCACCGTGCCGGAACTCTGCTTACTCTGCTTAGATTTTATTACACCAGAAAGTTTTTTAGGGAAAAAAGGTTATTATTAATTTTTAATAATAACCTTTTTAAAGTTCTTGTCTCTTTGAATACAAATCATTCGATTCTGTAGCCGTTTTTAATTACATTCTTCGTCGAAAATTTGGCAGTACATTCAGAACTTTTTTAATGTCTTAATATAGGTAATGTTTAAGCTAAAACTTCATTTTATTTAAGTTTATTGTACAATAAATGCTATTTAAACTCGTTCAGAAAAACAGAAAGAAACTTTTTTCTTGCATTCTGTGTCCATGAAGTGGTTTTAAGTGAAATTGCATTTCCGGTAAACAATGTTATACTTCAAATGTTTGAGATTCCAATACTAATTATGACACAACCTTACCATATTTGCATGTCAGCTTTTGGTAACATCAATTTAATAAATTTCCATTTCAAGTTTAATTTTTTGTTAATTTACGACTTTATTAACCACTTGTTCTTATAAAGAAGTATGAAAAAACATATTCGCAATTAAAATGGAAGCATACAGTAGACAGCGAACTATTCATTATATTTTCTATGTACCTTCGTAAATGTCATACTTGTCAAAAACATAATAAATAAAATGACTTGTTAAAGGAAGTATTTTAAAACTGAACTTCAGTTAGAGAAAGTAAATAGTCAACATATATAACACAATAATTCACCTTAAAGAATTTCTTTCAGTTTATGTCAACATTGGAAATTTAAAATTTGTATTGATTTGTGAAATTCTTAAAATTTTGAAACATTAAAAATTATTATAACCTAACAAAACCATATCATATGGAGCTAATTTTTTATTCCTATCCGGTTAGTTGTAATGTTATAAATTTTTGTATAAGTCATTGAATTATCATTTATTATGTACAAATAAGTTTTTAATTAACTATTGTTGTCATTAAATACACATTCAAACTAAGAGATACACAATGGTGTCCAATTACAACTTTAATTTAACGACAGTTTATAAAACATTTATTTGAAATTGTTGGTAAAGATATATTTCTGTTGGCTATTAAAAGTTTCTCATTCAATTAAGTAATTATCTTAATAGACATTATTTGAGAGAATTATATTTCGCCGTCCGAAACAAAACCGTGCTGTTGTCGCGTATCTACTTAAAAGCATTTAACGAGAAAATTTAACAATTATTATGTCTTTATGAATTATATTTAACTGAAACAAGAATTGAGATTGTTTAGCAGCAGATATTTAAATGTTGAATTGCAGGTAGACATTAAATAACAGGAATTTTTCATCATCGCCTCAATAAGTATTTTTAACACATTTTTTGTTAATTTTAATAAGTAAATCTTTTTTCAGAGACTGCGATTGAAGGAGTTTTATTAAAGAAAACTACATGATTAATAGAAGTTTTGATGTTTATATTTTACTGCTGGTTCGTTACAATAGACATGTATTGAACGCGGAAAGAAACTCAAAGCTTATCTTTTAATATCATAACAACTCTATTTTAAAATAATTACTACATCACACGGTATTGTATCATCGATACGTAAACGGTTACAGTAACAAAAGATAACAAGGTATTTTATACATTCAAGTTAATAACATTAGTACTCAATCCAAGAGACGTGCTACATTCGATAGGCGGCGAAAGACTGGTGATTCAAAAGCTAACATGTTAGATATTGAGAAAAATAATTGGGATAACCAACATTTTGTTAGTAAAATAGGTGTATCGATTTTTAAAATACTAAAATGAAAAAGGGAGGGTATGACATAAAATCATTTCGATTTAAAAGACGGATAACTGTAAGTCTCGCAACATTCGTGTTTGGGCAGTGTGCGAGATGTGAGCTCTGTGACTGGTGACGTGTGAATGTGAGAGGTATACCAGATTAAATTTACATTTGAATTGATGTTTCTAATAAACACAAAGCAAAACTGTGATAAACACGGTGTTGCCACCTTTTCAAACTGTTGCTAATTTAAACAGTTTAAGCCTTGGTTACTTAGAAATACACACAACCGATATTAATCGCCAATGAGTATTGGCAATGTTATTTACTAAGTGATTTATTAACTAGCTACAATTCTATATCCATATAAATAATTATTTGTAAGTCATTTTATTAATTTATTTCCGTTTGTTAAATTTATACTAATTTCATTAATTTATTTTAATGTCGCTAAAATTAAGTTTAAAGAAAAACTTTGTTATAAATGATTATTGTTTTATAAGTTATGTTTTGAAGTATCTTCCAATGAGAATAGGTCTGTGTCTTAGTTGAGTCTAATTACGCACACGTCACTAGCACAACCCGTGATTGATTGTTACGCTAATATCTGTGACAATTCTCTATAACATGTAATGCTGAAGCTATAGAGAGACCCTAAATGAATTTTATCTTTAATTATACATCGAAAATTGATATTGCACTGTATTAAAGTACGATACAACTATGTTTTAAGAGGGAATGTGTACTTATGTGTATATATACGTAAACATTTATCGATGTAAGCTACATTGTATTATAAAAGTAAAAAAAACAAACAGCGCCAAAAACGTCATTTACATTATTTAAAGAAGATTAACGATTTAGACCGCACTGGAAAAAGAAGAAACAAATATAAAAACCAAACGACACAGGTAATTTTATCGACCGCCATCGAAATAGACTGATTTTCCAACATATCTATAATCTTTCTCTCTAAGGTTATATGTTACGTTACGGTTATACGTTATATGTGAGGATCGTCATCATCATTACTGTAGCATATATTTCTCGATGACTAAAACTGCTAGGACCTTTACTTACGCGAAACTTTACGTCTCTGATCCATGGTGTCGCTTTCCAAAGATTTGAATATCCAATCTTCATTAAACATTAAATATTTGCTCATAAGAATATAAATACATTTGTTTCATGAATTTAGCATAGATATGTTGTGAAAATTTATTAAAAAAATATTGACCCTATGTGAATTATGTACATTCTTTTATATTTTCTAAAATAAGAGAATATAAGGAGGAAAACAGAGTTAGCGTTTCTTCATAAAATTAACGCGAATTTTATATTGTGCCTAATAAAGAACTTTATGCTAGCTATTAAGCACAAAGGAAGCTGAGGCTATTTTAATTTGCATATTACTTTATACAACACTTGCCCGCTGTGCTTACGAATTAACAAGCTGGTGATTTAACAACGAAAAACTATCATTAAAATATTTGCTACGAACTTATTTTTTTGTTACAATAGTTTAATTTTTCATTTTCTTTTCTAGTTAACTGTTAGCGATAGGTTAATTCATAAATACGCTATGATCAGCCTTCCCTAGAGCTCGCAATGAAGCAAATGTGAATTTCCAATGAGTCATTAAGCAGCTTATTCTGATGACACTGTTCCGAAAGCAATCATCACGAAATGTTTGCCGCTGGTGCGGTGGGCGTTCGCTTTGTGGAAACTATCGATGAGTTCTGTTAAAGGATGTTTCGTCGTGTTTAACGATTATTAAAACCTTAAATTTCGCATATACGCAATATCATGACTCATACGAAGTTAAGTCGTGTGAATCATATATCTGATTTAACTGGTGGTAGATCTCTGTTGTCGGAGACATTCTGTTCACTAAATTCATCAAAAAATAGTTTCTGAATTAAATTTACTAAAAAATGCTATCATCCTAGTGGTTATCAGAAGAGATTCGTATGTCTAACGATCGCCTGGGAGTGTTAAGTGGTGCGGTTAGACGATAATACGTCAAACCACAGACTGCGGAGGTCCCTCGCTCCTGCAAAATTAATACTATCTCTTGATATACGCTCCGTAGACGTCTAACCGAACAAGATTGGATGTAAATCGTATTGTCATTATCTTATAAACCTGTATGATTTACATATTATAATGTAGCCACTAAGCTAAGAAGGTTATAGTAAAAACTTTAACATTTTTGTATAACAATATTTCACGAATCTGTTTTTAAGGCTAGGTAATTTCTTTCATAAATAATTCATCGTTACCAACAATTTGAACACCAATTTTAAGTTTATTTTCTTTGTTAACGAGTAAAACGAAAATTTATTTCTCTCAAGTTTATTTACTAATTATTTAACATTTAAACAAATTTTTGGATCATAATAGATATTTACAAAGCATAATAAGTTAAAACTTAAGTAATCATATTATTTCTGCTTACTCACAAACTTTATAGAGCTTTGTGCAATCTCTTACTCACAAAATGTAAACTTTCAAAACAAACAAACAAATTGTCGAATAAATAAACCAACATTTCCGAGTTATATTCGCACAACGAAGTACAATTTCTTAATTCAAACTCATTATATGTTCAAATAAACTTCGCATGGAATCATGAAGTTTTAGATCATTATAAAGTAATGAAGACGTTTATTATATTGCAGCCGAGAACTAAAAAGCCAGTTTAACGAGTCTCTAATATTGGGTTCGGATCTCTGTCAGTGAGATTGTTTTGTATCTATACTAACTTGTAATTAATATCTCAGTAAACCAATAAAAAATAGTGAAGCTATAAACCTTCAGAAAACAAACACTCCATTAAATTTATGTAATTTATTTTTAAATTACTAAAAACTATATGCACCACTCGAAAAGAGATACTTTTAAAATATTCTTTCTATGTACCATCACTATAGTAAAAGTATGATTTATTTATATCGATATTAAAGGTATATCTTTTTCACAGCGTATTTTAGATATTATGTGTAAAGTTAAATATTTTGCCATTATTGACTTTACCATTGTGACAATTGTATTAAAAACCACTAAAACATTTTAAAATTAAAAATGGATCGAACATTTTAAGTAATACGTCGAGTTCACGTGTATTAAAAGCGTTAAAAAAAATCTGTTCATTTGAACTATAACGGATTTAATCATCATTATATAGTTTCTCCTTATTAATAATAACAGTTAATTACAATATTCAAAAACTGTTTGAACAAAAAATTATTACTTCTTGAATTAATATTTTGACACAAATTTCACCTGTTTGTGTACTGTTTCTGTTTTCATTTTGTTTGTGTATTATTTCTATTGAAGTTATAAATCTGTAAAATAACATCTTTTGTTCAACTTTTTAAATCAATTAAAATCCTTTCTTTAAAACGTCTAGGGCGTTTATTTGTAGACGTGAATATATCTCGTAAAGTAACACGGAAATCGAAGAAAAGCATTAAAGGTTTGGTCTTGATCCCGTACGAATAGAAGTGCAAGTACACTGATAGATTTATTATTTCAATTACTCGGATAGTGTTCAGCTACTTTCTTGTTTGAGTGCAGGTGCGCTAAAGAATCTTTTTTAAAATGTTCTTTTAACTATCTCTTGTCTGACTGTTAACGTTAGTTGTTTCTGAACCTAGACAAACAAAACTTTGATTCTTAAGGACACAGATTGCTGCCTCGAATCCAAACTTGATTAAACTTAGTTATTAAATATTTTCAGAAAAATAATTGATTTGAATTTATTCACAATTCATTTAAATCTACCAGCAATCTCATAATAATACTTTCCATATTATTCTAATATGAACTAATAGCGATTACGTAAGTAAAACAAATATTTATAAATACTTGAAGGTTTTGTCAACAAATGGCATGATTCAAGGATTTGTTAATTTGTTTGTAACGTAGACATTTACCGTTAACACCAATAACAATAAGTTAGTGAAAAATTTAAGGTGAAGTGATGCAGCGCCATAAAACTTAACTAAACAATTTATAACTAAATATTGAACAGAGCGAACACGTGACCACAATCATAATTTTAGAAATAATGTTCAACATTATAATATTTGATCGAGGTTTTTAATTAATATAACTTTCTTATCATATTTTCGTAACCCTGTAATATAAAACGTGTATATGATTAGATCGACCTTATCTCCGACAAAGTTATAATTAAGCTTTTAATGAGTTTAATTTAATTAACTGTACGGTGGCCTGTGAAAATGTTTCGGTTTGTATATTTGTAAATGTGTTTGCTTCAAACGTTTTAAAGTTATATGAATAAAGGTAAAATAATAAGATGTTAATTTTACGCATATGTTAATGTTATTTAGGGAATCGGAGATTTCTTATAATATGAGATATTAGTATTGATTTAGGTAATGTTATTCCGTACCATTGTATTGTTATTTAAATTAAGAAATGCCTTTTTAATAATCAGGAAAAACCACTAAGGTTTGAACGCTGGAATAACATAAAATAAAATGCTTCTGAATAGATCGTGTGAACTTAAATAAAGCTAGAGCTTTGTGCGGCGAAGTTGCGCCCCTCGCGAGCCAACTTGACTGTTTATATGACCCGTGTAATAGCGTCTCCGAGTAAATAAAGCTTTACATTTGATTCTTGCATCCAGAGTGTCTCTTGTACGTTCGTTTCTCGCTATTGTTTTGATTGATGAAATTTATCGATTTTGTTTAAATTTTTCATTATTTGATTTGCAGAGTATCATTTGATAGAGATAACAATTCATTAATATAAAAAAGGGCTCTGTAATATCTAAAATAAATTTTTAATTACTTAATTAAAATGTTAGTATATGACTTGAAAAAAAAAACACATTTAAATATTTTTCTAATTTTGTTTTAGTCTATTTGGTCCGTAAATTTAAACGGAAAGATCGATTTTGAATATATTTTAACCGGCAAATAGCTGAAGATAAATCGCTAATTAAAGGATTGAGTTAATGTTTGCCATGCTTTAAAATGTTTGTTATAATTTTAAAATTATAAACAAATTAATTTATGAGCTTTTTTGCAAAATTAGGAATACCCAGAAAGACTAGATAACAAGACAATAAATACAAAACAAGTATACACCGGTAGTATGTCTGCGGGTTCGACTATTATAACAATATGAATATGCTTTCAATGAAATGTTAAGAAAATAATTTAATGAAACCTAGGAATATTTTAATAAATTTTGTTGCCAACATTGTATACAGAGTAAACATAAATAAATTGTACAACTTGACAGTTTTGATTAATTAGTAGTGTAAGACGATTCATAGATTTTATGGCGTCTAACGTATTGCAGTTTTTTTACTTTCCACGAGCAATTACACAGATTCCATTAGTGGACCCGTGATTAATTGGAAGTAGGATATCAGAAAGAGTAACTGTGCAAATGGTTCTATATAATTAATGCTTGTTTAGTTTATGTAACTGTTTCTATCAAGGATAGATTAGTTATCTAATATCAGGACAAAGCTAGCCAGATAATGCACTAGATAGCTAGATAGCACTTCAGTAACTTATAATAGTGCTTGTTGTTTTAGAAGTGAAAAACCTGGTATGTAAAAACTATCATTTACATTTTTGGAAAATTTTTGCCGTTTTTTAGGAAATTTATTGAAAAGTTAAATTTTATTGTTTTACAATGATTACTGCTATTGTTTTTATTTGGTAGAATTGGATAGTAATTATGTTAAAACTCGTTTATATTTACTTCGGTAAATTATATTCCAAAACCTTTCTTATTTTATTCACGACTATCATACGTATAGAAAAAATAAATATTTTTGTGAAAAAACCTTGCGCTTTATTTGTTTGTTATAAACGTGTAGCGGAGTAGCTTAAACAAAATTTCACGTGACAAACTTTCGGGTAGATAAGCCTTATAAACTACACTGCACATTAAAGTGTCATATGAGGAATGCACCTGGAAATAGCGTCGGTGTCCGTCGCACTCCACTGTTATAAACTGCGAGTTTAAGTCAAATGTTCCTTGAGTTATCCATCAAAATATAGTTCACTTATAAAATGTTGTTAAATTGCAACACTGACTTAAATAACATTTTAATTAACCGATAATAACTAGAAAGTTCAATAATGATGATTTGCGCGATACTGAAAGCAATTTTTTATTGCGAATGATATAATTGTATTTCAGTCAATATTTTCTTACTTTAAACAAAGTAATTTTTCGAGATGTCCAAAAAATATTTATAATGTTAATATTTTTTGCTGTATATTCACAACACCGGAATTACGGTGTTGAGGAATTGTCTCGAATTAGCGTAACAATCAATCACGCGTGTGCCAGTGACATGTGCGTAATTAGTTGGGACTAAGACGAAGTACTAATACGTTCAGGAGGCCACTAAGATAACTAAATAAAATCTATGTGAATGTGTATTTTTTTCATGTATACATGATTAATTATTTTTTTATAAACAATAGGTTTTTGAATGAATTGTAGCCATCAGGTTTTTTGACGACTTTAGCGGACGCAGGGCTAGATCCGTCGAGTTAAATATACAACAAGCACAAATCTGCGATATTTTAATACCAAGTTGTGTGTAAATACTAAGAAACACTTATCTCCGCGAATAATTTAGTTAGATTTGATTTAACGGAGAACAGCTTAAAACAAAACAGAAACAGAATAGAGTTCATGAAGCAAATTACGAAAGCATTAAGTGACATTTTGAGAAATCAACTAGATTTTTAGTCTGAATATCTTTGTAACTGATGTAGCGTTGCAAAGTGTACGAAATAAGAGAAATGATTTTTTATTACTTTGACCTATTTAAAGGGCTGTACTTTATTGAGACGAGTGTAATGTCGTGATGTCTTAATGCCTTTAGTAGCGCCGCACTATTATGAGTAGACGTAGCACTAATCATCAAGAGAATAGTTTTCTCAACTCATCGCTTTATTGTATACAAGAGGACGTTGTTATTACTTAAAGGTCGTGCCCAGACTTTTCACTCAAAATAATTTAAACTGGACAATATTATCTTAAAGTTTAACCTGCACTTTTATTTTTCCCGTTGAAATTTTTTCTCTAATTTGTGTACTGTAATGAATATTGTAATTGAGATACAATTGAGTAAAGCAGGTTTTCATTACAAAACATAGAAAACGTATCGTTTGGTTTATGTTGAAAAAAAAAAAACAAATATGTTCGAGACTGAGAAGTAAATCGGGGGGAACGGGGACGAGACCGCCAGCATCAGATTTATAGGGCGCCGCTGCGTACGTGTTTTAATAAAAAACATAAAGGTAATTCAAGCTACGAGTTATTGCTGGGATAGAAATATTTGTTGTAAATAGTTTATGTGATTATTCATGTTAAAATGTCGGCGTTAAGAACTGTAAACAAAAAGCCCAAAGTAAAACGACACATAAATTAACTGGATCAGTCTCAGGCCCTACGCGGCTGTGGAGTCCCAGACGACGATCATGATAAATATTTACATTTTTGTTTTTTTACGTGATTTTAAGTAACAATGACGCCGTGGATAGTGAAGCATGTTAGCAGAATATGCACATTCTCTATGGCAGCCGGAAATCAGTAATGATGTTGCAGCAGAAAATTAATAAATTAAGGTTGCAATTAGCCAAACGGGTTCCCTATTATCTACAATCAAAACTTCACAACATGTTGCCCCGGTAACGAACCAAAGACTACTGTACTCGTGTAATTAGGTGTTTTTATATCTTTTGATTTCTATTTTCATATTTAATAAAATACTTCCATAATATATTCATATTATTTAATAAGTATTTTGATAATTAAGTATCATTGTTCAAATTTCGTTCTCATTAAAATATTTTATGATTATAAAGACATTTTTGCTGTTGGAAAAAAAAATGGTTATTTCGTCACGTGGCTTTCATTCTGCAATGTTTAGCTTCTCGCTATGTAAATGTGCAAAACAAATAAATAATAAATTTTACGAGTTTGTTTTGTATCCTGCTCTCAAGTTATATGTGCTACTTTTCTTTTGACTTAGGCTCTTTTTTGTTATCTATCTTTTATACTGTAGTGTTATTTTATGAATGTAGGAAAACAACGACTATGAAATGGTTTCCAAAGTCTGCAAATATGGTAATTTTTTTCATTATACATACATACAGTTTCCAAAATAAGTATAAACATTGTAAGTTTACTATATTTCATAAAATGAAATTATGATTTATTTATATATGAAAATAGACAATGTTATTTCAGATTTATTTTGTTGGTTTGTCTTATCATTATTCTCTTTGGTTTTGATTAAGTATCTGTAAGTATTAGTTAAAAAAAAAAACTAATTTCTTTCGTTCTGCATTGAATGGAAATAAACGAGGCGTAATTGGAATCGCTCGTATTGCTGTCCCCGAGGCGAATGTGAATATGCAACGAGTCATTTAGCCACTTATTTGACGTATTACCGTCCAATGGCGATCGTAATGAAAGGTGGCCTTTTGATTAAAGTTTCAGAATAGGTATAGGTATTAGTACGATTCTAGTTCAATTTTTTTTTCTAATCAAAGATATCATTTATTAAAATTTATCTCGATATCGTAATAGCAGAGCGGACAGTTTTTCTACAAGAAACTGATGAAAGAGACTGCAGTAGTCCGTGTTACGAGTATTATATCAAAGTGCTTAGCTATTAAAAAGAAAGATGTCCTTTTCAAGAATTTTCTGGACAGACACGAAAATATTCTCATTATTGAATTTAATTAAATGGTGATAGGAAAATGACTATATACTTAAAATAATATGTTAAGCCATCAACATCAGTCTAGGATAATATCTTATATATAAAATTCTCTTGTCACAATGTTCGTTCCCTAACTCCTCCGAAACGGCTTTACCGATTCTTATGAATTTTTTTATGCATATTCAGTAGGTCTGAGAATCGGTTACTATCTATTTTTCAAACCCCTAAGTGATCAGGGTTGCCCACACCAAAAAATTTTTTTTTATTTTTAGGGATTTTTTTTTCGATTTTATTTTATTATTGTGTGGCATCAAAAAATACATACAACCCTAAATTTTCTATCACCAACCCCTGCTTTTTAATAGTCATTTTAATATTTTTGTCTCGCTCGATATCATCAATTATACATGGCCACGTATCAAACCGCGTGGCTGTAAACTCCAAAAAAAAAAAATTATCACTTGGTAAGTGATCCCCTCCACGTGTGTACCGGTGTCACATCTCACCAGTACACAGCACGGAGTGGGGGTGACAACGAATTCTATTTCTCTCAAACATTATGCCTTCTGTCACTCCCTCTACATATAAATATATTCTCAAGCAACTTTTTTATTTATTTATTAATAACTAATATTATTGAATTTAATTTATTATTAATCTATCTATATATATATAATAAAAACTCGAGAACGGCTGGACCGATTTGGCTAAATGTGGTCTTGAATTATTCGTGGAAGTCCAGGGAAAGTTTAAAAGGTGAGAAAATATGGAAAAAGTGAACTGTACTGAAGGAGTAATAATGTCGTAATAATTTTTTTCTTTTAACATAAGTACAATTTATGAATTTAAAAAAATGTATAATATTTTGTTCCTTGACTTATTTTTTATTTGAGTGAATAAGTTTCAGTAGATTTTTGTCATTTTTAAAATATTGTAAAAATCTCCACAAGAATTTGTCGAATTAGTTTGATTGACTTGAAATATTTGCAAAATTTTATTCGTATATTTCTTTCAAGGTTAAGGTCGGTGATATACTTTTGGTCATCAATATAAAATATAAAGACTACAAGTATTTTAAGCTTAGTTTAAGAAGATTTATGTATTTATGAAATATTCCTTAATTTTCTATGGCAAGAAGCAGAACATGTAGTGTATAATCTGAGAGACAAATACATTAACACTGACATCTGACTTCTGACATCTGACATCTGAAATCTAGAAAACCAGAAACCAGAAGAAACCAGAAACCAGAAACCAGAAACAAGAAACCAGAAACCAGTAACCAGAAACCAGAAACAGTAACCAGTAACCAGTAACAGTAACCAGAAACCAGAACCAGAAACCAGAAACAGAAACCAGAACCAGAACCAGAAACTAGAAACCAGAACCAGAAACCAGAAACCAGAAACCAGAACCAGAAACCAAGAAACCAGAAACTAGAAACTAGAAACTAGAAACTAGAAACCAGAAACAGAAACTAGAACCAGAAACCAAGAAACTAGAAACTAGAAACCAGAAACTAGAAACCAGAAACCAGGAAACCAGAAACTAGAAACCAGAAACTAGAAACTAGAAACTAGAAACCAGAAACTAGAAACCAGAAACTAGAAACTAGAAACCAGTATCCAGAAAACCAGAAACCAGAAACAGAAACCAGAAACTAGAAACTAGAAACCAGAAACCAGAAACAGAAACCAGAAACCAGAAACGAGAAACCAGAAACCAGAAACCAGAAACTAGAAATAGAAACCAGAAACAGAAACCAGAACCAGAAACTAGAACTAGAAACCAGTATCCAGAAAACCAGAAACAGAAACTAGAAACCAGAAACCAGAAACCAGAAACAGAAACCAGAACCAGTAACCAGTAACCAGAAACAGAAACCAGAAACCAGAAACCAGAACCAGAAACCAGAAACCGAAACCAGAAACCAGAGAAACCAGAAACCAGAAACTAGAAACAGAAACCAGAAACCAGAACCAGAAACCAGGAAACCAGAAACCAGTAACCAGTAACCAGAAACCAGTAACCAGTAACCAGAAACCAGAACCAGAAAACCAGAAACCAGAAACCGAAACCAGAAACAGTAACCAGAAACCAGAAACCAGAAACAAACAAACAAAAGTTCATATTAAATAACAAGCTTTCACTGCTGTCTAAGCAATGTAGGTGCGTTCGTAACGCTAAAGAGTCAATTTGCACTTTATTACAGCTGCACAAAGTTCAAATTCAATTATTCTATTAAAACAGTGTGCGTATGCGCGTCGGAGGATCTAACGCCGCGTGCCGAAATTAAAATGAATAAAATAATAACATAAATAGTCACAAAATGTAAAAGCTAAAGATCCACCATACTGATGTTCAATTTGGTCGGCTTCGCGATATTATTTCTTGTGTTTTAGTTTCGGCGCGCGACATAAAATGCATTCGTTTTCACGCCAATACATCAGTCGAGCACAAACCGCGTTACCATCTGGCGGACCTGACAGACTACATTCTGTCAAAAAGATCTGAAATGTGACAGTTATTTGTTCCTAAAAAATTATTATAGTAAATATAACTTATGTACTTTAATTATAACTTTGGCCGCTCTTCTGGAACCCACTAATATTTAAATATTAGTTATTAGATGAATATATATAGTGCTGAACCCCACACACCGCCCATAACCAGGGTGACGGTTCTGTTCAGGAGATGTTTTTGCCCCGGCTATAAAATAGGCAGGTACAAAGAACATTCCAATTATTTTTGACAGAACGAAGTCTGTCGGGTCAGCTAGTAATATATAAAAGAAGTGTTGGGTGTATTATCGAAGAAAATTTGTGAAAGGTTTCAAGTGAAACTTAATCAAACATTGTTGGAATCTCACATCTCATCAACAAACAATATTCTAACAGCATGTATAGTATATCTTATACAAAACAAGAGCGTCTCCTTATTGTGTCCCAAATAAACAAAGGTGTGATAACGTCCCGGAGTTATTCGATCTTCAAAGAAACCCTGCCAAAAAAGTGCGAAATAAAAGGATTTACTTACTCATGTCTCTCATCTTTAAATATAAGATAAATTTTCTTTATTTACAATCTTTTAAATCTAGTCTTAAACAAACGTCATAAAGAACTTATGTAAAATATATTTACGATAAAAAAATTCAAAAAGGTTCTGCAAAACGATTTAAAAAAGATTAAAAGCGGTCTGGCGGTTATGAATTCATGCCTGAGTTGTATTGATCCTATTAACAATAATACGAGTAGGAATATTTTGAAACTTATGTTGGTATTACACACAAACGTTAATATATTTGTCGAGTAAATAATAAAATTTGTTATATAATACTTGATGAACAATTGTTTAAATATCTATTCCTTTGATATAAGTATTATATAATCTGGTGTGTATGTGTGTAGTATGAGATGGTGGTAACTCAAGATTTTCTGGCTAGCTGAAGTTCATAGAAAAAAATTGTTAAAAGAAATGAGTAACAAACACAAAGTCTATCTTATGTTTAAGGGCACCTGCTGTGAATAAACACTAAAATCTATCAGCAAATATAGATTTGCTTATTAGAATTATTTGGTTCTTTGTTTTTTAGATACTACCCGTAATTTTACATCCGGTTACTGACTTATACAAGCTATAGTTAACTTATGGCTGTAAACATGTAATGCAGATCTATTGGTAAACACATGTTAGTTCGCTTTTCTGTCATTTCCGACTCCCGTAAAACAAAATTTTATGACCAAACAGAATCCGTAAAGGGGTACAAGTCGAGTTCAATCAAACTTTGGCAATCATCGCGGCCGCCCAATCTCCCGTGTAACAATGTACACATTGTTACACAACAAGAGGAAAATCTCCTCGAGTCACATTAACTGTGCCCTTATTTATGCGCCATGAATACAAATGCAATAATAGGAGGGATCCCAATCTTACGATGTTTAAGGATATAGCAAACCGAGTCAATGCTTTCATAAAATTGCTGCTTGTAGTAAATACATAGGTACACCAATCTCTTGGCATTACAACATCATAATAGACAATTTACAACATATTGTATCGCACAATCCTCCGTTTATAGAACCTAAGCTGTGATTACATCTAACCCCCGTTCCGTGTGTTCCGTCATCATCCTATTTTATCTGTACTTCGTCTTACTTCTATCCATAGATAAAACTCAGACCTCGTCAGAGATTGCAGTTCTTTTAATAAGGTGTGACTGCGATGAGATTTACTTTTTTACTTTCGTATAGTTTCTATAAATACATAAACAAGTTCGTTATTCTTTTTTACCTATATATTGGTAAAAACTATGTGATAACATATATTGACTTTTAAGTACCGAAATATACTATTTACTTAAGTAAAATTTAATAATAAGTCGCAACTTTTTTATGTAATAAATAAATAAGTGTCCTCTTAAAACAAAACGACGTAACTCTGAAGTAATAATATAATTGAATTCTATACCTGGGTTAATTTACCATATTTAATAAAAAAAGTAAAACCAAATATTTGAAACAAGATTGACTACACTAGGTAAAGAATTGATTTCTTGTTCCTGAAAATGCAATAACAAAAACACAATATTCAACTTAACATAATTTCGCTTAAAAAATCGTATACAGTGTATTATAGGCAGAAGCATAGAGATTTTTTTAAAAATGTTGTTCGAACAAATTATAAAGTTAGAGTACAAAGATCAGTCAAAAGATTTTTAATAAAATGGAATAATTCGATTAAATTACAGTTGATTAGTTTTTTTGTTAAATCGGAATAATTTATACTATCGGTATGCGAAAAACAAGAACTATAATTTTTTTTTCATCAGATGTCACTTAAGTGCGTGTCTTTTTATTCTGTTTTCATAATATATTATTACAAAGGTTACAATTTACTTTACATTATAGATATTAAGGTAGAAAACTCAAGCTCTAGCTTTACATGAGAACGGAATACCTTGAAAAGTGCTTTTATTTCTTTTACTTTCTTCAGTTCGGTTTAATCCAATAAGTTTTATTGTGCTATTAATTTGTAGCTGTATTTTAATATGTTTCTGATATCCAGTGTGCGTACAACAAATGTGTGGTCTGTATACAATAGACGTTTTTAATTTCCGGTGGCCAGGAAATTTCCGTTTTGAAAACTATTAATTGAATCTGTATGTATTGAAAACAGTTTAGGGGTAAATATTTTTTTAAACCTACAACGTATCTATTTTTTTATATAAAAAGTTCATATCTAAATACTTCAAATATTGTAGATTAACAACAGGTCACTTTCGGCACTTTCGTGTATTTTTATTTAGTTTCTCGTTAAATTCATCCATTTATTTTATATACAGGTAGGTATACGTAGTTGTCATACAGTAGGTATCATATAGAATCAATTTGACCATTTAGAAAGCTGCTATAGCTAATGACATAACGTATGCTTTTAACGTGAGAAAAGCAGAGTTGCTTTATTGAATAATTTGTTTTTTATGTGTGAATGTATGTAATTGTATTAAACCCAGATATAGAAAAAAACACATGAAATGCAAAAGTTTTGTAGTATAGACGTAAACTAACAATACTTTGTTTGTATTTTGGAAAAGAATACTACTAAATTCGAATAGGTTGAAAAACTGGTGCAGAATTCTCATCCTATTCATGAATAGTTAAAAAGAAAAACTTGCGAAAGGGTTGAGTGGACCTCGATCAGACCACGAGAACCGTTCCAATCTCATCTATAAACAACAACAATATAAGAAGAGGGTTTTTAAATCAACATAAAAGCGTTATAATTCCAACCACAAACTAAACTAAAACGAACGCAACACAAGATTTATGGACGTTAGGTTACGACACTTGAAACTACTGTTAGTCTAAACGTACAAATATGGTATATGTTGCTGAATCATAATTTACGCGTATGAAGTAAAATTATGAACAAATTCTGATAAAGTTTGATCAATTTTACTGGAAAGTGTTTAAACTTGATCACTAAATTAATACATCAGTACACCGACAGTCGATTATACAAATAAAATATCTGTTAGTTACGTATTCATGTAAAAAGCATATTTACAATAAATCTGCTAGATAATAAATTCAAATCACTTCATAAAAACCATTCTTCTATCAGATTTCAGGAATAAAGTTTTTATACTGCCTGTTCAATGTGTAACATTGTTCACTATATTAGATATTTTTAATTTCCTGTAGGCGCGGAGTGTGCTCAATAAAAAGTATCCATTGAATCAGTACAGATATGTTCACAATTTTTAAAAATTGGTATCTTAGATGGTAAATGATTTATATATCAAGGACTTGGAGAAATTTTATAACATAAAGAGATCCGTAGGTATTACATAAATATTTGTCTTAGCTGCAAATCAACTTTAATGATAAGTCTGCAACTTCTATAACTTGGACAATTTTTAATAATAGTTTGTAGTTATAAAACATATTACTCCTGCAGGATGTTCACCTATAACTCGAGGCGCCAGCAAGGATGTTTACACTGCTCCACAATGTATTGGCCTTGAGTAACTTCGTTAACTACAGCGCCTTTCAAGCTAGAATATAGCAAGCCAGAATGCGTGGCTGTAGAAAAAGGCGCTGTGGTGGAACCTACCTAAATAGTCTTTGGCAACAGAGAACTATTACCAGTAATTTGTTCTTGTCAAATCAACAACACGAATGTCCTACTTTGCTTTATCTTTACTTTTGTTTTTTACACTAAAATTCACACGCGCTCTTGTTTTAAAATTTTTAACTGCTTTTTACTACTTTGTGTTTTTAAAACTATGTTACAAATTTTAATGAAAATGTATTAGCCTTTAAATAATTAAGTCTTGTAAACTAATATACTGATAATTAAGTACGTAAATCATAATATATCGTTTGAGTAAATGTGCACATTACCATAATTTCAACATATCGATATCTATTGCTGATAAGCAAACAATCGAATTCCATCGCCACTTCAGATTTTTGCCAGGTAGCGCACGTGGCTAATTTACTCTCTTGCTACGTTTGTTAACAATAATAACAATTTTCCAATTCGATAGGCCTTCCGAACTAAAACTATGCGGTCTCAGAAACACATTTTTATTGTACGAAATTAGGCAATTAAAATTGTATCCAATAAATTGTTAAAATTTGCCTTCAATGAGAAGGAAAGCACTTTACTGTACCACATATTTTTTACATAAAATTGTCATTAGTTGAAATGAATGAATGAAAATATTGTCTGATTTTTCTAGATTATTTTCATCAGTATTATTTCAACGTCGTCACGAAGCATTAACGAAAACTAAATGCCTTGAATTATTGAAAGTACAACAATACTATTCGTGACTATTCTTTACAGTTCGAATTAGACGTAGCGCTTCGGATCTTTCAATATGTACATTAGCTCCGGGGTTTAGCTATAGTAGACATTTTTAATTTCCGGCGGCACCGGGAGCTTCCGTATTGAAAAAGTGTTAACTGAATGTGTGCACGTGCTTTTGGCGTTTCATACCCGAAAGTAAAATATTGACGTTCAGAACGAATGAATGAAATACCGAAATCTAAACAACAAGCAAGCAAGACCTCAATAGATGTCCTAAAATCTAATGCTGTTCTACAATATTTAATAATTGAAAAGGGATGCTTGCGTTGCATTATTTAAAACTTAAGTGCACGAAATAAAAGAAATACGTATGAAATTTTATTTATTTTTTGTAATTAAATAAACCCTGAAGAACCTTTATTCTCTTACTATTAGTTAAATTCGAAAGAATATTATAACAAGTTAGTCAACTACAAATTAAATTAAATACGCTTCTAAAAAAAAAAATACTGTAAAAAAACTCTATTCCGAATCTTTTGATTATTTTTTTTAACAAATACCCTGCTGCAGTAAGTTAAAGCCCATAGGTGTTTCTACAAATTTAGCCCTAGAAATAACATTCACTAAGAGTTAATACAACCCTCCCCGATAGATGAAAATGAATAAAAATTTACTATACCACTTCCCTCTAACAAATTGCAAGAGGCTAATAGAAAATAGACAAACAGCCTGTTCTTTTAACATACGACAGGGAGGAGGGTAACTGTTCGACGAATCTTTTTTGTGTTCCTTTATTATATATGATATCGCACAACTTTTTACAGAATGGTCAGATTTTGGTGACTCGGTCTTATTAGAAAATATATTTCACAAGGCTTGTGACTTTAATAATACTTTTAACTACCTCTGGGGAGCAGTAGTTAGGCGCTTGTAACACAGAGGTCATTTATTGGGGAGTTTGATTTGACCTGCCGTCGTAACAGCTTTGATGTATTCTGGCTGTCAATATATGAGGACCAGAGTATTCTGAGCGAGCACGCGTCTCTATTCATAGCCTATTGTCACTTAACACTGTACCAAGTTTAAATCCATCCAAAAAAATTACAAAAAGATTTTTTACCCCTAACAACTTGTTATTTGTCGTTATTGCTATTCGTTTGCAAAGTACATAAAGTTTGTGCTTTCTGAGCAAGGCTATTTTTTAACTATATATATAATAAATTTTCAGTATGTTATGGTTATGACGTGTGTAGCTTAAGTCAAATAATTTGTGCAATTCAACGGTATTTAATTACTAAGCCGACTATCGTTATTACAACGAGAAAATATTTACGTTCATTGTGGGGTCAGGTTCTCAATGGGACCGCATTAAGCTTTCGTATTCAAAACTCTTCTAATTACCTTAACATTGGAGTTATAGTAATAGTTTTTATTATTAGTGACTAGTTTTAGCACAAATTTGTAAATTTATATCTAGTAATGAAAAATTATAATTTCGTACAGATTCTTTTATATATATTCGATCTTTTGTAAGTTACGTTAATTTATTTTGTTTATAAATAGAAATGTGAGAAAAAATTTGATATGGTCCTCGGAGTCAAGGGGCGACCCGCGTGCACATGACGTATTCAACTTACAAGCAGTCCGCACCCCCTTCGTACCCAAAATCTCGCTGAACATGGAACCTCTGAAATATATTAAATCCTTTATTATGGCTGCCAATCATTACTTTTCGAAAAACTCTATATAGGGATTATTTATTTTAAACTTTAAGACATAAATTTATCACCGATCTTACAATTTAAGTTGTGTACCATTTGTAAACATAATGAAAATGTTTTTGTTTATTACGCAAGAAAAGAATAATTTTCTTATTACAAACTCTCTCTACTCTGTCACTATACAACAATGTTCTCTATAGAAAGGTTGAAAATTCTATCTCTTGCCGTTCACAATTATTATCCGATGTACTTTCAACCCGCAGCGTTGGATTGTACGCTTAAATGTAAGCGATTCATTCTATATCAAACATTTTTAATTTCCGGAGGCCCGGCGTATCCGCATTAAAAACTTTTTATTGAATGGACACGCATATTTTTGAAAACATGAACTCAAATTTACGAAAACAAACACGACGTACATTATTGTGAAACTGGGTAAATAAAACAAAATTTATATTATTTACTGAACGTATAAATTTCGCATTAAATAACGCAATAAATGATTAAAGTGAATTATTTTACATTTTAATCATCTTTTATTTTATAATACAATAATGTTAAATGCTAAATAGGAAATTGCTTTGCATCTTTGTATCTAGCGCAATGCACTTTACACGAGTAAATCCGACGGTGAAGGATAAACTTTCTATTAAGGAAACTACTAAGTCAAATTTAATGTGTAACGAGACGGGTCATCTTATATATTAAAGCGAGCAGAGTAAGTAATCGCTTTGTTTCGCAGAATTTTACCCAAAATACACGTCACTAAGGCGGTGTACAACGATAAACTGATGATTCTAAGTTAAATGAAGATAAAATCAATACTTTTATGATGCCTGAAGTTTATATGGATAAAACGTAATAATGTACTTTAGCTCTATAAATTAAGCAAAAGTAATATTTTGAAATATGACATAAAATATTGTCCGGCGTCAATAAGCGAATAAATAAAGAAAATTCTCCTCGTTGTTTATCAAAAAGCATTATACTACATCGTTATAAATAATGAGGATTTTAAAAAAACAATAAAAGTTATAACTCTGCTGAAACAATGGATACGAAAAGACATAAGTTTTTTAGGTGAACTATTCAATCGACGCCGCTGCGGGTACTTTTTATATTATTTTGCAATTTCTCATTCTCAGTATGTTTTAATAGTTCCATTCAGGCAACATGTGCAATGGGTGTATCACAGATTAAAAGAAAAGTGGTCATCATAATAATACTAACAAGTATTCGAAGTGCACAGGTAATTGCTAGTAAGTTTATAATTTAAGTAACTGAACCTCTGAGACGTAGTTTACTGTATAAGTATATGTTTGTTACTTGTCTACATATCTAAAGATCGATGAATAAATGGTTGAACGGTGTAGAAGTTTAAAGCTACAGCCACAACTACTGGTAATATAAAAAACAGGAATCGTTAATATTTCCTTTGTGTGTGCAAACCACTTTTTCGTAGTTAAAGTTTATATCCAGACGGGCAAATGGTAAATAAAAAACGATAAATTAAAAAAAACCGTTAATTATAACCTCATATTTTACATGTAAATTTTTGTTTAAAGAATTTTTTAGAATTATTTAGAAGATATACATTATATTTTTACTTCGTGCTCACTCTTAACACAATTTCACGAGCGGGCACAATTAAAAATAAGTAAAATAAAAATCCTTTTGTTGTTATTTTCAGAGCATATACGCTAGGAATCCTACTTTAAGTGACGTACTTATGCTTAAATTAATAGGATATTATGAAGACAAATATAATATATCAGAAACTAAACCAAAATCTTCGCAGATTATCACGACTAATTATTTAGAAGAAATCCCTGAAGTTAACGATGACAAAGCTCTTCAACATTTGCATATTGGGGTAAAGATATTTTAATTGATTATATTGCTTATTTATCTGCTATTTACTGTAATATATTCTAAGCATATTTATTATATTAATTTGTCTTATAATTCTGAAGACTATGAATCAATATAATATTTTCTTTTCAGGCCAAACAATATGATGAGGATGATGTTGTAGTAATCTAAAGAAGTTTTTTTTAATCGAACTGAATCTCTGAATGGTTATGACACTCGAAAATTTTAAAAATACTGAGCTGTAAAGAAAAAAAATCTCTTCAGAATGTTAACAGCAGACGATCCACGATGATGTTAATGAGCTATAATATTCTTTTGGTAATTCGAATTTGTAAAATTTTCCTAAAATGTGCTACTTTATACTTTTTTAATATCTTTCAAACCGAAGGTATGCTAGCTATTTTATTTTGCCCGTCATGTGTATCTAACTAATGTACAATCATAATATTTTGTAAAAATAAATCTCGGAAACCTAAATTATAACGATATTACACGAAAATATAAATAATTTTAGAAGTTATTTTCTTTATATTAGCAATTTAAAAATGTAATAAGCATTTGGTGGTAGTTTTCATAAAAAAAAAATCTATTACGATCTTTTTTAAAAATTAGTCCGTCGGTCGCTTCTTTATTACTCCCATCCGCAATCCCGTCTCACCCTTTTGCAAAAACGAATTTCTCTCATCTCATATTTAACATTTTTCATCATTCCTATAATATATCACCTCTTAAAATTACATTTCTGAATTAATTAAATAATAAGAATCTAAATTTTTATTTTAACTATTCCAAATCAAAATCTGTGTTCGATACTCTTCTTCGTTCTCACAATTTACAGCATAAAATTTCTTATAACTATAATCGTAGTAATAAACAATATTTCAATAAGAATTAAAAATCGTCTTATGAGATCATAACTACAGATTGTTAAATTCAGCAAAGATTCTAACAATAATATGATACAATTTATACAATCAAATGTTTACTTAAACGTGTGTATATGAATAATATAAAACATGTATAGGTAAAAGTTGCTGTATAACACATAAGTATATTAAAATGCTTTTTTTTAAATAAATACTTTTAAACCCAATGAAACACAAAACGAAACATTTCCTAAAGTAAAATATATTATTTAATTTTATTTATTTATATAATTTTATTTTTTTTGTTTGCAATGCTTTCCTTAATAAAGTTACTTGCCACAGAATTGAAAGTAAAATCACTTCTTTAATGGTACAAATAAATTTGTAGCAAAAGTTGTAATGATAATTATTTTGGAAAACGCCTTGACAATTATAATATCATAAAAGATTACCAGTATACACATTTTAAAGGCCATAACACTAATGTTGTCTAGGAAAAGATTAAGAAATACCGTTAACAAATTACTCACAATTTTTTATTTGCGATTTGCTAATGTTTGATGGCAGAAGATGATTTAATGGAGGGTAATATTCTGATCTAAAAATTAAATTGATAGTTTACATATTGATGTAAACTATCAATTTAATTATTATTTATATTGATAAAACGCATATCTAAGGTAAACTAACATTGCTTTTAAGATAGAAATATGTTTAATAAATATGGAATAATCGAGGGTTTGCTTATTTTGCAATACAATCCAATCAATATTTATACGGCGTTTCATAGGTTCATGTTTGTTGGTTCCGGTTTACAAGACCGACACGAACGGTGAACGAATATAACTTGTTATGAAAACAAGAAAGGCGCAGCGAAAATATCAATAGTCTTTTGATTTGCCTGAACTCAAAGGCTTATTATTGGCGTTTTCTAGAAGGTGAAATATGTAAAGTACACAATGGGAGACTGATTTGAAAACATACCGATTCCAACAGCAACTTCAAATTTACCCAGAAATTTAAATTGTGCATTGCATGTATTTCACGTAAGTTAGATATTATTTTCATCGATTTGTCCTCAATTTATTATGATACTGAGCAAGAACACTCTGCTTTCGGATCTCTCAAAAAAATGTGTCAGTTATAATAAACATTTTTGCTAAAATAAATACTAGACTTTATTGATCGACAATTGTACTCTCATAACGTATTGTTATAACACCTTGCAAGTCTGATGCATCACTAGAATAAAATATATACAGTGCGTGTATGAAACTTTTAATGTGTTTCAAAGATGAAAAATTATAATTGCGTTTCTGAATATCATCATAATAACATCAAAAATTGTAATTCGATTATTGCTGTGATCTATGAAAAAACGAAAAAACTAAGTAAAAATAATGAACATGATCTCGTTTTGCATTATTATCGTTCTTGTTCATCTAAATAAAAGTAGATACAGGTTAAGTACAAAAGAATTGAGATATTGTTTCGATTACGAACGAAATAAATTATTAAAGCACATCGGTCAATGTTTTATTTCATACGACGACAATTACGGTCATTCGAAGTCGAGCGTGATATTTCCAGTCCATTTCTCTTAACAGCACCGCTTTTAGAGCCGATTCGTAATGAAACTCGTTTAAATATAACAAAAGTGGTTTGGATTACGGCGACCCTGCAGTTTATACGACTTAATGACTGTGCTCGACAGAAATAATCGGAAACTTAGAACATTATACCCTAATTGTTCTGATTTTTACGGCATGAAGTATGTATAAGAATTAAACCGTTCCACCTTTGTTTATATTTATTTAAAAGAGGATTGCAATATTAAATATTTTATTTATGTGTAATTGGTCTTTTAAGCCATGTACTACTATAGGCTTTACTTATGCTGCTAAACAGTAAACATCCAGTGCGTTATAGTAAGCGAAATAACTATAATATTAAGAGGCACCACCACCTATTGCTTCAAAGGGAACAGTGAATTGTGATATCGTGTAAACAGTCTAACTAATGTTTCATTACTTCACTTGCCTCTGAAAACTTTCTCTTCTAAAACCTTTATCTACAATTTACTGATAAAATAAAAAGTATGTTATTCTAACATATTTTTTAACAATTAATGAAACTGTTCATTTTACTGTAACTATCTGTGAAATGAAAACGTAATAAAAACTCAAAAAATAAATTGTTAAAAAAGCTGAATTGTAGAAGGCCCCCTCACGCACAAGTGCAGTCCATTCGTTTGTCGAATTGAGTGATTTCCGCTGTGAGATCGACCAACGAGAAATACGATTGAAACAAAATGTTCACGAGTGTTGGAAGGGTCGTAACGAATTTTATTTCCTGACCATTCGTAAATTATAAATAAATTACATTATAAAAGCGGCTATCGAGCAGACACATATACTTAATTAGATTTCACGGTTAATACCTTTTAGTTTTATAGTACTACAGTATAAAACAATTCATATCAAAATGTTTCAGAGAGTTATATTTTAGTTTGCTTGTGGTAAATCTCAGTTACCGGAAGCCGACGAGGTAAATAACCGCCGCAGAATCTATAGTCAAGTTATTGTATATAAAAATTAATGGTACAGTTACTGGAGTAACGTTACTTAACATCCTATTTCTTAAAGCGATGATTTCAATTTGGCGTTGTATGAACATAATGTTATTATTATAAGCTAAACAAAACAGAAATAAGAACGTAATGTCTTTGCATGTTTTTACACTATACCAAAATATTTAATTGTGTTAAATCATGGGAGAGAATCTGGCTTCTGTAACACATGTACTAACCTAGTTCAGAAGTCACAAACATGAAATATTTTTTTGTATACTTTTTAGAGTTACAAAGATTTATTTATTTAAAAAAAAAACTGGTGCATCCATTGAATAGTAATGCTTTAACTTTAAGTAAACAAAAGCATATACTAGACTTAACATCTCATTTTATAAAGCGACAAAGTACAATGACCTACAGTGTATATTATTCTTATTAGCATTCAGCACCATATTGTTTTAGGCAAGCGTAGTTACGATTTGGTGAACATCCTGGTAGTTTCAAAGCTACGCCGAAAAAATAATTTGTAACATTCTACATATGGATTGTGGTTACAAAGATTAAGGTGGACCCGAATTTTGCACTTTCGATATTTTTCGGTGTTACAAATTTGTCACAGAAATATAACGTGCGATATGAAACCTGACATTGGCTTTCTTTTATCACATAAGATACGTGTACCTTCTTGTTATTTGAATTCATAACATTTTTTTCTCATAGTAACCAATTCTTTTTCAGTGGATTAAACAAAAACAACAAATATCTAAAGAAGAATCGAAGGCGCTCCCAAGAAAACATAAGTCATCATAGGTTTGTAATCGAAAAATTGTTTCGATAAATGCTATATGCTATGTAATAAATTTACGCTGTGGATTTGAAGATTAGACATGTACATCTCTGATCCTTTTTATAATTTTACTTACGAAACATTAAGCTCTAAATGTACTTAATTTTTACGAAATATAACTATGTTTAAATTAACTTAAAAAGGAAATAAAGTAAAAGCAAAATAATAAGCCGGGTGATCCGTACGGCATCAAGCCAAAAGCAAGATATGTAGGTCACAAAGCTTGCGCCAAAACAGATTTCGACGCCGGTTGCAGGTGTAATCCTTTGGCGACAATTTAAGCAACGTTGTAGCACTTAAATACAAGTCCCATATATGTATGATAACATTTGTAATATGTTAATATTTACTACATTTGTTTAATGATCGTTTGTCTAAATTTTCTAAAGGTAATAGTATCCAAAAAGCAATCACAAAGTTACATGAAAAAGTTTCGTGCTGTCAAATAAAAAATTTATAACAAATTCAAAATTGTACAATTTTGAATGAAATCCAACGAAATAATTAAAAAGTCAAGTAATTAATGAAGAAATGTACAATACCCCTAATATATTTTACGATTAGTTAATAAGTATTCAAGCTCAGACAGACGAATGACTGAATTGTATAAAATGTGCAAATTAATACATATGTATTGTATGTTACAACATTTCTTTAATTTATATAATTGGACTAATGGGTCAAGTTTGAAACAAGTACATGTTGATAAGTACTTGTTTGTATTTTCTAATAAAAGTTTGAGGTAGCGCTGGTAAAGTATATTTTATTGGAAAAAAAAAGATAAATATGCCCCATATTAATAAGTTTAACGGAATAAATATATACTTATAACTAAATATATACTTGGCCTATAAGACAACAGTCATAAATATAATCGATGTCACAAACAGCCACCGACAAGAATGAAGAAGGAAAATGTTTTTCTTGCAACAAATACCGGAGCAATATCGAAGACGCTTATAAGAAATACACGTCATCTAAGATTTGTGGCGGTGAAATTGTTTCGTTTTATTTCTGTTCTCACTTCTCATCTAGAATTTAGTTTATATTTTCTAAAGAGTCTTGACTCAAAATATGCATTTATGTTATCACCCGGAAAACTTATTAATTTATAACAAAGTCTTGCTTTATCCTTTAGGTAATGACAGTAAAAGTCTTCAAAATGAGTTATGGCCAGCTGGTGGGCTGGCTGGCTTCAGCTGTGGAGATTAGAAGGAACAAATAGAATAAATTTTGAAGAAAAAAATATTTTTTACTACTTTGTTGTATTAAGTAAGTTTGTTGTTGTTGTATTAAGAAAAGTTTACACAAATGAAGTAAAAATTGCTACGTTCATATTAATAAGAAATGCTTAATTTTTTAATGTAATTGTTTGTATTAGAAATGCTAGTGATATTACTGGAATAAGAAGAGCCACATTGTTAAAATGCTTTTCATCAGTTGAACATATTCGTCGAATAAATAAGATAAATAAAAGATTTGAATAAACACAATAGATATATTTAAGCTAGTTGAAAATGGAGTCTAGATTAGCATCTATGTGAATGCTTCTTGTTTTGAAAATAGCACGTCAAGTTAACTGACGTGCAAATGCTCGACTCTAGGGATGCTAAAATAAGCATTGTTTCCAATCAGTTGGGGAACAATACACGCCACAGTCCATTGTAAATCATGACAGATTATTGGAATTTATTTGCTTTGCAGTAAATATTAAGTATTTTAATTATATCAAAAAGAGTTTTATGAAAATGATTAAAAAATATTGAATATTTGTTAATTCAATGTTTGTTGAGTAACAGTACCATAACAGCAAAAACAAATCGATTTACTATTATAAAATATCATATAATTAAATATATCTACATATTACTAAAGAAATATAGCAATTATAATTGAAAATTTGATCAGGTTTCCTGAAATAATACATAGCTATATTTAATATAGTGAAGCCGAAATAAACAGTCACAAGACAGTTAAGATTTAAAATTTTGATTGCTAGATGTGCAAACATTATTATTTATATCTACTTTTTTGATAATTCTTCGGACATACTTAAATGAATCCATCAGTAGTAAAGGTAGCTTATTTTTATTTACATGAAAATAATATTTTGCTACGTGTTGCTAATCACTTTATCAGTAATTTTGAATGCAATTTAGGCGATGAAATTCTGTAATCTGTTCCGATTTACATTGGACAATAGCGCCCATCGTGCGCCAACCAAATGGAAACAACGATGATTCCTACAGCTAGCTGAATTTGAACATCGATAGCGTTAAACTTACGCAATATCATCCAATTAAGTTTGACAAAAGATATTTTTATTATAATTAACTCTTTTTAATATTGATATAGAATTTGGGCTAATTTATAATACATATGTAAATATTTGAGAAATTACTTTAACTAATGGCACGCGAAAGGGCAGATTCTGCTACTGTAACTAAGTGACAGAAACAGTGAAAGTTAATTTGGAAACGCAGTACAGATTGGGGTACACGAGCTGAAGATGGACTGACACAGTTTCTGGTGAAACAAACCGATGTATCCCTATAAGAAAATAGCTTTCGTGGTCCTGCAACTTCTGTCAACAAGCACTTAAGACAGCGGAGAGGATGTGAGGCTCAGAGGCAGTTAGATACAAACTTTTATGGCAGATATTCGTACCTTTAGTGAAAAAATAACGAAATTCTCGTACTGTGAACTCTATTTATATTAAATTTTGAATAGATTGAATTTTTTTAATAAATTTATTATTGTATTGTATTATGATTACATCTAATAAAATGAGAGTTATGGATAATATCTACTTATTGGAAGATATTACAAAGGCAAAGCTAATTGTTTATATTAATAAACCGCTTAATATCATTTTTAAAAAGAAAATGAGTAATTTTTTCATTAAAAAATTAATAATTCTAATTATCAATGAAGTTAATCACATGCAAAACTTTAATAATATTAAAGAAACTAAGTTCTAAAGTGTAAAGTCTGTTACCGGTCTTTTACCCCGTCTGGGCTGTTAAGCTATAAAGTAAAGATAAATATTACTCTTTGCCGATTTGAAGGTCAATGTAGCTACTGAATAAAAGAAACGATATTTTACCCTTCCACATAAGGTTTTGTAAACAGATTAACACCTCGTTGTTGTGGTCAGTTAATATTACAAATAGGTTAACATCACATTATTTCACTTCGTATTACGAAAATTATATACTTATAACAAACTAAATTAAGTGTATCTAACAATAAGTACTTTGATGGTTAAGCGTGTTCGCCTAGGACACTATAGCTCTCATACGATGATAGCCGGAACACAACAGCTATGCCGTTATGCAAAATTAATAAGGTACCTAGCTGTTCTAAAAACCCAACTACTAACCAAACTTCACAACATGTGGTCTAAGAATCGAATCAAGAACTTTCTTGCTTCAATGCGAGATCTTTGCGGCTGCGCTGCGATGGCAGTTGAAATTGGTAACTATACGTATCTTTATATCATTAAAATATTTGGTAAAAAATGTTATGTAATAAATTCATGTCTAAATGTTAAGCAGGACATTAAGCATGCGACAATTTTTCTCTGGTGCTTGTAATAAAGAATAATTGCTTACACTTTTTCCTCATAGAAGAAAATGAGATAGACTGCGCAAAATAAAATCTTGATCGCTTTAAAAATGATTAAGAGCAATTCCTGCTTCGAAATATTTTATATCACTCTTATTTTGTAGAGCATTTTATATCTCGCCGTTGCAACTTAAATAATAAAAAAAATTTAAGCTACTATTCACATATACGTTTTCGTTCTTGTATATTAATTTTGATATTGTCATTCTTATAATATTGAGAGAAAAGATATGAGACGCATTACGCAGAAATTTGTTGTCACACGGTCGAAAGTCTACATTCTTCAATCTGAGAATGTTATTTGTAAATTGAAGATGTAACTACGTTAGTTATTACTATAATATTCTCTTAGCCATACACATAAAATTTTTATACTAAGCATCATGTTTGTAAGCAAACTTAATCTCGCACATTGCATTAGTGAAATTAGAAATCTGGTATGATTCTAGACATTACTTTTATTGGCTAGCTGGAAGCCGAAAATTAATCAGTTGCGAGAAACTTTTCTGGCCAAATACCAAATGTTCAGTCATATTAACTTATAATATGCGATAAAATACGAGAAAGAATATAAAAATGAAAATGCATTTGATTTCATTGTTAACAATGAATTTTTGTTAACTTGAAAATAATTTTAATCGTGTAATGTGTATTAATGATATATAAAATGTTTAAAAGCCTGAAACACAAAATTATGGTTATTTTATATTTCTAGAATACATAGCGGACAAAATGTTTTGTACTTGATCACTCTCGAGGATTGTTTTGTAACAAAAATTGCTCGTTTGTTGAATTTACGGACCCTCGCTCATTAGTGACGAATGGTGTATTTTTTCTTATACGACCGTAATTTTGGTTTCAGTTAAATCAAATACTCCTACTCTTATTAACGTGGTTCTCTCAAATATTCTCTTAATAACCCTGATGAATATACCAATAAAGTTTCTAATATTTTAACACTTTATTAAATAGACGGTACCCAGGTTTTTCTTCGTTTTTAGGTAAATTTTTCGTATAGTTAAGTTTGTTAACGTCTAAATGAGTAACAAGTTACTAATAAATAATAATAGGGTTAACTGTGAATATATATTATACTCTTCAACTAATAAAGCGTTGCTCACTGATTGCTAATTCGGCTAATGCGGCTTTACTCTTGTTGGATATCTAGTAATAGGAAATAAATCAAACTGCGCGATTGGCTATTTATCAGATATCATTTAATTTATGTCCTACTATTTAGTTTAATTATGTTACTTTATTAATTGAAAAATCTTGTGCTGAACATTATGTAGTAAGAAATTGTATACCAATAATAATTATATTTAAAACTATTACGAAAATTTATAAAGCATATAACAAAACGTTGTCTTATTACTCTTTTGTTTCATACAGCACTCTTATTGGTGTTAGGTCTCTGTTGCTAGAGACCGTCTAGGCAGGTACGGCCGCAGTAACTATTTCAACTGCCATAGAGTAGAGTGCAAACATTACTGTGTTCCAGTTCGAAAGGCGCTGCAAGCTAATGATATTACTGAGGTAATGAGACTTCTCGCATGTCTCGTCGCCTAGTAGAATTAAACAAAAACGAAAAGCACGGTGTTCTAATTTGTGAAAATTAAATAAAACATTGATCATGCAATTAAGACAAAAAGAAGGAAATATATTAAATTAACATATTTATAAACAATTGAAATAATCTTTTTTTCTAATTTCTGTTATTCTCAAACATTACTTAAGACTAATTTGTTTGCCCTATAAACTATTAAGAACGTATAGTTTTTATAAATTTCTTTAGAAAACTAAGCGTGTGCGCTACAGAGTACTGGGCTTCGTAACTAAATGTATAAATAACTTTGTTAAATGTATTTTTAGCATAGAAAATAGCATAGAGAACAGAACAGAACAGAACAGAACAGAACAGAACAGAACAGAACAGAACAGAACAGAACAGAACAGAACAGAACAGAACAGAACAGAACAGAACAGAACAGAGCAGAGCAGAGCAGAGCAGAGCAGAGCAGAGCAGAGCAGAGCAGAGCAGAGCAGAGCAGAGCAGAGCAGAGCAGAGCAGAGCAGAGCAGAGCAGAGCAGAGCAAGAGCAGAGCAGAGCAGAGCAGAGAGAGCAGAGCAGAGCAGAGCAGAAGCAGAGCAGAGCAGAGCAGAGCAGAGCAGAGCAGAGCAGAGAAGAGCAGAGCAGAACAGAACAGAAAGAACAGAACAGAACAGAACAGAACAGAAAGAACAGAACAGAACAGACAGAACAGAACAGAGCAGAGCAGAACAGAACAGAACAGAACAGAACAGAACAGAACAGAACAGAACAGAACAGAACAGAAAGAACAGAACAGAACAGAAAGAACAGAACAGAACAGAACAGAACAGAACAGAACAGAACAGAACAGAACAGAACAGAAAGAACAGAACAGAACAGAACAGAACAGAACAGAACGAACAGAACAGAACAGAACAGAACAGGAACAGAACAGAACAGACAGAACAGAACAGAACAGAACAGAACAGAACAGAACAAGAACAGAACAGAACAGAACAGACAGAACAGAACAGAACAGAACCAGAACAGAACAGAACAGAAAGAACAGAACAGAAAGAACAGAACAGACACAGAACAGAACAGACCAGAACAGAACAGAACAGAACGAACAGAACAGAACAGAACAGAACAGAAAGAACAGACAGAACAGAACAGAACAGAACAGAACAGAGCAGAGCAGAGCAGAAGCAGAGCAGAGCAGAGCAAGAGCAGAGCAGAGCAGAGCGAGCAGAGCAGAGGCAGAGCAGAGCAGGCAGAGCAGAGCAGGCAGAGCAGAGCAGAGAAGAGCAGAGCAGAGCCAGAGCAGAGCAGAGCAGAGCAGAGCAGAGAGAGCAGAGCAGAGCAGAAGCAGAGCAGAGCAGAGGCAGAGCAGAGCAGAGCAGAGCAGAACAGAACAGACAGAACAGAACAGGAACAGAACAGAAAGAACAGAACAGAACAGAACAGAACAGAACAGAACAGAACAGAACAGAAACAGAACAGAACAAGAACAGAACAGAAAGAACAGAACAGAACAGAACAGAACAGAACAGAACAGAAAGAACAGAACAGAACAGAACAGAAAGAACAGAACAGAAAGAACAGAACAGAACAGAACAGAACAGAACAGAAAGAACAGAACAGACAGAACAGAACAGAACAGAACAGAACAGAACCAGAACAGAACAGAACAGAACAGAACAGAACAGAACCAGAACAGAACAGACAGAACAGAACAGGAACAGAACAGAACAGAACAGAAAGAACAGAACAGAACAGAACAGAAAGAACAGACAGAACAGAACAGAACAGAACAGAACAGAACAGAACAGAACAGAACAGAACAGAACAGAACAGAACAGAACAGAACAGAACAGAACAGAACAGAACAGAACAGAACAGAACAGAACAGAACAGAACAGAACAGAACAGAACCTACGACACGACAAGACACGACACGACACGACACAACAAACACAACATAACAGAAATCAAATTGATTAATAACAATCTTATTTAATATTTATAGAGTTTTCAGAAACGGAGGCAAATAAAGAAAAGTTATATAATTTTAATATGAAACTAATTTTGAACTATTTTACATATTCTGTATTCTTAAACCTAGATAATAAATATTTTCTATTTTATAGCTTTTTTATTAATTGGTCAAGAGATCAGCATCAATAATTGGGTTGGTAAATGAAAACTTAATCAAACATGAACTCTAGAAATTTCATGAATGCAGAATGTTAGTTATAGCACATGGTTAGGCAAAATTGCAGAGAACTTCATTTTATCGAAAAGGAGCCGGAGTCCAAAAGCTGCTTCAGTTTACATTGTAGAGCAACGATTTTATTTAATCATATCGGACAAAGTTCTCACTGTTTTCAAATCTAATACGAATTTATACAGATTTTGTTTTCATAGGGATTGTTGAATATCGGCAAAACTTAAATAATCTAATATGAACCTTGCCTAAAAATTTTATTTATTTAGATAATTTAAGTTTAAATGAGATTTTTAAACAAAAAAAAGTTGACATTTGCTTTACAAAATTAACTCGTAGGAGCGGAAGGGGGGAGTAAAATCTCTTCGAAGTATAAATCTCCTAATCCGATTTGCGTCAAGAAGGTATGTTTCGAAGGGACACTTTAATTTGGGACGAGCAGTCTCGAGATATTCAAGTGGTCTCCAGGCGTGGATATTTGCTATTAGGATTAAGAAAAAGAACAAGTAGTAGGTACTACACGTAAGTCACACCAATGATTTTATATATGAAATTGTTTAATAGAAGAGAAGGATATATGAGTTATTTTATATATTTTGGGGTCTAGTTAAGAATCCGAAATATTCAGGCTCTGGTATGTATGAAAACTGGAACACTGCAATGATTTTATTACGGAATATTAACAAATGCACGTGATTTCCTAATTTTACCACAAAAGCTACATGCTTTCTTAATAGTGTTAGTGCCAGCAATATAGCTGGTGCGCTACCAACGCTTCAGTTTAAGACCGCACGTCTAAATAACATTAAATATTAATGTAAAAAGAACCATATCACTTGTCAACAAGACTGACAGGTCGTGGATTATTGATATAAAAAGGTGTGAAAAAAGTATAATAGCTAAATTATAATAGAATATATATGATTTTATGGCAAGTAGTATTGATATCATAATTATTTTTAACATATGAGTAAAGAAACATATATTTTCATTCATTTACACTGATTTGAGTATTTACTCCTTGACGAGGATGCTGATTCATTCTTCAATAATTAATGTCAAGGAAATGACTAAAGTTTTACATGGAGTAAATCAAACGTAACTGATTGATGGATGATTTGACCGGTGGCTGATAGGCAATTTTTGCCGTTGTATTGTACTATATGAAGCAACAAGGAATTTATAAAATAACAACTTTCTGATTTTTGCGTGAGTTAGTTGTACTGGTATGTCACTTTTGCAAATGTATTTTTCCGTAAAATGTAAAAAATATTACTAATTTTATTAATGAAATGTATTTCTAGTTAATAAAGTGAATAACATCGTCTTCTGTGACAAAAGTCCCAAATATTTTAGTATTTTATTATAAATTATTTAGATTTACTGTATCGTAAAAAAGTTTTAAGCTAACAAAAAACATAATCATAATGTAGATTTAAAAAAAATTGTTGTAAAGTAAGACATTATTCATAATTTCGTAAATATTTTATAAAACTTAATAGTTTCATAACCTAAATTCCTTTTTATATGTATTAGGATCCGCCAAATAGTAATGTGCAAACATTACTGTGTTCCGGTTTGAAGGGCACTGTAGCTAGTGTAATCACTGGGGTAACGAGACTTAACACATTATGTCTCAAGGCGACGAGCGCAAAGTGGTGCAGTGTGTACCATCTTAACTAGCACCACATTCTACGTTTTCCAAAGTTTTTTAAGGAGAACTCGAATATTTTCATACTGTTGTTTTACTGTCTGCAATCTTCGGTATTTTTGGATCGAGATGGGTTCATATCAGTATCACTAGTTTATCAAAACTCTCCGCTTCGGAATCGAGAGAGTACCATAACACATTATAGCACTCATCGCCCACTAGCCACGTGGCCACTTTTACTTCATTACTTAATCTATTTAAACCAATAAACTGTTCTACACGAAACATGTAACTATTCCAATAATGAGACTCAGTGTTAAATGGTTCCATTGCCCCATAGGCATAACAACCCATGTAACGAAACCAAACTCACTAAATATAATATTACCCACTGGAAAAATGCTATTATATGCGTTAAAGACCCAGATTGTTCCAGAAGAGAGAATGTAGGTAGTTCATGAAAACATTATAATAAAAAGTTTTAAGAACTACCCCCTGCATATATTAATATTGTGCGACCTTAACAATAGATCGCAGCGACCTAATATTTCTAAAAGTATGTTTTTTTTATTTCATTACTACTAACAAGCGATAATGTCTCTGATGTTTTGAGAAATAAAACAATGTTATTTTTGGATGTTATTGATTTTTTCAGGTTCATCTTGATTCTATATTCCTAGCAGTCACTTAAGGTAGTACGAGGGTGGATTGAAAAGTACTCGGCCTAACACAGATTCATTCAATTCTAAAAATCAAATCTACCCACATTATTTAGTTCAGTTCAGACTAGTTCACTGTGTGAAGTTCGAAACGTGTGCGATAATTAGTTGTGATTTTATAAATTTATTAACTAAGTAATCGGACATAATTTCCGCGAATGGAGCAAATCGAGCAGCGTGCCGTCATTAAGTACCTCCATAAGAAGGGGCTATCATCAAAAGCCATCCATGACGACATGGTCAGTACATTAGGCGATTGTGCTCTGTCCTATTCATCCGTCAAAAAATGGATAGCAGAATTTAAGCGTGGTAGAGAGAGTGTGAAAGATGAACCCCGCTCTGGAAGGCCTTCGACGTCAACTACTGGCGAAAATATTAAAAAAGTACTTGATTTAATAATGGGAGACCGCAGATTAAAAATTAGAGAGATAGCCGAGATTATAGGCATCTCTTATGAACGAACTCAAAACATCATTGTCAACGAGTTGGGTTTCCACAAGGTGTCTGCGAGGTGGGTTCCGCGACTGCTTTCAGTTGAACAAAAAAGGACGCGATTGACTATTTCACGCGACTGTTTGGAGTTATTTGAAGCCGATGCAGATGATTTTTTGAACCGTTTTGTTACTATGGACGAATCATGGGTACATTACTGTACACCGGAAACAAAACAACAATCAAAACAGTGGAGAAGACCTGGTTCACCACTCCCTAAAAAGGCTAAGTCGATTTTGTCGGCAAATAAGGTGATGGCTTCAGTATTCTGGGACTCGAAAGGTGTGATTATGATTGATTATCTTGAAAGGGGTCAGACTATAAACTCTGATTACTACTGCACCTTACTACGTCGTTTACGAGAGGAAATAAAAGAAAAACGTCGAGGAATGCTCAGAAGAAAAGTCCTGTTTCATCAAGATAACGCCCGTGTTCACACTTCAGCACAGTCAATGGCTGAAATTCACAACTGTGGCTTTGAAATGTTACCGCATCCGCCGTATTCACCTGATCTGGCACCATCAGACTTCTTTCTGTTCCCTAACCTAAAAAAGCACTTGGGAGGTCAAAGATTTTCGACAAACGACGAGGTCAAAGCAGCTGTAGACGCATATTTTGACTCTACGGAAGAATCATTTTTTTTCAACGGTCTAAATGCTTGGAAGGGGAGGTGGCAAAAGTGTATTGAACTTGATGGTGATTATGTAGAAAAATAAAAATGTAACTGATTTAGTATGTGTTTATTTTCTTGGTTAGGCCGAGTACTTTTCAATCCACCCTCGTATAATCACCATTGTCTTCGATCCGTTTTCAAACAATGAACGCTGTTGTCCGACGTAAATTCGCAGAGATTATTGGAATTTCATTCCCTCTATTGTTTGCACTTGTAACAAATCCTTACCAATGGTGGTGATTGATCAATTAGTTCATCGTTTAGGCGTGAAATATTTATTTTGTGCAAATACCATATTTAGTTTTTAAAAGTGAGATGAAATGATAACTCAAAAAGTTATATTGAAAGAGTTTTCAAAACCCACATTGATCATACACATTACTAATTTAAACATTTAGAAATCATGTACCTACTACAATTATCTCTGAGTATTTTTACTTGGTGTATACGAAGCAACTGTAAATAGTATTTGAACAAAATAATTTTAGCACTGAAATTTCAGGAAAAATTGGTCTAATTTTTGTGAAACCGTAATTTTTCTGCTGAAGCAATTACCAACCCCCCGCGCATCAACAAGCAGCCCCTTAACATTTCCCTGCGAGTGTATTATGGCTTGTCATCTCCTTCAAATGAGTTTTTATTTTTCTTAGGTATAATTGAAACTTATTACAGAAATATTTGCCAAGCACATTTTGCTTCCCCTAATTCAAAAAGTTTAAATTCTTCTCGAGGTAAAAAATATTTCAATGCATCAAATAAATATTAATATTAATAATTATAAAAAATTTAAATTCAATTTGAATAAGACAATTTCTATATTATTTTTATTTTGTTGACAAGAATTTATTAAAGCTTATTCGTTGTCTTAAACAGATTTTCACTGTAACAAAAAACATAGAATAACGCCTTCTTGAAGTGAGTAGTATAAAATGGAATTTGAATGAAGTTCCTTCGTTCGTTAATATATCATTTGCTATCACCCGATGAACTTTTTGCTTGTCGTGCTGCTTTATATTATATAATAATTAATTAAAGCTGTAAACTAAAGGACGTAGTAATTCCTTGCGGAGATAGGGTGTTAAAGTTAACGACAACTAAAGCTAATAAAACAACTTTAGATACTAGTAATGCCGGTACATGTACCTACTGTACGTGACTGCTGTTAGTTACACAGAACGTTCCGCTGTTGTGAGAGTACGAGGCGTACTTTATATGTTATTTAACTTATTTAGCAAACAAGCTGTAAATATAAACATTTTACTAATATAATTTTGTGAGTTGATAACTTGTTTAGCGGAAGAGTACATATTAAGCACAAATACAGTTTTGACCGTTAATTTCATATTTATTATTAAATTTTGTATGTATCTATGTGTAACCAGTACTAAGTACAAAGACTAGCTAGTTCCACTACAGAAATAATATGACCTAAAATTAAATTTGAAAATTTATCCTATGGTTGAGATAATTTTTAAGTTTTTAATGTCGCTCAGTGAGCACGCTACTGGATGATAACTTTCTTTTGTCGAAGACCATTTAGACAGGTAACACGGCCGAGTTCATTTCATAAAAAGATAAACAAAATGTAGCAGTTTAAACTTATTTGCACCTCGTACTGCTCGCAGTTTGGATAAGTCGTACAAAAATAAATGTTACAATGATATGAAATGTTCCTGTCGTAAAAGTTAGTTTTTTTTCCAAATATGTTTAGTAACTTTACAGGCTTTATACTTTAAGAAGGCTTAATACATTTTATTGACTACATTAACATCACCTCTGTTGATACGTAATACGTAGAATCAATACTATTAACATTATGCCGGAACATGTTCACTAATCAAACATGTGTGTTAACAAGGATCAGGTCATGCCTGCTCGGTTTATAGAGGAATTTACATGTACAATACACTATTGGTTAAAGTTAAATATATGCTTATGTATATAAATATCAAATGGATCATAGAGTTTTTAAGAAAATGAAAATGCATATTTGTAGGCTAAGACAAATTCAACACGTTTTATATTTTTTCATATAAAATATCCTTACCTTTGACAAGAATTTATCGAGCTACTAAGTGACATTGAGGACGGATAAGGCAAAGCTTGCTCACTTAGAATTCTCCAGCTTTAAAAACCTAAAACTGCCGAAATAATTTTCGCTACGTTTCTGTACCTTCTATGTCAGTTCACATAGACAGAATATGAAATGAGGAGGTTCAAGATGGAAATTAGAATTATTAATCAGGAAACTGTTTTCAGTCCTATAATCCTACTGTCCATTGCAAAATTTATAACTATTTGCCTTAGTAAGAAAATTAAAAAGAATTTAATTTTTAGAAAAGTTTTAAAAGAATACTTAAAACGGAAATAAATTCAATAATTAGAGGATGGAGCTGAGCAACATTAAAATAAACAACTGAATTTATTGTTCAATGGGTTGGCTTTAAAATAGCAAAAATGTTAATGAAATAACAGGCAAAGGACTATTTGTATAGATGTAGAATTTATAACAAGTTATGTAATCACGTAGTAAATAATTACGCAAATAATACTTCGCGTCTAGTAATACTTATGTGTATTTGTAACTAAAACAGAAACTGTGTAGGTAGTATAAACTTTAGGTTGGTAACACTCTTTTCCCACAGTATTGTTCTCGAAACTTAAGACAGTCTTTACCTTACTTGAAATGGAATAAGCTCTTAAAATTATCGAGAATGAATAATTCTTTAATTAGGTTTGCTTTTTTTAATACTTGTTTCATCAAAATTTAACATTGTAATATTAAGATTCTTGGCAAATAAATTTCTCTAAGTTTTAATAGCAAGGTGTCAAAACGAAGTCCCGAGATATCTCTGTGTTAATTAAAGGATTTCAGTCGGCCTTTAATTCCAAATTTATCTTCGTGCTAATTTGTTAGACATAATTTCAAAGTTTTTTACTGTCTAATTTATGTGCGATTCTTACAAAAAGTGTATTTGAAACTTATTACAATAGCCAAGTGAAATGAATGAAAGTACATCGAAATTTTATACAACACAAAGGCGAACAAGCGAAACGATTTTTTTAATGAGTGCATAGAATTCTGTTGCATTTGTAAATTGACGTAAATTTAATAAGTCATTTGATAAGACACTTTAATTTTTTTGTTTTGTACAAAATCCCATGAAATTAAAAAAAATGTGTGCGTGTACTAGCGTACACTCGTAAGAAGTGAAACTACAAAAAACTTTATCAATTTACAAAAAATATATATATTTATATATATGACAAAGGTTAAGTTTAAATAACTTGAAAAATAAATAACATGATCACGCCCACGTGTTGGTGTTTTGAAAAATGCAATCAAAAACTGAGGTTGACTTTGAATATTTTAGAAAAATAAATAAATACCACAATAAACATTCAAGTATTAGAAAAAATTGATACCATAATTACACCCACGTGTTAGTGTATTGAAAAATACAATCAAAAACTGAGGTTAATTTTAAATAACGTGGAAAAATAAATACCATAATTACACCTAAGTATTAGAAAAAGAGATGTACTTACTTTTTTTAGAAATTCACTGGAATTAGAATTAAAATAAACCCTTTGATTTTGCTGATCACTTCAATATAACATATATATATATATATATTATATATATGACAAAGGTTAAGCTTAAATAACTTGAAAAATAAATAACATGATCACGCCCACGTGTTGGTGTTTTGAAAAATGCAATCAAAAACTGAGGTTGACTTTGAATATTTTAGAAAAATAAATAAATACCACAATAAACATTCAAGTATTAGAAAAAATTGATACCATAATTACACCCACGTGTTAGTGTATTGAAAAATACAATCAAAAACTGAGGTTAATTTTAAATAACGTGGAAAAATAAATACCATAATTACACCTAAGTATTAGAAAAAGAGATGTACTTACTTTTTTTAGAAATTCACTGGAATTAGAATTAAAATAAACCCTTTGATTTTGCTGATCACTTCAATATAACATATATATATATATATATATATATATATATATATATATATATATATATCACGTCACTATAGAGCGTTGGGAATAAATAAGCGTGCAATAGAAAAACGGTCAAGTATAGTGGTAGGAGTAAGTCCGTTAAAACGATATGCTATTGGTAAATGGCAATTGCACGACACCACCTAGTGGTCAAAGTCATCACTACTCAAAGCGGGTCATGGGCTCTTATGGAAGTCGATGCAATCGCCACCTGGATTTCAAAAATTAAACTACACAAAAACGGGTCGCAAAATACATTGGAGACATTTACCAATCCCTATTCCGCTGGAGAAAGTATACTTCGAATCACGTTACGTAACGTTACGTAACGTTAAAATGTGACGCGTAACGAAAAAGTGTTACACTAAATTTTTTTCCGACCCCGATAAAGAAGTTTCACTTCAAAAAACCCTTTGATTATTTTTGCACAAAAATGTTTTTAGGGTTCTTTCATATACTGAACGCAGAAGAAAAGCTTCAAATAAGTAAAATATACTCAGCTTAAGTAGCAGCATTGAATTATCTATTTATTCAAGTTTACCATAAGACAAGATGCTATCAACCTCTGCTAGACCGCAGGCAGAATTGCACAACAAATACTATCGAATTCCAATACAGCAATGCCAAACCACAAACATATTTCGTGTCTCAAGTTATTAAGTTAAAATTAGTTTATACCAATCAATTTAAAATAGCCTACATAATTTTTTTAAATAACGACAGCAATATGTGCTTATTTTGTCGCCTACTAGAAGTCCATGAATAATGTTTTTTTTCTATGGATTTATATAAATTTGCCCTAGAGTTAAAAAATATTTTCTTGTGTTATTTACGCTGACAATAAGGTATATAGTCAGCGTATACTAAATTATAAACATTTGAATATTCTGATATTAATTACATATGAAAACATTTTCACAAAACGAATGCTTTACCTAAATTATATTACTCAATTTAAATGAAAATCACAATATTCACCTTTTACGTTTTTGTACAAATTACTTAAACCTAAATCATTTTAATTTATAAACGGGTAGCTTTGCAAATTGATTAATCCTCGTGTGCCAAAGAAATTTCACATACATTAGTTATTGCAAGCTGAGATTACTAATTGTACTAATGCATTGAAAATAAAGGAATTTTATACTGCAATTACGTTAATTCAACATAAAAATGTATAAGGTCTATTAGTTATATTTAGGTTAATGAGTAATACCTTTCCGATTATGTACAAATTTACTTTCTTTATGACAAATTTTAATTACTATAATTTCAACAAAAATAAAAATTATGGTCGACCTTTGCAAAAAAAAAATTCTTTAGTAGTAAATGCAACTTGCATGCTACTTTATTTCATTGATGAGCGGCATTTGACGTTGTTAAAACGTCTCATACAAAATTGCAAACATTGCCTGCTTATTTATTCGTATGTTATACAGTTCATTCGTTCGAAAAAGATTTCACTAGGCTTTTTAAACCCAGGCTCACTTGGGTCGCGGCACGATGAGTTTATAGCAGCAATGACGCGACATCACGTAGATATAATGGGTATAAATGAAACATGGTTAAAACTGGGCGAAGAAGCTCGAGCTCCTGCCATATCTGGTTACCGGTTGCGACATGTACCGCGTCCCCCGTATATTAGGTCACGCGGAGGTGGAGTTGGTTTCTATATCCAACGTCATATTGCTGCCCGTACGCTTGCACACCCTAGTGCTTCTTTAGTGGAACAAATGTGGCTAGGACTTAAAGTGGGTGGAAAAACATTAGCTATTGGCACTGCATACCGTCCTCCGTGGCTCAATATTGATATATTTTTGGATGCTCTTACAGAGTCTGTAATGAGTTTTTCAAGTTTTGACCAAGTCGTTCTCATGGGTGATTTTAACATCAATTTGCTTCATACAGATAATGGTAACACAAAAAAACTTAACGACTTTTTTAACATTCTAAATCTTAGACAATACATTAATGAACCAACTCATTTCACTGATAATAGTGAAACTTTAATAGACATTATTTGTTCAAGCGTGGCAATCCGCGAAATTTCCGTTAATCCAATCAAGGATCTTAGCAATCATGCATTTATCAAGTGTCTGTTAGACGTAAAAAAAAACAAGCCACAACCAGAAGTTATTGTCTACAGACCCCTCAAAGACATCTCTTACAATAAATTTTGCCTGGACAATAATGCTATCCACTGGGAAACGATACTCATTGATAATCTGAACGATATGGTTGCTGCTTTTAATGTTTCAATTTTATGTCTATTTGATTGTCATGCACCATATAAAGTTAGCTATATTAAACCAACTCATCATCCTTGGCTAACATACACAGTAAAGAAAATGATGAAATTGCGGGATAAAGCCTACATTAAATATCGTAAAACAAAATTAGATATACATAAAACATATTATAAAGAATTAAAAAAAGTTGTTCGTGCAGCTGTCTACTCCGAAAAGTGTGGATATTTTCAACAAAACATTAATAACAATTTGGCAAATCCGCAAAAACTATGGAAAAATTTGAAGCGTACAGTTTACAATTTTGAAAACAAAAAGATGGATCTGCCCCAACACTTATGCGATCCCGAATTGTTAAACGACCATTTTCTACAAGTTCCAGGTAAGCGTATCGCTGACATAACAGACGTACTACACTTCACTTGTAATCGTTATGGATCAAGCACTTTCAAACTCAAGCCTGTCAATGAAGAAAACAGTTTTGACAATCATCAAATCTGTCAAAACGAACTCGATAGGCATTGACGGTATTTCACTAGATATGATAAAATTAACTTTACCCCGTACATTAAAAATCATAACAGCTTTAGTGAATAAGTCTATTGAAACAGGTACGTATCCCGAGATATGGAAAATCGCTATAGTAAATCTCTTCCTAAAATTTCTAATCCCAACGATTTTAAAGATTTGCGCCCAGTTAGTATACTACCATTTTTGTCTAAAATTTTGGAAAAAGCCGTATCTATTCAAGTTGTTGAATACTTGGAATCGGTTAACATTTTTCCAGAGTTGCAATCGGGTTTTAGAAAAGCGCGAAGCTCAACTACCGCTTTGTTAAACGTTGTGGATAATGTTTGGCTGCTCAGGATGTAGGCAAGGGTACGATACTAGCTCTGTTAGATTTTTCCCGTGCATTCGATAGCATCAACATAGCGCTTCTCTTATCTAAACTTACATTTTATGGGTTTAACACAGCAGCGGTTAAATGGTTTGCTAGCTACCTGAGTAATCGTTCGCAGTTGGTTGAAATTAATTTGGCTGATGGATTAAAATTACAGTCACGACCAAAAGCTATAAACAGAGGAGTCCCACAAGGGTCTATTCTTGGACCTATTTTATTCATTTTATATACTGCGGATATAATGAATTCTATAAAACATTGCAAATTTCATTTATATGCCGATGACCTTCAACTATATATCTCATTTAAAGAGAGCGACACTAACCTTGTTACATCTCAAATTAACGAAGATCTTCATCATATAGCACTTTGGTCTGAACGTCATTGTCTTGTTTTGAATCCTGATAAGTCCAAATTTTTGGTGTTGGGAACAAAAAGTCTAATCCGCAAAATTTTATCTCACGACCCCTCTTTATACATAAATGGTAAAACTATAGAGCGTGTACAAGAAGTACGTAATCTAGGTTTAGTTATGGACGGTACACTCCGTTTTCAAAATCATATAAATTCTATTGTACGAAATTGTTTTTATAGATTGAAGGTATTATATCAAGTTAGGGATTTTTTAAGCATAGAGCTGCGTACTCGCCTCTGTGAATCATTAATACTTTCCAAGCTAAACTACGCTGACACGGTGTACGGCGAGTGCTTGCTAGTCCGCACACAAACACAAATACAACGCGTTCAAAACGCCTGCGCCCGGTATTGTTTCCGTATTCCACCTAGAGGGCACGTAACGCCATATTTGAACAACAATGGTTGGTTAAAAATGAAGGCGAGACGTAAACTTCATTTTGCCAGTTTACTTTTTGGGGTGATTAGCTTACAGAAACCACTGTATTTATATGAAAACATTTCATTCTGCCAACGAAATTCTAGAACAGTGTGTCTGCGTTGTCCTCGGCACTACACGGCTGCTTTTCGTGGCAGTTTTCGCTATGCAGCGTCTAAATGCTGGAACAATATCCCGCCGCCACTAAAGCTTTTAACTTTACGCAGTTTTAAGAAAAAATTGAAGTTGTTATTTTTGGAACAACAAATATGCAGTTGAAGGATATAATAGGCCTTCTATATCATGTTGCCTTTGCCGCATGCGCTAATGTAATTTCATTACAAAGTTTGTGTGGGTCTGATATACATATAACCAATATATCTTTTTATTTATTGTCTTTTTCAATTCGTTAGTCTGGTTAATATTTTTTTGCTGTTACTATTTATATATATATATATATATATATCTACATTATTAAATAGCCACTGGATCATTTATTTATTTCTTTATAGTTATGGCCATTTAAAGATTCCCATATAAATATAGCCCTCCGACTCTTTGTAAAGGCTCCACATAATATCAGCGCTGCAGCATTAAACTTGCTGCAGTAGATGCTGAGTGGAGACCTGTTCAACATCATGTCACAACACACTTTTAATATGTTTTTGTTTTACGTAATTCCTTTTTTTAGCAACTGTTGTGTATTTTTGTTGAATAAAGTTTTCTTTCTTTCTTTCTTTCTTTCTAATTTATAACTGATTTCAGCTTTATGGAAATATCGACTAAGCCCATTTATTTTATTCACTAATCAAACATTAATGATTTTAATCTGATGTTTGATGTTTTGCATTTTGATAGATAAATGTATTTTATTGATACACCCGTTTGTTTTGGGGGAACCTTGAGTATTTTTGAGGAGAATAATTAAACATTAAAAACATGATATTATAAAGTTTATTTTTGAATGCGCATACTAGATTTTGAGTCTGTTTTCCTTATTAATAGCTGATAAACCGTTAAACTAGTTGTGGAGACCGCAGATCAGCATACGTAATGAAGGATGCCTCCAGACATAACTTCGCAAAATATTTTATTTGTGACCATTCTCTGTTCTGATTCCATTTTTAATTTGTTCCATGAGAGTAAATTGTGAGCTTTTTCTATCGAAACGGGAAGAAATATGAAATAAGATAAATAAATATCACATTTTTTTCTTTCTTATTTACTTATGAACTTTAATGTTATCTCTTTAAATAGATAGTATCATGGTTGCGACTATCCATCCAGAAACCAGAGTTCTAATAATTTATAATATTGTAATAAGATTACTGAAAAATGAAGTACTATTTTTTAATGAAATGAACGCAGGTATATTATATATTTCTTTTCTACCACTAGTAACTCAAAATTCACAAACATCATAGCTAAGGGATCATCATAATAAAATGCAAATTAGCGCCAATGTAATCTGGAGCAATGCCGCTGAGTCGATAACTGTTATTAGTCCATTGACGGCTTTAGTGTTTGTAATAGTCATTGCAACATATGCTTCCCACAGTATTACTGTAATAGGTCGAGCCGCCATCTATTATTACACAACGTTAATAATTTGTATTTTATTACAATATGTAAACTGTTCACCGACATTGCTGTGTCCCGCTTTGAAGAGCACTGTAGCTAGTGAAAAGTTGAGATAACGACATGTCACTAGATATAGTGCTCTTCAAAAAGGCAACTGCAATGTTTAACTCTTTAAGATTACTTTCGTAATATATTTATAAAACGATGACAAAACTTACGTAAAGGCTTCATTAAACTGAATTGGTATACCTAAAAGTTCCGATGCATTAACGAAATTAGAAATCTTATATTCGTCAAACTCTTGTATTCGTTCGCCGTCTGTGAATTAATCAGAGAGCCGGTCCAATACTAGCTGGACGAAAAGTCATGAAACATTTATTAGACTTGACTTTATATTCCAAAACTCATCATAAGTTTACTTAATTACCACTAATATAACTCGCAAAAAATTCAGTGAACTCCTATTGAAACGTGAAAGTTTAACATTATAAAAAACAACAGAAAAGACACGGGACTTGGCTATGCTACGTAAACCCACGAAACTTGAATAACATAGTTCCGTCATATTACAGCTGAATACATACACTAAAGTTTCTTAACCATATTCAAAACAAACTTAATTGTTATTAATTTAACTCTTACACAGACAAAGAAATTAAATTGACACATTTAAAGAAAATAAATTACTAGTTTCAAAAAACTGTATTTGCTAAGTTCAAATGAATTTTAGTTATACACAAATTTACTTAAAAATTGTCTTTATTAGGAACTGTCATGCAACGAGGTGAACATTTTACTCGCCGCATCGGTTTTTGTTATATAAAATGGCAAAAGTTTAATAATTAAGTGTCTGATAAACTTCCGTATAGTTTAGTTATGTTATGTCCAGTAATCTTTTTATATTACGTGTTCTTAATTGATAATATTATGACGTCATAGACGGATCAGATTTCTACGATCCGGCGCCGTTTGCGTAGAAATCGAGAGAGTGCATCGAAGACTTGCGTAATCAGTTGATACGATCTGGTTAGAGTTGTAGTTTCGGCCCCACGAGCAGGACCTCGTTTACTCCACCTTACTTTCAAAGATTGTAGTGACTAAAGTAATTCAAGTTTCTCATATAAACATATTCACTAATATATTATATTTTCCATCACTTCATTAATAAATCTATTAGGAAAAATGTTCAATATAACAATTTAATACGTAACGCTTAAATTTTCATAACAAATTTGAACTCCTAATCGTAACAAAATAGGAAGAAAAAGCGGAGGTTTCCGGCTACGAAACGAGGTTCTTAAAAAAGTGCGTGGAAATATTTTCTCAGCAATCTTAAGATACCTCTGGTTATCCTTGCGTGTGCGTGATCAATATTATTTGACAGGTGTCTTGAACCGCTTGTCAACTTCGCGAGGAAATCTATTGAAAAATTTGTGGAGTTATTAAAACAGTAGAGAGTAGTTAATTTTATTTTTATGACCAGTGGCATGTATGTTTTAGCCTACATTTACATAGAAGGGAAGAAAATAATAAAAATCTTATAGAAAATTACAGTTTAAAATTTAAACTTACAAAATATAAAGACAAATAATTATTCTGAACTTTAAAACATTTTAAAAGGGTATTAAATAATCTAGTAATTGGAGTTATGTTATAAAATCCGTCTACGGTATTTGATCGTTAAATATTAGCACCGATAGATTGTACTGAACTACAACTCGTTTGCAAATTTGCAAAGGGTAAATGTAATTTAATTAAGCCCAATGAGATCTCAAATTAATCGAGCAATTTGGTTTTAAAATACAAGATAAATCTAACCTTTAATTTATATCAATACAATGGAAATAAATATCAGTATTTATACAATGTTGTAAATAATGAAATATTTAGAATTTGTACTAAACGGGACTTATTCGATAATCCTGTCGAAGTGTTACTAATTTGTTCCAGAACTTTCCGCACTAGAACATAGACTTGGGGTATGTATTTCACTCGCTAACAGTAATTCATTCTCTACCTAACTATAAAAGATTCTTGGTTGTAAAATATTTCATTTAGTTAAGAGATCAATGAAACCAATTTTAAATGTTTGTGTTAAACAGTATACAGTTATATAAATTTAATATTATATTTTTCTTAACAAATTATTGTTTGCAAAAAAACTAATATTAGTTTAACAACTTCATTAAAGTGTTTCAAATTATCTTTACGGCGTCTTTGAAACACTTTTAATAAGTTGAACTTTGTACAGTAAAATAAAATTTCTCCAGATATATTCTACTTAAAATACGGAGCATAGTTAATTAACTCTTAAACTTATCAGACAATTTCAACGTCTTTAAATTGGGGAAATAATCTTGATCTTCAAGAGAAGTTTTTAAGTAACCAAATTCATCTTATTATAACTTATTTAGATTAAAATAAAAACTACTAAGGTGTTAACACACGTTATGAACTTTTATCTATGAAAGTCTTTAAAAAGATATGTGAGAGAGAAACAAAACACAACGTTTTAATGGTAATCCAAAATTTCTTCCAAAATATTAATAAGTTTTGTTTCAATTGTTAATATGATTCATTCTTGCTTATAGAGAATATATAAATATTTTTTCAACACATTCATTGCGGTTTTTCACCTCACCACGGGTTGGCTTTTCGAGTACAGAACATTGTTTAAACTTTCATTTATATTGCTCTAGTTTTAGCGTGCGACTTTGTCAGTATAGTCACCGTTTCCTTTTTGTCCAACCACGATATTTTGTTCGGGATAAAAAGCATCGAAGTTTTTAATCTGAACCACATGCTTTCGGATAGCGAAAACCGTTTTAAAATCGGTTGGGTAGTGTCGGTATGACGCATGATTTGAAAGAATATTTAAATATTTAATGTTTAAAAAATATGTAAATATGTTACGGAATAAATCTTAAATTTATTGTTATATATTTAGAAGTCAATATAATAACAGTAGTCCAGTGCAAAAGAAATGGTAACAGTTTGCTTGTAAAGTAAGGACAGTAAGGCAAAGATAAAATCGTTTTTAATGTAATCTCATGATTTTTTTAAGATAAAAAAAGAATTTTTGAGAGAGCTCTGGAACTGCATTGACAAAATCTGTTAAGGTCAACGTGCGTGTTGTATATAGGCATCAGTTAAATTATGAACTTGTCTTTCCTTTTGCCATTAAAATGTTTTTATTGTCCAAATTGCATTACAAATACTTATTTATATCATTGTAGATATCTAATTTGAACACTTCGTAACTTATTGAGTGTTACACACAAAATAATAAATACCGCAATATTTTTTTTTAATCCTGACAAACTATAATTAAAATTACACTGAAAATGAGGTATGTTAGTGCAAAAACACATTTTTACCTATTAAAAATGTGATGCGATCAACCAAGTTACTTTGATTAATCTATTTTGTATCAGAAAATCATCCTTTTAAGTAGAATATTAACACCGCCGGATATTCAACCGTTTAATTTAACTCCACCATATAATTTGGAATAACGTGACGTGTATTAGCATATGATTATTCTATACTCGTGCTTTCCAGAGTAAACAAAATTAGGTTAAGCGCGTATAGATATAGGACAGCAAATTGCTTTATATTCTGTAGGTCATATCTGAAAGTGAGAAATGTAAACAGTGGTTTATTTTCATTAACTTATATAACAACTATTTGTTTTTGTCACACATGCGTTTAAATGTTAACTGTAAATATGTATTATTTATTTCTCACTCTAGACACAATCAGCGCAGTGTCTCCGAATTTTTCAACAAAGTTTTCAGATGTTATATTGAAATAACTAAAACAGTAAAATATAAGTATGGCGGGAAGTTGATAAACATTATTTTTCTTCGTTTCATTTAGCGTTAAACATGAAGAAGTATTAGACAAAAAATGCAATTAATTTTAACGAAACTATCAGATATCAAAAAATAACAAAGTTTATATTTACTAATCCCATTTCACTATAAATATTGCACTAGAATCTAAACAAATACAATGAGAAGAATTAAACAAGAAGATCACGGATAGTGGTTATTTATGTGACACCTTGGAAAACATTCAAAACAAAGATAAAAACTTTGTACTGTTAAAACTTTAGGTGCTGAATGTTTTTAAAAGATCACAATACAATATCAAACATTTTTCTTAGCTTCTTAAGAAATTAACTAATAAATTAACTCATTGTAAAAATGTTAAATTTTAAACAAAATGTATCTAAAAAGTCATAAGGAGAACATTATGCCGTAAGTTAAGCGCTTGTCCAAATTAGTTCTAAAACAATATTGTAGCTTAGAAATTTGTAGTCCACAGGTACTACAAAGTTTCTTAGAACAAGTTGCAGTTTGCAAACTTCATATTTAATGTCTCTAAATAGTTTATAAATGATCTATATGCATTATACATCTTATTAAGAAATTTAATATTTGAATTTAACACTAAGGAATTACCTATTCAAGTTATTTATAAATATCTTGAAATTTGTTAAAGGTTAATAACGTACGGTTCGTACTTACATGTGTCCATAAAGGTTTAACAAATATAAATATCAACAGATACTTAAAACCGTTTAACTGAATTTAGGCAGTTTTATAAAATCAACTCACGATAATACACTACTAACGGACATTACTTATTACTAGGTCATAACATCAAATAAATTTTCAAGATCGTGAAATTTATATGTATTTTTAAGTTAAACTTCATTTACTTAAAGAGTGCCAAATTTTATTTTATAAACAAGAAAATAAGACAGCCAATTGTACTTAATGTTGAAGTATCAATTTAAATGTTTCTGTTTTTTTAAGGATGTAATTACTGTTAGTACTATAGAAATCTTTATCAGTGTCTCTAACTTAAATCAATGATGATGATAAAAGTAAAAAATGGTGTGGGGGGCGCTTGAAGTTTGATAGTTATTTAAGAGTGGAAGGGAAAAGTTAAGTAGTCTTGGGCTCATATTCTGACGTACAAAAAATATCTGATACATTCTTGGCGTATCTAATATTAATAGTTATGTAAAGCAATCATTTATGATTTTTAAACACATTATTTGCGGTGTTTCAGTCGAAGGCTTCACGAAACTCGATAAATAGAATATGTGGTTTAACAACTTGACATTTTGATAAGAAGGATAATTCACTCCAATATAAAATTCTTGTTTCATCAAAACATTTCTTATAAATTATTGAATAATTAAAGGGAATAACCGCGTTCGAGACGCCATGCTGTCCACAAAAAAAAAATCTACTATAAGTATTTTAAACTATACAATTTTAGAAAATAAAATCATGTAGGAGTAAAGAACAATATCAACGTACAAATATTTGACCAAGAGCGCTTATTAACCTATGTTTTTTCTTAACGTCTTTGTGAAGCAGCGCTATTTCCTACCAGGATTTTGCTGTCAAACATGAAACAAATCCTTGACTTGTACAGAAAATCCGTTTGTAGGTGTCCATTCTGTCCATGATCGATCGAATTTGTACCTTGTTTGTTCTAAGAAGCAAGATTTGAAATATTTAGAAAAATATATTTTTAAGTCATTTGGTGACGATTTTTACGTCGTAAAATAAAGTATAAGAATTTATTACATCAATCAATCAAACATCAGCCTATGGACGCCCACTGCTGGACAAAGGCTGCCTCCTCAAAGATATCCACTCCAAAAGGTTGAATTTATTACATAGTACACTCTAATAGTCTACTCTAATAAATATCTCTTGAGCTGATTGATCGCTTTGTATATAAAAAAAGGTTCCTCTCAAATTGTGTACAGAAGGTATCAGAAAATTTTAGGTAATCTTAGTTACTTCCATGGCCTAAATTAAAACAATATCTCCCATGTTGGTTTAATAAATTGTATATATTTTATGATTTTATTGACCAGTGATTGACCACGATCCCACCTTATAATGGTAAGCGGAGATGTAGTCTTTGATAATGATGCTCACTAGTCTAGAAGGAGCCTATTCACCCTTAAAGATTGCAGCATCATTTTTGGATGGACACAATGACGTAGAAAGGCTATTCCAATTGATCGCATCAAAGAGCAATAATGAGTAAATGTTTAACACTGTTTCCATAATTTTTTTGTTTAATTAGAAATAATTTTGTTTATATAATATGAACTTATGCAGTGTCGGTTTATAATTTGTTATCAATTAAGCGACCGTTGGCAGGGCATACTAATTAAAATCCTTGCAAACGGATTACACTGAAGACGGTTCTTCAACTGACCGTTTCAATTACGGAGCAACATTAGCGGTCTGCTATTGGGTCAGTAATTAATATCAGTATTAATTCGGCGTTCGCAGATTCAACGGGGCCTGCAGCGAAAATCTATTAATTTGTCTGTAAAGCTCGGCCATTACAGACGATTCGCCAATTATATCCCCGCCTCCGTTGGTAATTAAATTCTATGATGTTCGCCAATCTAAGACAGGCGCCGTTTGCGATACTCGAATTACTGTTTCATTGCCCGTAAAAATACGAGGAGAGGCTTAATAATGAGCGAACTTTAAAGAGAATCTCTTTTATAAAGACCCTAACATAAAAACGGAATGCCTTTGATAATTTAAATGATTCACATGCAGTGTAGATTGAAGAAAAATATATTTTTTATGCTTTCTTTCTTTCGTGCGATAGTAAATCTCAAGAAAAACCTTTCAAAGTTTGTTAATATATGTTCGTCTCATGAATTTAAATTAAATCGAATGAAATTTGCATGATAATTGATGATGATTTTACAGTTTCTCAAATTTATTTAAAATATGTGTTTGTTAAGTAAAACTTATTCAATCCAGCCTTTTTAAATAGTCATTTTGTCAATCTACGGCTATAACACATACATATATACGCCAAAGTATTCCGAGCGAGATCTCTTTACCATATTACGGCCACATGGTCACATAGCATTATGTGAAATTCAATTCAAATATTAGTTTATTGTAAATAAAAGTAGATTTTTATGAATTGTAGATTGGTTGATGAAAAAAATATAATATGAACAATACAAAAAAACAAGTTTCGTTGAAGGAATGACAAGACGTTTTGATTTTTGATACATGAAAGTTTATGAAAATTAAAAGTAGAGGTATAATTCTAAAATAATTTATTTGTTCTGTTTCTTTTATAAAACAATTGCTTACTATCTAACTTAATACATAGTATTTTTACAACAAACATACCTACAAATTTCCATAGCGATCCTTCTACTCAAAATTCATCAATTTAATATTTCTATACAACCAATGTTATTTTAGATAGGTGAAACAAAAAACTTTGAAAAGGAAGTTTCAAAAAGGAACAATCGCAACATATTAAAAGCCAACTCCTTACCTCAGTCTATATCTATCTTAACAACAATAGTATTGAAATTTCAAGCGAGCTATACTTCTGTAATTTCTTGTAATTATTTTATAATACAATAATACTACTATTTGCGCTTTATTGTATTAATACTGACAATTCTTTATTTCTTACAAAAGTTTATTGCATTTAATTTTTAATCAAATTACCATAGTGTTTTATACACAAAAATATCATTAATGTTATATTAAGATTCTACTATTTTTTAATAAGCATGCTTCACAAGGCACTATTCTAGCGAGATTATCTATTAAAACTTAACTGAAAACAATGCGCTTGTCGTCTATTAAATTCGGTTTCGAACTCCGAAAATCGGTCACTAATTACATTTGTATGACCAAATAATAAATCGATAACATCAAGTTTTTGAAACTTAAGCCATTTTACGAGATCTTTAATAACTCGAAACATCTTTCTACACGAAACACTAGTTTTAATATAACCATAACTAGTCTTAATAAATGCGTTAATATGATAGAACCAGTACTTTGATTATTATAGTTAATAAAACAAAGCTTGGAAAGTGCCGAGATTTTTTATATCTATAACCTACATTGGCGTTTATAATATTGCTCTCTATATTAAATTAGTAACAGTTAGAGGCTGTATACACAACAATGCCTAAATTATATTAAAAAAGTTTGATTACCTATTGGTCTTTCATAAAGAATATACACCAACAAAACTATAAGAAACATCTATAAAATACTTAAGTAACTTCTGTGACATATAAGTACTTCTACATCAAATGAAAATAGTAATCAAATCATCAAATTGATAAAGTTCAATACTTATATCATTTGTTTACATTTAATTACAATGTATTTACAGTTAAATGTTTATTAGTGTTATTTTTTTTACTATTAAGAAATACAGTTATTATCGTCACACATGTTTACCGACAAAAAAACATAACTCTTATTTGATAGGACAATCAACTCAAATCCAAAGGCAATAAGGTAATTTCAAATGTCAAACTTGAACTGATATCACAGCATTTTGTATTTTATGGATAACCACCATTTCTAATTTATTATTGTAATATTTACAATTATATACCTTTTTTTATTTTAGAGACATTCTACATGTAGGTCATATACAATCGTTACATTTTAATGTTCTATATAAAGAAAAGCAATTTACGACTTTATCATTCAGTCATATTTTTCAATTTGCCGTAATGTGTATTTATCGTTGAATAACGTAAACTATTCGATATTATAACATCATTCAGCAAATTTACGAATTTCCTCGATTTCATATAACGAACGTTACCCCAAATAAATAAAACCGGTCATCAATCAAAGTACGCAGAAACCGGAACCGCTAACAAATGTACAAAGTTATCTTTCACCATATTATATTTCTATATCAATGTGGTATTTACATCTGACGGTATTGCATCGATCTATCAATCGGAATGCCTTTTAATTAATGTCTATATCAAAATAATAATTTTGATGTTTTTCTAAATGTTTCCTCCATTATTGCTAGATGTTTCAAATAATCTACATTTATAACAAACGTCTCCGTTTAATACAATAATTGCACGAACAGGTAACATCTAGTGGATGGGTGATAATTAATAAAGCGATGATTTAAAAGACAAAGTTTAAACTTTTAAAATTGAACATTTGTTATTGCATATTGATTATTAAGTTTATGGAGTAGTCGATGTGATTATTAAAATATCAGATAGTTTACGTGAACCGAGCTCGGTGTGCGTGTGAGTATAATTGTTCATTAATCACTAACGAACTGTGTCGTATCACCGCAGTGAAGCCACAATCTCGTTGTCCATAGTGTTTTGCTGGCTTGACGAGTTCAGGTTTTTGGAGCATTGCTGTAAATTAAACTGTATCTAAATATGAAATATTAAAACAAATTATGGGAATGACTGTGGGACGAGGTTGGTTGCACGAGTACATCACCAAGTGAACATCTTCCTCTTCTCATTGTTAAGTTTGAAAATCGTGTTTATCTATCTAGTTCTATTTATGGGTCAATATACTCTATAACAATCCTAAACTGATATAATTCTTCTTACCATCTGCCGGGATTCCCAAGCTTTCATTGCACTCTTATATTTTTCAAACTCGTGGCACCAATCCGAATAAACTTGTTTATATTCTTGTGAACGACTTGGTTGAGTACACCTAAAAACATTTTTACTTTTAATACATAATGCTCGCGAATAACGTTTAAGTTTCAATCGAATCTTCTATTAAGGACAAATAGACTTTATATTGTACAAATTACAACTTATAGATAGCTCTTCTGCTAACGAGCAAACAAGTCGTTAAAGTTGTACGTGAGAACGAAGAAGTCTCGTTGAAGACATTTTATACTATAGCTAAACAAAATGCAATGAAATCTTAAAATTTTCAGTCCGTTAATATAAAAACTTACAAATTGCTTGCGTACTACATTTCATGTTCCATGTTATTGTAGAATACGTTGCTCATTAAAGCGATCAAGATTGGTTTTTATAGATTTAATTAAAGTTTCTTTTTACCTTTGGGTATCAATTTCAAGATTATAAGAGGCGATAAGCGTGGGACCAAAATAACACTCGTACCGGCCCCGATCGAACTCAGTGACTGATAATAAAACTAAACCCCACTCCGAGGTCTGCAGTATCCGCTCCCAACTATAAAACATAAAATATCTTTAAAAATCACACTGAAAAGGAGACATTGTCGCTAACACACTTATATAGAAGAACAAAATATATATTGAATTGAGTTTATTAAATATCTTATGAATAACAATTAAATGTAGTTTAGCTTTTTTAATTTAAAGGGGAAAATGGGTCAGAAAATCTAATAAAAAATATTAATTATGATTACTGCAAATTTAATCTTGCATAAAAACCGTTAAAGTTGGTTAGACTCTATTTAAGTTAAAATTATTGAAATAAGTATATACTTTTAGTGCTCACTTGTAATTAATTTTATAGCGTCCTTTTTCTCTGGAATGATGATACCAGACTACGACCTGGTCTCTCAGTGCTTCCGGTGTCTTTTCGAATGCTGCCAAATGTACACTTTGACCATAACTGGCTCTAACGGTTCTTTGTGGTGCACTTGCTTCGCAGATCGACGGCGTCGAGTTGGTGGCATCGTGCAATAAGCCGGGAGTGTATGGACGACATGTACCCGCATCCTTATCCCAACCGCAGTAAGGGTCTAATACGCAGCGTACACAACTGTCATATCTGCGATTTAAAAGAGGATATTCTTTATACTCGTAATGTTTAAGATAATTTGAAGTTATAATTAATAAATAGTAACTATATCATGATGAAAGTGTTATTTATTTTTTACTTCAATGGCCAACACATAAACTTCACTGGTGATAGGTCTCTGTTGCCGGAGACCGTCTGGATGGGTACCACCGCAGCTCCTATTTCAACTGCCAAATAGTAGTATGCAAATATTACTGTGTTCCGGTTTGAAGGGAGCTGTAGCTAGTGTAATTACTGGGGTAACGAGAATTAACACCTTATGTCTCAAGGCGACGAGCGCAATGTGGTGCAGTGTATATCATCTTAACTAGCACCACGTTGTCATGGGCAAGCGTATCACATACCATCAGTTGAATGTCTTGCACGTCTCGTCGCATAATAGTTTAAAATATAATAATAAAAAAAAATGTCTATTTTATGTGGTCTTAAGTAGCAATGAGGCCGTGGACGGTAAAGCGTGTTCGCTGATGCTATTCTGGCTCTCATATGTAGGCACCAAAATCACAGCCATGCTGTTATTTTACGGTGGCAGATTTACAACATGAGTATGGTACCCAAACGTTATACATGTGGCCCTGGAATCAAAACTGGAACCTCCGTATTACATTAAGAAAAATAAAGAATCATAGTGAAAAATCTGCTGAAACTATAACGTCACGTAACGTAAACATGGAGACATTTACCTGTTTTATTAATGGGAACAAACTCACCTATGTGTACACGCCCTCAGTGGCAGCTGTCGAAGACGGTTGTCGGTGGCTAGGTAGAGGGCGTGAGTGCGTCGCGAGAGCGCGAGGGCGCGAACCGCTTCAGTACCCGCTGCCCGCCACACGTCCGCTACTCGGGACCCACCGCCGGCCCACTGCACTATCTTGTACACTTCGCCGCTACCTTCGCAAAATCCAATTAATAACAACTTTAAATCCTTTCATCAAACTGAAATAATTGTATTTTTAATTAACAGGAAAAGCCAACACGAAACGACAATTTGATTTGGGATGCAACATTTTATGTCATGAAAATACTCAAATTTCTTCACACGAAACCTGTTCAAAAAAACAAAGGCATGTTATGTTTGTAATCAATAATTGTTAAATATTTATACAATGCAAAGTAACCAAGTTGAACTTACTAGTGCCCGCATAGAACACGGTGTATGTGATGTCATCACCTAACATGTCAACGAATTGCTTGTCAACAACCAGCGTTGTTAGCACCAAGTCTCTCTTGTAGAAAGCGGGAGCGTCGCCCTCTTGTCTAACCGCAGAATCCATTAACGGGTGAGACCTATTCAAAATAAATTTAACCTTATAATAGATTTAAACTCAAACATGATATTTCTTTAACAAAAAAGATTCGTCTGTATAAACACTAATTCAATATGCAGTAAAAACACACAGCGAAAACTGATAAAAAAAAATCTGCTCAGTTGGTTTTTATTAGTGTACCCACAATTATTACTTTTAAAATACATATATACATAGTGTTTTAAAAAAGATATTTATTTTAAATCCTTAAAATCATTTACATAAGCATTTTGCATTAATTAAAAAAAAGCTTAAATCAAAAATTAATATTACCATACGTAATAGCGGAACTAATGTTTATGTAAATGCTATGATCACTGTTAAATTAACTTTCAAACAAAATCATAAGATCAACTTCAATACAATTTTTTTTTGAAGTATTTGTTGCTATGAGCATAGAGTTTTTCTATTACTTCTTCCAATGACACGGGTCGGAGTTTTTATTTAGACAATGGATTTTTATGGAATCACTAATTTCTTGTGTTTATTGAAATAAAAATTTTAAAATATTGAGTTTCTTATTTACCACCAACCACTGATTTTTTACTAAACTATTTAGGTACTACAAGGGATTCAATTTATTACTAATTTATTTCAGCGGTCACCTTCAAACCGATTTTTTCGTTATACATGATCGCGTATCGTACCACTTATAGACAGACCCACTTACAGTACGTTGATATCGACCTTAATAATAAATCAGTACTAATTTCGCATTCCGCCATCAATTAAGATACATGAATGTGACCCAATTAAGAGAACACGCATCCGCGTAGCTTGCGTACGATGTACCCTTGTAGAGATTAGTTTTGGGGAAATATAAGACGAACTGCTCCGGTTTTCCATTAACCTAATTTTCTGAAGAAGCACAAGGTTTTAAGAAAAAGACTGATCTTTGTTTAGTTCAACAAAAACAACAGAAACTTAATAAATTGATTACTAACATGAACATCTAATACTTAAAAGATTAAAAACATTTTATAAAGTAATGTATTCCTAATATTAAATGATTGTAATCTAAAGATTATATTGTTTCTTTCTCCAAAATAGAAGGAATAATAAATTGCAATTTACATGTTAATTTCTAAACACTAAAGTAAAAGGTATTATTATCGCTATGTAGTTTTATAATCTACCTCATGAAATATTAAAACGGGTTACATTCGGTTTCTATAAAGTTACTTTCTTCCACATCAGGACATAACATTTCATGATAGATACAATACAGAAGTGGGAAAAAAGGTCAACTTGGGATATGAAATAGTAGATCTTGTTAGTTCCAGATTTCATGTTATTTTTATTCTTGTTAGCATTACGTCCAAGTAAATGCTACAAACTTCATCATCGACGGTAAAAGTGACTAGCGCATGAAATTTAAATATAATATTAATTATAAAGGTAACTGATTTGTTATGCTTTCCTTATTTTGAACATAACGTCAAACCTTTATCGAACATGTTCAGTGATTTGGGCCTAACTAAGTTATGAGCAATTACTTTGGACAAAAATGGTCATACCGATACATCATAATATCTATGAAATTGTTTACCTTATAAAGTTTAATACATTGTCCGGAAGTGCCTCTGTATTATTCACACAAGTGCCTGGTCTGGGTTCAGGTACTCTTGCTCTCAAAACGGGTAACCAAGCAGAACTTGAAGTAGCCTATAAAAATAGTATTTCTGCGTAATACAATAATAAGATAATGAGATACTAAAAATGCTTTTAAAACTCTTCAGAAATATTTTCTCTAAAAATAACTTTTGAGCTAAACGTTTACATAACTAGTAAGACTCACAAAAACGTCGAACTGAACTGTTTTAACATAAGTTCTTCGACAGAAAAAGTAGTTTGATATTTAAATTTAAGGCGAAAATTAATTTAACTTCATCACTATTTTAAAACTAATTTATAACTAAATCATGTTCATGTTATATGTTATAATTATTACATATTAATATTCACCTGTTCTTTAAACCTTCCGGCGAAGGCGGTTTGTATATCTTCCATAGTGTAAGTACAAATAGCGGAACCCACCAGTCCATCACTTGCACCCGTTGTGAAGGCCGCATAGAATCGAGTGGTATCGCCTGGCATTTGATAGACACTCTCTATGCCGAACATAAAACAATACTTATATAATAAAACACATAGCGGAAATATAATATACTCGGACTTCTGTGAACGGACAAAGAATACTTATTATAAAAGATATTTAAACTCTGCTTAATACTACTAATTTTAATTGAACAAAATTATTAAATCTCTTATAGGGTTTACATATTATTGTTTTTTTTTATTCGACGGAGCGACGAGACGAGCGAGTCGTTCAACTGATGGTAAGTGATACCCTTGTCCATAACAACGTGAAGCTAGTTAAGATGGTATACACTGCACTACATTGCGTTCGTCGCTTTAAGATATAATCCTCGTTACTCCAGTAATATCACTACCTAAACGCCAAACTAGAACACAGTAAGGTTTGTTCACTACTATTTGGCAACAGAAATAGGAGCTGCGGTGGTACCTACCTAGACGGTCCCCGGTAACAGCACTTACCGCCGGTAATAAATACCCACTACCAGTGTGTAATAAAAATTCTAAAATAAATAATTCTATTGTGTTATAAAAAATATAAACAAATATGTACAAACAAACTTTAGTTTAATTTAAATGGTTTATAATTTAGAACTCACGTATTTCATCAAAATAGAACGGGAACTCTCCAGGTATGCTGCAGTTGAGTCTCGCTTTTAAATAAGTGGCCCAGTTCTGGCTAAGTATGTGCTTCCCCCCTGTATCTTGTTTGCAAACCCGAGCCACCCGAGAGTATACAGCCTTTCCACAATTCATGAATTCAACGGCAGTTTCTCGAAAAAATAGCAGTACATACTCTCCAACATCGAAAGATCCAACAAAATTTGTTTCTATGAAATAATAAATGACAATGTGAACCGGTGCAATTCGTGTTTAATTAATCTATATAAAAAAACAACAACAAAACTAACATTGTGACAAAACTTAATTATTTTATTACTAATTCTTCATGTACTATTTCTGGTCCAAAGAAATGCTCATGCGCATAATTATAACGTTAACATCAAAAAGTACTCACTGTCCAACCATTTCGAATCATACTTCAATGTCCTCTTAAAATTAAATCTCTTTTGTCCAGTCCGGAAATCAAAGAGGTCATTGCGGAAAATGACTGGATCCGCTTTAGTGAACTCCGCGTTGGTCCCGGCATATAGAGCTGGCAATCCGCCAGGGTTACCATGAGTGACCCAAACTGCCGTGCTATTATCCGCCGGGTCATAAGGGCATTTAGCCACTCCTAGGCCCACGCCAGGTACATACTCGTGACGAGGAAGATGTGTTAGATTCAACTGCGCAAAGAAATAATTGATTAATTATTTTGTGCAGTTACATTATTACTGTTATATTAATTTTTGCTTCACTGTTTAACTTAGTTGTTAGCCTTGCTTAAAATATGTTAATATTTAACATTTGTTCCATAAACTAAAGACAAATTATTTACGATGCAAGAGAAAATCTTATATCTAAATACAGTGAACGCAGTGTAAATAATTACTAAGAATTCTTATCTTAACTAGCACGTCATTTTTAAATGAAGGCATATCCAGGCGATCATCCCACTCGTGCATAACAATGACACTGTTTCGGCCAATTATGTTCACTGATTAACAAAGCCTATCCAATTTTGAGGATTATTGCCGTACTCGCCACTCTTGACGTAGCGGTTGGCGAACAGAGTAGATTAATAAAGGCCACAGGAAGAACCGCTGCCCTTTAACTCGAATTGTTCCTTTCTACTTGCCTTTTACGACACGTCGGGAATAGAATGATGTTGGGACTGTTCTTACCCATAAAAAATATAAATGTTACTTACGAAGCGTTTTAGGCATAGATGTTGATTATTAAGTATCAAAAGACGTGTAATCACTTCCATAATAACCTGCAGTCTTATTCCAGGTTAGTTTTAGAAAAGATAAACAAAACTCATTTGTTATCTTACGCCGGCGCTTCACATAGTACATAATATCCGTGTAGTTAATAAAAACATTGAATATAATTTTATTATATTTAATGCAAACAAATCTAAAGCAAACAGAGTTATCCATCTATTTCACAGTGTAATTTTTAAAACTGGTATTAAATATATTTCTACATCAACTTCTAATTTCATCGTCAACGCTATTTTAGCGTTTTTTTAGTAGTAACAATAATAAAAGATTTAAAATACTTTATACTGATTGTATTTAAATGTAAATTTAATAAATAAAACTTTTGACTAAAATTTTAGGTAAAAAGATCAGCAAATGGTGTATACTAATAACCTGTAAATTTATGTGACTCAGTGACGAAACGAGCCGAATGTTTTCATCAGAGTAAGTCATATATGCGCAAGCGCATAACTATGAAATGAATTCTCGGATATTTACACAGCATCACATTACGTGCAACGCCTTAGAACGTACTTCAATAAATGTTCTTATCACGACAAAGTTATAACTTAATTAGATTGTCATACTTACGTATACAACCCAATCTTTGGGGCTGTGGGCGTTTGTGCCACACACATATAAGCGTTCTCCATCGCCAAGGGGCTGCAGCACTCGAATGTGGTTCCTGCACTCAAACGGCTCCGACTTCCCTTTGCTAACACACCGCGCTACATTACTCGCCTCTAGTAGCAGAGCGTCGCGCTAAAAAGGCGTTCGTTCATCATTCAAAGAGACAAGCAACAACTAGTTTGTTTATCAAAATAAAAATACACCTTTGTGAACATAATTTATGTTCTTCTCTACTAACACATTGTTTTTTTTTTCTTTTTAGAAATCTTACGCTTTCGCTAAATATTTTAAATGTATAAATTTTCAAGTCCTAAAATATTCGAAAATATTTAAAGTTTTTGCTATCCCAAAATAATAAAATTATGTAAAACCTTTTTTCACTATTACTTTAAAAAGGAAACTATGAGAATTAAAAGTTTCAAACAGTTTAATTGCATTTAAACTAATTTCTATTCAATTAAAACTAGAAACAACTAATAAGAGTCGTGTTTTTTTTTTAATTCTTTTGCTAGTGAAAGCTTTACTTTGTACACGCTAAAGAGCGCCAAGCTCAAGCTTCCGCATAATTGTAAGTGTTTTCCCCTTTAAAGTGAAATTACTTTAATAAAAACTCATGTGGCGTAAAGATGCGTTAAAAACCCTTTCCACGCCGGAGAAAGAGTGTCGTCCTTTGAAACCTGGCAAGCATAAACGAGCTTTTATGTTCAACATGAAATAGTATCTCGATGCGGTTCACTTCTATTTAGATTATATAAATATAGAGCAGTTTCTGACTCATACCAACCTCACAATGCGACTGACTAATGTCCGTCATGTTTAGTTTGAATATTCGATCCCTGTAACAAAAGCAGAGGATGTAACAATAAATTAGTAACAGAAATAGCTTTTGTGCGCACTGGAGCTGTATTTCCTGGCAGACTCGTTTTAAACATGGTTCATTCAATAACGAATAATTTAAATCTTATTAGTACAATGTTTTACTATATTCACGTTAGTGAATAAAATTTATTGAAAACATGGTATTTATTTGAAAATTGAGTATCACAAATTTTGTTTTCTTTATACGGTGCCGCTTTAGTTTATTATTCCACGAGTCGCAGACACGAAATTGTGCAAATTTACGCGAATGCAAAGCCCAGACTATTGGTGATCAGTAGCCGAGGCCGATCGATTGGTTGAAAGTGTTTGTTGAGAGCGTTCCAATTCCATTTGCTGAGCAGTACTATTCGCCTGTTTCTACTTGACATAAAAATGACTTTTCATCATCAATACAAACGATGTGTGAAAAACTGTTGAAGTTGTGCTGCTGCACATATAGATAGAAATACAACAGTAGCATTAAGTATGAAAAAGCTACGCCTATTATATTTTAAAATGTATGGCAAATTAATACCTCAATAGAAAGGAAAAATGCTGTCTGATTTGTATATACCATTTGACTCAAAAAGCTAATTAATGTACTTGACAATGTATAGTATGTACGTCATCGGTATATAGATGATATCATTGGACGCGTCCATTTTATTAAGATTTTCGTAAATCTATCAAATGGTATAAGAAAGATTTTTTCATCTATCATTCTTGAAATTGAAGTATCGATTTTTATATTTAATGGAATAGATAAAAATGTGAATGAAATATTATTGCACAAAACTAAACTATTTTCCTTGACTAGTCTCACAATCTATATTTTCATATATTACTAATAGTGTAAAAAGTTAAGTCTATTATTAGTTTTAAAACGATTGTGATAGCCGAAATAAAGTGTTAAAAATACTTTAAATGTCGTGATTATTGAAGGACGTCTACGTGTCGTGTGGGACAGAAAATCAGGGAAATCCATTTAGCCTTTGGAAACCTAATTTTGTTGATCGAGGTCTCTTCAGTGTTATATATAACTGAACAAAGTTATTAAGATCTTTATCTACAATTATAAAATGGTTTTCAAACCCTCAAATAAAAAGACTTTAGTCATAATTTCTTAAATATTAAAACAGAAAACAAAACATCAAAATTTTTAAAGCTATTTACAACTTTAAATTGAACGAATTTTTTGAAATTGCTTGTACTTTTAAATAGACCATGGGCATATTCAACGTGACGTTTTCATGGCACTGAACAAATAAAGTTGACAGAGATTGTAGATAATTGACTTTCATGTCCCGAACCCATTTGCCTGAGGTAGGCAGATCATTACTATGGCGTTGAATCGCACAAATGAACCGTTACAACGTTAGCTAGTGCCTAATAATATGTTTAATGAACAATTGTGCCGCAATTTCTTCTACAATCGTAATTGTTATTGCGATTGCTAAATATATGAGCAATTGGCAAATAATGTTAATATAAGCGCAGGTACTCGGAGTTTTTACTCCATACTATCGCATGAACCAAAAGAAAACAGGTTTATCTTTTTAGTACTAAAACAAAATGATATCGGGAGTTACAGTGTAAGAAATAGGCTTAGTATTTTGTATTTATGGTTAGGTTTGATCACAATAAACGCTCTTTAAATCTCATTAAAACATAATTAATCTACAAAATAGCACTTACATGGCGCCTACGTAGAGAGTATTTCTCTCTTCATTCATATATAATGTGCGGTAGAACAGACTCCCGCATGAGAACTCCCGTATATGATCTGAAATAAAAGCGGTTTTTAATTATTTCACATGTTATATCTAAACTACTTATTAACAATTAACACGGTAATAAATACAATTATATAAGACCGATGAGAAATGACAAATGTAATGTATGAAATCATCATTAAAGGAATAATATGTTTTCGTTAAAGTGACATCTTTAAGGAATATATTTACATCGTTATTGTATTAATATTAATCTAACAGTTACTACTCTCGCACAAGTAAATTGTTATCTAACATAATCTACTTAATGAAGTAACTTGTTATTGTACCGAAAGCCGTAATATTAACATTCACAATATACCAAGAAAGTTTTGAAAATTAATATAAAGGTTTTGCTACGTATGCGTATGCTTATGAATTTTACGCCAATGTCAATTCAATGTTTTTAAGTTTTAACCCTCAAAACTAAAATTACTTTCTGCAGCTTTAAATTAAAACCTCGTTTATCTACTCTCTAGTATAGTACATACAAAACTGCATGGTATTATTATACTTATTATGATAATCAAAGAAAAAAGAAATAATGACATTCGATAAGAAATGCATACAATTGCAGAAAAACTTTTAACATACTTATATACAGTTTGTTGTAATCGAGCTTTTTAGTATTACTTAAAACTTGTAATAAAATGACTCTGACAAACAAAATGACAGAACACTGAACACAGGCCTCTCTAAATTTGCAAGTGATTGACATACTCGCCACTCTGGGCATGCGGATTGGCGAGTGCAGAATACTGGTAAAGGTCACTAAAAATTCTGCATTTCCTTTCTGGAGTTGTACTTACTTAATCACATTTTACCATAAACAGGGATTACGGCGAAGAGGGTATATTTTAACTTGTCTCCTACACGAGAAAAGTAAGCAGAACACTGTGGTATATTCTAAATAAATTCGTCTACCGCGCTGGCCAATTACAAGTTTAGGGATGTCATAAATCGATAAAAGTTGTGATTTTTTAAACGTGTCAGTCTTGACAATATTTACCTTTATCGGATATACATGTAAATATATATAATGAAAAAACTGATGGTATGTGCTGAGCTTATATCGATATGGTTAAGTTGGTATGCACTGCACCACATTACACCTGTCGCCTTGAGACATAGGGTTTTAAGTTTCATTATCACAGTAATTTCACTAACTTATAGAGCCATTAAAACCGGAACACAGTAATGTTTTCACACTACTGTTTGTCGATTGAAATAGGAGCTGCGGTGGTACCCACCTAGACGATCTCTGGCAACGGAGACCTACCAGTACATATACATGTATCTTATTTCCTCATACTAAGTGCATGTAACGATTATGAAACGCAGTAGATCCACCATTGTTGATAAATATTTTCCACGAAAACAATCCGACGGTTGCAATTTCAGTCGGTTGGTAATTATGACTGTTGTTACGATAGCCAGTGATTATTGGCAGGTGCAGCGGCGGCGGGCACGCTACCTTACGTGACTCCCACTTTTTTCTCCCACGTTTTTACAACTCTAGTAACTTAGCGTATTAAATTTGTTCATAACAATTTTTTAAATTAGGTTTTATTTTTATTTAATAACTCTACATTACATGTTTCCTAACTGTGTTAGATATGGTGTTAAATAACAACGTAGTTTAAATGTTTGTAGACTATGTTTAGACCATTCGTATTTAGATAAAATATGGAAAAGGTGTTATTCTGATCCAATATTAATAATTGTGCGACTGTCATTTTCTAAATCACCTATCATAAAATAATTATTAATTTTTATAGGTGATAATAATGTACAGATGATTAACATATTCTGGGTGAGCGCTCAACTTCAACGTCATTGTCGCTTACCACCATGTAACATTAAAATAAAGTGCTGAAAAATATCAAGACATGATGATAACGAAACCTATGTACAAAGAGAATTGATTTAAAATTGAATTATTTTGGTTATAGGCAATGTGTCATATGATCAAACGCGTCCACATTGTGCAACAAAGTTCGTCCGGCGGTTGAATACCACAGCGATTACAGCGCTAATGAAGTCATTGTTTGAATATCTAACGAACTGTGTACAGCGATTAATACGGAACACGAGCCGCGCGCGCGTGTCACGCACTCCTAATTAATATGTACGCGGCACATACTTTCCCCCAAAATTTGCTAAATATAGACACCTTTTGTATTCTGAACGTATACCACACATTTCCATTACACAAATGGCATCACCATGAGGTGTCTGTAAACTGAAGTTTGGCCGTTAGATTGATAATACCGTTCTGTTTAAAAAAAAGAATTTTACAGTTTATTTCCCCAACGTTTCGAGTTTCCTGTATCCATGGTCACAGGAGGACTGAGGTGATAGATGTTCCGACGTCATACTTATGGAGTACATCTCTTGAACTATTGTTTACAGTTTGATCTACGAAAAATGAGCTTACTGTGTTTTGAATTCTTTTGGTGGTATGTTTGGTATTTGATTTCATTTAATTAATATTGGGAATCCAAGCCCATGGCAGTACCCAACTATTTCTAATTGTTTTTTTTTTATTTCTATAGTCTCATAAATAATCTTTGGTAGAAATAGGTGTTCTTTTATAAGCATTTGAGGACAAAGAAATTTGATTTGACGTAATGGTTGCAATGATCCCAAAATTCATATAAAATAATTTATAATTAAAATTTAGTTTCATTAAATGTGTAATATTCACGTTAATAGGAAATCATTGTCAGTAGGACAAAAGACGTAATTACAATTTATGAATATTTTATTTTATGAATATAGAAAACGCACGAAAAATTAATAACAATAAGGTATAAGAACAACGCGTCGCTTTGCTTATATCATTTCAACGAATTTGTTACCGTTACTTTTCTAATGTAAGTGATATTTCATATCTTGTACATGTAAATAAATATCAAACCATTTAAAAATCCTATTACACAACTTATGAAACAATTTACACTTACTCTAAAACGACTTGTTAAAACTAAAACACTTCCACAACTTTAAGCGTTAAGATGTTAATTGAAAAGAATGAAGGAAGATAAACGTAACATTTAAATATGTTACATTACGCGTACGTTATCTGTCACGTCACTGAGTATTGAAAACTCAAAATATTTTACCAAATGTCTGTTTTAATAATTAAAGTACTTACTAAGAGAGGTTAAATGTTATAATGCATTAACACTGCCATTAGACTGGATGTGGAATTAAACATTGTAGAGGTAAATATTTTTTCTAATCTACTTTCTAATAATTACTACCCGAGTACTTACCAATAAGTTTCATTTTAATATTATTTTTTCAACTTCAAATGGTGCGGCATTTTCCATAAGGCCCGGACTATTATATTGTATATATACTCCAGAATAATAATTGTTTCTGTGCCTAAATGAAATAGACATTTATATAAGTCGGACGTACGCTTTCGTCAGTTACTTTTTCAACACCTTGATGGTGATCAGTGGGAGTGTTTTATCGAACCCGCTCGGTAAACTACCATCCTCACTTCATTAAAAACCTATGGCCATATCAAAATCAGTGTCTGTACACAAACGTTTAAAGGGCCCAATGTTGGAATTCGGAGTGTTTATACTTAATATACTAAGCAAGCACACTCCGCCATCTTCAGCTTCATTGTCACCTTAAAATCATGTGAAAGTGTTAGAAAAAAAAACAATTCCGTTACAAATTGATCACATCTACATATTCTCTATAACATCGTATTAAGCGATATATGTGTAAAGCAAATTAAAATCAAGTAAATGCGATTCACCAAACAGGCTGTTAACGTGTAAATTCATAATAATGTCCCGAAGCATCGCGATGCTGGCACTGACGACCGCATTATGCAGATATCATCGCACTGTTAAATACCGCAACAAGTTAACCGACAAAGTGGAATATTCGTGTGGGAATACAAAGAACGCCGATGTCCCATCGACAACTCAATTTTTGCACAATAATTGCGGAATTTCATTTTAATTTAAAAATTTTTGTTCTCGGTACATAAGCAACAAAATATGGTAAAACTTTTAAATTAACGACATTCATAAAGTTTTAATGTATATTAAACCTATTCTTAACAAGTGACAACGCCCTTCAAGAGGCTTCATAGACTTTTTCAGTGAAGACCGGCCGTGCAGGTCGACACGAACTAGCCCAGGAGGCCAATAAACCTCACTACGACCAGGCCAGCGTGGACGAGGACCAATTATAGGTAGGCGGAAGTGCATCGGGTTCCAGTTGATGTAAATCCAACATAGATTTCGGCTTACTGCAACTAAACCCACGAAAACAAGTGAATAAATTTCCGCCACTTTAAACCAAAAAATCTCAGAAAATACTCTTACAAAAATCTCAGAAAATACAATTTTTGATTGAGAACAAAGAATATCAATGAAACTGATCGCAGCTGAGCTCACCAGTTAACTGTGATAGTTTAGCACATTCCACGGAGATAAAGCGAGCGTTAGTTTAACGTAACGATGCCTATGTGTACACAAGTGGCAAACAGTTTTAAATTGAATGTACTTTTTCAACGTTACATACATTATGGTCTGCGTATTTAAACAATTTTATTTACAATTTGAATTAACACAAAACTTGAGTAAGCTTTAGTTCAACAATCGACAACGACAGGTTGAAATGATGATGATGATCTAATGATTAGGGAAAACAATATAGTTAACATTTTGTTTTTTAAATATATAATAAAAGCTTTGTACACGAAAAAGATTGTCGTTGTAATTTTTCTTGTAATGTCTACGAACACTTGTTATTTAAAATAGATGTACAGAAAATTATGTAATAAACGTACTTTAAAATAGCTTAAAAGAATATCAGCGAGTTTACGAAGTGTGCTCCAACGTTTAAAAAGACAACTCTCCGATAAACGTTCGCCACTGTTCACTTAAAGAAGTTCACAGAAAATACACTTACAGAAAATTCTTAACTCCAGTGCATTTCTAACACAAAATTGTACCCTAAACAGTTTCTCTTTTGCGAAATAATTTCGATAGTGCGGTGAGCTCCCAGTTTTCGCTTGCATAGTGCGAGATCCGGTTGTTGATACCGCAATGGTCCTCGCGTAAATCTGTCCAAGCCGCGACCACCTCTATACAGATGCAGCACCACTTTACAGATACGAGTTGCTTCCTTTTTTTAACCACTTCAGTTTCCACATTGATTTATTACGACCGCATACCGACCGTTTTCTTTTTACCGTTTCGCGCTAGTGTTCGTAACAACAAACCGAATTGAATTTTTCTTTTGCATAAACATAATAGTTTTATGGTATTTTTTATTTAGTTTTAGTACTTTATCTAGTAAGTTCTTTTGTGTTTCTACATATCCAAGATATTCCAGAATAAGATTTGATAATTCGTAGTAATGTTTCAGACTTCTACATATAATTTGCGTTTGCGCGGGAGGACTGTGTAGTGTTAACGCAAACTCTCAAATAATTATGTTATAATACAAGTTAACTAACATAGCGTGACATACTTTGTATCATAATTATGTTAGTGATATTAAAATAAGTTTGTGCAACATAGTGAAGTGCACTTTATCTATTAAGATGTCTGTGCCTTTCAACTAATAGAATTTTTAATCAAGTCGCTTGCGGCGGCGCTGTCGCGACACGGGTACGCCAGATTAATGTAATTGGACGAAGCCGTCACAAAGGCAAATTGTAATCCCCCCTTTTTTCATTATACTATATGCTCGTATTACGCAGACAACATGCCGTATTTTTATTTCATTTTGAACTGTGAAAGGCGTAGGATAAACACGGGGGCGCCGTCGGAGCCGTTGTTAACGTAATTTTCCTGTCATTGTAATTGACTCGATTTTCGGTGTAGATATCCGGTAGGTTGGTACTTGAAAGCGTCGACTACCACAATATTCAGCACCGCCCCTCAAATCGAGCGATTGCGGCACAGTCGTTAGGAGAGCTCCAAGTGTCGGGACAATTAAGTTGAAGCGGCGATTGTGAGCGCTGCCAAAGCGGATGTAGGTCAGCGGGTTCAGAGTGGACTGTCACTACTGAGGTGTCGGAAGATTCGGCGCCTATGCCTCTACAGTCATGTTGATTAGATCCACCAACGTGCTTTATTTATTCACTAACATCAACTATCTGTAATAAACGGTAAATATACTTGACGGTAAAGAAATATATTCCACGCCGTTTTTTTACTTTTTCAAGTTTAACTTTTGAAAAAATACAAGTATCACTCACATAAAGTGATTTCTCGTAATGAACAACGCAAATATCGGAAGTATATTGGAGATGCAGAAACGTTTTACATTTAAACTAATAAAAAACGTCTCCCTGCACATATCTCATGTACGTAAATCAGGGATTATTTTATTTTTAAATCCTTTGACCGGACTAGGAGATGAGGAAACGAACCTAACAAATCAAACCCCAAAAACCGCAAATTGGAATCCGGCTGCCCCCTCCCCTCATTGTTGCACGCCGTTCTTGTCTTTCTTTGTAACTATTTACTCGTTGTTTTTTTATAGTTTAGCTGTTATAAAAAAATATATTTCATTTACAATCATTTAACACTTGCCGTTTAATTTCGCTTAATGTTAAGTGCCAATGAAACCGTAGAGGGTAACGCGTGCTCGTCCAAAATAATGGCCCTGATTGCTCCAAAACCGGGTAACAATAAAGTTAGAGCGGCAGGTTTACAATGTGGAATAGTATCTAGTCAGGTTAGTACAAAAAACCCTAGGTCTCATCAAATTTCACCACAGGTGGCCTCGGAGTCAACCCCCTGGTCAAACCTCCATATTACAAGTCAAGGAGTTGGCCGCCATACTGCAGAAAAAGTTTGTAGTTTCATAGGAAAGACTAATAAATTCTATTGTACCCTTCTTTAACCGAGAATGGACTCTTGTTTATTTACAACCAAGTAATAACTTGTTAATAAAATCATATCTATAACCTCTGAAATGTCCAACTTCCTGTAATAGTACTTTCATTAAATAGAAAGGAAGATAAACAGTTTAAAGCAAAACCTAATCTAGTCTACATTGCAGGGTTATAAAAGAGTGTTTTTTATTTGTTTTAAAGTCGCTGCAATAAAGGAGAATTAGTTGTATTCAAATGTGTGTATAAAAAGCCGTTTTCTAATTAACGTAGAAATGATATCTTTGTCTGTTTTATAATTTAACAAATTATATAACAAACTTTTATTTGTATTACTTATTACTACTTCATTTGAACAATAGACAACAATTATACTTTTAACGATTTCTGTAACAAAATATAAATCAAAGAAATTATCGACTACGGTGATGATTTATCCATTTTTAAAAATGGCCCTTACATTAAAACAGTAGGAATGATTTTTTAGAATGACGACTTCATTGTAGTAATTAGTTTCTTTATATGTTTACAAATCATACGACCAATTTACTTGAAATTTAATGTCAGTAACAAAGTTAAGGCGTCTCTTTCATGATGTTTTCAATAGCACTAAAATATTCTTCGAACTAATATGTTTGCCTTTTAGATATCATGTATGAATACAGTGAATAAATTTCGAAAATAATTTACATATTCAAATACCCGCACAAGTAATTAATATACCAAGCAATTATTACGTTTTGCAAGGACTCTCATATCTTGTTCCTACTTATATGCAAGCATACATTATAGTGAAACTAGCTCTCATATTAAAATACTGACGAAGTTTTGATCGCGGAGAATTGTGCTTTATTTCTATGAAGATAAAAACGCTTTAAAATGTAGGAACTGGTATGTACACCTACTTATAAGTTAAGATACTTTGAAGTGTAAAATATGAGTGCGAGTGCCGTGAAATGAGCTTTTGGGTTCCTGTCATCATCGCCCGCGACTTTCTTCTAAATAGACTGTTGAATATTTTAATAGATAATTTACTCGTTTAAGAGATAATAAGATTTCAAATTGTTTCAAAAGCGTCTGTCAAACTCATTCCTTATTACTTTACTTGATTATATGCCGCCTATATAGTAATTTATATGTAATTTTGTGACAGGTTACGTATTTTGTTCTGACGAAGTTCAGAGGTTCGAATGAAAAAGTTTTTAATAATAGTCACTATTACTATATAAAGAGCACAGAACACTACCGCAGCACCTAGTTGTGCACTCAAATAATAGTATGTAAAAATTACTATTTTAGTTTGGTTGTCGCAGTAAGTGGAATTACAGGACTTCATATCTTATGTCTCAAAGCGGCATTTCCATCGTGGTACTGTGAAAAAATTTTAACTGTTGATGACGAACGTCCTACTCCCCTAATTTTTTACAAATTGCACTTTTTCGATCTGCAAATATTGAATAATCAATTTACCACTACCGTAATTATATATTTAAACATCAATGTAGAATCACGTTTATATTTTATGATATATACATACTTATTTATTAACCTAAACGCCAAGAAAATATATGCAATAAACTCACTTTAAACGACTTGATAAATGTGCCTATGTTCTAATATACTTCAATTATAATTTTATTGTGTATGGAGATAGTTTAACTAGTATATTATTATAATGATTTGAATTGGCGTATTTATGTTGCCTAGTACATGGTAGGTAAACAGAACGGTGTACGTGCGGGCGGCGCGACGTCTGCGGTACTCGTGGCCAGCCGAGCGTGATTCAGATAGCCCGGAGCTATGTCACCGCACCCAACCGACTCACCCCAAATAATAATTCCGCATACATTACCTGCCGGATCG